>CM046007.1:45596568-46221568 GCA_025175895.1 Wurfbainia villosa | reverse complement strand
CGCCCTTGGTCGCCGGCAACCAAGGAGCAATCGACCATTGATTTTCCGGCCATCTTCTCCATCAACACAAGCTGTCCAGTTTTGGACAGCTTGTTTCTCTCTTCGTAGAGAGGTCATTTGGTTGGCATTTTGCGCTCCGACAGTGACCTGCTTTCCGGGAATTGGATCTCTGGCAATCCTCATAGGTGAAGGACCAAGGTTTCATCAATTGGTTGACGAAAATTATTGGTGTAATCGGCTCAGGTTGACTCGAGTTTGACTCGAGCAGTATTTTGATGATAGACAAAACTTATGACATGGGATTGTCATAGGAAAGTCTAACATGGAGTTGGCATGGGAAAATCCAAGCATGGGGTTTGGTGTGGGAAAGTCCAACATGGAGTTGGCATGGAAAATCTAAGCATGGAGCTTGGTGTTGAAAAGTCCAAAGCATTGCGAAACCGTGCGCTTGGTGCATTTGGAAAGACTTGAGAACTTGGCAAGTTCACTAGGCTCGGGGTCCTTGAGTTAGTGAAGGATGGCATTGTGAACCTGTGCGCTTGGTGCATCCGAGGGACCGCCAGACGGGGAGCGAATGGAGTGAGCCCAAAGGGAAGTATACTTCAAGGGCATGAGACACGAAGGATGGCATTGCGAAGTCGTGCGCTTGACGCATCCGAGGGACATAGGCCGAGGGAAGAGAGCTTCGGTGGGGAACTGCATGAGAAATAAGGTGGACTTGGCCAAATGGCTAAGACTGAGTGTCGGAGGCTCAAACAACTTGGGTTTGTGGTTTTACCCGATATCAGTCGACTGGCATAGGTGCCAGTCGACTGCTCTGAGTCGACTAGGGTTCGACTGCTGTTAAACGGAATAGGGTTTGGCTAATCGATCATTTGCCAAGGATGGCGATCATTGACACCTACTCGATCGCTTAAGGAACAAGTCGGTCGATCGCCTCACGCACAGAAGCTAGTCGAGCTCGCCAGCACTCGACTAATAGGGTATCAATCGACTGACAGGTACCATCAGTCGATTGATGTGTGATCCGTTGGAACTTGACCAACATGGATGTGGTCATTGTGAGACAATGGCTACAGGACCTGTCGACTGATGGTCACGATCAGTCGACTGATGCGCGCAAAATCAGCTTGATGCAGGTTATAAAAGGAGCACAAAATGGGGGATTTCGTCAAGATTTTTTGTGAAGCTATTGGAGGGGAATTGCTGTTGCATTCCAGACATTCAAGAGCCATCTAAAGCAAGCAACAAGAAAGTGATCAAAGCAATTGTGTAAAAGTTCTCTTTTGTATTTCTTCTTGTATTTCATATTACTTGTTGTAATAGCTTGTACGAGGTTTCTCCACCTCCGATGTGTAGTCGAGAAGGAGTTTAGTTAGTGTCGTGCGCATAACTAGAGCTCGGTGAGCTCGCCCGTGGAGTAGGAACTATTCGGTTCTGAACCACATATATCTTGTGTATTGTTGTGTGCTTGCATTGTTGTTATGATTATTATTGTTATTTCCGCTGCGCTAACGACAATCGTAGACGAGCACGCAAGAAGAACGATCGTATTCCACCATACACGATAAAGGCTATTCACCCCCCTCTAGTTGGCCAACATCGACCCTACAAGTGGTATCAGATCCAAGGCGCTTGTTGAGGACTAACTGCCGACACAAGCACTACAAGATGGCCGGCTACAACATCCATCCACCGAAATTTGATGGATATTTTGCTTGGTGGAAGAAACGGATGGAGGTATATCTCGAAATCGACTTTGATGTTATGATTATTGTAGAAAACGATTTTGATATGCCTAGGGACAAAGACAATAATCCAATTGAGAAGTCAAGGTGGACCCAAGACCAAATCAAGGACTTCGAGACAAATCTCAAGGTAATCGAATTACTTAGTGATTTGATTCCTAACAACATTTGGTCTAGGTTGGGTAATTTTAGGGATGCCAAGGAATTATGGGAGAAGATAATGAAATTCCAAGAAAATTCCCAACCGACACAAGTAGAGAAGAATGCCGAGGAGGAATCACCATCCACATTTGATGATGTTGATGATTTGGTGGAGACCTCCACCTCTAGTATTGATGGGGAGGAGAGGCAATCTTCCATCCCGGAGCAAGTTCAACAAGAAACATCCACATCTGGGAGAAATGAAAACCAAGAAGAAAAATCCGTAGGTAACTCAAGTGTTGTTATTATAAATAAAAATCATATAACAAGGGCACTATAAAAGTAAGTGTCCTAAAAAGGTGAAGAAGACTCTGTAGGTTATTTGAGGTCGCTAGAGGAGCAGGGTGAATAACGTCGCGCTCGTTCGATAATGGAATTCGTTGCGTTTGTCTCTACAATTTTGTTAGCGCAGCGGAAATAGAAAAATAATAATGATAACAAAATATACAACACGCAAACACAAATATTTAACGTGGTTCAGAACCGAACGGTTCATACTCCACGGATTGGGTTCGTACGAACCCTAGCGATGCCAATCACACACCACTATGATAAACACTCCTTCTCGACACATGTCAGAGGCGGAGAAACCCCTTACAAGCGATCTTACAACAGTAAGAAACAAAAACAAGCAATTACAACAATTAATGTGAAAGACAAGTAAAGAAAAACTTTATAACACTTGCTTTTGATTGCTTGAATGCTTGGTTGTTTGATTAGCACTTAGAGACCTGATTTGCAGCAACAAATTGCCTCTAAAGCTCTCAAAAACCGGATCCATTTTTCTCCATCACGAGCTCCTTTTATAGCTTCAACATGTGCTGGAAAATGTCGATCAGTCGACTGATCGGGACCATCAGTCGAGTGATCACACTGTTGCTGTGAGACAACGGTGTAATCCACGCTAGAAAAATCCAACGGCTAGGACATTAGTCGACTGATCATGAGCATCAGTGGACTAATAATCCATCACTCGACTGCTCATCCCAGCGGTCGAGTGAGACTCCATTCTGCACCCCAAAATCCGAGCATCAATCGACTGATCACAAGATCAGTCGACTGTTCGTCCAATCAGTCGACTGTTCATCTATGATAGTCGACTGCTAGGGCAATTCCCGCAGTCAAACCCTAGTAGACTATGCCAGTCGACTGCCACATGACACCAGTCGACTGACACACCTCAAACATGAGGTTTTAGCTCAAGTATGGTGCCCCCATACTTGCTATACCACCCTTAGCCTAGACCTAAGCCTTCTAGCCACCTCCATCAGCCTTACGCCTCTTGGATCCCTCCAAGTCATCCATGACTTGTTCATCCATCGCGCTAGCCTTCAGGTGCTTCCATCGGCTATGTCATGCTAACGGTGTCTACACCGCCAAGGCACATTGGACTTACGCCGCCAAGACCCCGCTTGGACTTTACGCCGCCAAACATTGGACTTATGCTGCCAAGACTCCCGCTTGAACTTTACGCCGCCAACCATTGGACTTATGCTGCCAAGACTCCCGCTTGGACTTTACGCCGCTAATATCAAACCCCTTGGACTTCTCAAATGCCAAGACACAAGCTTGGACTTTCCCTTGCCAACCCATGTTGGACTTTCCATGCCAAGACCCATGCTTGGACTTTCCCAAATGCCAAGTGTCCCACTTGGACTTTCCATGCCAAGTACCCATGACTTGGACTTTCCATAATCAAATGGTCAACCCTAGTCAACCATCAAAGTCTCCCTCGAGTCAAACTCGAGTCCAGTTAAGCATAACCCGGGTTGATTGTATAAACAATCTCCCCAAAATATCAATAGACATTAATTTCAAACATCAATGTCAACTTACTTTGTCAAACATCAAAACATCTCTCGAGTCAAACTCGAGTCTGACCAATCATGACCTGGGCCGATTGTACCAACAGACTCAACCGACACCAAAAGCTCAAAATGCCAGTCCCCGCAATTAGAAGCAAGGAGTACATTGTGTTCTTCAAATGCAACAAAAGGGGGCATTATAGAAGCCAATGCCTTAGGGGGAGGAAGAAAGGGCAAGAAGGTGTATCTCATGTAGGGGGAGCTTCTCAAGCTAACCCTAAGGTAAATTTAGTTAATGCACCTTCAATTCCTAGAATTAAAAAGCTTGATAAGAACTATTTTAGTTCTCTTGCAATTATAAATGAAAAGCATGCTAGGAGGAATAAATATGTTTGTCTAGGTGCCAAGCATGTATAATTTTCTAAGGATAAACCTAGGATCAATAATGCTAGAACTATTTTACCTAGGGAGTCAATTAGGAGAATTGAAGAAAATTTGGGCATTAACCCCAAGAAATCTAGGCATATGCCTAAGAAGAAAAAAATTCCCAAAAGATTAACGAAAAATCAAAATTGGGAAAATTAGAGCTAGAAAACCAAGTCTTGAGGTCAAGACTTGAGAAAATGGAGAAAACCCTTAGAATCATAGAAAATTCAATTTTAGGGTCAAATGCCCAAAAGTCAAGACCTAGGATTCAAGAATACTCTAAGGGCAAGAAGGGTTTGGTTCACAAACCTATGTCCTATCATAATGTTCCATTTGATTATGGAACAATTTTTAGGTCTAAGAAAACCAAAGCTAATAGGGAAGTTATCCCTAAGACTAGCTGTGGTAAGTGTCTAGTGGCTAAGACTTCAAAGAAATCAAATGTAGCCACTAAGAAGGTCAAAGGGGGAGTTACCCCTATAGTTGACTTAGCTAAGACCCAAAAGACTATGGCTTCAAAGCCTAAAAGGGTCATTAGGAAGGTATCTAGGGAGGTTATCCCTAGTGAATACCTTGTTAACCCAAGGTGCTCCAATAGGTATTGAGTTCCTAGGAGCGTGATTGATTCACGCTAGATGAGTTAAGGTGTGTCAACCCTAAGTGGATGGGTAGTTAACCTAGCAATGATGAGTTGACACATTAGGATGTGCCAATATATTTTGAGAAGTTGAAAAATAATTAAATTGGCACAAATAAGTCTTAGAGGTATGGGTGTGCCATTTTGGGTTGATGACACACTTGGGAGATAATGGTATTAAGGCAAATTAGAATGAATTCCTAGAAATGGCAATCTGGATTTAACACTTAGGTATTTTATACCTTAGTATACTTTACTTGCCATGATTTATTTGCCTTGCCATGACATGACATCATTTTCATTTTTATCTCTAAAAATGTCATGATCATGTTTAGATTTTTTTATGTCATGTATGCTAACATTTCATTCACATGCCATGATATCATGATTTTGGCACATGTTTAGTCATATCATATATATGCCATAATCATATCATGCATAAAATAAAATGAAATTAAGGACTATGACATGATTTGATGGGAATCAAATAATATTGCCTTAGAATATGCATGGGACCATTAAAGAACCAAAAACCCACATCTCACTAGATTAATTGCCTTGTATGTGTTTTACACATCTAGGTACAAGTGAGATGTTTAAGAAAAAGGAATCAAAGGTTTTAAAAACATTTTGAAAATATTTTAAAAAACCTTGGTGAAGCCTATCTTTTGATAGCTATCACCATTGAATGGGATGAGACAAAGAGGGCTCTTTATTGAAGTTTTTCTAAACTTTTGGACTTTGTATCAATCTCACTATTTTGTGGGTAAAATAAGTTTCTAATATTTTTCACCCATAATGATTGTGATAAGTAATATGCGTATAAAATTTCATGATTTATCAACGTATGTATATTTACTTAAGAATTTCATAAATTCATTTTTGAAATTTAGAAAACTGCAATTGCAGTTATCAGTCGACTGCCAGGGCGGCCAGTCGACTGATGTGGGAAGGAGTCGACTGGTAGCTGACAGAGTCGACTGGCACAGGCTGATTTCGGGTAAACCTTGGTGGTTAGGCCCATGTTCAGCTGTGTTTTGGTCCCCTAACTACTCCTAACCCTAGGATATGCTTGCGAGAGCATTAGAAAGGGTTGAAATCCATTGGACATGGATTAGGAGAAGTGTTTAGGAAGAGTATCAATTTTAAGGTGGATGAGAGTTCATTGATGAACTTTGCCTTAATTTTGATTTGGTTAATGTTCCTATTGGCTTAGGGACTCTCCAAGGACATTGTTGGTGCAATGGTCAAGGGGGAGCAAGCCTCTAGGGGGAGGTATCCATCATGGAAAGATGGATGTGTATTTCCTCATGGGAGGAAATTTGGGTTGCCTCTCTTAAGTGATATGAGATCACTAGAAAGATTGTAGGCATGTTTTCCTCCAAGGGAGAGATTGTAAGATCTCATTGGGATATGAGACATTCATACCCTTGGGGAGGACTTTTTTGATGTAATGTCAAAAAGAGGGAGAAGTTACCAAGTTACCAATTAGGGTTGGAATTCTCATTGGGATGTGAGAATTGCCAATATGGGAGAATTGGTAGACTTGAGATGGTAGTTTTGTCAATCATCAATAAGGGGGAGATTGTTGGTGCAATCGACCCAGGTTGACTCGAGTTTGACTCGAGCAGTATTTTGATGATAAACAAAACTTATGACATGGGATTGTCATAGGAAAGTCCAACATGGAGTTGGCATGGGAAAATCCAAGCATGGGGCTTGGTGTGGGGAAGTCCAACATGGAGTTGGCATGGAAAATCCAAGCATGGAGCTTGGTGTTGAAAAGTCTAAAGCATTGCGAAGCCGTGCGCTTGGTGCATTTGGGAAGTCTTGAGAACTTGGCAAGTTCACTAGGCTCAGGGTCCTTGAGTCGGTGAAGGATGACATTGCGAATCTGTGCGCTTGGTGCATCTGAGGGACCGCCGGACAGGGAGCGAATGGAGTGAGCCCAAAGGGAAGCATACTTCGAGGGCATGAGACGTGAAGGATGGCGTTGCGAAGTCATGCGCTTGACGCATCCAAGGGATGTAAGCCGAGGGAAGAGAGCTTCGGTGGGGAACTCCATGAGGGATAAGGTGGACTTGGCCAAATGGCTAAGACTGAGTGTCGGAGGCTCAAACAACTTGGGTTTGAGGTTTTACCTGACATCAGTCGACTGACATAGGTTCCAGTTAACTACTCTGAGTCGACTAGGGTTCGACTGAATAGGGTCTGGTTAATCAATCGATTGCCAAGGGACGACAGTCGACTATTGACACCATCAGTCGACTGATCGCACTATGCACGGGCACAGAAGCTAGTCGAGCTCACCAACACTCGACTGATGGGGTATTTAGTTGACTGATGGGTACCATCAGTCGACTTATGTGTGATCCGTTGGAACTTGACCAACGTGGATCTGACCATTGTGAGACAACGGCTATAGGACCAGTCGACTGATGGTCACGATCAGTCGACTGATGTGCGTGAAATCAGCTTGATGCAGGTTATAAAAGGAGCACAAGATGGGGGATTTCTCCAAGATTTTTTGTGAAGCTATTGGAGGGGAATTGCTATTGCATTCTAGACCTTCAAGAGCCATCTAAAGCAAGCAACAAGAAAGTGATCAAAGCAATTGTGTAAAAGTTCTTTTTTGTATTGTCTTTGTATTTCTTCTTGTATTTCATATTACTTGTTGTAATAGCTTGTACGAGGTTTCTCCACCTCCGATGTGTAGTTGAGAAGGAGTTTAGTTAGTGTCGTGCACATAACTAGAGCTCGGTGAGCTCGCTGGTGGAGTAGGAACCATTCGGTTCCGAACCACATATATCATGTGTATTGTTGTGTGCTTACATTGTTGTTATCATTATTATTGTTATTTCCGCTGCGCTAACGACAATCATAGACGAGCATGCAAGAAGAACGATTGTATTCCACCATACGCGATAAAGGCTATTCACCCCCCTCTAGCCGGCCAACATCGACCCTACAAAAACCACTTTCGAGAAGCGAGTTCGTGGAGCTCATTTTTAGATGCGAATTTTGATTCGGATTGTGAGAGTCTCTTGGATCACAATGTCTTTGACACGAGGCTAGTAACTCTTGCGAAGACGGGGCTCGTGGTTTTGTGATGCTATCCCGAAGATACTCAACGTGGATACATATAGAAACGATTCAAGCAAGGGTCGATATAGTTGATGTCATTCCTGCTACACGTGATACGTCAGGTATAACTAGAATAAATTTCCTTTTATTGCAAAATTTAAAATAGCGATTATTTCTACACTTGTTATATCCTGCTTGCGTGTGGTGTGTGTGTTGTAATAAAATTAGTTTATTGCTTCTTTTTTCTTCCGCTTTGTGCATGTTTATGAAACATGTTCGAACACACACCCACGTCGGTGCCGAGGAAACCCAACAGTGGTATCAGAACCAGGTTGTGTTCTGACATAATCGTAAAATTATTTTGTGATAGTCATAATTATATTTTTGAAAATTTTCTACTTTTGGAAGGTTTAGAAGTATTTATGGAAATTTTAATTTGTAAATAAATTCAAATTGGAAGTTTCCTAATATGATTTGGAAATTATAATTTAGGAAATTTGTTTCCTAAATTTGATTTGACTTCCCTTAATTAACACTTTCCATAAATAAAATATGTAATTAGATTTGGAAATTCGTTTCCTAATTTAATCATGATTTGATTTGAGAAATCAAATCTAAAACATATTTTATTTCCAAAATAGTTATGAAAAATAAAGAATTTTTTGTACATGCCATAATTGTATGATATGTAATTGCATTAGATGCATATCATTATGTCATGTGTGTCGTGACATATAGATGTATGTCATGTGTGTCATGTTATGTAGATAATAGTTATTTGCATGCAAAGAGGATGAGATATAAAATCTCTTACACAATATTAAAGCCTACACCTTCCATTAATATGGTTAAACCAGAGCTCCGTTTCTTGTTTGGGTTGTTGGACTCTCTCCAAGCCCGTCTCGAACCTGAACATATTCAAACCATTGGAATATTTTATTACTAATATGGTAAGAGTCAAAGGTCAATCGTTAGTTTGGATTGTTGGACTCTCTCCAAGTCTGGCTAATTGGTTGAATCCGCTCTAACCATATTAAAACTATTTCGCGATTAATGTGTCGGCTTTAACTTGGAGCATCGGCTTGTTGGAATCTCTCCAAGGTCGATGTAAAGGGAGGTGAAGTTGGGTGCTATGCATATGATGCATACTTGTTAATGTGTTAACAACCCAATGTATGTTTGAATATTCAATTAGTTGATAGCACATTGTGATAGTTGCATATATGTAATATGCAATTGGTATACTTGATACCTATCATCGTAGCTATGAATGGCTTGTTAGACTCTCTCAAAGGTTATTCTTATCTATGTTGGATATCAACCCATTCAGAGATGGACCTACGATTTCTCGAATTGAATTTGAGGGTTTTTGATTTCGAGAAATGAATGGGATTTTGTAAATGTATGTGGATGCATTTTAAAATCATTTTCTCATATATGCTCGATTTCAATTTCTAGGTTAATTGATTGATCATGATGTCTTTGAATTTGTGTTCCATTTAGGATTCAAGTAAATTGACTGGGCTGAACTTCTAGGACTGGCTTAGAAACTTGAGAATTGTTCTCAAGGTTGAAAAGTTTGCGTATGTCCTCGAAGAGCCTCTTCCCGCCCGTCCTAGTGATGACGCAACTCCGGACCAATCATTGGCCCATCAGAAACATATGAGTGATTCTAAACTAGTGAGTTGCATCATGCTAGCCATGATGTACCCGAGCTGCGGAAAGCAGCATGAGCATATAGATGCTCATATCATAGTCTTTCATCTTTATGAGTTGTTTGATGAGTAAGTGAGATTCGAAAGGTTCGAAGTCTCCAAGCTCCTCTTCATCTCTGAGATGCAATAAGGTTCATCTGTGGTAATGCTCAACATGCTGAAGACTGTGGAGCCTTCTATAAAGCATGAGCAGGGGATGATGTTGTTAGTTGATTCCTCGAGGAAAGGTTTTAAGAGGAAGTCAAAGAAACAGTAGAAGGGGAAGAAGAAAATGGCTAAAAAGGCAGAACCAACTCAAAAGGGCACTTGCCATCATTGTGGTAAGGAGGGTCATTGGCGAATAAACTGCAAGATTTATCTTAAGTTCATAAAGAAGAATAAGTAGCATTTGATGCCCCATCTTCTTCAGATATCTTCGTTATTGATTATCATTTTATTTCCTTAGACACTTGGGTATTGGATACCTGGTGTGGTTCACATATATGTAATAACATACATGGGCTAAGGAATTGAAGAAGACTCATCAAGAGAGGGTCAAATTTACGTGTTGGGAATGGAGCAAAGGTTGCTACACTTGCCATCGGAACATATTTGTTGAAACTCCCTACAGGACTTGTCTTAGAACTGGACAATTGCTTTTATGTTCCTTCGTTGATAAAGAACAACATTTCTATTTCTTGTTTAAATAGAAATGGATACCATTTAACTTTTAATAACAATTCTTGTTACATAACTCTGAATGGTGGTCTTTGTTAGGGCAATCAACCCATGTATGATATGGTTTTGATGTGTGTGGCAAAGGTTTAAGTTAGGATGTTTATGGATTTGATATGTTTGTTGAAGTCGTGTAGGACTTAGTAATTCACACATGGTGATAGCATTGGTAAGTTCACCATCTCATGACTCGGTCCTTGAGTCGGTGAACGATGGCATTGCGGAAGTCGTGCGCTTGGTGCATCTGAGGGACCACCAGACGAGGAGCATTGGAGTGAAGCCATGGAAGCAGACTTCAGGGCGAGATGCGAAGGATGGCATTATGAAGCTGTGCACTTGGTGCATCCGAAGGACATGACCAGACAAAGAGAGCTTCGAGGTGAGGGACTCCAAGGGAAATGAGTGTGAGCGATTGTAATCCGGGACGGGGTAGCTCATTGGTGAACTTGGCCAAATGGCTCAGTGTCAGATGCTCAATAGAGAGGGTTGAGGTTTTACCCGACATCAGTCGACTGCCATGATATGGCAGTCGTTGGCTCCAAGTTGACTGAAGACTCGATTGGTGTTCGAGTCTAGTTTCTAGCCTAGCAGTCGACTGCCAAGGGACGACAGTCGACTGTTGCACCACCACTCGACTGCCAAGGGATAGAAATCGACTGATGAAGGTGGTTGCGGGCACAGAGGGTTTGAGAGTTGACTGATCGGCTTGATCACTCGACTGTTGACTCCATCAGTCGATTGATAGGGACAATAAGTCGACTGATGTGGGAGCCGTTGGCTGGAAGCCAACGTGGATGAAGTCGTTGCAAGGCAACGACTACAGCAGCAGTCGACTGATGATTGCATTAGTCGACTGCTCGGTGCCCAATGGGAAGAATGACCTCTTCTCTATAAGAAGAGGCCTTGGCTCACTTTGGGAGGTTAATGCTTAACTCCTAAACTTCTCCAAAGTGCCCAATACGTTTTTACTCCTCTTCCTTGAGTTTATTTCAATCATATTGTAAGAGGAGTGATTCTTGTAAAAGAAAAATTTATCTCGACCTTGAAGGAGAGATTAGTGATTGGTTTAGGCGTGATTCACCTGGAACGAATCGGGTTGTGGATTAGCGACAAGGGTCGTGAACCACATTACGTCTTCGGTGTTTGCGTTTGTTTTTTCTGTCTTTTACATTAGCTTAATTGTTTTGTTTAGCAAATATTCCATTGCGCTAACTCTAATTGTAGACGATTAAGCAAGCAATTTCCATCATCGTACACGAAGGGCTATTCACCCCCTCTAGTCGGCCACCGATCCTCCAACAAGTGGTATCAGAGTGAGGAGCTTGTCGCGGACTAATCGCCAACACAAGCACGACAAGAGATGGTCGGCTCCAACATTCATCCTCCTAAGTTCGAAGGAGACTTCACATGGTGGAAGAAGAGAATGGAGGTATTCTTTGAAATCGATTTTGAAATTATGTTAATAATGGAAAATGGTTTCAAGATACCTAGGGATGAAGAAGGGAGGTTAATTGAGAAGTCAAGATGGACAAAGAAGCAAAGAGAGGAGCACTTGGCAAATTCAAAGGGCAAGCACCACCTATACAACGTGCTTCCTCAACAAGAAATCAACTGAATTGGGGAGTGTGCTAGTGCTAAGGAGATGTAGGAGAAGCTAGTGGAGCTTCATGAAGGCACCTCGAAAGCCAAATTAGCAAGAAGAGATCTCCTCCGCTCTCAATTGAACAACATCAAACTCAATAAAGGAGAGAAGGTATTATCTCTTTATTCATGCTTTAAAGAGATTATTAATGGCCTAACAAGTGTAGGGGAGAAGCTCTCCAATAGAGACATGATCATGAAATCCATAGACGCCTTCCCCCCTATTGGTGCAATCGGCCCAGGTCACGATTGACCTGACTTGAGTTTGACTCGAGTAGTGTTTTGATGTTTGACATTGATGTCTGATAATGTATTGGGGAGATTGTTGGTACAATTGACCCAGGTCATACTTGATGTTTGACGATAGTTTGACCATTGTCATGGGAAAAGTCCAAGTCTTGTGTACTTGGCATGAAAATGTTAGTGATATATGAGAGATGTCCTAAGGCAATCACCTTATGTCTGAACCATTTATATAATAAATGAAGATTCACTATTTGAGTATACATGTTTTCATGTATTTGATTAGATCTTAAACTCATTTACTGAATGTCCATGATACATTTCACAGCATGAGAGAATTTGTGATTGGATCACAACTAGTGAGTATCTCTACATGTGTAATTGTGATGTATCGGAATTATCCCTAGTCGATGAATTGATGGATTTGGACACCATTGATTCTGTCGAGACTAGCACGAGGTATACTCCTTGGTGTATCCAAGTAGCTGATTCTCACTGGCTGGAGACATTGTGATGTCCGGAGTTAATCGTGGATGCTAGTTATGGTAACTAGTTCATTGGAGTGACCAGTCGTAAGACTTCATATGGTTCTCTGCATATATAGATATGTCAATGAAGTTCTTACTATAGCTTAAGTGAAATGTTCCTTTGACTTGCGGTATTCAAGTCATCTTGATCATGAAGACTTATGCTTTGACATCTTAAGCAAGCATCTCTGAGGAGATGTGGACCCGGGATGATTGGGTATAAGTCAAAGTGATCGAAGGTGTTTGAATAGCCTATAAAGGATTCACCACTCCTTGCGAGGAGATGTATACCCATGGCCTCTCGTCGGATTGTTACTAAAGTCTTTGGCCAAAGCATTACATGTTTAGAGTAAGGTACTCTTCGATACATGTGCAGAACTAGAATAGAGGACGAGGAAATGATACTGGGCTAGGTGTGACGAGTCACCTAGTGGGATCGACACTATAGACCATGTCCCAACCAAGTGGGTATAAGATGAGTGAAGGGAATGGGGCACGATTCATTCGAGCCAAGGGTTTCGTAAATAGTTCGATCAACCATTGATCTTTTCGTTAATTGGGGATCATGATGTACTACTAGGTGCCACTCATGATCGTTCTATAATTAATGGTTAATTATAGACGGCCAACATAAACCGAGAACCTATTTGGTCACACGCACAACGAGCGTAATCCGAAGGATTTAAAACGAGCTTGAGAATGAGATTCTCAGACCGAGAGAAACTAGTTTTGGTTGGACCAAACATGGAGCGAGCATAAAATCGTTTCAGTCGCAATGGAAGCGTGGATGGGCCGTGTCTTATGAAGACATGATGGACGAACCAAAATGGTTTGGTTCTAATCCAACGAAGGAGAATAAACCAAAGGGGTTTGGTTTGTTTTAAACGAATAAACCAAAGTTGGTTCGGTTCATTTTAACTTAAAATAAACCATCATGGTTTGGTTTATTTTAACTTAAATTAATGGAGTGGGTTAACGGGCCTTTGGTTATGATTCAATAACCATTAAGAGAATTTGTTCTCTATAAAATAGGGCTTAAGGGTTTTTGTTAAACTCTAATCAAAAGCCCTAACCTAATTGTGGCCGCCCAACCTCTCCCTCCTCTCCATCTAGTCGGCGCCAACTCCTCCAACCGGTGACCAGCTTCTGCCATCTTCTCCACTTGCCAGCGTCGAGCTGCTGCCGGAGGAGCTCCGGTGATCATCCTTGGCTCCGGCAACAAGGTGAGCACATTGCTTTCCTTATTTGGCCGGCGCAAGGTCTCAACCAAAGCTGTCCAGTTTTCTGGACAGCTTGTTTCCTTCTTGTCGGAGCATCGTTTGGACGACGTTTGGAGCTCCGACAGTGCCCCCCTTGCCAGGGATTTGATCTTCGGCAATCCTCATAGGTGGAGGACGAAGGATTCGTCAAACGGTTGATGAATTCCTCTCCGGAGAAGCGAGTTTTTGAGGACTCATTTTGGATCCGAATTTTGATTCGGATCATCATCTTCTCTCGATCACATCGTCTTCAACACGAGGCTAGTAACCCATACGAAGACAAGGCTCGTGACTTAGTGAAGTCATCTCGAAGATACTAGGCGTGGATACGGATAGAGACAACTCTAGCGAGAATCGTTCCGGTTGATGTTTTTCCCGCTATACGTGATACGTCAGGTATACGTAGTGTATATTTCCTTTTATTGAAAAATTTAAATTTACGATTATGTCTACACATATTGTACTATGCATGCATGTGATGTGTGTGTTGTAATAAATTAGATTTATTATTTTACTCCTTCCGCTGTGCACATGTTTACGAAACATGTTCGAACACACACTCGTCGCGGTACTGAAAACCCAACAGTGGTATCAGAGCCCAGGTTGTGTTTCGACATAATCGTAAAATTGTTTTGCGATAGTTATATTGATATTTCTGGAAATTTTCTACTTTTGGAAAGTTAGAAGTATTTATGAAAATTTTTTATTTTTGGAAAGTCTAGAAGTATTTATGGAAATCTTCCACTTTTGGAAAGTTGGAAGTATTTATGGGAATTGATATTTTTCATAAATAAAATATTTGATTAGATTTTGGAAATTTGTTTCTTAATTAAATCATGATTTGATTTGGGAAATCAAATCTTAAAATATTTTATTTCCATAAGTTGTTTTGATGATTTAGGAAATTGGTTTTTTAAATTGACTTTCCTTAATCAACTATTTCCACAAATAAAATATGTGATTAGATTTGGAAATTTATTTCCTAATTTAATCATGATTTGATTTGGAGAATCAAATCTTAAACATATTTTATTTCCATAAATAGTTATGACATATAAGGAAATATTGTACATGACATAATTGTATGCCATGTAATTGCATTAGATGCATATCATTATGCCATGCGTGTCGTGACATGTAGATGTATGCCATGCCATGTAGATAATAGTTATTTGCATCTAAAGAGGATGAGACATAAAAACCCTAACTCAATATTAAAGCCTACACCTTCCATTAATATGGTTAGAACCAGAGTTCCTTTTCTTGTTCGGGTTGTTGGACTCTCTCCAAGCCCGGCTCGAACCCGAACATGTTCAAACCATTGAATAGTTTAATACTAATGTGGTAAGAGTCAGAGGTCAATCATTAGCTTTGGTTGTTGGACTCTCTCCAAGCCGGGCTAATTGGTTGAATGCACTCTAACCATATTAAAATTATTTCTCGATTAATGGGTTGGCTTTAACCTGGAGCATCGGCTTGTTGGACTCTCTCCAAGGTCGATGTGAAGGGAGGTGAAGTTGGGTGCTATGCATATGATGCATACTTGTTAATGTGTTAACAACCCGATGTATGTGTGAACATTCAATTAGTTGATAGCACATTGTGATAGTTGCATATACGTGATATGCAATCGGTATATTTGATACCTACCATCGTAGTTATGAATGGCTTGTTGGACTCTCTCCAAGGTTGTTCATATCTATGATGGATAACAACCCATTCGGAGATGGACCTACGATCTCCCGAAGTGATTTTGGGGTTTTTGAAATTCAAAAAATGAATGGGATTTATAAATGTATATTGATGCATTTTAAAATCATTTTCTCATATATGCTCGTTTTGTATTTCTAGGTTAATCGATTGATCATGATGTCTTTGAATTTGCGCACTATTTTTGATTCAAACAAATTGACTAGGCCTAACTTCCTGGACTGGCTTAGAAACCTGAGAATTGTTCTCAAGGTGGAAAAGCTAGCATATGTCCTTGAAGAGCCTCTTCCCAACCGTCCTAAGGACGATGCAACTCCAGACCAAATGTTGGTCTATCAGAAGCATGTGGCAGATTCTGAGTTGGCGAGTTGCATCATGCTAGCTGCGATGGTACCTGAGCTGCAAAAGCAGCATGAGCATATGGATGCTAATACTATGGTCTTCCATCTTCATGAGTTGTTTGATGAGCAAGCGAGATCCGAAAGGTTCGAAGTCTCTAGGCTCCTCTTCACCACGAAGGTGCAAGAAGGTTCGTCTGTAGTGCAGTTTGTGGTAAAGATGAATGGGTACATCGAGCGGCTAGCCACCCTCGGGTTTCTGATGGATTATGAATTAAGTATTGACTTAATTCTCCATTGTTTGCCCAAGAGTTTCTCACAATTTGTGATGAACTATCGAATGAACAAATTAGAATCCACTATTCCTGAGCTCCTCAATATGCTGAAGACTGTGGAGCCTTCTGTGAAGCATGAGGAGAAGGCGGTTCTGTTAGTTGATTCCTCAAAGAAAGGTTCTAAGAGGAAGGCAAAGGAACATAAGAAAGGGAAGAACAAGAAGGCAAAGAAGGCAGAACCAGCACAAAAGGGTACTTGCCATCATTGTGGCAAGGAAGGCCACTGGTGAAGAAACTGCAAGATTTATCTTGAGTCCATGAAGAAGAAGAAGGCATCCGATGCCCCATCCTCTTCAGGTATCTTCGTTATTGATTGTCATTCTATTTTCTTAGACACTTGGGTATTGGATACTGGGTGTGGCTCACATATATGTAATGACATACAAGGGCTAAGGAATAGAAGAAGACTCATCAGAGGGGAGTCAAATTTGCGAGTTGGCAATGGAGCAAAGGTTGCTGCGGTCGCCATCGGAACTTATTTGTTGAAGCTCCCTAGTGGACTAGTCTTGGAACTGGACAATTGCTATTGTGTTCCTTCTCTAATAAAGAACATTGTTTCTATTTCCTGCTTAAATAGAAATGGTTTCCATTTGACGTTTAGTAACAATTATTGTTATATAACTTTGAATGACATACTTTATGGAACTGGAACATTGAGCAATGACATTTATATGTTGGACGTATCCAGTGACATTTTCAATATCAAAGCAAGCAACAAACATGCTCAAAAGGATAATCACTTAGACTCCTACATGTGGCATTGTCGTCTTGGCCATATAAGCAAAAAATGCATGTCCGAATTACACCGATGTGGAATTCTGGAATCGTTTGAATTTGATTCATACGATACATGCGAATCATGCTTAAAAGGCAAGATGACTAAGTTACCTTTTACAAGAAAAGGTGAACGAGTGAGAGAGTTACTAGGTCTAATACATACTGATGTATGTGGACCTATGTCAACTCAAGCTTTAGGAGGCTATAGCTACTTCATTACCTTCATCGATGATCACTCACGGTTTGGGTATGTGTTCTTGATGAAACACAAGTCTGAAGCCTTTGAAAGCTTCAAATAATTCAGAAATGAAGTAGAGAAACAACATGACAAGAGTATTAAAATACTTCGATCGGATCGAGGTGGTGAATACTTAAGTCAAGAGTTTCTTGATTATCTAAGAGACAATGGTATATTGTCTCAATGGACTCCGCCATATACACCACAAAGATAATGGTGTATCGAGGCGTCGACCTTGTTGGACATGGTCAGGTCAATGATGAATCATGCGAATCTTCCCAAGTCCTTTTGGGGCTATGCACTTCAGACAACTGTTTACTTGTTAAACAGAATGCCAACCAAGGTAGTCTCTACTACTCCATATGAGATATGGAATAGTAAGACACCTCATGTATCTTACTTGAAGATATGGGGTTGTCCTGCTTATGTGAAGCGGACTGTATCAGAAAAATTGGATGCTAAGTCTGATAAATGTCTATTTATTGGATACCCTAAGGAAACAAGGGGTTACCAATTCTATCATCCTGTGAAACAAAAGGTGTTTGTTTCAAGGCATGCTGTGTTTCTAGAGAAAGAGTTTCTCTTGCAAGAAAACAGTGGGAGTGTCGTCGATCTTGAGGAGGCTCGAGAGACTCAAATAGACATTGATGAGATACCTGGTGAAGCACAACAGCCGATAACTCATAGTGATGAGCAATCGACTGGACCTACTATAACACCACATCTTCGTAGATCTGGTAGAACACGCAACATTCCTGAGAGATATGGATTTCTCGTAAGTGAATCGAATGATATGTTACTTATTGATGATGAGGAGCCTACCAGTTATGAAGAAGTGCTGACAAGTTCAGAAAGGGATAAGTGGCTTGAAGCCATGAAGTCGAAAATGGATTCCATGTATGAAAACCAAGTTTGGAACTTGGTTGACCCACCTGAAGGCATCAAGCCTATAGGGTGCAAGTGGGTTTTCAAGAAGAAAACCAACATGGATGGTAATGTGATTACCTATAAGGCTAGATTAGTGGCGAAAGGATATCATCAAAAGCAAGGTGTTGATTATGACGAAACCTATTCGCCTATAGCTATACTTAAATCCATTCGGATGCTCCTGGCCATAGCGGCTCATTATGATTATGAGATATGGCAGATGGATGTGAAAAAAGCTTTCCTTAATGGAAACCTGCTCGAGGACGTGTATATGATACAGCCTGAGGGTTTCACATCGGTTGATAAAACCAAGGTATGCAAATTGTGACGGTCCATATATGGATTGAAGCAAGCATCCAGGAGCTGGAATATCCGTTTTGATGAGATAATCAAAAAGTTTGATTTCTTACAAAATTCAGACGAACCTTATGTGTACAAGAAGGTAAGTGGGAGTGCAGTCGTGTTCCTAGTATTATATGTCGATGACATATTACTTATAGGAGATGATGTTTCAGTCTTACAGTCAGTTAAGATTTGGTTATCCAAGACATTCTCCATGAAAGACCTGGGTGAAGCAACCTACATCCTCGGGATTAAGATCTATAGAGATAGATCGAAACGGTTGTTTGGTCTTTCGCAGTCTACATATATAGACCGAGTGCTAAAGAGGTTTAGCATGTCGGAATCCAAGAAAGGTTTCCTACCCATCAGGCATGGGGTACACCTTTCGAAGTCTATGTGTCAGCTCATAGAAGACGAGAAGATTTGCATGAGTAAGATTCCCTATGCATCCGCAATAGGATCTATCATGTATGCTATGTTATGTACGAGGCCCGATGTATCGTATGCTCTAAGTGTCACGAGTAGATACCAGTCTGATCTAGGAATGGATCATTGGGTGGTTGTTAAGACAATCCTTAAGTACTTAAGAAGAACTAAGGATGTGTTCCTAATATATGGAGAAGGGGACATGGTGATACGCGGGTATACGGATGCCAGCTTCCAGACATACAAGGATAATTCTAGGTCTCAGTCTGGATACATGTTCACCTTGAATGGGGGCGCAGTGAGTTGGAAAAGTTCCAAACAAGACACTGTAGCGGATTCTACCACTGAGGTAGAATACATTGCAGCTTCGGAAGCAGGAAAGGAAGCGGTTTGGATCAAGAAGTTCATTTATGAACTTGGTGTGATTCCATCCATTGTTAAAGCAATACCGATCTACTGCGACAACAATGGAGCAATTGCATAGGCGAAAGAGCCAAGGTCTCATCAACGATCCAAACATGTGCTTTGCCGCTATCATCTTATTAGAGAGATCATCAGAAGGAAGGAAATACAAATCCAGAAAATCCCCACT
This sequence comes from Wurfbainia villosa, assembly GCA_025175895.1. Lineage (NCBI taxonomy): Eukaryota > Viridiplantae > Streptophyta > Magnoliopsida > Zingiberales > Zingiberaceae > Wurfbainia > Wurfbainia villosa. The sequence goes on along the minus strand of CM046007.1, from coordinate 46,201,883 downwards.
GAAAGGAACTTAGCGGATCCTTTGACTAAGGCATTACCTCAAAGTAAGTTTGAGGGTCATGTTAGAGCTTATGGTATTGGATACCGTAGCGATTGGCATTAGGCCAAGTGGGAGTTTGTTAGTGATATATGAGAGATGTCCTAAGGCAATCGCCTTATGTCTGAACCATTTATATGATAAATGAAGATTCACTATTTGAGTATACATGTTTTCATGTATTTGATTAGATCTTAAACTCATTTATTGAATGTCCACGATACGATTCACAGCATGAGAGAATTTGTGATTGGATCACAACTAGTGAGTATCTCTACATGTGTAATTGTGATGTATCGGAATTATCCCTAGTCGATGAATTGATGGATTTGGACACCATTGATTCTGTCGAGACTAGCACGAGGTATACTCCTTGGTGTATCCAAGCAGTTGATTTTCACTGGTTGGAGACACTGTGATGTCCGGAATTAATCGTGGATGCTAGTTATGGTAACTAGTTCATTGGAGTGATCAGCCGTAAGACTTCATATGGTTCTCTGCATATATAGATATGTCAATGAAGTTCTTACTGTAGCTTAAGTGCGATGTTGCTTTGACTTGCGGTATTCAAGTCATCTTAATCATGAAGACTTATGCTTTGACATCTTAAGCAAGCATCTCTGAGGAGATGTGGACCCGGATGATTGGGTATAAGTCGAAGTTATCGAAGGTGTTTGAATAGCCTATAAAGGATTCACCACTCCTTGCGAGGAGATGTATACCCATGACCTCTCGTTGGATTGTTACTAAAGTCTTTGGCCAAAGCATTACATGTTTAGAGTAAGGTACTCTTCGATACATGTGCAGTAACTAGAATCCGTAGGACGAGGAAATGATACTTGGGCTAGGTGTGACATAGTCAGCCTAGTGGGGACTGACACTATAGACCATGTCCTGAACCAAGTGGGTATAAGATGAGTGAAGGGAATGGGGCACGATTCATCCGAGCTGCTGAAGGGTTTCAGAAATAGTTATGGATCAACCGTTGATCTTTTCGGTAAATTGGATATCATGATGTACTACTAGGTGCCACTCATGATCGTTCTATAATTAATGGTTAATTATAGACGGCCAACATAAACCGAGAACATATTTGGTCACACGCACAACGAGTGTAATCCAAAGGATTTAAAACGAGCTTGAGAATGAGATTCTCAGACCGAGAGAAACTAGTTTTAGTTGGACCAAACATGGAGCGAGCATGAAATCCAATAACCATTAAGAGAATTTGTTCTCTATAAAATAGGGCTTAAGAGTTTTTGTTAAACTCTAATCAAAAGCCCTAACCTAATTGTGGCCGCCCAATCTCTCCCTCCTCTCCATCTAGTCGGTGCCAACTCCTTGCCGCCGCCCAACTCCTCCAAACGGAGACCAACTACTGCCGTCTTCTCCACTTGCCAGCATCGAGCTGCTGCCGGAGGAGCTCCGGTGATCATCCTTGGCTCCGGCGACAAGGTGAGCACATTGCTTTCCTTATTTGGCCGGCGCAAGGTCTCCACCAAAGCTGTCCAGTTTTCTGGACAGCTTGTTTCCTTCTTGTTGGAGCGTCGTTTGGATGACATTTGGAGCTCCGATAGCTCCTCCCTTGCCAGGGATTCGATCTCCGGCAATCCTCATAAGTGGAGGACGAAGGATTCGTCAAACGGTTGACGAATTCCTCTCCGGAGAAGCGAGTTTTTGAGGACTCATTTTGGATCCGAATTTTTATTGAGATTGTGATCTTCTCTCAATCACATCGTCTTCAACACGAGGCTGGTAACTCGTACGAAGACGAGGCTCGTGACTTAGTGAAGTCATCCCGAAGATACTCGGCGTGGATACGGATAGAGACGATTCTAGCGAGAATCGTTCCGGTTGATGCTTTTCCCGCTACACGTGATACGTCAGGTATACGTAGTGTAAATTTCCTTTTATTACAAAATTTGAATTTACGGTTATGTCTACACATGTTGTACTATGCATGCATGTTGTAATAAATTAGATTTATTATTTTTTATTTCTTCCACTGTGCACATGTTTACGAAACAAGTTCGAACACACACTCGCCGCGGTGCCGGAAACCCAACAGAAAATTCCAAGCTGGGGTCTTTGCAAGGAAAAGTCCAAGCATGAGTTTTGGCATGGAAAGTCCAACATGGGTTGGCAAGGGAAAGTCCAAGCTTGAGTCTTGGAAATTGAGAAGTCCAAGGGGAATATTGGTGGAGTAAAGTCCAAGGGTGAAGTCTTGGCAGGATAAGTCCAATGGTTGGCAGCGTAAAGTCCTAGCAGAGTCTTGGCAACGTAAGCTCAATGTGCCTTGGCGGTGTAGACCACATTAGCATGACAATAGCTGATGGAAGCACCTGAAGGCTAGCGTATGGATGAATAAGTCATGGATGACTTGGAGGGATCCGATAGGCGTGAGACTGATAGAGGTGGCTAGAAGGCTTAGGTCTAGGCTAAGGGTGGTCTAGCAAGTATGGGGACACCATACTTAGGTTAAAACCTCATGTTTGAGGTGTATCAGTCGACTGATGGGAGTCGACTAGGGTTCAACTATGGGAAGATGGAATAGCAGTCGACTGCCAGCATTGGGCAATCGACTGATTGTGCCATCAGCCGACTGCTAGGGTATGGCAGTCGACTGATGCTTCGTCCACGACCACAATAATCTCTCCTGTCGAGTGATTGGCCCGAACACTCGACTGATTGAGCCATCAGTCGACTGATGGGCATGATCAGTCGACTGATGGTCTATCCTTTGGAACTTATCTAATGTGGCTCATGCCATTGTGAGACAACGACTACAGGAGTAGTCGACTGATGGTCTCAATCAGTCGACTGATAGGCAAAATTTAGCCCGAGTTGCCGGTTTAAAAGAAGCACAAAGGGAGGATTTTTGGCATCAATTCTTGGACGTCTTTGAGGCAATTTTCTGGTGCAAATTAGGGTCTTCAAGCACGGTTCAAGTAATCAACAAGCATGCTTTCCAAAAGAGTTTTTGTAAAGTGTTCTTTACTTCTTTTGTTATATTTTATTTGTAATTGCTTGTATTTCATTTTTATTATAGTAAGAATACTTGTACGAGGTTTCTCTGCCTCTGACTTGTTGTTGAGAAGGAGTATTTGAGTAGTGGTGTGTGATTGGCATTGCTAGAGCTCTTACGAGTCCAATCCGTGGAGTATGAACCATTCGGTTCCGAACCACGTTATATTCGGTGTTGTGATTGTGCTTGTGTGTATTTACTTTTGTTATATATATATTTCACTGGGTATAACACATCTTGTAGCAAGCATGATCAAATTCAATCAAGCAACGCCAACATGCTATTCACTCCCTCTAGCAGCCACCGAAGTCCTAACAATTGGTATCAGAGCGAAGCCGATCTTCAAGGATTAACAACCAAGAGAGCACCGCTAGAGGAGGAAGATGGAGTTTGAAGAATAATTAGGATGAGAAATCAACACACCGGTCCCATATGCGCTTTATGGACGAGAAGGCTTCAATTCATGGAAGAGAAGAATTGAAGACTTCATCATGATGAGGGATTTTGAAGAATGGTCCATTTTGATGGAAGGATTTAACTATCCAAGAGGACGAAAAGGAGGCTTCCTTAAGATGAAGAGATGGACCGAGGAGCAACTCCAAGAGTTTCATAAAAATAAGAAGGTAGTCAAATTTATTATTGATTTGATTCATAATGACATCTACTGTATCCTAGGGGATTACATGGATGCCAAGGAGCTATGGAGCAAGTTGGCAAGATTCCATGAGGAGTCTCACTCGGCACAAGAGGAAGAGGTCGAAGAAGCTAGCTCATCCTCACAAGAAAGTGGGGATTCAGAAGTTGAAGAGGAGTCAACATCCGAGAAGGAAGAAGAGGGGGAATTGGAAGAAATCTCCACCTCTAGGATTGAGGGGAAGGATAGACCATCCACGTCGGAGCCGGAACAAAATCAAGAAGTCGCTTCAACCTTCGGAAGAAGTGAAGAATCAATTCCAGCACCGACCACCACTCTAGGTAACTCAAGAAATTTAGTTCAAAATAAAATTCATATAATTTGCATTGAGTGTAGGGAAGCCGGGCAATATAAGAGTAAGTGCCCTAAGAGGGTCAAGAAGCCTCCTCCAACACCAAAAGTCAACGAAAAGACCAATGAAGCTAGAGTCCCCACCAAGAAGAGCAAGGAGCATGTGGTGTGCTTCAAGTGCCATCAAAAGGGGCACTATAGGAGTCAATGCCCAAAGGGAGGAAAGAAGACTCATTAAGGAAGAGCTACATATGTAGGAGGAGCTAAGGCAAACCCTAAGGTAACTTCTAAATTTGCTCCTTCCTTAATTGATGGGCAAGAGCATGTTAGGAGTAATCTTGCTATTTCTCATGAACAAAAGCATGCTAGTATAAATAGATTTTATTGTTTAGGTGCTAAGAGTGTCAACCTTAGGAATAAGGAGAAATTTGGGTCTAATATCCCTAAAACAATTTTACCTAAGGACAAACCTAGATCGAATAATGCTAGACCTATCCTTCCTAGGGAAACCATTAGGAAGATAGAAGATCACCCAGGCATCAACCCTAAATGGATTAGACATATGCTTAGAAATAAGAATATCTCAAGAGTTAATGAAAAATCAAAAATGGAGATATTAGAAAAGGAAAATCAAGTCTTTAGGTCAAGTCTTGAGAAAATGAAAAAGACCCTTAGGAATATACAAAATCAAATTAAGGGGTCAAATGGTCAAAGTCAAGGGCCTAGGAGACAAGGGTTAACCAAGGGGAAGAAAGGTTTGGGTCACAAACCTAAGGCCAAGGAGACCTATCATAATGTTCCATTCGATTATGGAACTCAAGTTAGGTCTAGGAAAACCAAGGCCACTAGGGAAGTCATCCCTAAAGTTGACCAAGGTAGATGCCTAGTGGCTAGGGTTTCAAGGAAACCTAGGGAAGCCATTAAGAAGGTCAAAGGGGGAGTTACCTCTATAGTTGACCTAGGCAAGACCCAAATGACCAAGGCTACCAAACCTAGAAGGGTCATTAGGAGGGTATCTAGGGAATTTATCCCTATCGAATACCTAGTAAACCCAAGGAGCTCCAATAGGTATTGGGTTCCTAGGGGCGTGATCGATTCACGCTAAATGGGTTTAGGTGTGCCAATTTTAAATGGATGAGTAGTTAACCTAACCATGGTAAAGGTGACACCTTAGATCATTTTTAAGGTCATGGATACCTTGGAAATGTGTTTTGATTATAATCCTAAAAGATTTTAGGATGTGCCAATATAATTTATGGAACTATGAAAAATTGATCAAATTGACACAACTTAAGTTTAGAGGTCTTAGTGTGCCATTTTGGGTTTTTGGCACACTTGGGAGATAAAATAATAATATGGAAAAATTGGTTTAATAATGAAAAATGGAAACTAATATCAAAATTTAGGTATTATATACCTTTACATTTTATTTTCCATGCTTGATTTGCCATATAACATGTCATGACATCATATTCATTTAAATCATATAAATGTCATGATTATGTTTAGGGTTTATCTTTTAGTGTCATGTAGATTTAAATTTAATCATATGCCATGACATCATGATCATTGGTCATGCTTTATTTATATCATCATTTATGCCATGATCATTTCATGCATTAATAAAATTGAATTAAGGACATATGACATGACTTGAAGTCCCATGTATAAGGGAATCAAGTAGTGTCGTCTTAGAAAAATGCATGAAACCCTAGATTAGGATGAACAAAACCCACATCTCACATTACATTGACATGTATGTGTATTGATACACCCTAGATATATGTGAGATGTTAGGAAATGAGTTAAGTTCAATGTGTATAGTTTTTGCATCTAGATGAACTCAAACTCATCTAAAATCAAGTTATGGATCATCGGGAAAGCTTATGTTCAAGCCATGTACATTAAGCCCAAAGAATATGATCCAATATAAAGTTTTGAAAATATTTTAAAATCATTTTGAAAAACCTTGGTGTAGCTTATGTTCAAGCCATGTACATTGGATATAGATTAGGAGAGTTGTTAGGGTGATTTATCAATTTTAAGGTGTGGGAAGGTTCAATGTTGAACTTTGAACCTTATTTTTGATGGTTTAGTATTCCTATAGGCTTAGGGACTTCCCAAGAACATTATTGGTGCAATGGTCAAAAAGGAGCAAGCCTTTAGTGGGAGGTATCCATCATGGGATGATGGATGTTAATTTTTCCTCATGAGGGGGAGAAATGGGATTTGAGATGCCCAATTTGGAAATTGGGAGAGCTTATAGGAGTACCTCTCTTAAGTGATATGGGACTTATCACTAGGAAGAGTGAAGAGTGTTGGGGAAATATTGATCGCTAGAGGGGGGGGGGGTGAATAGCGTCGTGCCAGCTGCGAGATGAAATTCGTTCGCATTCGTCTACAAACTTCATTAGCACAACAAAAATAGAAATAAAGCAATAACGAAATAGACAAACACATAAACACACAAACACAAGTATTTAACGTGGTTCAGAACCGAACGGTTCCTACTCCACGGATCGAGCTCTAAAGAGCTCTAGTGATGCTAATCACACACCACTAATAAAACACTCCTTCTCAAAACAAGTCGGAGGCGAAGAAACCTCGTACAAGTGATCTTACAACAGTAAGAAATAAATTCAAGCAATATACAATACAAATACGAAAGACAAGTAAAAAAAACTTTACAATACTTTGCTTTTGATTGCATGAATACTTGGTTGCTTGAAATGAACTTGGAGACCCTGATTTGCAGCAGCAAATCACCCCAAAAGCCCTCGAGAAATGCTGCTAAAAACCCTCCCGTCGAGCTCCTTTTATCCTTCCGCATGACTTGGATTTTCGCCTGGCAGTCGACTGCCATAAGTCCTCAATCGACTGCCAACACTGTTGTCATGAGACAACGACTCAATCCACGCTGGAAAAATTCCAACGGATCTCTTAGCAGTCGACTGCCAACATTAGCAGCCGACCGCCACCAGAGCCGATCGCTTCACCGACCACGGAGCGCTCGCGGCTCGCGCCAACATCATCACGATCGCTGGCCCATGGCGCTAACTAATCAGCCCATTAGTCGACTGCTCCAATGAGCAGTCGACTGCCAGAGCCTTTTCAGCCCTCAAACAACAGTCGAACTCTAGTCGACTCATGGCAGTCGAACCGGCCATATTACCAGTCAACTGCCAACCTCAAACATGAGGTTTTAACCTCAAGTATGGTGTCCCCATACTTGCTAGACTACCTGTGGCCTAGACCTAAGCCTTCTAGCCACCTCCACCAGTCTCACGCCTCTCGGATCCCTCCAAGTCATCCATGACTTGTTCATCCATTGCGCTAGCCTTCAGATGCTTCCATCGGCTATGTCATGCTAACGGTCTCTACACTACCAAGGCACATTAGACTTTTGCCGCCAAGACTCTGCTTGGACTCTATGCCGCCAATCATTGGACTTATACTGCCAAGACTCCCGCTTGGATTTTACGCCGCCAATATCAAACCCCTTGGACTTCTCAAATGCCAAGACTCAAGCTTGGACTTTCCCTTGCCAACCTATGTTGGACTTTTCATGCCAAGACCTATGCTTGGACTTTTCCTTGCCAACTCATGTTAGACTTTCCATTGCCAAGACCCATGCTTGGACTTTTTCAAATGCCAAGTGTCCCACTTGGACTTTCCATGCCAAGTACCCAAGACTTGGACTTTCCCATGACAATCACATTGTCATATGTTTTTGTCAAACATCAAAACATCTCTCAAGTCAAGCTCGAGTCCTGGTCAATCGTGACCTGGGTCGATTGCACCAACAATCTCCCCCTTTTTGATGTTTGACAAAAACCAAACAAACCATTGAGTTAGACCATCTAACTCAAACCAATCATCCCCATCAATTTTTTCAATTGATGTCATCCTCCCAATAAGTTCTCCCCCTTTTTGACTAACATCAAAAAGGTTCTCTCCAAGGAGGTCAATGTCTCATGTCCCAATGAGATCTTACAATCCCCCCCTTGGTCCAAAAATACATAGGATGCCTACCATCTTCCTAGTGATAAGTCCCATATCACTCAAGAGAGGCAATCCTATACTCTCTCCCAATTTCCAAATTGGGTATGTGAAAATCCCATTTTCCTTCTCATGAGGAAAATTACCATCCATCATCCCATGATAGATACCTCCCCCTAAAGGCTTGCTCCCCCTTGACCATTGCACCAACAATGTCCTTGGGAACCTAAGCCAATAGGAACTCTATGTTGGTGCAGTGGGCACCAAAGTCGAACCGGTATTTTGATTATGGCAAAAGGCTCAATAGTTAAGGGTATATTTGTTATCTTACGAGCTCAATTAAGTGTGCAGAAATGCTAAAGTTGAGCGGAAGGTCTGCGACACCCGGTGGGAACCGAGGTGGTCGGGCAACGCCAGAGGGACTTCGGAGGAAGCCGAGGTACTCGGGTGAAGACCGGAAGCGAGGCTACAAGGTAAGCTCGTGTGAAAGCGAAGCAAGGTCGTTAAGCGTAGATCCGACCCAATACCTCCAATGGAAGGTCTAGGTCGAGATCAGATGGTTAGAACCATCGTACTTTATATTTTAAGCTAACTTGTATCAGCCCAAAACCCTTTGACTACTTCAATAACTGCTAGTCAAGTTCCAGCCTCGAGAAGAGCTCGAATTTCAAGGGGGTGAATTTGGACTTGACTCGTGTTTTGGTACAAAGGGTGATGTGGCATCAAGGTGGACATCCAAACCATCACCAAGCTGTTGGTGCAGTGGGCACCAAAGTCGAACCGGTATTTTGATTATGGCAAAAGGCTCAATAGTTAAGGGTATATTTGTTATCTTACGAGCTCAATTAAGTGTGCAGAAATGCTAAAGTTGAGCGGAAGGTCTGCGACACCCGGTGGGAACCGAGGTGGTCGGGCAACGCCAGAGGGACTTCGGAGGAAGCCGAGGTACTCGGGTGAAGACCGGAAGCGAGGCTACAAGGTAAGCTCGTGTGAAAGCGAAGCAAGGTCGTTAAGCGTAGATCCGACCCAATACCTCCAATGGAAGGTCTAGGTCGAGATCAGATGGTTAGAACCATCGTACTTTATATTTTAAGCTAACTTGTATCATACCCAAAACCCTTTGACTACATCAACTCGCTAGTCAAGTTCCAAATTTCTAGAAGAGCTCGAATTTCAAGGGGGTGAATTTGGACTTGACTCGTGTTTTGGTACAAAGGGTGATGTGGCATCAAGGTGGACATCCAAACCATCACCAAGCTTCCTTGTGGTGGACGCCCAAAATAAGGTGAGTTGGCACAAGATGGTTGGCTCCCATGATGTGGCACAAGTTGAATGGCTCCAACAAGTTGGCGCCAAGGAGGTTGGAGGTGGCACAAGGTGGTTGGATGAAACACCTCATCCTTGAGTTGGCGCACAAGAAGGTTGGAGGTGGCACAAGGTGGTTGGATGAAACACCTCATCCTCAAGTTGGCGCCCAAGGAGGTTGGAGGTGGCACAAGGTGGTTGGATGAAACACCTCATCCTTGAGTTGGCGCACAAGAAGGTTGGAGGTGGCACAAGGTGGTTGGATGAAACACCTCATCCTTGAGTTGGGATAAGAACCTCACCTTGGACACTACCTATGTCTAAATTCATAGATCAATATCCATAAATAGACATGTTCACTCCAAGCAAAGACAAGAATTCAAGAGCTCTCAACACGCCGTCGTAACGCCGCTACTACTACTCACATTTGCTACGACGAAGTGCCGCCGACAACGAAAGCTACATCTTCTACTTATAAGAGTTGTCGGTATATTTATTTAAGTTCTACTTCTTTAAATTGTCTTTGTGCTTTAATCGTAACAAGGAAAGGGGGAGTGTCCCTTTGCCTTGATTTCTTTTTGTAATCGTTGCTCCTACCTCCAACGAGGAGGAGTGGTTTTAGTGAATTGCCCTCCGTACGTGATCAAGGATCACTAGGGCCGTGGATTAGCAATCGAAAGATTGTGAACCACGTAAAAATATCTTGTCTACTTTATATTTCCGCTGTGCACTCTCTACTTGCTTTTTACTTATTGCAAAAGTTTTTTAACGACATCGTATCGCTATTCACCCCCCCCCTCTAGCGACACTTTCGATCCAACACAAGCTTCCTTGTGGTGGACGCCCAAAATAAGGTGAGTTGGCACAAGATGGTTGGCTCCCATGATGTGGCACAAGTTGAATGGCTCCAACAAGTTGGCGCCCAAGGAGGTTGGAGGTGGCACAAGGTGGTTGGATGAAACACCTCATCCTCAAGTTGGCGCCCAAGGAGGTTGGAGGTGGCACAAGGTGGTTGGATGAAACACCTCATCCTTGAGTTGGCGCACAAGGAGGTTGGAGGTGGCACAAGGTGGTTGGATGAAACACCTCATCCTTGAGTTGGCGCAAAGGATGTGGATGAACAAGTCTTGGGGGATAAGAACCTCACCTTGGACACTACCTATGTCTAAATTCATAGATCAATATCCATAAATAGACATGTTCAAGCCAAGCAAATAACAAGTATTCAAGAGCTCTCAACACGCCGTCGTAACGCCGCTACTACTACTCACATTTGCTACGACGAAGTGCCGCCGACAACGAAAGCTACATCTTCTACTTATAAGAGTTGTCGGTATATTTATTTAAGTTCTACTTCTTTAAATTGTCTTTGTGCTTTAATCGTAACAAGGAAAGGGGGAGTGTCCCTTTGCCTTGATTTCTTTTTGTAATCGTTGCTCCTACCTCCAACGAGGAGGAGTGGTTTTAGTGAATTGCCCTCCGTACGTGATCAAGGATCACTAGGGCCGTGGATTAGCAATAGAAAGATTGTGAACCACGTAAAAATATCTTGTCTACTTTATATTTCCGCTGTGCACTCTCTACTTGCTTTTTACTTATTGCAAAAGTTTTTTTAACGACATCGTATCGCTATTCACCCCCCCCCTCTAGCGACACTTTCGATCCAACAATTGGTATCAGAGCCGGGGGCGCTAAGATTCGGTGAAACCACCAATCTAGCTTTGTTTTTCTTTTTTTTACAGATTTTTTATTTATTTATTTCTGTTTTCGTATAATTATTTCACTTGCTTATCTTCTCCTACATATAGAATTGCAGAGGCTTCTAGGATCCACGGATAAGGTTGTCCTTCGGTTAGATCCCGAGTAAGGTTGTCCTCCAACTTCAACGACATTCGTGATTTGATTGTTTATTTCTTTTGCAAGTTACATTTTATATATCTTTTTACTTCTCAAGATTACTAATCCAAGACGAAAGTCTTGGAATATTCTTTCCGTGTGTTTTGCAAGATTCTTTTCGTTGCTCTTCTTCTTGTTTTTAAATGGCCCATCTCGAAGGGTTTAGCATCACTCGAATTCGCTTTACAACGGTAATGACTTTCGTTATTGGAAGGGTCGGATGGAATGCTTTCTTAAAACCCAAATCGAGATGTGGATCGAATTCAAACCGTTTCACACTTCCTATTAATGAAGATGGTGAATCTTTGGGTTACGATCAATGGTCAAATTCCATGAAAAACAAGTAGAAGCCGATGCCAAGGCAACTCAAATCTTGCAATGGGGTTGTCCAAGGAAGAGCTCAACCGCCGCCCTTCATTAGTGCAAAGGACTTATGGACCAAGCTAGTGGAACTACACGAAGGCACCGACGTTTACACGAAGGTATGTAAAAGAGATTTACTTTTAAATAAATTGTATAACTTGAAAATGCAGGAAAACGAGACCGCAACTCAACTACATGCTCAGATCCAAGACATCGCCAACCAACTCCATGCCATCTGACAAAAGGTCGAGAATCGCGACCTTATCGTATTCTCTTAACTCGCTTCCTAGGACCACCTTGTGGGCATCCATGGTCGATGCCTACAAGGTCTCCAAGGACCTTTCTAAAATTAGGTTAGACGAATTGTTTTCGAACTTGAATTACATGAGCAAACTAACGTGGTCTGTGCCGAGAAGAGTATTGCGTTAGTTGCGTGTTCCAAGAAGAAGAAGCCCGCAAGCAAGCCACCCCGAAGGAAGAAGATTTAGTCCGAATCGGAAGTAGACTCGAATAGAATCCGAACTAGTCAATCTAGTTCGAAGATGATCAAGAGACGAAACGACCAACAACTCAAGGTAAGCCTAAACCTAATTCAAATACTTCTAATTTTAGATGCTATGAGTGCAACAGTTCGGCCACATCAAGTCCGAGTGCCCAAAGCTAAAGAATAACGCATCAAAGACCAAGAAAGCTAAACGCTACTTGGGAGGAGTTGTCGGAGGAAGAAGACGATATCCAAGCTCTAATGGCCAAGCCGACCGAGCACGACTCAAATCAAGAAGAGTCCGAGTCCGAATCCGGCGATGAGCTTCCATTCAAGATAAGCCACGGATCCGTATCCGTTCAAAAGAATCATTAAGGGTAAGTCGGTCGTTACTTAATACTTTGTATGGTGCAATTAAATTTTTAAATAAGAAACTAGCTAAGTCCGAGTCCAAGGTCGAGACCCTAATTGAGGAGGTTAACCTTCTCAAACATGAGGTCTCCTAACCTCTTCGACTACTCAGATTCAAGAGGAGGACTCAACCTGCTGAAAAGCTTGAAGTTGAGAACTCGCTTTGAAAACACAAGTCAAGACCTTAGGAACACGTTGGAAAGGTTCACTTTGGGATCCAAGGACTTGACCTCTTACTTGATCACAAAGGGCCGTGTACAACAAGGCCGGACTCGGGTTTAACTCAAATACAACCAATAAGTCATATATGTCTATAGTAAACCAACATAAGAAAAATGTCCAAGCATGGGTCCCTAAGACCACTTTGATTTCAACTTTAGGATCTAACATGTATTGGGTTCCCAAGGACCAAATTCACTATGTGAATAGACCCACTCGATTCAATGGTCCAGGGGGAGCCAATACAAAATGTATTTTTGTTAAGTCTTAGAAATTGCATGCTTAGTTTTTCCTTTATTTTTAGAATGGTTAGATAGGACTCATAACCAACTAAAATCCTGCGAACAGATTGAGCCTCGGGGAGCCTCTTTTCAAAAATAACTAGTTAGACCAAGACGTAGTCTCAAGTAAGTCGAGTTATCAATTTCTTGAAATTAGCTTTGTCTAAGGAAGTGGTCGTTGTTCCGATCAAAGAAGGCCTCGTGGCCTCGCCACGACCGAAGCTAATCTCTTGAAAAGATTACTTGATGAGCTTAGACTAAATCCGAATCTAACCTAATGTTGGTTAATTTAAATTCATTAAAATTAATCAAGTAAAATTGATAGTCATCTCACAATAACACATAGGAATAACATGTTTTGATCATGTAGATATTGGTGAGATGATTTAGGTTTAAAAACTTACAAACAACCCTTTAGTAATTCCAATATCCGATCCAACTACCTTATGTGTAGGATCAATGGATGTTGGACGCTGGTTGCTCCCGACACATGACCGGGATCAACTCAAATTTTCGGTTACGATTCAAACGACAAGGATCGGTAGCCTTCGAATAACGCAAGCTCAAAATCATCGGATCGGTGATATTGAGCTCAACTCTAACTTTACAATTCAAAATGTCTTATTAGTAGAAAACTTTCAATATAATTTACTTAGTGTAAGCCAATTGTGTGATAACAATTATAAGGTCATATTTCTAGAAAATGAATGAATCAAAATAAATGCAACATCTAAAATAATACTTAAAGGAACTAGGAGTAGCAACATCTACACAATAAATTTACCTAACTCCTCAACCAAGTGTCTTATGACACAAAGAAGAGGAATCTTGGTTATGACAATCAAGACTCGACACTGCACCCAAGACTCGCCCACAAGATGAGTCGAGTGGCTTGGTTATAGGTTTGCCTAAACTAAACAACTTGGATAATAAAATATGTAATGCTTGTCAACAAGGTAAACAATCTAGGACACAACATCAATTAACTAATCAAGAACGAACTAAAAGTGTTCTTGAGCTCCTACATGGATCTATTTGATTCACATGGAGCTAAGTCACTCAATGGTAGTCAATTTTGCTTAGTCATAATTGGCGACTATTCTAGATTTACTTGGGTTAGGTTTATCAAACATAAAAATGATACCCTAGACCAACTAATCAATCTTTGTAGGTTAATCAAAATCAAAAGAACCTTAAGATTAAAAGACTTAGTTTATCATGGTGGTGAATTCAAAACCACAGATTTATGATTTCAGAACCTAAACGGATACCACCATGAGTTTTCATGTCCTAGAACCCCACAACAAAATGGGTTAGTCGAACGGAAAAATAGAACCCTACAAGAAGCCGCTAGGACAATGTTAAACGAGTATAACCTACCCGATAGATTTTGGGCAGAGGCCGTTAGTACGGCTTGCTATGTCCAAAATAGGATCCTTATGGTAAAGAGGCACCAAAAGACCTCGTACGAGATTTATCACGATAAAATACCGAACATCAAGTACTTTAGGGTATTTGGATGCAAGGTACATATCTTAAACACTAAGGATTACCTAGGAAATTAAATCCAAAACCTCTATCGAACCTTTCTAGGATACTCAACCACCAAGAGAGCTTATAGGGTATACAATCACGACACTCTTAGAGTCGAAGAAACCATTAATATAGTTTTCGACGAAGGACACGAACCCGTTCAATCCTTAACAAAACCAACTAGCAAATCAACTTATAGCAAACCCGACTCTGATCTTGAACTTGAATCTCGTCCTAACCCAAGTCATCCTATCGACCAAGTGATAGATGACTCTAACCCAAGTCAAACTAGAACTCACCCAAGTCATCCTATCGACCAAGTGATAGATGACCCTAACCCGAGTCACACTAAGACTCAAACAAATCATCCTATCAATCAAGTTATAGGTGATCCAAATTTAGGGGTTCGAACTAGAGCTTCATATCGAAACCTTAGTCAAATCTCGTTAATTTCCAAAATCGAACCCAAAACTATTGAACAAGCACTTCTTGATCCCGACTGGATTATTGCTATGAAAGAAGAGCTAGCTCAATTCACTAGAAATGAAGTCTGGGAATTAGTACCACCACCTAAAGAAAAATCAATTATTGGAACAAGGTGGGTATTTCGAAATAAACTTGATGATAAAGGTGAAGTAGTTAGAAATAAAGCTAGGTTAGTCGCAAAAGGGTTTAGTCAAGTCGAAGGTTTAGATTACGATGAGACCTACGCCTTGAGCTTACTAGAGTCCATCCGAATGTTGTTAGCATATGCCGCACATCGAGGTTTTAAATTGTTTCAAATGGATGTCAAGTCAGCATTTTTGAATGGATACATTAAGGAAGAAGTTTACGCAACCTCCGGATTCGAATATCTAGATAAAAATGACCATGTAATTAGACTTAAGATAGCGCTATATGGACTCAAACAAGCCCCAAGAGCTTGGTACGAAAGGCTTTCGATCTATCTTAAGTCCAAAGGATTCAACCAAGGTTTAGTTGACCCAACCTTATTCGTTAAAACCGTAGGAAAAGAAATCTTTATAGCCCAAATCTATGTAGATGATCTAATTTTGGAACTACCAACTCGATCCTGCTAAACGAATTCATCTCACTTATGGAAAGTGAATTTGAAATGAATTTAGTGGGAGAGTTAAGTTTCTTCTTAGGTTTACAAATTAAACAAACTAAAGATGGAATATATTTACATCAACAAAAATATACTAAGGACTTAATAAATCGATTTGGAATGCAAGATGCTAAAATAATCAATACACCTATGGCAACTAATGTTAATATAAACGAAGATGTAGAAGGAAAACCCGTTGACCTAAAATACTATAGGAGCGCAATAGGAAGTCTCCTATACTTAACCGCGAGCCGAATTCGACATTTTATTCGCGGTAAGTATGTGCGCAAGGTTACAAACCTGTGCCAAGGAGTCTCACCTAACCCTAGTCAAGCGTATCCTCAGATATCTAAAGGGCACGCTAAACGTAGGTATTTGGTACCCTAGATCTACCGAGTTTAATCTAATCGGCTACTCCGACTCCGACTATGCCGGTAGTAAACTCGATAGAAAGAGCACGAGTGGTTGTTGTCAAATCCTCGGCTCGAGTCTAGTAAGTTGGTGCAGTAGGAAGCGATTGCGTTGCCTTATCTACCACCGGCCGAATACGCTATGCGATGGGTGAGTGTGTCTCACCTCGTGGATGAAGCACACTCTCCAAGACTTTAGCTTAATCTTTAACAACATTAAAACCTACATAGATAACATTAGTTCAATTAACTTAACTAAAAATCCAATATGTCATTCTAGGACAAAACATATAGAAGTTAAACACCACTTCATTAGGGAACATGTAACTAATGGAACTATACAACTAGAGTATGTTGAGTCCAAATCAAACCTAGCGGACATCTTCACCAAACCACTACCCGGCCGAATTTAGTTTATTAAGACGAAAGTTAGGTATGTGCGTAATAGAGTAGGATTTAAATTTTTCTATATATGTACTCTACTTTTGCTTCTTTTATGAAATTAGCCTAAGTCTTACCTTAGAAATCATATACCTATAGATTTAAGGAGCCAACACATCTCACAACACATAGGACTAATGTGTTTGTGTACTTAGCCACGAGACGGGCGTGAGATGTTAGGACCTTACTCCCGGTTCCGCATGTAGATTCAGTGCATCGACATGAACCATGGAGTATAATTATTTAAAATTAATCAACTCCTTCAAGACTTATTGATCATTCTATATCAATCAAGTCCAACCGGAGTTGTACATTTTAGATGAACATATTTTCAAGCTTATTATTATTTAAAAAAAAAAATATATTTATATTGGGAACTTGCTTGGACTTACAAACCCTAAAATATATTTACAAACTTTTTGAGTTAAGGCAAAAGGGGGAGAAAGTCACAAAAGTAAGGAAGAAAGTAAACAAAATTATTACCTTTTATATTAAGTAATTCCGTTTACTTAAGCAACTATTAAGGGGGAGTAAAAATTATTTTTCAAGAACTCACCTTCGGTCAAGGGGGAGGTTACCTCAAAGGGGAGAACTTGAAACAATAATATTTCTCACTCATACTTAATCATTATGCTAGCTCATTCATATTTAATCATTATGCTAGCTCATTCATATTTAATCTTTATGCTAGCTCATTCATATTTAATCTTTATGCTAGCTCATTCATGCTTAATCATTATGCTAGCTCATTCATATTTAATCTTTATGCTAGCTCATTCATGCTTAATCATTATGCTAGCTATCGTTATGTTTAATTTTTCCTTAACTTTGTGTCGGTTTGCCATGAATCAAAAGGGGGAGATTGTTGGTGCAAAGGCACCAAAGTCGAACCGTATTTTGATTATGGCAAAAGGCTCAATAGTTAAGGGTATATTTGTTATCTTACGAGCTCAATTAAGTGTGCAGAAATGCTAAAGTTGAGCGGAAGGTCTGCGACACCCGGTGGGAACCGAGGTGGTCGGGCAACGCCAGAGGGACTTCGGAGGAAGCCGAGGTACTCGGGTGAAGACCGGAAGCGAGGCTACAAGGTAAGCTCGTGAGAAAGCGAAGCAAGGTCGTTAAGCGTAGATCCGACCCAATACCTCCAATGGAAGGTCTAGGTCGAGATCAGATGGTTAGAACAATCGTACTTTATATTTTAAGCTAACTTGTATCATAGCCCAAAACCCTTTGACTACAGCCAACCTGCTAGTCAAGTTCCACCTCGAGAAGAGCTCGAATTTCAAGGGGTGAATTTGGACTTGACTCGTGTTTTGGTACAAAGGGTGATGTGGCATCAAGGTGGACATCCAAACCATCACCAAGCTTCCTTGTGGTGGACGCCCAAAATAAGGTGAGTTGGCACAAGATGGTTGGCTCCCATGATGTGGCACAAGTTGAATGGCTCCAACAAGTTGGCGCCCAAGGAGGTTGGAGGTGGCACAAGGTGGTTGGATGAAACACCTCATCCTCAAGTTGGCGCCCAAGGAGGTTGGAGGTGGCACAAGGTGGTTGGATGAAACACCTCATCCTTGAGTTGGCGCACAAGGAGGTTGGAGGTGGCACAAGGTGGTTGGATGAAACACCTCATCCTTGAGTTGGCGCAAAGGATGTGGATGAACAAGTCTTGGGGGATAAGAACCTCACCTTGGACACTACCTATGTCTAAATTCATAGATCAATATCCATAAATAGACATGTTCAAGCCAAGCAAATAACAAGTATTCAAGAGCTCTCAACACGCCGTCGTAACGCCACTACTACTACTCACATTTGCTACGACGAAGTGCCGCCGACAACGAAAGCTACATCTTCTACTTATAAGAGTTGTCGGTATATTTATTTAAGTTCTACTTCTTTAAATTGTCTTTGTGCTTTAATCGTAACAAGGAAAGGGGGAGTGTCCCTTTGCCTTGATTTCTTTTTGTAATCGTTGCTCCTACCTCCAACGAGGAGGAGTGGTTTTAGTGAATTGCCCTCCGTACGTGATCAAGGATCACTAGGGCCGTGGATTAGCAATCGAAAGATTGTGAACCACGTAAAAATATCTTGTCTACTTTATATTTCCGCTGTGCACTCTCTACTTGCTTTTTACTTATTGCAAAAGTTTTTTTTAACGACACCGTATCGCTATTCACCCCCCCTCTAGCGACACTTTCGATCCAACACTCTAAGCCATCAAAAATAAGTTTAAAAGTTCAAACATGAACTCTCCACACCTTAAATTTGATACATTACCCTAAACAACTCTTCAAATCCATATCCAATGGATTTTCATCCTTTATAATGCTTCTCAAAGTATATCCTAGGGTTAGGAGTGGTTAGAGACCTTTACCATAGCTGAACACGGGCTAAACAATCTTATTTTTCCTAAAATCAGCTTGGCAGTCGAGTCCTTCAAAAATCAATCGACTGCCTTGCACATCAGTCGACTGCCACCATGAACAGTCGACTGCTAACTGAAATTTTTGAATTTCAGTTATCGGAAATGGATTTTGAAAATTCATAAATAATTATACATATATAGAAAAATCATGAAAATTCATACGTATAATACTTATGACTAATACAATGGGTGAAAAATGATAGAAAAATATTTTACCCATAAAATATCAAAATTGACACAAAATTCAAAACCATTGAAATTTTCAATGTTTTATCCCTACTTTGTATCAACTTCATCAATGGTGATTGCTATCAAAAGATAGACTTCACCAAGGTTTTCTAAATTGATTTTAAAATGTTTTTGAAAACCTATATTGGATCATGTTCCTTGGGCTTAATGTACATGACTTGTACACAAGCTTTTCCAATGATCCACCATTAAGATAAGATGAGTTTAGGTTTATCTAGATGCAAAAACTATGCACCTTGAACTTAACTCATATCCTAGAATCTCACATGTATCTAGGGTGTATAAATACACATACATGTCAATGTGATGTGAGATGTGGGTTTTGTTCTCCTTATCTAGGGTTTCATGCATTTTTCTAAGGCAACCCTACTTGATTCCCTTATAAATGGAACTTCAAGTCATGCCAAAGTCCTTAACTCAATTTTAATCAATTTAGATGCATGAATGATTATGGCATTAAGGATGGTATAAATAAACACATGCTCATAATCATGATGTCATGGCATAATATGGAATCTAAAAACACATGACATTAAACCTAATCCTAAAAACATGATCATGACATATTAAATAGTTAAAAATAGATATGATGTCATGACATGTTATACGGAAAACAATGCATGAAATATAAAATGTATAGGTATAATAATACCTAAATTTTAATGTTAATTGCCATTTGATATAATTAAGTATATTTTTCCATATTTTCACTAATCTCCCAAGTGTGCCAAAAGCCCAAAATGATGCACTACAACCTCTAAACCTAAATTGTGCCAATTTAATTGATTTTTCATAATCCCAAAAATGTATTGGCACATCCTAAAATTTTTTAGGATCATAATATCAAATCTATTTCCAAGGTATCCATAACCTTGAAAATTACCTAAAGTGTCACCTTTGCCATGGTTGAGTTAACTACCCATCCAATCAAGGTTGGCACACCCTAAACTCATCTAGCATGAATCAATCACACTCTTAGGAACCCAAAACCTATTTGAGCTCCTAGGGTTTACTAGGTATTCCTTAGGGATGACCTCCCTAGATACCTTCCTAATGACCCTTCTAGGCTTATTAGCCTTGGTCATTTGAGTCTTGCCAAGGTTAACTCTAAGGGTAACTCCCCTTGTAACCTTCTTAGTGGCCACCCTAGGTTTTTTAGAAACCCTAGCCACTAGGCACACACCTTGGTTAACCTTAGGGATGACTTCCCTAGTAACCTTGGTCTTCTTAGACCTAGTTTGTGTTCCATAATCAAATGTGACACTATGATAAGCCACCTTAGGCTTAGGTTTGTGACCCAAACCTTTCTTTCCCTTGGTTAACCTTTGTCTCTTAAGTGTTAAGGTAATATCTTGCCATGATAAGGTTTTGATGTGTGTGGCAAAGGGTTTAAGTTAGGTTGGTATTGTTATTTGATATGTGCGTTGGAGTTTTGCAGGACTTAGTAATTCGCACATGGAGCCTTGGCGGGTTCACCCTCACAACCTCATGCCTGAGTCGGAGAAAGAGAATTGCAGAGCCGTGCGCTTGATGCTGCCGAGGGACCGCCGGACGAGATGACTTGAAGAGAAGCCAAGGAAGCAGACTTCGGAGGCAAGAGACGCAAAGGAGCATTGCAGAGCCGTGCACCTGATGCTGTCGGGGGACGTGGCCGCGAACGAAGAGAGCTTCGGCGAGGGACTTCGAGTGAGATGAGAGAATGAGTGAAATGTAAGTAGCTCATTAGGTGAACTTGGCCAAATGGTTGAGTGTCGGAGACTTGACCGCAAGGGTTAAGGTTTACCCGACCACCGGAAGCTCAAACTTATGTTAAGTTTGAGTTTCACACGGCACCAGTCGACTGCCATGTAATGGCAGTCGACTGCTCCGAGTCGAATGTAGTTCGACTGGTATTCGACCGCAATCAGGTTAGCAATCGATCGCCATATGTGGGCGATCGTCAATAGGGTTCGGTCAATCGCCGTAGTCGATCGGGTCGATTGAGCGAGCTCGGCCGATCGATGAGGTCCATCAGTCGACTGCCAAGTGTTCCGTTGGACTACAATGGTCGGGATCCGACGTGTTCGGAGGTCGTTGGAGTGGCGGCAGTCGACTGCCAAAGGGCAGCAGTCGACTGGTGGCGGCCAACGGGAAGAAAATCTTCCTCTCTATAAAAAGAGAGGGAGTGGGGCTTTGGGAGGCTAATGCTTGAGCTCTAAACTTCTCCCAAAGTGCCATACACGATTCCTTACTCTTCTACTTGTTTTAATCTCTATTCTATTGTAGAAGAGTGATCCTTGTGTAAAAGAGGTTACCTCCACCTAGCTTTGTGCAAAGGAGAGATCTAGTGGATTTGGAGGAGTGATTCACCTTGGACGAATCGGACCGTGGATTAGCGGCGTAACCGTGAACCACGTTACATCTCGTGTTTGTATTGCTTGTCTATCTTTTATGTTGTCTTTATTTTTATTTGCATATTCCGCTTGCGCTAATCTTTTGTAGACGAGCAAATTATGACATCCATCGAACGAGGGCTATTCACCCCCCTCTAGCCGGCCAATCGATTCCCAACAAGTGATATCAGAGCCAAGGAAAGCTTGTCGAGGACTAACCGCCACAACAAACAACATTCAAAATGGCCGACTCAAACATCCACCCACCGAAGTTCGACGGCGAATTCTCTTGGTGGAAAAAGAGAATGGAGGTATTTTTCAAAACGGATTTTGATATTATGATTGCAATGGAATCTGGTTTCGTTTTGCCTAGGGATGAAGAAGGGAAGCCAATAGAGAAATATAGGTGGACCAAAAAGCAAAGGGAAGAGCACCTTGCAAACTCAAAAGCCAAGCATCATCTTTTCAATGTGCTTCCCCAACAAGAGATCAACCGAATAGGAGAATGCCTAAGTGCCAAGGAGATGTGGGAGAAGCTAATTGAGCTTCATGAAGGCACATCCGAGGCGAAGCTAGCAAGAAGAGATCTCCTTCGCTCCCAACTCAACAACATTAAACTAGAAAAGGGAGAAAAGGTAATTTCCTTACATTCTCGTTTCAAGGAAATTATAACCGGTTTGTCAAGTGTAGGTGAGAAGCTATCAAACCGGGATATGCTTATGAAGGCTATAGATGCCTTTCCGCGATCCTCAAAATGGAGCTCCATGGTGGACTCATTTTATATCTCCAAGAACTTAGAAGTAAGCACCTTGGAGGAATTCTTCTCAACAATGAAGCTTCACGAAACTAGGCTAGAAGGAATACAAGAAGAGCCTAGAATCCAACCCTCAAGAGGAGTAGCATTGATGGCAAATAAGGGGAAGAAGAAGATGGAGATCTCCTCCGATGATGATGAAGCCTCCTCCTCCTCCATGGATAGCACGGAAGAAGCGTATATGGTAAGGAGGGTAAGGTGTGCTTTAAAGGGTTTTCATTTTAATAAATCTAATGATAGGAATAGAAGACCAAGGGGGAAAATCATTTGCTACAATTGCCAAGGAGAGGGACACATAAGGGACAATTGTCCCCTCCTAAACAAGAGCAAAGAAGAAAAGAAAAAGAAAGAAGAAAAGAAGAAGAAAAAAGGGAGCAAGAAAAAGAAGGAAGAGGAGAAGAAGACAAAAGAAAAGGGGAAGACCAAAGCTCTAAAGGCAAGGACTTGGGATGACCCATCCTCATCCTCCTCATCATCATCGGATGAGGAGAATGCTTTTGTCACCAATTTGGCCTTGATGGCCTTTGATGACTTGGATTGCTCCTCCACCGAAAACGAAGAATCAAGCTCAAGTGGAGAGAGCTCAAATGAAGGGGGAGCCTCTACATCCGCCTCATCCGAAGAAGAAGAAGAGGACATGAAGACTATGGTAACAAATCTAACCCCCAAGAAAATAGTTTCCATGGTTTCTAGTTTAACTAGGGATTTGTTTAGAGCAAAGAAGAAAAATAAATGCATGCTTGAACAAATTAAGGACTTAGAAAATAAACTAGAAAAAGCATGCCTAAATCAAAATGAAAATATTTCTTCTTGCCATGATGATGCATGCTCACATGAATATGTGCCATTTAATGTTAGTGATGCATGTATGGATGAAAATGGGGCTCTAAGGGAAAAGGTAGATTACTTGACAAAAGCCCTAGAAAAATTCACTATAGGCTCCAACACATTGAACATGATCATAGGGAGCCAAATAGCTAGCTTCAATAAGAAAGGCCTAGGATACAAAGAAAAGAAAAATGAAAAGGCCTATAAATGCCTAATTGCTAGGGGACAAGATAAGAAGAAAGTAATTGCTAGGAAATGGATTCCTAAGGAATTTCTAGTGAACCCCATAGGCAAGAATCTATTTTGGGTTCCAAAATCCATCTTTAAGGGTTAGAAAACCCCTAGGGTAGTCAACCATATGCAATTGACCTATATCATATTTTGGTTGACTTAGGATGGCGGGACAACATTTTTAAATAGTGTTAGGTGATGATAACGTGCCTATAAATAGTTAATAATGCTTAAATCATGATGTTTAATGTAATTATTACACATGTTTGTAATCATGATTTATGATTTTGAAATTTGGCACATCATCATGAGAAATAGGGTTTAAATCATGCCTTAGGTGATATTTTGCTTATGATCATGATATAATATCTAATGCATGATCATTAATTGATGAATACACTAGGTTCATGATCATAATGTGAAATTAATTCATATATGTCATTATGATCATGTAGGTTGTTAGGTTGATACTTAACCTTGATAGAATTGCATGAATATAATGGTTAAGTATATACAAATACCCCCCTTAGGATGCATCTCACACTCACAATAGGCTACCTTGATTGAAAACTTAGCATGGGTGAGATGTTAGGATGATACAAATGTCCATTAATGTCTATGACATTTAGATGGTCATTTAAAGTATCAAAATAGCAATAATAGACCAATCATGGGGAAGGCTTATGTTTAATTCATAGACATATTGCCCAAAGATCATGGTTGGATATTTCATATGTTTTCAAAACAATTTCTTACTTTAAAATCTAGGTGTTCATGTTTTGAAATAATTGAATGCAATACTAGGTGTTAAAATGGATACTAACATGCTCAAAAACTAGTGGTTTTTAAAGCTTTTGGATTTTTGGTAAATCTCGGAAAATATAATGATTTTTCTTGAAAACCTATTTTTCATTGATAGATATACTTAAAAGAAATATGCTCCTCAAATTTCATGATTTTTTGAATTTTTTGGAATTTATAATGCATTTCTGAATTTCACCCAGAAAATCAGAATTTCGGAATTCATTGTGCCAGTCGATTGCCATACTGATAGCAGTCGACTGCTCACCTGAAAAACAGCCCAATCTTTTTTGAATTCAGGTTTTAATCCAATTTTTGGTATTTTCCTTCTATTATACTTGATGCCATGGGTTTATAATTTAGTGTTAATCTTTTTGATGGTGTTAAAGGGGGAGAAGTAATTATGTTTAAGTAAATTATGATAGGGGGAGAAAATTTTGAAAATTTGTAAGGGGAGTTTCATGGATTAAGGGGGAGTTGCATGTTGCTATATCATGTTTATGTTTACATGCTTTCTTACCTTAGAAATATTTATCAAATGTTTTTACCTAACTTAAACGGATTGTCACACATCAAAAAGGGGGAGATTGTTAAGGCAATCTCTTGCCATGATAAGGTTTTGATGTGTGTGGCAAAGGGTTTAAGTTAGATTGGTATTGTTATTTGATATGTGCGTTGGAGTCTTGCAGGACTTTGTAATTCGCACATGGAGCCTTGGCGGGTTCACCCTCACAACCTTGTGCCTGAGTCGGAGAAAGAGCATTGCAGAGACGTGCGCTTGATGCTGCCGAGGGACCGCCGGACGAGATGACTTGATGAGAAGCCAAGGAAGTAGACTTCGGAGGCAAGAGACGCGAAGGAGCATTGCAGAGCCGTGCGCCTGATGCTGCCGAGGGACGTGGCCGCGAACGAAGAGAGCTTCGGCGAGGGACTTCGAGTGAGATGAGAGAATGAGTGAAATGTAAGTAGCTCATTAGGTGAACTTGGCCGAATGGCTGAGTGTCGGAGACTTGACCGTAAGGGTTAAGGTTTACCCAACCGCCGAAAGCTCAAACTTATGTTCAGTTTGAGTTTCACATGGCACCAGTCGACTGCCATGTAATGGCTGATCGCTTCCGAGTCGAATGTAGTTCGGTCGGTATTCGATCCGATGAATCAGCGCGCATGATCGCCATATGTGGGAAGTCGACTGGTCAATAGGGTTCGGGCCACAAAACCGCTCGTAGTCGACTACGAGGCAGCAGTCGACTGATGAGGTCCATCACTCAACTGCCAAGTGTTCCGTTAGACTACAACGGTCGAGATCCGACGTGTTCGGAGGCCGTTGGAGTGGCGGCAGTCGACTGCTAAAGGGCAGCAGTCGACTGGTGGCGACCAACGGGAAGAAAATCTTCCTCTCTATAAAAAGAGAGGGAGTGGGGCTTTGGGAGGCTAATGCTTGAGCTCTAAACTTCTCCCAAAGTGCCATACACGATTCCTTACTCTTCTACTTGTTTTAATCTCTATTCTATTGTAGAAGAGTGATCCTTGTGTAAAAGAGGTTACCTCCACCTAGCTTTGTGCAAAGGAGAGATCTAGTGGATTTGGAGGAGTGATTCACCTTGGACGAATCGGACCGTGGATTAGCGGCGTAGCCGTGAACCACGTTACATCTCGTGTTTGTATTGCTTGTCTATCTTTTGTGTTGTCTTTATTTTTATTTGCATATTCCGCTTACGCTAATCTTTTGTAGACGAGCAAATTACAACATCCATCGAACGAGGGTTATTCACCCCCCTCTAGCCGGCCAATCGATTCCCAACATTAAGTCCTAGGTGTTGACTCTTTGTCCTAGACTCTTAACTTTGACCATTTGACCCTTTAACTTGATTTTACATAATTCTAAGGGTCTTTTCAAGTTGTTCAAGCCTTGACCTCAAGGCTTGGTTCTCTAATTCTAATTGTCCAATTTTTGAATTTTGATTTGGTCTTTGGACATTGTTTTTCCTAGGCATATGTCTAGTCCATTTAGGGTTTAAGCCTAGGTGGTCTTCTATTTTCTTGATAGATTCTCTAGACAAGGTCTTTCTAGGGACATTAGTCCCAAATTTCTCCTTATTTAAAAAGTTGACCTTCTTAGCTCCTAAACAAAAATATTTATTGTTTCTAGCATGCTTTTCATCATAAATTGCAAGAGAATTAAAATTCCTAGCATGCTTTTTGATATTTAATTTAGAAGGAGTATTACTAAAATGTACCTTAGGGTTAGCCTTAGTGGCTCCCCCTACTTGTGATGCTCCCCTTTGCCCCTTCTTCTCCCCCTTCGGGCATTGACTCCGGTAGTGTCCTGGTTGTCGGCATTTGAAGCAAATCACTTGCTCCTTGCTTTTGATTGTTGGGGGACCGACATCCTTGATCTTTGCTTGACTTTGAGGCACCGGAGGAGCTTTCCTTACTCTCTTTGGGCACTTGCTCTTATAGTGCCCGGATTCCCTACACTCAAAGCAAATTATATGATTTTTATTTAAACCTAAATTTCTTGAGTTACCTAGGGTATTTGTGGTAGTGATCGGAGTGGGTTCTTCATCCCTCCTGGAGGTTGAGACTTCTTGATTTTGCTCCGGCTCCAGTGTGGATGATCTCTCCTCCCCCTCAATCCTTGAAGTGGAGGCTTCTTCCACTTCTTCCACCGATTCGGAAGTTGATTCCTTCTCAACTTTCGAATCCTCACTTGAGGCCGGTGATTGTCCCTCTTCTTGAACCGGTAATGAATCTTCATGGAGCTTTGCCACTTGGCTCCATAGCTCCTTGGCATCTATATAATTACCTAACATACACAAGATATTGTTAGGTAGTAAGTCAATCAAAAATTTCATTACCTTATCATTTTTCTTGAAGACTTGGACTTGCTCTTCGTTTCATCTCTTCTTTTTGAGGAAGCCACCTTTTGGTCCTCTTGGATATTCAACTCCTTCCATTAAGATGGACCATTCTTCGAAGTCCCTCATCATTAGGAAGTCTTCGATCCTCGCCTTCCATTGTCTAAACCCTTCTTGTCCATAGAAGGTATAAGGGATAGGTGTGTTGATATCCCAACCTAGTTGTTCTCCCAACTCCATCTTCACCCTCTAGCGTCTTTATCTTAGCTCCCAGCGGTTAGTCCGTAGAAGAGTCCCGGGCTCTGATACCAATTGTTGGGGAAATGTTGACTGCTAGAGGGGGGGCGAATAGCATTATGCTAGTTGCGAGATGGAATTCATTCGCGTTCATCTACAAACTTCGTTAGCGCAGCGGAAATAGAAATAAAGCAATAACGAAATAGACAAACACGCAAACACAAGTATTTAATGTGGTTCGGAACCGAACGGTTCCTACTCCACGGATCGAGCTCTAAAGAGCTCTAGCGATGCCAATCACACACCACTAATAAAACACTCCTTCTCGACACAAGTCAGAGGTGGAGAAACCTCGTACAAGTGATCTTACAACAGTAAGAAATGAATACAAGAAATATACAATACAAATATGAAATACAAGTAAAGAAAACTTTACAACACTTTGCTTTTGATTGCTTGA
The DNA here is from genome assembly GCA_025175895.1 of Wurfbainia villosa. Classification (NCBI taxonomy): domain Eukaryota; kingdom Viridiplantae; phylum Streptophyta; class Magnoliopsida; order Zingiberales; family Zingiberaceae; genus Wurfbainia; species Wurfbainia villosa. The sequence continues at coordinate 46,174,112 of CM046007.1, read as the reverse complement.
ATGCTTGGTTGCTTGAAATGAACTTGGAGACCCTGATTTGCAGCAATAAATCGCCCCAAAAGCCCTCGAGAAACGCTCCTAAAAACCCTCCCATCGAGCTCCTTTTACCCTTCCGCACGACCTGGATTTTCGCCTGGCAGTCGATTGCCATAAGTCCCCAGTTGACTGCCAACACTGTTGTCGTGAGACAACGGCTTGATCCACGCTAGAAAAATTCCAACGGATCTCTTGGCAGTCGACTGCCAACATTAGCAATGATCGGCTGCTATAGCCGACTTCCCAAAGAGGCTATGGTGAGTTCTGCGGCTCGCAATCATCCAGACCGATCGCCCATGGCGCCGACTAATCAGCCCATCACCGACAGACCAATGAGTAGTCGACTGCCAGAGTCTTTTCAGCCCTCAAATGGAAGTCAAACTCTAGTCGACTCGTGGCAGTTGAACTGGCCATATTGCCAGTCGACTGCCAACCTCAAACATGAGGTTTTAACCTCAAGTATGGTGTCCCCATATTTGCTAGATCACCTGTAGCCTAGACCTAAGCCTTCTAGCCACCTCCATTAGCCTCACGCCTCTCAGATCCCTCTAAGTCATCCATGACTTGTTCATCCATTGCGCTAGCCTTCAGGTGCTTCCATCGGCTATGTTATGCTAACGGTGTCTACACCGCCAAGGCACATTGGACTTACACCGCTAAGACTCCACTTGGACTTTACGTCGCCAACCATTGGACTTATGCTGCCAAGATTCCCACTTCGACTTTATGCCACCAATATCAAACCCCTTGGACTTCTCAAATGCCAAGACTCAAGCTTGAACTTTCCCTTACAAACCCATGTTAGGCTTTCCATGCCAAGACCCATGCTTGGACTTTTCCTTGCCAACCCATGTTGGACTTTCCATTGCCAAGACCCATGCTTGGACTTTTCCAAATGCCAAGTGTCCCACTTGGACTTTCCATGCCAAGTACCCATGCTTGGACTTTTCCTTGCCAACCCATGTTGGACTTTCCATTGCCAAGATCCATGCTTGGACTTTCCCAAATGCCAAGTGTCCCATTTGGAATTTCCATGCCAAGTATGCAAGACTTGGACTTTCCCATGACAATAACATTGTCATATGTTTTTGTCGAACATCAAAACATCTCTCGAGTCAAGCTCGAGTCCTGGTCAATCGTGACCTGGGCCGATTGCACCAACAAAGGCATCCTCGGTGCTTTTGGACTAAGGGGACGGGGGTGATTGTAAGATCTCATTGGGATATGAGACATTGACCTCCTTGGGAGAACCTTTTTTATGTATGTCAAAAAGGGAGAGAAAGTAAAATTACCAATTTGGGAAAATTGGTAAGGGAATTTTAGTTAGGGGCCTAACTCAAGGGTGTTTTTGTCAAACATCAAAAAGGGAGAGATTGTTGGTGCAATTGGCCCAAGTCATGATTGTCCAGACTCGAATTTGACTCGAGTATGTAGGATATTTGAAGCCTCTAGAGGGGGGTGAATAGCATAGAATTCGTTCGTAGTTGGAATTCGATCGTGGTCGTCTCTACAATTTCGTTAGTACGCAGCAGAAATAGAAATAATACAATAACGAAATACAACAAACACAACAAGAACATGATTATGTAACGTGGTTCGGAACCGCACGGTTCCTACTCCACGGATCGAGCTCTATGAGCTCTAGTGATACACACGCAACCACTAATAAACACTCCTTCTCGGAACAATCCAGAGGCGGAGAAACCTCGTACACGATGATTACAACAATAATCAAATAGATACAAGCAAATACGATAATAAAATACAAATGCAAGTAAAGGAAAACACTTTACAAGAGCTTTTGATTGCTTGATCTTTGATTGCCTTGAACTAGCTTTGAAGGACTGGAAAGCACCAACTTTCCCCTTCAATTTCGCCCAAGAAAATCGCTGCTTTTTCCTCCATCACGAGCTCCTTTTATAGCTTCAACTCAGGTCTTGAAAAGGTTGATCACCGATCGCCGGACTATCACCATCGATCACACTGCTGTGAGACAACGGTGTAATCCACGCTGGAAAAATCCAACGGCTAGGACATCAGTCGACTGATGAAGCATCACTCGACTGCTTGTCCCAGCGGTCAAGTGAGACTCCATTATGTGCCCTAAAATCCGAGCATCAGTCGACTGATCACACGATCAGTCGACTGCTCATCCAATCAGTCGACTGACCACCTATGGCAGTCGACTGATAGGGTAATTCCCACAGTCAAACCCTAGTTGACTATGCCAGTTGACTGCCACATGGCATCAGTCGATTGACACACCTCAAACATGATGTTTTAACCCCAGTATGGTGTCCCCATACTTGCTAGATCACCCTTAGCCTAGACCTAAGCCTTCTAGCCACCTCCATCAGTCTCATGCCTCTCGGATCCCTCCAAGTCATCCATGACTTGTTCATCCATCGCGCTAGCCTTCAGGTACTTCCATCGGCTATGTCATGCTAACGGTGTCTACACCGCCAAGGTACATTGGACTTACGCCGCCAAGACTCCTACTTGGACTTTATGCCGCCAATACCAAACCCCTTGGACTTCTCAAGTGCCAAGAATCAAGCTTGGACTTTCCCTTGCCAACCCATGTTAGACTTTCCATGCCAAGTACCCATGACTTGGACTTTCCTTGCCAAGACCCATGCTTGGACTTTTCCCAAATGCCAAGTGTCCCACTTGGACTTTCCCATGACAATCACATTGTCATATGTTTTTGTCGAAACATCAAAATATCACTCGAGTTAAACTCGAGTCTTGGTCAATCGTGACCTGGGTCGATTGCACCAACAGAGTAGTGTTTTGATATTTGATATTAATGTCTGACATTGATGTCTGACAATGTATTGGGTGTTGGTGCAACAATGCTCCAAGCATTTATATGTTTTGATGTTTGGATAATCATCTAAGTTAGGCAATGCTTTGTGATCTAATTGCGAATATGTTTAAGTGACAGGGAAATCCAAGGATGACGACTTGGTAAAAGAGAAGTCCAAGTATGATCTTGGCAAGGAAAGTCCAAGGGACGGACTTGGCAACATAAGACCAAGCTTGTAGTCTTGGCAGTGTAATGTCCAAGTGAACCTTGGCAAAGGAAGACCAAGTATGATCTTAGCAAAGGAAGTCTAAGGGATGGACTTGGCAGCGTAAGACCAAGCTTGTAGTCTTGGCAGCGTAAAGTCCAAGTGAACCTTGGCAAAGGAAGTCCAAAGTAAGGTCTTGGCAGCATAAGTCCAAGCTTGTAGTCTTGGCGGCGTAAAGTCCAAGCATTTGGCAACCCAAGATATGATGAAACCGAAGGAAGCTCTTGGAAGCAAAGCGCAAAGGATGAACAAGTCGCGGACTCGGAGGGATCCTGGAGGCGCAAGGCTTAATGAGGAGCTAGAAGGTTGAGTCTAGGTCTAGGGTGTAAAATCAAGTGTGAATTACTCAAACTTGATGAGTATCAGTCGACTGATATGATGTATCGATCGTCGTCAGTGTTTCGACCGAGTCGGTGAAACCCGACCATCATCGACTACTTTGACAAAGCGATGATCGATATTGCAATCAGTCGACTACCAACAGTGGAAGTCGACTGATCAATGCAAATACGAGGACAGAGTGTAGTCGCACTCGACTGCGGCCTACGATCACTCGACTAATCACTCAATCAGTCAATTGATGGAGGGATCAGTCGACTGATCACTTGGTAGTTGGAAATTACGGCTACGTATCTCCGCGGATCTGCTTGTTCAGAAGTCGTTGGCTTAGCGAATGATCGATGGTGAGCATCAGTCGACTGATCGAAGCCCAACGGGAAAAACAGCCCCTCTTCTATAAGAAGGGGACTTGGGGAGCTTGGTGAAGCTAGTGCTATCATTCCTAACTATACTCTTGTGCTCACCAAGCTTTCTCCAAGTGTTTTTATGCTTCTAAACCTCCTCTTCTCTAATCTTAATCTTCCATCATTGTAAAGAAGAGGAGTGCATTGTAAAACAAGGTTTCTCCACCTTGGTTCATCCAAAGGAGATTTAGTGAAGCTTGGCTAGGGCTAATCCACCTTACGGATTGCCGTGGAGTAGGAGCGTCATCTCCGAACCACTTACATCGGGTGTTAGCATTGCTTTCATTGTTTTCTTATTTGTATTCTTATTTGTATTTGTATTGCTTCCGCTAACATTCTTGTAGAAATAAAGAAAGGCTAATCACCCCCCTCTAGCCATTACAAAGATCCTAACAAGTGGTATCAGAGCCCGAATAGCTTGGAAGATTTCACCATCAACCAAGGCATCAATGGCTCTTCAAGAAGGATATAGCACCGCCAAGCCACCACTCTTCGATGGGAGTCACTTTGCGTATTGGAAAGGTAGGATGAAGTACTATCTAATGAGTAATATTGAAATTTGGCATAGCATTGTAGATGGCTTCGAGGAACAGGTGGACGAGCATGGAAATCCTATTCCAAGCAAGGATTGGACAAGGGAAATGAATAGGAAATTCGAATCAAATGCAAAGGCGGTATTCACCATTCAATGCGGTATTACCATGGAGCAACTCAACAAGGTAGGCCCTTTCGAATCCGCCAAGGAGTTATGGGAAAAGCTCATTGAGCTAAATGAAGCATCCAAGGAGTCAAAGAGGGCCAAGAAGGACTTGCTAATTGGACAGCTTCAAGCCTTCCAAATGAAGATGCATGAAACCGTAAGCCAAATGCATGGAAGGTTCAAGGAGATTGTGAATGGACTCCATATCATAGGTGAGCGAGTTGACAACCGGGATTTGGTAAGATACATACTTCAAGCATTTCCTAAAAATTCTCTATGGACTTCTATAGTTGATGCTATTAAAGTAACTAGGGATCTCTCTCAAATTAAAATTGATGAATTATTTTGTGAGTTTGAATTGCATGAGCAAACTAACATGTATTCTAAGGAAAAGGGTTTAGCTCTATTTGTTGAAAAGAAGGAAAAAAAGAAGAAAGAAGGGAAAGAAGTATCATCATCATACGAATCGGAGCATGACTCAAGTAGTGATGGAGACTCGTCTAGCGAGATGGCCAACTTTGTCAAAAAACTCTATAGAAAGTCAAAGGAGTTCAAGAATAGAGAAGCAAGGAAGGGGTCTCATTCTTCAAGAGGTAAAATTAGTTGTAATTCAAATTTTAATAATAATGTGATTTGCCATGCTTGCAATAAGAAGGGGCACATAAAGCCAAATTGCCTGGAGCTAGAGAAGGAGGAAAAAGAAAAGAAAAAGAAGGACAAGAAGGAGAAGAAGAAGAAGGAGGCCATGGTGGCTCAAACCACATGGGACACACCAAGTGTTGAAGATTCTTCCTCCGATGATGAGCTTTGCCACATCACACGCCATGTGACACTCATGGCCCTAGGAGATGACTCTGGTACATCAAGCCAAGAAGAAGACTCTTCAAGTGATGAATCGTCATCTAGTGACAATTAGGTAATGAACTCTCCCAAAGTTAAGCTTCTTTATAAATCAATTGCTTATCTTAAAGAGGATCTAAATAAGTTTAAATCTAAGGTTAAAATCATGAAGGTAGAACTAAAGGCCATTAGGAATGAAAAACCTTCACATGTTGACTCTTGCATACTTAAGGAAGAGAATGACAAACTTAAGGATGAGGTTAGTGAGTTAAAGGCATGTCTAGAGAAATTTACAAATGGCTCAAAATATCTTGACATGATCCTTAGCCAACAAAGAGCCGTTTACAATAAGGTCGGTATAGGATATAAGCCAAAAGAAAAAGAAGTTGCCTATATTTCATTGATTAATAGGAAAGCAACCATTAAGGGTAAGGTCAAGAAAGCATGGGTACCTAAGAAGTTTTTACTTAATGCTACTGGTCCAAATGTTTGGGTACTAAAAGCTTGTATTTTTCATGTGATTTAGGTAGGTGAGCAAGGTTTGTGGATTGTGGATAGCGGTTGCTCAACACACATGACCGGGGATGTGAGCAAGTTCTTCACAATTAAGTATGTGAAGAAGGGAGCGGTGTCTTTTAGAAATAGTGGAAAACTCAAGATATTAGGTAGAGGTACAATTGAGGTATCCCCCAAAATTTTCATTCACAAAGTTTTACTAGTTGAAAATATGAAATTTAATTTATTAAGTGTTAGCCAACTTTGTGATGCAAACTATTATGTTTCTTTTGAATCCTCTAAATGCATGATTAGACACAAGGAATTAAATGATTGTATGTTAGTTGGATATAGGAAGTCAAATATCTATTATGTTGATCTTTCATATGCTTCTAACATTTCTACTAAGTGTCTTGTTGCAAAAGAAGAAGAAAGTTGGCTATGACATAGGAGATTGGGGCACATCAGCATGAAAAACATAGCCAAAGTAGCCAAGATGGAGTTGGTCAAAGGGCTACCAAAGATCAAGTATGTCAAGAACAAAATGTGTGATGCATGCCAAGAAGGAAAATAAACAAAAGCATCACACAAAGGTAAAACCTTAACTAATACTTCCTTACCATTAGAACTATTGCATCTTGACTTATTTGATTGCCATAGTACTCCTTCTTTAAATGGTAGCAAATATTGTTTAGTTATAGTAGATGATTTTTCTAGGTATACTTGGGTCTACTTTATGAAACATAAGGATGATACCTTAGAAATAATCATAGGATTTAGTAAAAGGGTTGAAAATGAAAAGAGTCTTAAAATCAACCGGATCCATAGTGATCATGGTGGTGAATTTGAGAATTCTAAATTTTCACAATTTTGTTTAGAGCAAGGGTACAAGCATGAGTTCTCTTGTCCTAGAACACCCCAACAAAATGGGGTGGTGGAAAGGAGAAATCGTGCCCTACAAGAGGCGGCTAGGACTATGCTTAATGCATATTCTCTACCTAGCTACTTGTGGGCGGAAGCGGTTAATACCGCTTGCTATATCCAAAATAGGGTTCAAATCCATAGGTTTTTAGGAAAGACACCATTTGAATTATGGAATGGGACTATTCCCACAATTCATTATTGTTGGGCTTCCGGCACCGCGGCGTGTGTGTGTTCGATCACGTTTCGTAAACATGAACACAGCGGAAGCAATAAAAATAATAAATCTACATTTATTACAACACACACAACACACGCATGCATATTACAACAAGTGTAGACATAACTGTAAATTTAAATTTGCAATAAAAGGAAATTTATCTACGTTATACCTTTCGTATGACGTGTAGCAGGAACGACATCAACCGGAACGATCCTCGCTAGAATCATCTCTATCCGTATCCACGCCGAGTTCCTCGGGATGACTTCGCTAAGCCACGAGCTTCGTCTTCGTACAGGTTACTAGCCTCGTGTTGAAGACGACGTGATCGAGAGATGATCATGATCCGAATCCAAATTCGGATCCTAATACGAGTTCTCAAAACTCGCTTCTCTGGAGAGGTATTCGTCAACCAATTGATGAATCCTTCGTCCTTCACCTCAGAGGATTACCAGAGATTGAATCCCCGGTAAGTTAGCCGCTGTCGGAGCTCTAACCGTCGTCCAAACGACGCTCCGACGAGAGGAGTAGAAGCTGTCCAGAAAACTGGACAGCTTGGTGGAGGAGTAGGCGCCGGCCAAAACAAGGAAGCCAAGTGCTCACCTTTTCACCGAGGCCTAGGAAGATCACCGGAGGGTCACCGGAGGATCACCGGTTGAAGCTTGGACGCCGGCAAAGAGCTGGACGGCGGCTCAAGGGTTGGGCGGCAATGGAGTTGACACCAACAAGAGGAAGAGGGGTTGGGCGGCCAAGCTAGGGTTTTGGATTAGGGCTTAATTATCCATTAAGCCCTCTTTTATAGAGAACTAATTCTCTTAATGGTTATTGGATCATAACCATTAGGCCCGTTAACCCGCTCCATTAAGATAAGTTAAAATAAACCAAACCATGATGGTTTATTTTAAGTTAAAATGAAACGAACCAACTTTTGGTTCATTCGTTTAAAATAAACCAAACCCTTTGGTTTATTCTCCTCCATTGGATTAGAACCAAACCATTTTGGTTCATCCATTATGTCTTCATAAGACTCGGCCCATCCACGCTTCCATTGCGACTGAAATGATTTCATGCTCGCTTTATGTTTGGTCCAACCAAACCTAGTTTCTCTCGGTCCGAGAATCCCATTCTCAAGCTCGTTTTAAATCCTTTGGATTACGCTCGTTTTGCGTGTGACCAAATAGGTTCTCGGTTTATGTTGGCCGTCTATAATTAACCATTAATTATAGAACGATCATGAGTGACACCTAGTAGTACATCATGATCCCCAATTAACCGAAAAGATCAATGGTTGATCCAGAACTATTTCTGAAACCCTTCAGCAGCTCGAATGATTCGTGCCCCATTCCCTTCACTCATCTTATACCCACTTGGTTCAGGACATGGTCTATAGTGTCAGTCCCCACTAGGCTGACTACGTCACACCTAGCCCAAGTATCATTTCCTCGTCCTACGGATTCTAGTTACTCCACATGTATCGAAGAGTACCTTACTCTAAACATGTAATGCTTTGGCCAAAGACTTGAGTAACAATCCGACGAGAGGCCATGGGTATACATCTCCTCGCAAGGAGTGGTGAATCCTTTATAGGCTATTCAAACACCTTCGATCACTTCGACTTATACCCAATCATCCCGGGTCCACATCTCCTTAGAGATGTTTGCTTAAGATGTCAAAGCATAAGTCTCCATGATCAAGATGACTTGAATACCGCAAGTCAAAGGAACATCGCACTTAAGCCACAGTAAGAACTTCATTGACATATCTATATATGCAGAGAACCATATGAAGTCTTACGACTGGTCACTCCAATGAACAAGTTACCATAACTAGCATCCACGATCAACTCCGGACATCACAATGTCTCCAGCCAGTGAGAATCAGCTGCTTGGATACACTAAGGAGTATATCTCGTGCTAGTCTCGACAGAATTGATGGTGTCCAAATCCATCAATTCATCGACTAGGGATAATTTCGATACATCACAATTACACATGTGGAGATACTCACTAGTTGTGATCCAATCACAAATTCTCTCATGCTGTGAATCGTATCGTGGACATTCAGTAAATGAGTTTAAGATCCAATCAAATACATAAAACATGTATACTCAAATAGTGAATCTTCATTTATCATATAAATGGTTCATACATAAGGCGATTGCCTTAGGACATCTCTCATATATTACTAACAATTATTTCAAAGTCTTTGAATGTAAAGTTTATATTTTAAACACCAAAGATAACTTAGGAAAATTTGAATCCAAAGCGGATGAGGGAGTCCTAGTTGGATACTAATCCACGAGTAGAGGATATAGAGTCTACAATAAGAGAACCCAAGGGATTGAGGAGTCCTCCAATGTTCAATTTGATGAAACCACTAGTACCTACCCAAGAAAGTCCTCCATTTATAAGGATATTAATGACAATAATCAAGACATTACCCAAAAACTTCAAAATTTAACCATAAGGGGTAATGATCAAGGGGGAGGAAGAGGAGATTCCGATGATGAAAGAAGGGTGGAAGATAACAATGATCAATTTGAAACCCCTTCTTGAACCCTAAGAATTCATCAAGATCATCCACTTGACCAAGTAGTAGGAGATATATCTCAAGGAGTAAGAACTAGGTCATTTCATAGACCTCCTACTAGTCAAGTTGGTCTTATTTCACAAATTGAGCCCAAATCGATCAATGATGCATTACATGATCCAGATTGGATCTTGGCAATGCAAGATGAATTGGCTCAATTTGAAAGGAGTCAAGTATGGGAGTTAGTACCTAGACCCAATGATTGCACCATAATTACTACAAGATGGGTCTTTAGGAATAAGCTAGATGACCAAGGAAATATCACTAGAAATAAGGCTAGGTTGGTTGCTAGGGGATTCAATCAAGTTGAGGGGCTTGACTATGATGAGACTTATGGCCCGGTTGCTAGATTAGAATCTATTAGAATTCTCTTAGTGTATGCTTCCTATATGGGATTTAAACTTTACCAAATGGATGTTAAATCGACATTCTTAAATGGTTATATTAAGGAGGAAGTATATGTAGAGCAACCACCCGGGTTTGAGAACATAGATTATCCAAACCACGTATATAATCTTAGGAAAGCATTATATGGGTTAAAATAAGCTCCCTGGGCATGGTATGAAAGATTGTCATCTTTCTTAATTTCTACGGATTTTAGAAGAGGCCAAGTAGATCAAACCTTGTTTATAAAGTCAACATTAAAGGATATCTTTATAGCCCAAATATATGTTGATGACATTATTTTTGGGTCAACAAATGATGATCTTCTTCAAGACTTTATAAAAAATATGGAAAATGAATTTGAAATGAGTTTAGTTGGAGAGCTCAACTTTTTCCTAGGGTTACAAGTCAAACAAACCAATGAAGGTATTCATATTTATCAAACCAAATATGCAAATGAAATGATCAAGAAATTTAGTTTGGAAAATGCAAAAATTGTAACCACTCCTATGGCCACTAGCACTAGAATAGATAGTGATCATGATGGTAAATCAATTGATCTTAAACTCTATAGGAGTATGATTGGTAGCCTACTATACCTAACCGCTAGTAGAACCGATATCTTATTTGCAGTAGGTATGTGTGCAACATACCAATCTTGTATCAAAGAATCACATTTAGTAGCCGTTAAGAGAATTTTAAGATATATTAAAGGCACCCTAAATGTAGGGCTTTGGTATCCTAGGACTAGGTCTTTTGAGTTGCTTGGTTATACCGATTTCGATTATGCCGGTTGCAAATTGGATAGGAAGAGTACTAGTGGTGGATGCCAATTTCTTGGATCCTCCCTAGTTGGTTGGAGTAGTAGGAAGCAACATTGTGTTGCTTTATCAACCACCAAAGCCGAATATGTTGCTATGGGTGGTTGTGTAGCTCAATTACTTTGAATGAGACATACTCTTGTGGACTATGAGCTACACTACTCTAACATTAAAGTTTATTGTGAAAATGTGAGTACCATAAACTTGACCAAAAATCTGGTACATCACTCTAGGACCAAGCATATTGAAGTGAAACATCACTTCATAAGAGATCATGTGGCAAGAGGGGACATTGAACTTAATTATGTAGAATCTAAGTCTAACCTTGCCGATATCTTCACCAAAGCTCTTCCCAAAACCGAATTTTCATCATTAAGGAGAGAGCTTGGTATGTGCTTTGTAGAGTAAAAGTCTAGGTTTGCATGATCCCATATTCATATGTTAGCCTTATACCTTGATGCATCTCACAAAAGCCTTAAAAAACCTTGATTTTTGTATTGAGACACTTAGAAATATGTGAGATGATAGGGAAGGTGTACTTGGCTCATCATGCTTGTTATGATGCATTACTATGAGCCAATGACACACCTAGAGACATGAATACCTTATGGAACAATCATTGGGAAGGCTTGTATTCAAGTAATGAATACATAGCTCTAAGAACATGGTTGGAAATTCCAAATCATATATATTTTAAACTATGTTCATCATAGTTTGAAAAACAGTTTTCAAGTGGAACACAAAAGTGATACAAAGTTTGCAAAATCTTTAGAACTTTTGTTAGGTTCCAAGTTTGTATCAATCTTGAAATATGGAAAACATATATTTTTCAAACTATTTTTCCTTAATAAAGTATGATTCCAGAAATGTGTACACAAAATTTCGTGATTTTTCGAGATTTTTGGAATTTCTACCGCATTTTTGAAGTTAATAAAAGGTTGAAATTGGTTTTCAGTTAGCAATGATCAGTCGTTCGTAAACCAATGATCGATATAATCGTATTTTCTGATAAATAGCTCTATTCTATGATATTCAGTGTATCTTTGATGTCCTAAAACTATAGCATGATAATATTGAGTATAAACAAATTTTTAGAATTGTTTAATGCAGTGTTTTAGGGGGAGTGTCATAAAATATATCTTTTTCATCTCCAAACTTACATTGTTGGTGCAAAGTTAGGACTTAACTTTCTTAACTTTTGTATGCTTTTCTTCCAATGTTATTCACACATCATGAAGCATATCTTGAATTAAGGGGGAATTTAATATCAATTTTATACCTTAGTTCAAGATACAACAACTTTAATTCTTTCTTGAAATTTATAAATCCTTCTCTTTTTGATACGTGTCAAAGGGGGAGAAGGGATGTTTAAGTTAGATTTCATATTATGATTATGAAAAGACCTAACTTAAGTGATTGCCAAACATCAAAAAGGGGGAGATTGTTGGTGCAACAATGCCCCAAGCATTTATATGTTTTGATGTTTGGATAATCATCTAAGTTAGGCAATACTTTGTGATCTAATTGCGAATATGTTTAAGTGACAGAGAAATCCAAGGATGAAGACTTGGTAAAAGAGAAGTCCAAGTATGATCTTGGCAAGGAAAGTCCAAGGGATGGACTTGGCAGCATAAGACCAAGCTTGTAGTCTTGGCAGCGTAAAGTCCAAGTGAACCTTGGCAAAGGAAGACCAAGTATGATCTTTGCAAAGGAAGTACAAGGGATGGACTTGGCAGTGTTAGGATCTTTTTAATGGCTAGAGGGGGGTGATTAGCCTTTCTTCGTTTCTACAAATACGTTAGCGGAAGCAATACAAATACAAATAAGAATACGGATAAGAAAACAATGAAAGCAATGCTAACACCCGATGTACGTGGTTCGGAGATGACGCTCCTACTCCACAGCAATCCGTAAGGTGGATTAGCCCTAGCCAATCTTCACTAAAACCTCCTTTGGATGAACCAAGGTGGAGAAACCTTGTCTTACAATGCTCTCCTCTTCTTTACAATGATGGAAGATTTAAATCTAGAGAAGAGGAGGTTTAGAATCACTAAAGCACTTGGGAAAGCTTGGTGACCATGAGGGTGTAGCTAGGAATAAGAGCACTAACTTCACCAAGCTCCCCAAGGCCCCTTCTTATAGAAGAGGGGTTGTTTTTCCCGTTGGACTGATCGATCGGTGATGCTTACCACCGATGCTTACTCATTGCGCCAGCCAACGACTTACGAATCGCCAGATCCGCGTGAGATACGTAGTCGCAATTTCCAGCGGCCAAGTGATCGATCACGATCCTCCATCACCGATCGATGGAGTGATCAATCAGTGATCGAGGCGATGAGTGCGACTACACTCGCGGCTCGCTTTTCGCCGATCGATCGATGCCGCGGCGATCGACTAATTGCAACATCACGACTACCATCGCCGCGATCGGATCGATGGTCGTGGTTTCACCTCGACTACCGAGCACCTAACCAGTCGACTGATACATCGTATCAGTCGACTGATACTCATCAAGTATGAGTAATTCACACTTGATTTTACACCCTAGACCTAGACTCAACCTTCTAGCTCCTCATTAAGCCTTGCGCCTCCAGGATCCCTCCGAGTCCGCGACTTATTCATCCTTTGCGCTTTGCTTCCAAGAGCTTCCTTCGGTTTCGTCATGTCTTGGGTTGCCAAATGCTTGGACTTTATGCTGCCAAGACTACAAGCTTGGACTTATGCTGCCAAGACTTTACTTTGGACTTCTTTTGCCAAGGTTCACTTGGACTTTATGCTGCCAAGACTACAAGCTTGGTCTTACGCTGCCAAGTCCATCCCTTGGACTTCCCTTGCCAAGATCATACTTGGTCTTCCTTTGCCAAGGTTCACTTGGACTTTACGCTGCCAAGACTACACGCTTAGTCTTATGCTGCCAAGTCCATCCCTTGGACTTTCCTTGCCAAGATCATACTTGGACTTCTCTTTTACCAAGTCTTCATCCTTGGATTTTCCTGTCACTTAAACATATTCGCAATTAGATCACAAAGCATTGCCTAACTTAGATGATTATCCAAATATCAAAACATATAAATGCTTGGGGCATTGTTGCACCAACAATCTCCCCCTTTTTGATGTTTACCAATCATTTAAGTTAGGTCTTTAAAGATACACACATAATCATATTTTCAATATGAATTCTAACTTAAACATTCCTTCTCCCCCTTTGACATACATCAAAAAGAGAAGGATTCAAAAAAATGAAAGAATTAAAGGTGTTGGATCTTGGAGTAAGGTATAAGATTGAAATTAAGCTCCCCCTTAATCCAAGATATGCTTCATGATGTGTAAATAATATTTGAGGCAAAGCATAACAAAAAAATTCAAAAATTAAGTCCTAACTTTGCACCAACAATGGAAGTTTGGGGATGAAAAAGATATAATTTATGAAACTCCCCCTAAAACACCGCATTAAACAGTCCTAAAACTTTGTTTATACTCAATACTATCATACTATAGTTTTAGGACATCAAAGATACACTAAATATCAAAAAATGGAGCTATTTATCAGAAAACACAGTGTATCAGTCGACTGGTTTCTGAACCAGTCGACTGCTACGTCTGAAATCGAAATTTCAACCTTTTCAGCCCAACTTCAGAAATGCGTTAGAAATTCTAGAAGCCTCGAAAAATCATGAAATTTTGTGTAAACATTTCTGAGATCATACTTTATCAAGGAAAAATAATTTGAAAAATATATGTTTTCTAGATTTTAAGATTGATACAAATTTGGAAAGTAACAAAAGGTCTAAAGATATTACAAACTTTGTATCACTTTTTTGTTCCACTTGAAAACTGTTTTTCAAAATATGATGAACATAGTTTAAAATATATATGATTTGGAATTTCCAACCATGTTCTTAGAGCTATGTATTCATTACTTGAATACAAGCCTTCCCAATGATTGGTCCATAAGGTATTCATGTCTCTAGGTGTGTCATTGGCTCATAGTAATGCATCATAACAAGCATTATGAGCCAAGTACACCTTCCCTATCATCTCACATGTTCCTAAGTGTCTCAATACAAAAATCAAGGTTTCTTAAGGCTTTTTGTGAGATGCATCAAGGTATAAGACTAACATATGAATATGAGATCATGCAAACCTAGAAATTTACTCTACAAAGCACATACCAAGCTCTCTCCTTAATGATGAAAATTCGGTTTCGGGAAGAGCTTTGGTGAAGATATTGGCAAGGTTAGACTTAGATTCTACATAATTAAGTTCAATGTCCCCTCTTGCCACATGATCTCTTATGAAGTGATGTTTCACTTCAATGTGCTTGGTCCTAGAGTGATGTACCGGATTTTTGGTCAAGTTGATGGTACTCACATTGTCACAATAAACTTTAATGTTAGAGTAGTGTAGCTCATAGTCCACAAGAGTATGTCTCATCCAAAGTAATTGAGCTACACAACCACCCATAGCCACATATTCGGCTTTGGTGGTTGATAAAGCAACACAATGTTGCTTCCTACTACTCCAACCAACTAGGGAGGATCCAAGAAATTGGCATCCACCACTAGTACTCTTCCTATCCACCTGAGACCCAGATAATCAGAATCAGTATAACCAAGCAACTCAAAAGACCTAGTCCTAGGATACCAAAGTCCTACATTTAGGGTGCCTTTAATATATCTTAAAATTCTCTTAACGACTACTAAATGTGATTCTTTGGCACAAGATTGGTATCTTGCACACATACCTACCGCAAATAAGATATCGGTTCTACTAGCGGTTAGGTATAGTAGGCTACCAATCATACTCCTATAGAGTTTAAGATCAATTGATTTACCATCATGATCACTATCTATTCTAGTGCTAGTGGCCATAGGAGTGGTTACAATTTTGGCATTTTCCAAACCAAATTTCTTGATCATTTCATTTGCATATTTGGTTTGATAAATATGAATACCTTCATTGGTTTGTTTGACTTGTAACCCTAGGAAAATGTTGAGCTCTACAACTAAACTCATTTCAAATTCATTTTCCATATTTTTTATAAAGTCTTGAAGAAGATCATCATTTGTTGACCCAAAAATAATGTCATCAACATATATTTGGGCTATAAAGATATCCTTTAATGTTGACTTTATAAACAAGGTTTGATCTACTTGGCCTCTCCTAAAATCCTTAGAAATTAAGAAAGATGACAATAATTCATACCATGCCTGGGGAGCTTGTTTTAACCCATATAATGCTTTCCTAAGCTTATATACGTGGTTTGGATAATCTATGTTCTCAAACCCGGGTGGTTGCTCTACATATACTTCCTCCTTAATATAACCATTTAAGAATGCCAATTTAACATCCATTTGATAAAGTTTAAATCCCATATAGGAAGCATACCCTAAGAGAATTCTAATAGATTCTAACCTAGCAACCGGGGCATAAGTCTCATCATAGGCAAGCCCCTCAACTTGATTGAATCCCCTAGCAACCAACCTAGCCTTATTTCTAGTGATATTTTATTGGTCATCTAGCTTATTCCTAAAAACCCATCTTGTAGTAATTATGGTGCTATCATTGGGTCTAGGTACTAACTCCCACACTTGACTCCTTTCAAATTGAGCCAATTCATCTTGCATTGCCAAGATCCAATCCGGATCATGTAATGCATCATTGATCGATTTGGGCTCAATTTGTGAAATAAGAGCAACTTGACTAGTAGGAGGTCTATGAAATGACCTAGTTCTTACTCCTTGAGATATATCTCCTACTACTTGGTCAAGTGGATGATCTTGATGAATTATTAGGGTTCTAGAAGGTGTTTCAAATTGATCATTGTTATCTTCCACCCTTCTTTCATCATCGGAATCTCCTCTTCCTCCCCCTTGATCATTACCCCTTATGGTCAAATTTTGAAGTTTTTGGGTAATGTCTTGATTATTGTCATTAATATCCTTATCAATGGAGGACTTTCTAGGGTAGGTACTAGTGGTTTCATCAAATTGAACATTGGATGACTCCTCAATCCCTTGGGTTCTCTTATTGTAGACTCTATATCCTCTACTTGTGGATGAGTATCCAACTAGGATTCCCTCATCCGCTTTGGATTCAAATTTTCCTAAGTTATCTTTGGTGTTTAAAATATAAACTTTACATCCAAAGACTTTGAAATAATGAATTGTTCCATAATTCAAATGGTATCTTTCCTAAAAACCTATGGATTTGAACCCTATTTTGGATATAACAAGCGGTATTAACCGCTTCCGCCCACAAGTAGCTAGGTAGAGAATATGCATTAAGCATAGTCCTAGCCGCCTCTTGTAGGGCACGATTTCTCCTTTCCACCATCCCATTTTGTTGGGGTGTTCTAGGACAAGAGAACTCATGCTTTTACCCTTGCTCTAAACAAAATTGTGAAAATTTAGAATTCTCAAATTCACCACCATGATCACTACGGATCCGGTTGATTTTGAGACTCTTTTCATTTTCAACCCTTTTACTAAATCCTATGATTATTTCTAAGGTATCATCCTTATGTTTCATAAAGTAGACCCAAGTATACCTAGAAAAATCTGATGAGGATCGATTGGCCGGCTAGAGGGGGGCTGAATAGCCCTCGTTCGTTGGATGGTGGAATTTACTCGTTCTCGTTGCATGCTCGTCTACAATTCTTGTTAGCACAGCAGAATAAAAATAATAATACTAACAAGATACACAAATACACACAAACACATGAAATACACAAAGATATACGTGGTTCGGAACCGAATGGTTCCTACTCCACGGGCGAGCTCACCGAGCTCTAGTTATGCGCACGACACTAACTATAACACTCCTTTTCGACTACACGTCGGAGGTGGAGAAACCTCTCACAAGCAATTACACTAAGTAATGAAATACAAGAAATACAAAGACAAATATGAAATACACGTAAAGAACACTTTACAACGCTTGCTTTGAACCCTTTGCTTGTTGCTTGCTTTGATTGGCTCTTGAAGGACTGGAATGCAACAGCAATTCCCCTCCAATAGCTCCACAAAAACCATGGCGAAATCCTCCCTCTTGAGCTCCCGACCGATCGTGATTCATCACCGATCCGGTCCCGTAGTTGTTGTCTCACAACGGCCAGATCCACATTGGTTAAGTTCCAACGGATCACACATCAGTCGATGCATCACCATCGATCATCCATCATCGATCGTCTTTGGCGAGCTCGACTCCATTCGTGCGTTCGCAGATGTCATCGATCATTGCCATCCCCATCATCCGACCGATCTTTCCTGAGAATGATCAGCGTCGATCACGATCGCCTCCTCGGCCGATCGATCACCAGACTTGGTTCTACCGAACATGTCAAACCCATACGACCTAGAGCAGTCGACTGGCACCTATGCCAGTCGACTGATGTCGGCTAAAACCTCAAACATAACGATGTTTGAGCATCCGACACTCGGGCCTTAGCCACTTGGCCAAGTCCACCTTATCCTCATGGAGTTCCCCACCCCACCGCTCTCTTCCCCGCCTACGCCCTGATGCGCCTAAGCGCACGGCCGCAACGCCATCCTTCGCCTCATGCCCTAGAAGTATGCTTCCTTTGGGCTCACTCCATTCGCTTCCCGTCCGGCCGTCCCTGATGCACCAAGCGCACGCTTCGCAATGCCATCCTTCACCGACTCAAGGACCCGAGCCTAGTGAACTTGCCAAGTTCTCAAGACTTCCTCAAGACTTCCTACAATGCATTCACTACACCAAGCACGGCCGCAATGCTTTGGATTTTCCCATGCCAAGCACCAAGCGCACGACTTCGCAATGCTTTGGACTTTCCCATGCCAAGGCTTCCCCCTTGGACTTCCACACCAAGCTCCATGCTTGGATTTTCCATGTCATGAGTTTTGTCTATCATCAAAATACTATCAAGGTACTGCTCGAGTCAAACTCGAGTCAACCTGGGCCGATTGCACCAACAATCTCCCCCTTTTTGATGATTGACAAAACTACCACCTCAAGTCTACCAATTCTCCCATATTGGCAATTCTCATATCCCAATGAGAATTCCAAACCTAATTGGTAACTTGGTAATATCTCCCCCTTTTTTGACATTACATCAAAAAGGTCCTCCCCAAGGGTATGAATGTCTCATATCCCAATGAGATCTTATATCTCTCCCTTGGAGGAACACATGCCTACAATCTTTCTAGTGATCCCATATCACTTAAAGAGAGGCAACCCAATTTTCCTCCCATGAGGAAATACACATCCATCTTCCCAAGATGGATACCTCCCCCTAGAGGCTTGCTCCCCCTTGACCATTGCACCAACAATGTCCTTGGAGAGTCCCTAAGCCAATAGGAACATTAACCAAATCAAAATTAAGGCAAAGTTCAACAATGAACTCTCTTCCACCTTAAAATTGATACTCACCCTCAACCCAACTCCTAATCCATATCCAATGGATTTCCACCCTCTCTAATGCTCTCCCAAGCATATCCTAGGGTTAGGAGTGGTTAGGGGTGTAAGAGGTCGGATGGACGGCTAGAGGGGGGGTGAATAGCCCTCGTTCGTTGGTTATCGGAATTTGCTCGTCTACAATTAGATTAGCGCAAGCGGAAACAACAATACAAGCAAATTAAACAAATAAAAACAAAGCAAAGGAAATAGACAATGCTAACACAAGATGTAACGTGGTTCACGGCTACGCCGCTAATCCACGGTCCCCGATTCGTCCTCGGTGAATCACTCCGCTCAACCAATCCACTAAATGGTCTCTCCTTTGCACCAAGCTAGGTGGAGGTAACCTTTACAATCAAGATCACTCTTCTTACAAATAGAATGGAGTAAAAGCGAGTAAGAAGAGTTTAGAGCTTGTGGGGCACTAGGAAGATTGTTTGGAACTTAAGCATTAGCCTCTCAAAGGCTCACACCCTCTCTTTTTATAGAGGGCTAACTTCTTCCGGCCGCCATCACCGATCACGCCATGGCACGATGACCGTTACTACAACGGCCTCGAACACGCCGGATGCCGACCGCTGTTGTCCAACGGAATCTTGGCAATGATCACGACTCACCGGCCGATCACGACTTCAGAGTCGACGCCTACGACTACGAGCAGCCTGCGGGCTAAAACCCTATTGACTACCGACCGTCCGCCAAGAATGATCGTTAGTCTTGGCAATGATCGCTAACGATGCGGGCCGATCACGCCACAAACCGGGCCAATAGATACCACCGAGCTACACTGACAGTAGCCGATCGCCATTCCATGGCAATGATCCGGGTGTCGGAAAACCTATCCGACACTTGGCCAAATGGCCAAGTTTCACCTAAGAGCTACCCCTCCCGGTTACAATCGCCACTCACTCATTTCTGAGTCCTTCGCCTCGGTTCTCTCTTCGCTCTCGCCACGCCCCTGGCAAAGATCAGACGGCTCGCAATGCTCATTCGCGCCTCTTGCCTCAAGTCTACTTCCTCCGGCTTCACTCCAAGCTTCTCGTCCGGCGGTCCCTCGGATGCTCCAAGCGCACGGCTTCCGCAAAGCTATCCTTCACCGACTCAAGGCACGAGTCATGAGATGTGAAACTCGCCATGGCTCCATGTGCGAATTACTAAGTCCTGCACGACTTCAACGCACATATCAAATAAACATAACACACTAACTTAAACCCTTTGCCACACCATCAAAACCATATTACGGCAAGAGATTGCCCTAACAATCTCCCCCTTTTTGATGTGTGGCAATCCGTTTAAGTTAGGTAAAAACATTTGATATAAATTCTAAGGTAAGAAAGCATGTAAAGATAAACATGATATAGCAACATGCAACTCCCCCTTAATCCATGAAATTTTCTCCCCCTATCATATATTTCTTCCCCTAAAATATATTTCTCCCCCTAAAGTGATTAACTTAAACATAATTATTTCTCCCCCTTTGACACCATCAAAAAGATTAACACTAAGTTATAAGCTCATGGCATCAAGTATAATGGAGGGAAAAATATGTCAAGTTGATTTAAAAATTGGGTACCATTTGTTGATGGCATCAAGTATATTTCTACCACTTGTTGGTGGCATCAAGTATATTTCTACCACTTGTAGGAGGTTTACAAACTGAATTCGGCCTTCAATATTCTGATTTTGATCTATCGTGATGGCAATGACCGCACAATGAATCCATATTTCTGATTTTCTGGACGAATTTCAGAAATGCATTATAAATTCCAAAAAATATGAAAAATCATGAAATTTTGGAAACATATTTCTTTTAAGTATATCTATCAATGAAAAATAGTTTTTCATGAAAACTCATTATATTTTCTTGTTTTTGCCAAAAATCCAAAAGTTCTAAAAACCACTAGGTTTTTGATCATTCTAGTGTCAAGTTAGCTACCTAGTTTTGCATCCAATTGTTTCAAAACATGAATACATGTATTTTAAGGTAAGAAATTGTTTTGAAAACATTAGAAATATCCAACCATGATCTTTGGGCAATATGTCTATTAATTAAACATAAGCCTTCCCCATGATTGGTCTATTATTGATATTTTGATACTTTAAATGACCATCTAAATGCCATAGGCATTAGTGGACATTTGTATCATCCTAACATCTCACCCATGCTAAGTTTGCAATCAAGTTAGCCTATAGTGAGTGTGAGATGCATCCTAGGGGGTATTTGTATATATATACTTAACCAATATATTCAAGCAATTCTATCATGGTTAAGTATCAACCTAACAACCTACATGATCATAATGACATATATCAATTAATTTCACATTATGATCATGAAATACATGTTTTCATCAAATTATAACCATGCATTAGGCATTATATGATGATAATAAATAAAGTATCACCTAAAGCATGATTTAAACCTATTTCTCATGATGATGTGCCCAATATCAAAATCATAAACCATGATTACACATATGCATAGAAATTACATTAATCATCATGATTTAAGCATTATTACCTTTTTATGGGCACGTTATCATCACCCAACACTATCTAAAAAATGTTGTCCCGTCATCCTAAGTCAACCAAAATATGATATAGGTCAAGTTCATATGGTTGACTACCCTAGGAGTTTTCTAACCCTTAAGGATGGATTTTGGAACCCAAAATAGATTTTTACCTATGGGGTTCACTAGAAATTCCTTGGGGATCCATTTCTTAGCTATTACTTTGTTTTTATCTTGTCCCCTAGCTATTAGGCATCTATAGGCCTTCTCATTTTTCTTCTCTTTATATCCTAGGCCCTTCTTGTTAAAACTTGCCCTTTGGCTCCCTATGATCATATTCAAGGTGTTGGAGCCAATTGTGAATTTTTCTAGGGCTTTGGTTAAATAATCTACCTTTTCCCTTAATGCCCTATTTTCTTCTATGCATGCATCACTAACATCTAAAGGCACATAATTATCATGTGAGCATGCATCATCATGGCAAGAAGAAGTATCATTATTATTTAAGCATGCATTTTCTAGCTTATTTTCTAATGCCTTAATTTGATCTAGCATGCATTTATTTTTCTTCTTTGCTCTAAACAAATCCCTAGTTAAACTAGAAATCATAGAAACTATTTTACTAGGAGAGGCTGCTACCATAGTTTCCATGTCCTCTTCTTCTTCTTCGGATAATGAGGAGGATGATGATGTGGAGGAGGCTCCCCTTCACTTGAGCCTCTCCTCTTGTGCTTGATCCTTCATTTTCGGAGGAGGAGCAATCCAAATCGCCAAAGGCCATCAAGGCCAAATTGGCGACAAAGGCATTCTCTCATCCGATGATGAGGAGGAGGATGAGGAAGGATCATCCCATGTCTTGGCCTTGAATGCTTTGGCCTTCCCTTTTCTTTTGCCTTCTTCTCCTCTTCCTTCTTTTCTTGCTCCCTTTTTCTTCTTCTTTTCTTCTTTCTTTTCCTCTCTTCCTTGCTTTTGTTTAGGAGAGGACAATTGTCCCTTATGTGTCCCTCTCCTTGGCAATTGTAGCATATCACCGTCCCCCTTGGTCTTCTATTCCTATCATTTGATTTATCAAATCTAAAATTCTTAAATACACGCCTCACCTTCCTTACCATGTAGGCTTCCTGTGCTATCCATGGAGGAGGAGGAGGCTTCATCACCCGAGGAGGAGGGGACTTCCATCTTCTTCTTCCCCTTGTTTGCCAACAATGCTACTCCTCTTGAGGGTTGAATTCTTGGCTCTTCTTGAATTCCTTCAAGCCTCGTTTCGTGGAGCTCCATTGTCGAGAAGAACTCCTCCAAGGTACTTACTTCCACGTTCATGGACAGATAGAAGGAGTCCACCATGGAACTCCACTTTGAGGACCGGGAAAGGCATC
This sequence comes from Wurfbainia villosa, assembly GCA_025175895.1. Lineage (NCBI taxonomy): Eukaryota > Viridiplantae > Streptophyta > Magnoliopsida > Zingiberales > Zingiberaceae > Wurfbainia > Wurfbainia villosa. The sequence continues at coordinate 46,150,967 of CM046007.1, read as the reverse complement.
TATAGCCTTCATGAGCATGTCCTGTTCGATAGCTTCTCACCTACACTTGTTAGCCCAATTAAAATTTCTTTAAACCTAGAGTGTAGTGAGGTTACCTTTTCTCCCTTTTCTAGTTTTATATTGGATAATTGGGAGCGGAGGAGGTCTCTTCTTGCAAGCTTGGCCTCCGAGGTGCCTTCATGAAGCTCTACAAGCTTCTCCCACATCTCTTTGGCGCTAGTGCATTCTCCGATCCGGTTGATCTCTTGTTGAGGGAGCACATTGAGAAGATGATGTTTTGCCTTTGAGTTTGCAAGGTGCTCCTCTCGTTGCTTCTTATTCCACCTTGACTTCTCTATTGGCTCACCCCTTTCATCCCTAGGCAACTCGAAACCATTTTCCATTATAAGCATGATATCGAAATCGGTTTCAAAGAATACCTCCATTCTCCTTTTCCACCAAGAGAATTCGCCGTCGAACTTCGGTGGGTGGATGTTGGAGCCGGCCATTTTTGATGTAGGGCTTGTTGCGGCGGTTAGTCCGGTGACAAGCAACCTCTCGATACCACTTGTAAGAGGTCGGATGGCGGCTAGAGGGGGTGAATAGCCCTCGCTAGTTATCGGAATTTGCTCGCTCTACAATTAGATTAGCAGAAACAACAATACAAGCAAATTAAACAAATAAAAACAAAGCAAAGGAAATAGACAATGCTAACACAAGATGTAACGTGGTTCACGGCTACGCCGCTAATCCACGGTCCCCGATTCGTCCTCGGTGAATCACTCCGCTCAACCAATCCACTAAATGGTCTCTCCTTTGCACCAAGCTAGGTGGAGGTAACCTTTACAATCAAGATCACTCTTCTTACAAATAGAATGGAGTAAAAGCGAGTAAGAAGAGTTTAGAGCTTGTGGGGCACTAGGAAGATTGTTTGGAACTTAAGCATTAGCCTCTCAAAGGCTCACACCCTCTCTTTTTATAGAGAGGGCTAACTCTTCTCATGGCACTACAACGGCCTCCGAACACGTCGGATGCCGACCGTTGTTGTCCAACGGAACTCTTGCGATCATTCGGACCTCACCGATCGGCCGACCAGTCGATCGCCTGGCGCTACGGCGGTTCTGGCCAAAACCCTATTGACCGATCGCGCCGCGATCAGCCCGCATCTTAGCGATCGCTAACGATGGCCGATCGCCGCCACAAACTAGTCGGTCAGATACCGCCGAGCTACACTCGATCGGAAGCGACCGCCATTCCATGGCAATGACCGGTGTCGAAAACCCATCCGACACTTGGCCAAATGGCCAAGTTTCACCTAAGAGCTACCCCTCCCGGTTACAATCGCCACTCTCATTTCTGAGTCCTTCGCCGGTTCTCTTCGCTCGCCACGCCCCGAAGATCAGAGCGCACGGCTCTGCAATGCTCCTTCGCGTCTCTTGCCTCGAAGTCTACTTCCTCCGGCTTCACTCCAAGCTTCTCGTCCGGCGGTCCCTCGGATGCTCCAAGCGCACGGCTTCCGCAAAGCTATCCTTCACCGACTCAAGGCACGAGTCATGAGATGTGAAACTCGCCATGGCTCCATGTGCGAATTACTAAGTCCTGCACGACTTCAACGCACATATCAAATAAACATAACACACTAACTTAAACCCTTTGCCACACCATCAAAACCATATTACGGCAAGAGATTGCCCTAACAAGGGGACCAAAACACAGCTGAACATGGGCCTAACCAACAAGGTTTACCCGAAATCAGCATTGTCGATCTTGCATCGAAACCAATGCCTCCTCAGATCGATAATCAATGCAGTTTTTTGAATTTCAGAAATGACTTTCTGAAATTCATAAGTAAATATACATAAGTAGATAAATCTTGAAATTTGGTATGTATACTACTTATCACAAACATTATGGGTGAAAAATATTAAAAAATTATTTTACCAATTAAACTAGGAGATTGATACAAAGTTCAAAATTTAAGAAAAGCTTCAATAAAGAGTCATCTTTGTATCATCTCATTCAATGGTGATAGCTATCAAAAGATAGACTTCACCACGGTTTTTCAAAATGTTTTCAAAATGTTTTCAAAACCTTTAATTTCTTTTCCTTAAACATCTCACTTATATCTAGATGTGTAAAAACACATTCAAGGCAATTAATCTAGTGAGATGTGGGTTTTTGTTCTTTAAATGGTCTCATGCATATTTCTAGGCAATATTATTTGATTACCATCAAATCATGCCATAGTCCTTAATTTCATTTTATTTTTGCATGATATGATTATGGCATAAATATGATTTAGATAAAAACATATGCCAATATCATGATGTCATGGCATGTGAATGAGAACTAAACATTCATGACATCTAACCATAAATTTAAACATGATCATGACATTTTTATAGATACAAATGAAAATGATGTCATGACATGGCAAGGCAAATAAAGCATGGCAACTAAAATATACTAAGGTATAGAATACCTAAATGTTAAACTTACTTTGCCATTTCTAGGAATTAAATTCATTTTGCCTTAATGCCATTCATTTCCCTAGTGTGCCAAAAACCCAAAATGGCACACCATGACTTCTATGACCTAATTGTGCCAATTTAAATCATTTTTAACTTCTCAAACCATATTGGCACACCCTAATGTGTCAACTCATCATGGCTAGGTTAACTACCCATCCACCTAGGGTTGACACACCCTAACCCATCTAGCGTGAATCAATCACGCTTCTAGGAACCCAATACCTATTGGAGTTCCTTGGGTTAACAAGGTATTCCCTAGGGATAACTTCCCTAGATACCTTCCTAATGACCCTTTTTGGCTTTGAAGCCTTAGTCAAATGGGTCTTACCTGGGTCAACTCTAGAGGTGACTCCTCCATTGACCTTCTTAGTGGCTACATTTGATTTCTTTGAGGTGTTAGCCACTAAACACATACCATGGCTAGACTTAGGGATGACTTCCCTATTAGCCTTGGTTTTCCTAGACCTAGAAATAGTTCCATAATTAAATGGAACATTATGATAAGTCTTCTTGGGCTTAGGTTTGTGACCCAAACCTTCCTTGCCCTTAGACCGTTTTTGAACCTTAGGTCTTCACTTTTGGGCATTAGACTCCTTAACCGAATTTGATATTATTGCTAGGGTTTTCTCCAATTTTTCTAGCCTTGACCTTAAGGCTTGGTTTTCTAACTCTAATTTTCCCAATTTTGAATTTCCATTTATCTTTTGGGAAATGTTTTTCTTTTTAGGCATATGCCTAGATTTCTTGGGATTAACACCCAAGTTTTCTTCAATTCTTCTAATTGACTCCCTAGGTAAAATAGATCTAGTGTTTTGAGTCCTAGGTTTGTCCTTAGAGAAACTAACATGCTTAGCACCTAAGCAATAAACCTTATTGTTTCTCCTAGCATGCTTTTCATTGATAATAGCAAGAGAACTAAAATAATTTTTAGCATGCTTTTTGACTTTAGGAATTAAAGGTGCATTAACTAAATGTACCTTAGGGTTAGCTTTAGGAACTCCCCCTACATGAGTTGCACCTTCTTGCCCTTTCTTCCTCCCCCTAGGGCATTGGCTTCGGTAGTGTCCCCGTTGATTGCACTTGAAGCACACAATGTGCTCTTTGCTCTTAATTGAGGGAACACCGGCATCGTTTGACTTTGGGTTGACTTTTGGTGTCGATGCCTTCTTCTTAGCAAATTTAGGACATTTGCTCTTGTAATGCCCTTTCTCCCTACACTCAAAGCATATTATGTGATTTTTATTTAAGACAATAACACTTGAGTTACCTAGGGAGGTGGTGGAGGCCTCTTCTTGATCTTCACTTCTCCCGGATGTGGATGCTTCTTGTTCTTGCTCCGGGATGGAAGATTGCCTCTCCTCCCCCTCAATGCTAGAGGTGGAGGTCTCCACCAAGTCATCCACATCTTCGAAAGTGGATGATCTTTCTTCCACGACATCTTCCTCTACTTGTGCCGATTGAGAATTTTCTTGGAATTTCATTACTTTATCCCATAATTCTTTTGCATCCCTAAAATTTCCCAACCTAGACCAAATGTTGTTAGGAATCAAATCACTAAGCAATTTGATTACCTTGTGATTTGTCTCAAAGTCTTTGATTTGGTCTTGGGTCCACCTTGACTTCTCAATTTGCCTATTTCTTTCATCCCTAGGCAATTCGAAACCGTTTTCTAAGATTAGCATAAAATCAAAATCGGTTTCTAGGTATACCTCCATTTTTCTTCTCCACCATAGTAAATCTCCTTCGAATTTTGGTGGTTGGAGGTTGTAGCTGGCCATCTTGTAGTGCTCTCACGGCGGTTAGTCCTTGAAGAGCGACCTCGGCTCTAATACCACTTGATGAGGATCGATTGGTCGGCTAGAGGGGGGGGGGGTGAATAGCCCTCGTTCGTTGGATGGTGGAATTTACTCGTTCTCATTGCGTGCTCATCTACATTTCTTGTTAGCGCAGCAGAATAAAAATAATAATACTAACAAGATACACAAATACACACAAACACATGCAATACACAAAGATATACGTGGTTCGGAACCGAATGGTTCCTACTCCACGGGCGAGCTCACCGAGCTCTAGTTATGCGCACAACACTAACTATAACACTCCTTTTCGACTACACGTCGGAGGTGGAGAAACCTCTCACAAGCAATTACACTAAGTAATGAAATACAAGCAATACAAAGACAAATACGAAAAACACGTAAAGAACACTTTACAACGCTTGCTTTGAACCCTTTGCTTGTTGCTTGCTTTGATTGGCTCTTGAAGGACTGGAATGCAGCAGCAATTCCCCTCAAATAGCTCCACAAAAACCATGGAGAAATCCTCCCTCTTGAGCTCCTTTTATAACCTGCATCAAGCTGATTTCACGCTCATCAGTCGACTGATCGTGACCATCAGTCGACTGGTCCCATAGCCGTTGTCTCACAATGGCCAGATCCACGTTGGTTAAGTTCCAACAGATCACACATCAGTCGACTGATTGCACCCATCAGTCGACTGATCATCCATCAGTTGAGTGCTGGCGAGCTCGACTCCATTCCTCGCGGCTCTGTACGTGTCATCGATCGATCGCCATCCCTCGATAGTCGATCGATCCTCCCAACGATCGCCCTCCTCGTGAATGACCGATCACCGACTTGGTTCAGTCGAACACTGGTCGAACCCATACGACCTAGAGCAGTCGACTGACACCTATGTCAGTCGACTGATTTCGGCTAAAACCTCAAACATAACGATGTTTGAGCGTCCGACACTCAGTCTTAGCCACTTGGCCAAGTCCACCTTATCCCTCATGGAGTTCCCCACCGAAGCTCTCTTCCCTCGACCTCCGTCCCTCGGATGCGCCAAGCGCATGACTTCGCAATGCCATCCTTTGCGTCTCATACCCTAGAAGTATGCTTCCATTTGGGCTCACTCCATTCGCTCCCCGTCCGGCGGTCCCTTGGATGCACCAAGTGCACGGCTTCGCAATGCCATCCTTCACCGACTCAAGGACCCGAGCCTAGTGAACTTGCCAAGTTCTCAAGACTTCCCAAATGCACCAAGCGCACGGCTTCGTAATGCTTTGGATTTTCCCATGCCAAGCACCAAGCGCACGGCTTCGCAATGCTTTGGACTTTCCCATGCCAAGGCTTCCCCCTTGGACTTCCACACCAAGCTCCATGCTTGGATTTTCCATGTCATGAGTTTTGTCTATCATCAAAATACTATCAAGGTACTGCTCGAGTCAAACTCGAGTCAACCTGGGCCGATTGCACCAACAAAATCATCTACTATAACTAAACAATATTTGTTACCATTTAAAGAAGGAGTACTATGGCAATCAAATAAATCAAGATGCAATAGTTCTAATGGTAAGGAAGTATTAGTTAAGGTTTTACCTTTGTGTGATGCTTTTGTTTGTTTTCCTTCTTGGCATGCATCACACATTTTGTTCTTGACATACTTGATCTTTGGTAGCCCTTTGACCAACTCCATCTTGGCTACCTTGGCTATGTTTTTCATGTTGATGTGCCCCAATCTCCTATGCCATAGCGAACTTTCTTCTTCTTTTGCAACAAGACACTTAGTAGAAATGTTAGAAGCATATGAAAGATCAACATAATAGATATTTGACTTCCTATATCCAACTAACATACAATCATTTAATTCCTTGTGTCTAATCATGCATTTAGAGGATTCAAAAGAAACATGATAGTTTGCATCACAAAGTTGACTAACACTTAATAAATTAAATTTCATATTTTCAACTAGTAAAACTTTGTGAATGACAATTTTGGAGGATACCTCAATTATACCTCTACCTAATATCTTGAGTTTTCCACTATTTCCAAAAGACACCGCTCCCTTCTTCACATACTTAATTGTGGAGAACTTGCTCACATCCCTGGTCATGTGTGTTGAACAACCGCTATCCACAATCCACAAACCTTTCTCACCTACCTAAATCACATGAAAAACACAAGCTTTTGGTACCCAAACATTTGGACCGGTAGCATTAAATAAAAACTTCTTAGGTACCCATGCTTTCTTGACCTTACCCTTAATGGTTGCTTTCCTATTAATCAATGAAATATAGGCAACTTCTTTTTCTTTTGACTTATATCCTATACCGGCCTTATTGTAAACGACTCTTTGTTGGCTAAGGATCATGTCAATATATTTTTGAGCCATTTGTAAATTTCTCTAGACATGCCTTTAACTCACTAACCTCATCCTTAAGTTTGTCATTCTCTTCCTTAAGTATGCAAGAGTCAACATGTGAAGGTTTTTCATTCCTAATGGCCTTTAGTTCTACCTTCATGCTTTTAACCTTAGATTTAGACTTATCTAGAGCCTCTTTAAGATAAGCAATTGATTTACAAAGAAGCTTACTTTGGGAGAGTTCATTACCTCATCGTCACTAGATGACGATTCATCACTTGAAGAGTCTTCTTGGCTTGATGTATCAGAGTCATCTTCTAGGGCCATGAGTGCCACATGGCGTGTGATGTGGCAAAGTTCATCATCGGAGGAAGAATCTTCAACACTTGGTGTGTCCCATGTGGTTTGAGCCACCATGGCCTCCTTCTTCCTCTTCTCCTTATTGTCCTTCTTTTTCTTTTCTTTTTCTTCCTTCTTCTTTAGCTCCGGGCAATTTGGCTTTATGTGCCTCTTCTTATTGCAAGCATGGCAAATTACATTATTGTTAAAATTTGAATTACCACTAATTTTACCTCTTGAAGAATGGGACCCCTTCCTTGCTTCTCTATTCTTGAACTCCTTTGATTTTCTAAGGAACTTCTTGACAAAATGGGCCATCTCACTAGATGAGTCTCCATCACTACTTGAGTCATGCTCCGATTCGGATGATGATGATACTTCTTTCTTTTCTTTCTTCTTCTTTTCCTTCTTTTCAACAAATAGAGCTAAACCCTTTTCTTTAGAGGACATATTAGTTTGCTCATGTAATTCAAACTCACAAAATAATTCATCAATTTTAATTTGAGAAAGATCCCTAGTTACTTTAATAGCATCAACTATAGAAGTCCATAGAGAATTTCTAGGAAATGCTTGAAGTATGTATCTTACCAAATCCCGGTTGTCAACTCGCTCACCTATGATGTGGAGTCCATTCACAATCTCCTTGAACCTTCCATGCATTTGACTTACGGTTTCATGCATCTTCATTTGGAAGGCTTGAAGTTATCCAATTAGTAAGTCCTTCTTGGCCCTCTTTGACTCCTTGGATCCTTCATTTAGCTCAATGAGCTTTTCCCATAACTCCTTGGCGGATTCGAAAGGCCCCACCTTGTTGAGTTGCTCCATTGTAATGCCGCATTGGATGGTGAGTACCGCCTTGGCATTTGATTCGAACTTCCGGTTCATTTTTCTCGTCCAATCCTTGCTCGGAATAGGCTTTCCATGTTCATCCACCGGTTCCTCGAAGCCATCTACAATGCTATGCCAAATTTCAATATTACTCATAAGATAATATTTCATCCTACCTTTCCAATACGCAAAATGACTCCCATCGAAGAGAGGTGGCTTGGTGGTGCTATATCCCTCTTGAAGAGCCATTGATGCCTTGGTTGATGGTGAAATCTTCCAAGCTATCCGGGCTCTGATACCACTTGTTAGGATCTTTGTAATGGCTAGAGGGGGGGGGGGGTGATTAGCCTTTCTTCGTTTCTACAAATATGTTAGCAGAAGCAATACAAATACAAATAAGAATACGGATAAGAAAACAATGAAAGCAATGCTAACACCCGATGTACGTGGTTCAGAGATGACGCTCCTACTCCACGGCAATCCGTAAGGTGGATTAGCCCTAGCCAATCTTCACTAAAACCTCCTTTGGATGAACCAAGGTGGAGAAACCTTGTCTTACAATGCTCTCCTCTTCTTTACAATGATGGAAGATTAAAATCTAGAGAAGAGGAGGTTTAGAATCACTAATGTCACGCCCGCCCTTTTTTCCAAGGGTCCGGAGGGGCGGCGCGTGACGCGACCGTACATACATAGACTTCTTACTACTTACAGTAGAAGACTTTGGATACATTTTTTTTTCTTTTCTTTTAAACATAAACATGCATTGACGTATATAGATACTTCTTCTTAACATAGAGCATGCATCATAACATATATAGATACTTCTTCTTAACATAGAGCATGCATCATAACATATATAGATACTTCTTTAAACATCATCATCATAAGGGGACATAATAAGGGCATCCATAAACATCATCACCATAGGGAAACATATATAAAAGGACATAACGGATCTTCTCCACCATGCCACTACCACACACATTTGGCCCCTCCTGCTGCTCCCTTTTAGTTTATCCATCCCTTACCCTTATCTGCAGTACGAGGGAAAGATAAACTATAAGCACATAGGCTTAGTAAGATCCTGTCCTACTCACAAAAATCATACATCGACATTAATCATGGCATGTAACATTCATAACATATAAGCAACATAACATGTAACATACATGGCGTAAGCAACTTAACATGTAGCATAAGTAACATAAGTAACATAACATGTAACATACATATCATAGCAGCATATCATGTAAATATATGACTTAATCAAACATGACATACAACATATGTAACATAGCAACATATACATGTCATATCAACATAACATACAACCTATATATGACATATCAAACATAACATACATCACATGTAACATAGCAGCATAAACATGACATATCAAACATAACATGCAACATATATATATGACATATCAACATAGCATACATCACATGTAACATAGCAGCATAAACATGACATATCAAACATAACATGCAACAAATATATATGACATATCAACATAGCATGTGAACCTAACAATCAAATCATGTAAACATATGCAGGATGCTTTTTGAAAACATATATTATAGGTACGTAACATAAATCTCAACATATTTGGGCCCGGCATTGTACCACTTCTTCTTCATAATAGCGCGCATCCCTAAATAGACCCGAGGTGGCAAGTCTCGAACCTACTAGGTTACTAGGCCTGATCTTAGCCCGTCGACCTAGGGCAATCGTCATAGCGTAGAAGCACATCCTAGGCCCGAGTCTTACTCCATCGACCTAGGGCATCTTGGAGCCCATCCCGTACTAGGCCCGTTCTTAGTTCGTCGACCTAGGGGCAATCATACATAGAGGCCCATCCTAGGCCCGAGTCTTACTCCATCGACTTAGGGCATCTTAGGAGCCCATCCCTTTGGACCTTTGTTAAGGTCTTGGTACAAGCCATGCAGAAGGTAAAATACTTATATGCTATTATTATAACATAGCTTATTTCATTTTGCAAACATAGCATACTTCATTTCATAACATATCATATTTCACTTCATGAACATATCATCTTTCATTTCATAAACACATCATACTTCATTTCATAACATGTCATATTTCACTTCATGAACATATCATATTTCATTTCATAAACACATCATACTTCATTTCATAATCATATCGTATTTCATTTCATAACATATCTTAAATATCACATACACATAGGGCATGGCATAAGGCATAAACATCAATAGTAAGTAAACACTAACCTAAAGCATGTTATCTTCATCTAGCATCATTTAATCACAAGTCAACATGAATTCACCCAAACATAAAACACATGTTAACCTAACCTAGAGCATGTTAAAGGACAATGGTTGGTCGAATGGTTCATGTAGGTTTTTAGGGCTAGTCTTTTAACCTAATCCAATTAACATACTAACAACATCATATGCATACAAAACATGAATTAAAACTTCATTGAATCCTCAAAATAAAGGGGTGGTCGAATGGTTCAAGGGGCTTTTAGGGTTAGACTTTTAACCTAATTCAATTAACATACTAACAACATCATATGCATACAAAACATGGATTAAAACTTCATTGAATCATCAAAATAAAGGGGGTGGCCGAATGGTTCAAGGGGATTTTAGGGTTAGACATTTAACCTAATTCAATTAACATACTAACAACATCATATGCATACAAAACATGGATTAAAACTTCATTGGAACATCAATACAAGGGGGGTGGCCAAATGGTTCAAGGGGCTTTTAGGGTTAGACATTTAACCTAATTCAATTAACATACTAACAACATCATATGCATACAAAACATGGATTAAAACTTCATTGGAACATCAATACAAGGGGGGTGGCCGAATGGTTCATGAAGGCTTTTAGGGCTAGTCTTTTAACCTAATTCATTCTACAACCCAACATCATCATATGCATGTAAAACAAGATATAAAACTTCAATAAAACACCAAGAAACCCATGTTGGCCGAATGGTTCATAGAGGTTCCTAGGGTTAACCTTTAACCTAATTCATTCTACATCTAACATCATCATATGCTTGTGAAACAAGGTATAGAACTTCAATAAAAACACCCAAAAACATGTGTTGGCCGAATAGTCCATAGGGGTTTCTAGGGTTATCTTTTAACCTAAATCATTTTACATCCTAACATCATCTTCTTCTTACAAAACATGATATAGAACTTCCTTGGAATATCAAAACTAAGCTTGGCCGAATATATCATAGGGATTTCTACACAAAACAATCAACCGAAAGCTACTCGTATGCAGGTGAGGGATACTTACATCCTTCACTTTGCTTTTTGGTTGGAAGATGGCCTAAGGGAAACAAAACCTAGCCTTCTCCTTGCTTGGATGGGGTTCGGCCAAAGTATGAAAATGGAGAGGGAGAGGAATAGATTTCGGTGAGGAAGAAGAAGAGAAGAGGGAGAAGTGGAGAAGTGGCTTTTCTCTTGTCCCTTCCACTACAACAAATTTGGCTTTTTGCAGCGCGCAAATATGCTATCCGCAGCGTGTATTGCATGCTGCACAATGTCAAGCTATTGAAAGTCATAAGACATCGGCGCTTAGCCATGAGCACGCCGCGCTGCATCCGCAGCTGCGGCGAGCGCGCGCGATTATGTATTCGCAAGCGACATCGCGACCGCGTAAGATCCATAGCCGCGCGGACGCCGCTGGCTAGATTATTGCATCCGTAGCGCGCGGATCGCGCTACGATTATGCATCCGCATGTATGGACACGCGCTACCGCTAAGTGCACATTCTCGAGATACAAATAATTATAAAATCAAAATTCAAACAATTATAATACAATACACAAATATCATGTAGTTATAATACCACAAACAAATACTACACAAAATTATAAGATCGCATACACATTAGTAAAGACTTTGTTCATTATGTAGATTTAGTATTTCTATAGTAGACGAAAAGACTTTATTCTTTCATCTGTTGTTTTTCTCTAGACCTTCTATAGTTTTTCCTTTAAGCTTAAATTATACTGACTCTATCTCCTTGACTTCTCATATAGACTCTTGAATCCTCACGGGACTCGCGATACTACTTCTCGATATACTCCAACTTCTTCAAATGTACATTCTTTCAGACTCCATTTAAGCATTAACATCTTGAATTTGCTTCTTAAGAAGGTGCATTTTCTCTAAATTGTTTGGTCTTCTTTGATTTCACAGAGCTCCGATCATGCAGCCTTCTTTTCCTCCTTGCACATATTAAATTATACATAAATGAGCAATAATGCTAGAGATAGATCGAATCTAAAATAAAGTACACTTATCCGAATGATGTATCAAGTTGCTTTTGTTTCAATTGGCTATTTGGCAACTACTAAAAGATTATGTTATTTGATAACTATGCATTGCTCAAGGACAATCATTAGAAGAGTTTTAATAGAACGTACACCAATTTGTTCCACCATATTCATTAAGCACTACCATATGAACACTCGCCTTATGCGAAACTCACAAGATATTCCAGACGGACATTGAATCTCGTGTGAAAAAGAATGAACTATATAAGAATGCTCTAGCAATGTATCATATCTCTAATCGTGTAGCAATGTTTCAATAATGTATCGAGCTCCATCGATACAAACACCGATTAACTATCAAACAAAAAGTAGAAAGATCAAAAAGGAAAATTATAGGCCACAAATTAAATGAAACAATGAAGTGCTAGAAACTAAACTAGGCGACAATGGAACAAAGACAACTCAATGATGATGAGGGCAATGAAAGGAAGCAAAACTCGCTATTTCACATCTTTGTAAATGGTCTGAGCTAAAAGAAATGGTTAAATCAAATTTTAGAAATAAATTGTTGGAGTAGTGGAGAATGATAGAATTTATCATCCTTTCATTCAAGATACACATATCTCGTTATATTTAGGACCCAATATAAAATCTTAACAAAAACACTTAGATGGGTCCTAACTAAACTAATCACCTAAAAGTTTTAACACTAAGCAATTGCTTTAGTATATAAAGTAACAAACAAAAGTAACTGGGATAAGGACGATGAGATAGAAATAATACCTTAAATGTCCCCCTTGAACCAAATGCACCCTAAGAGTAGAGCAACTCGCTCGTGAAGTTCAATTCAAGATCTCCAAAATTCAGTCATCAAAAGTTAACCATTCCAAACTATGTAGGCATAATTTTTAACTGACTGATATCTATACAACTGAGTTCAAACCAGAGTCCACGGCTTGGCAACACCCCTACAACCAATTTGCTATGGCATTTTTAGACACTAGGAAACTTTACATGATATGATACCAAGGCAGCAACTGAAAATGCCAAACATTATCTACACAAATGCACCGAGTATACAAATCCCTCTTATACCAAGAAGTAATACAGAACCTTTTGAAGGGTGTCGACGAAGATACTCATACATCATCTTTTTGGTAAATCATTGATTTTTATTGTTACTTCAAAACAGGTATGTGTGTTTATAGTGATAACACAAACAAGACAGTCTCTTCGGTGGAAGATGAATTGAACTGAGAGTTCGATTAGCAAGTGATTTCTAAGACAACATAGACCAAAACTGGATATATGAATTAAATACATCACTTTTTTTTTTAAAAAAAAAGTCTTTTGGAGCAGTAGAATAAAATCAACAAGACGAATACCCTACTACACTACGCTGGGTCGCGGTGCGTTGGACCATCCACTCTGCCTCGAGCTTCCTCTCCAAGCGCTCTCTGCATGAAGAATCGAGAGAAAGGAGTAGAAGAGTCGATCCACGGTGAGTGGAGGAAGGGCTCCTCGGTGACGCCAATGGCCCTTTGGACCTCGGCGATGATGGGCGACCTCTTCTTGTGGGGCAACGAGAGTTTGTTCTTGCAGGGAGACCGCATGGCCTTGTAGGCGAGAATGACGACAGGTAAAGAAGACAACGAAGAAGATCTTACAACTGCGAAAACCCTCCATGAGCCCTCCTCTCCTCCCTTTCCGCTCCATGCACTCGAGATTTATTTTGGCTTGCTTTAGATAGGATGCAGATATTAAAGTCGCGACGGACAAAGGGCGATGGATGGCAACCGAAGGAGGGCGACGGAAGGAGGTCGACGGACAACGACCGAATGAGGGCGAAGGACGAAGGGGGTGCGGCGTGCGTGAAATCACGGCGAAAAGGGCAGGATGGAGGTTTAAGAGAAATAATTTTTCCATATTAAACAAATCGCTGGGTAATATTATGTGCAGTGCGCTTAATTAACGTGCTGCAAAATCATAGGATAATTTTATTCGCAAAGACGCAATTGACGCTACGCGAATCATAGGATAATATTATCCGCAATACGTTAGATTCGAGCGTTGATATTTATAAAAATTAAATTAAATTCATTTGAATAATAAAAGTGAAACTTTTTAAATTGGAGAAGTTCATCGAATGATTGGTTTTTATTTTTTTTTAAATTTTTTAGTTTTCATTTTCTATTTTTTAAATTGTTTAATACTAATAGCAAATGTGTTGTTAAATTTCAAAAATTTTATTTTTGTAATCATACAAATATAATATTATCTACAGCGCACTGGATTGGTGCGCTGCAAAAAATTTAATTTTTTATATTGAGATTTTTAACGGCATAGAAAATGTACATTGCAGATAATATTAACAAAACTAATATTATCCGCAACATATTGATTGATGTGCTACGAAAAATTTATTTTTTTATAATGAGACTTTTAATAATGTGTAAATTGTATGTTATTATTATTTCATATTAACAAATATAGTATTATTCGCAACGCACTTGATTAGCGCACTACAAAAATTTAATTTTTTATAATGAGACTTTTAACGGCGTGCAAAATGCACGCTGTTATTATTGCATATTAACAAACCTAATATTATCCGCAGCACAATAGATTGGTGTGCTGCGAAAGTTTAATTTTTTATAATGAGATTTTTAATAGCGTGCAAAATGCATGATGTTATTATTTAATATTAACAGCATGTATTGCACACATTTAAAATGAGTATTGACAGCGTATTATTTTTGCATGCTGTTGTTTGTAAAAATATAATATTATCCGCAGCGTACAAGATTGAGCACACTGTAAAAACTATTATTAACAGCGTGCTATAATTGTGCGCTGTTGATAACGCGCTGCGGAAAGTCATATTTGTTGTAGTGTTCATTCCCTATTTATTCTCTTGAAGTGTCCCTTAGCCTCCCTTACTCTTAACTATCATTTCCCCTATTCCTCTACTAATAACATCTCATTGGGCTTCCGGTTAGTGGATGCATCTATAGGGTTTGGCTATCTCTAGAGGTTTGGGGTTCAATTCTTAGGCCTTGCATTTTTTTTTTTTTTGGCTCATTTTCTTTTATTTTTGAAAGAGCCCACATAAAGCCCATTATAATCATACAAAAATTCTTATAAAATTTCTAGAGCTTGGGATGAAAAAGGGAGGAAAGGGAAATGGGGAATTCGACCAAGGATGAGGAAGGAGAATGAAGAAGGAAAGTGGGGTTTACTTCCTCTCTTTTCTTAATTCTCCTCTTTAATACCTAGGGAATGAACACTCTTCATCCTTTCATGGGAGGGGATGAACCAACTCCTCATCTTCCCATCTATATTATTTGTATATTCTTTATATATCTTATCCATGAATCATCCTATGGTCTTGTACATTCTTTATATATCTTATCCATAAATTATCCTAGGGTCTAGTGGTGTCAAGGCTACCTCCCTATTAGGAGGTTCATGGTTCAAATCCTACCTATAACCATCTTTTATTTTATTTTATTTTAAACCTTTTATGGCCTTAAAACCTATATAATTACTTGGCATAGTTTAGAATTTTACGGGTGTTACAATCCTTCATACCTATAAAAGTTTCATCCTCGAAACTTAGAACAACTTCGGATACTTTTATTTCATGTCATCCTCGCGTTCCTAAGTTGCTTCTTCAAACTTTTGATTTTGCCTTATGACTTTCACTAAGGGTACTTCTTTGGTTCTCTATTCTTGATTTCTCGATCTATTATCTGAATAGGTCGACTTTCATAACTTAAATCTTCTTGAACTTGTACCGTTTGTGGCTCAATCACATGGTCTTAGGAATACTATGCAATCTGATCACCTCCTCAACATACAACTGGGCTAGTTGTTCCATTGAGTACGATATTTGATTGCTAGAAATGGGCAGATTTTGTCAATCTTTCAACAATCACCTAAATAACTTCATAACCATTAGTTGTTTTGGGTAGTCCTACTATGAAATCCATAGCTATATCTTCCCACTTCCATTCTGGGATTTGAATAGGCTACAGAACTCCTATAGCTATCCCTGGAGTTCCGTAACCACATGCATAAGATCAGGTGGGGGTACTGTCTCATCGACTCTATTACTACGTCTTCCAGCCATGCTTATCTTCATATATTATAATAAGGCTAGCATAAGATTATCATATATATATTCATGCATATTTAAACTAAAAACATTTCTTATCATACACTTATCTTCATATATTATAATACAACTAGCATAAGATTATCATACATATATTCATGCATATTTAGACTAAAAACATTCCTTATCATACACTTATCTTATACATATATTCATGCATATTTAAACTAAAAGCATGCCTTATCATACATAAGCATAAGATTATCATACCTATACTCATGCATATTTAAACTAAAAACATTCTTTATCATACACTTATCTTCATATATTATAATAAGGCTAGCATAAGATTATCATACATATATTCATGCATATTTAAACTAAAGTCTAGCATAAGATTATTATAAATAAATGCATGCATATTTAAACAAAAAGCATTTCTTATCATACATGAAAAAAAATAGAGTAGGCATAGAATATCTTACTTGGAGCGGCAGAATTTGGAGCTTGATGTGTGTGTAGTGGAAAGACAGATCCGCTCTGATACCAACCTGTCACACCCACCCTTTTTTCCAAGGGTCCGGAGGGGCGGCGCGTGACGCGACCGTACATACATACACTTCTTACTACTTACAGCGGAAGACTTTGGATACATTTTTTTTTCTTTTCTTTTAAACATAAACATGCATTGACGTATATAAATACTTCTTCTTAATATAGAGCATGCATTATAACATATATAGATACTTCTTAACATAGAGCATGCATCATAACATATATAGATACTTCTTTAAACATCATCATCATAAGGGGACATAATAAGGACATCCATAAACATCATCACCATAGGGAAACATATATAAAAGGACATAACGGATCTTCTCCACCATGCCACTACCACACACATTTGGCCCCTCCTGCTGCTCCCTTTTAGTTTATCCATCCCTTACCCTTATCTACAGTACGAGGGAAAGATAAACTATAAGAACATAGGCTTAGTAAGATCTTGTCCTACTCACAAAAACCATACATCGACATTAATCATGGCATGTAACATTCATAACATATAAGCAACATAACATGTAACATACATGGCGTAAGCAACTTAACATGTAGCATAAGTAACATAAATAACATAACATGTAACATACATATCATAGCATCATGTCATGTAAATATATGACTTAATCAAACATGACATACAACATATGTAACATACCAACATATACATGTCATATCAACATAACATACAACCTATATATGACATATCAAACATAACATACATCACATGTAACATAGCAGCATAAACATGACATATCAAACATAACATGCAACATATATATATGACATATCAACATAGCATACATCACATGTAACATAGCAGCATAAACATGACATATCAAACATAACATGCAACATATATATATGACATATCAACATAGCATGTGAACCTAACAATCAAATCATGTAAACATATACAGGATGCTTTTTGAAAACATATATTATAGGTACGTAACATAAATCTCAACATATTTGGGCTCGACATTGTACCACTTCTTCTTCATAATAGCGCGCATCCCTAAATAGACCCGAGGTAGCAAGTCTCGAACCTACTAGGTTACTAGGCCCGATCTTAGTCCGTCGACCTAGGGCAATCGTCATAGCATAGAAGCCCATCCTAGGCCCGAGTCTTAATCCATCGACCTAGGGCATCTTGGAGCCCATCCCGTACTAGGCCCGATCTTAGTCCATCGACCTAGGGGCAATCATACATAGAGGCCCATCCTAGGCCCGAGTCTTACTCCATCGACCTAGGGCATCTTAGGAGCCCATCCCTTTGGACCTTTGTTAAGGTCTTGGTACAAGCCATGCAGAAGGTAAAATACTTATATGCTTTTATTATAACATAGCTTATTTCATTTTGCAAACATAGCATACTTCATTTCATAACAAATCATATTTCACTTCATGAACATATCATCTTTCATTTCATAAACACATCATACTTCATTTCATAACATGTCATATTTCACTTCATGAACATATCATATTTCATTTCATAAACACATCATACTTCATTTCATAATCATATCGTATTTCATTTCATAACATATCTTAAATATCACATACACATAGGGCATGGCATAAGGCATAAACATCAAGAGTAAGTAAACACTAACCTAAAGCATGTTATCTTCATCTAGCATCATTTAATATCACAAGTCAACATGAATTCACCCAAACATAAAACACATGTTAACCTAACCTAGAGCATGTTAAAGGACAATGGTTGGCCGAATGGTTCATGTAGGTTTTTAGGGCTAGTCTATTAACCTAATCCAATTAACATACTAACAACATCATATGCATACAAAACATGAATTAAAACTTCATTGAATCCTCATAATAAAGGGGTGGCCGAATGGTTCAAGGGGCTTTTAGGGTTAGACTTTTAACCTAATTCAATTAACATACTAACAACATCATATGCATACAAAACATGGATTAAAACTTCATTGAATCATCAAAATAAAGGGGGTGGCCGAATGGTTCAAGGGGCTTTTAGGGTTAGACATTTAACCTAATTCAATTAACATACTAACAACATCATATGCATACAAAGCATGGATTAAAACTTCATTGAATCATCAAAATAAAGGGGGTGGCCGAATGGTTCAAGGGGCTTTTAGGGTTAGACATTTAACCTAATTCAATTAACATACTAACAACATCATATGCATACAAAACATGGATTAAAACTTCATTGGAACATCAATACAAGGGGGGTGGCCGAATGGTTCATGAAGGCTTTTAGGGCTAGTCTTTTAACCTAATTCATTCTACAACCCAACATCATCATATGCATGTAAAACAAGATATAGAACTTCAATAAAACACAAAGAAACCCATGTTGGCCGAATGGTTCATAGAGGTTCCTAGGGTTAACCTTTAACCTAATTCATTCTACATCCTAACATCATCATATGCATGTGAAACAAGGTATAGAACTTCAATAAAAACACCCAAAAACATGTGTTGGCCGAATAGTCCATAGGGGTTTCTAGGGTTATCTTTTAACCTAAATCATTTTACATCCTAACATCATCTTCTTCTTACAAAACATGATATAGAACTTCCTTGGAACATCAAAACTAAGCTTGGCCGAATATATCATAGGGATTTCTACACAAAACAATCAACTGAAAGCTACTCGTATGCAGGTGAGGGATACTTACATGCTTCGCTTTGCTTTTTGGTTGGAAGATGACCTAAGGGAAACAAAACCTAGCCTTCTCCTTGCTTAGATGGGGTTCGGCCAAAGGATGAAAATGGAGAGGGAGAGGATAGATTTCGGTGAGGAAGAAGAAGAGAAGAGGGAGAAGTGACTTTTCTCTTGTCCCTTCATTCCCTATTTATTCTCTTGAAGTGTCCCTTAGCCTCCCTTACCCTTAACTATCATTTCACCTATTCCTCTACTAATAACATCTCATTGGGCTTCTGGTTAGTGGATGCATCTATAGGGTTTGGCTATCTCTAGAGGTTTGGGGTTCAATTCTTAGGCCTTGCATCTTTTTTTTTTTGGCTCATTTTCTTTTATTTTTGAAAGAGCCCACATAAAGCCCATTATAATCATACAAAAATTCTTATAAAATTTCTAGAGCTAGGGATGAAAAAGGGAGGAAAGGGAAATGGGGAATTCGGCCAAGGATGAGGAAGATGGAGAATGAAGAAGGAAAGTGGGGTTTTACTTCCTCTGTTTTCTTAATTCTCCTCTTTAATACCTAGGGAATGAACACTCTTCATCCTTTCATGGGAGGGGATGAACCAACTCCTCATCTTCCCATCTATATTCTTTGTATATTCTTTATATATCTTATCCATGAATCATCCTATGGTCTTGTACATTCTTTATATATCTTATCCATAAATTATCCTAGGGTCTAGTGGTATCAAAGCTACCTCCCTATTAGGAGGTTCATGGTTCAAATCCTACCTATAACCATCTTTTATTTTATTTTATTTTAAACCTTTTATGGCCTTAAAACCTATATAATTACTTGGCATAGTTTAGAATTTTATGGGCGTTACAACTAAAGCTCTTGGGAAAGCTTGGTGAGCACGAGGGTGTAGCTAGGAATAAGAGCACTAACTTCACTAAGCTCCCCAAGGCCCCTTCTTATAGAAGAGGGGCTATTTTTCCCATTGGACTCCGATCAGTCGACTGATGCTTACCATCAGTCGACTGCCACCAGCCAACCTCTTCGTTCCGGTTACGTATTGCTGGAATCGTGTCACGTGATTTCAGCGGCCCGAGTGATCGGTCGGTGATGGGTGATCGTTCGGTGATCGTAGGCCCGTGATCGAGTGACTACACTCTTGTGCTCATTTTGCGTTGATCGATCATTGCCTTATTGGCGGTCTGGTCAACATCGATCGCCAGCGCGATCGTGATGGTCGAGTTTCACCCGACTCTTTTCACGACGGTCGTGATACATCATATCATCTGTACTCATCAAGTATGAGTAATTCACACTTGATTTTACACCCTAGACCTAGACTCAACCTTCTAGCTCCTCATTAAGCCTTGCGCCTCCAGGATCCCTCCGAGTCCGCGACTTGTTCATCCTTTGCGCTTTGCTTCCAAGATCTTCCTTCGGTTTCGTCATGTCTTGGGTTGCCAAATGCTTGGACTTTATGCTGCCAAGACTACAAGCTTGGACTTATGCTGCCAAGACTTTACTTTGGACTTCTTTTACCAAGGTTCACTTGGACTTTATGCTGCCAAGACTACAAGCTTGGTCTTACACTACCAAGTCCATCCCTTGGACTTCCCTTGCCAAGATCATACTTGGTCTTCCTTTGCCAAGGTTCACTTAGACTTTACGCTACCAAGACTACACGCTTGGTCTTATGCTGCCAAGTCCGTCCCTTGGACTTTCCTAGCCAAGATCATACTTGGACTTCTCTTTTACCAAGTCTTCATCCTTGGATT
The DNA here is from genome assembly GCA_025175895.1 of Wurfbainia villosa. Taxonomy (NCBI): domain Eukaryota; kingdom Viridiplantae; phylum Streptophyta; class Magnoliopsida; order Zingiberales; family Zingiberaceae; genus Wurfbainia; species Wurfbainia villosa. The sequence continues at coordinate 46,129,741 of CM046007.1, read as the reverse complement.
TTCCTGTCACTTAAACATATTCGCAATTAGATCACAAAGCATTGCCTAACTTAGATGATTATCCAAACATCAAAACATATAAATGCTTGGGGCATTGTTGCACCAACAGGCAGTGTAAGACCAAGCTTGTAGTCTTGGCAGCGTAAAGTCTAAGTGAACCTTGGCAAAGGAAGTCCAAAGTAAGGTCTTGGCAGCATAAGTCCAAGCTTGTAGTCTTGGCGGCATAAAGTCCAAGCATTTGGCAACCCAAGATTTGACGAAACCGAAGGAAGCTCTTGGAAGAAAAGCGCAAAGGATGAACAAGTCACGGACTCAGAGGGATCCTAGAGGCGCAAGGCTTAATGAGGAGCTAGAAGGTTGAGTCTAGGTCTAGGGTGTAAAATCAAGTGTGAATTACTCATACTTGATGAGTATCAGTCGACTGATACGATGTATCAGTCGACTGGTGATGTGTTATTTTCCGTAAGTGCACGGTTGTCGTCAAGTAATAAAAATATCGATCCCACAGGGATTGGGTCAATTACCGAGTGGTCGTGATACCAAGTTATCTAGTCAATCGAATTGTGGTTTAAGCAAAGAACCTGAGAAGTCAAGAATGACGAATGAGAAGAATGAGCTGAAAGTCAAGAGTTGAGGAGAATCTCAGGATATGGGTTTCACCACGTCGACGATTTATAAGGTGATTTAATTCTTTCCTACCCTTATTAGAGTTGTTTTGATGGAACCTATCCTAAGGTAAATCAACGGCTCCTTTCGAGGTCTACGTTAACTGTACCTATCAAACTTAATTTACCTGTCATGGTGTTCGAGCATAGGGGATCATAATCAGCTAAGAGGACCTGTCACGAGACCCCCGCAAACCTCCCTATGTCTTACCTCCGTTACTTGGTAAAAACTGGATTTGATAGATCCATTAAGTTCATGAGAGTTCCCCTAGAGTCAAATTTCCTCTTCACGGTAGGTTTGCACACGGGACCATAATCAGCTAAGGAGACCTATCACGAGACCCCCGCAAGCCCTCGTAGATACACTACCGCTACTAGTAGGAGTTATTCCCTAGTTGGTTCTGGCTTTCGGGAACTCGGGTTCACTATTAGGTACTTCCCCTCTGCTCCTTAGATTTATCAATAAGAATCCAAAAGAACCAGATCAAAATAAACAATAGTTCAGGTAGTATAGATTATATCATCCGTCATAAATTATCAAGGGCTACACCCCCATCCTAAGATTACAAGATAATACTCCATAGTCTGACAAGAATTACTAGAGAAAGAAATTACGATACTGGGTGCAATCTCCTTCTTCTGCCGACTCCTTCTCTTTATCTTCTTCTGTCGTCGATCTCTCACCACCCGCCGTCTTCCCCTCTTTTCTCTAGGGTTAGAATATCTTCTCTTTTATAGCCTTGCCTCCTCTTCAATTTAAGGCAATAGATTCCCTTTTAATTGAGACGAAGATCCTGATTGCTCGCAGAAAAGGAAGGCTGAAATCAGGCCAACACGCCCGTGCCACATGAGGGCACCGGCGTGTCGCGGGTTTCCCACAGGGCGTGTTACGGTTTGAACTGGGCGTGTCGCGGCTGCACTAGGGCATGTTGGCTGCTGGAATCACCGACACAGGCGTGTTGCGCTTTGAACTCGGGCGTGTTGTCCGCTGGCTCTCATGACACAGGCGTGTCGATTCCCAACACGCCTGTGTTGTTTTGATACGCCCTTCTTCTTCGCCCTGTTAACACAAAAACACCAAAAGCAGTCTCTTTTTTCCCATATGCTAAACTTAACTGAATCATGATAAAATACATGCCTAGGATATGAAATGAGATAAAATGCACATATATAAAGTAGTGAAAACATAGCATGATTTACCCACATCAATCGGTCGGTGCTCGAGTCGCCTCACCATCAATGATCGATGTTAGCGTAATCACCGATCACGGCACAGTTGCTAATCACCGATCGATCAATGCAAATACGAGCACAGAGTGTAGTCGACTCGATCGCGCTTATGATCACTGATCGATCACTCCATCACGATCAATGGAGGGATCAGTCGACTGATCACTTGGCCGTTGGAAATTGTGGCTATGTATCTCTGCGGATCTGCTTATTCAGAAGTCATTGGCTTTGGCGGCAGTCAACTGATGGTGAGCATCAGTCGACTGATCGAAGCCCAACGGGAAAAATAGCCTCTCTTTTATAAGAAGGGGCCTTGGGGAGCTTTGTGAAGCTAGTGCTCTCATTTCTAACTATACTATTGTGCTCACCAAGCTTTCTCCAAGTGTTTTATACTTCTAAACCTCCTCTTCTCTAATCTTAATCTTCCATCATTGTAAAGAAGAGGAGTGCATTGTAAAACAAGGTTTCTCCACCTTGGTTCATCCAAAGGAGATTTAGTGAAGCTTGGCTGGGGCTAATCCACCTTACGGATTGCCATGGAGTAGGAGCGTCATCTCTGAACCACGAACATCGGGTGTTAGCATTGCTTTCATTGTTTTCTTATTTGTATTCTTATTTGTATTTGTATTGCTTCCGCTAACATTCTTGTAGAAACAAAGAAAGGCTAATCACCCCCCTCTAGCCATTACAAAGATCCTAACATTGGGGAGATTGTTGGTACAATCGACCCAGGTCATACTTGATGTTTGACGATTGTTTGACCATTGTCATGGGAAAAGTCCAAGTCTTGTGTACTTGGCATGAAAAATCCAAGTTGTGGTCTTGGCAAGGAAAAGTCCAAGTATGGGTTTTGGCATGGAAAGTCCAACATGTATTGAAAAGTCCGGTGTGAGGAATATTAGTGACAAAAGTCCAAGGGCGAAGTCTTGGCAGCATAAGTTCAATGGTTAGCAGCGTAAAGTCCAAGTAGAGTCTTGGCAGCGTAAGCCCAATGTGCCTTGGCGGTGTAGACCACATTAGCATGATAATAGCTGATGGAAGCACCTGAAGGCTAGCGTATGGATGAACATGTCATGGATGACTTGGAGGGATCCGATAGGCATGTGGTTGATGGAGGTGGCTAGAAGGCTTAGGTCTAGGCTAAGGGTGGTCTAGCAAGTATGGGGACATCATACTTGGGTTAAAATCTCATGTTTGAGGTGTATCAGTCGATTGAGACTATGATCAGTCGACTGATGGGAGTCGACTAAGGTTCGACTACGGGAAGATGGCCTAGCAGTCGACTGCCATCATTGGGCAGCTGACTGATTGTGCCATCAGTCGACTGCTAGGGTATGGCAATCGAATGATGCTTCGGCCACGAGCACTGTAAGCTCTCCAGTCGAATGATCGACTCAAACACTCGATTGATTGAGCCATCAGTCGACTGTTGGGCTTGATCAGTTGACTGATGGACTATCCGTTGGAATTTATCCAACATGGCTCATGCAGTTGTGAGACTACTGCTACAGAGGCAGTCGACTAATGGTCACAATCAGTTGACTGATAGGTGAAAATCAGCCCGAGTTACAGGTTTAAAAGGAGCATGAAGGGAGGATATTTTGCATCAGTTCTTGGACGTCTTTGGGGAGATTTGCTAGTGAAAATCAGGGTCTTCAAGCACGGTTCAAGCAATCAACAAGCAAGCTTTCCAAAAGAGTTTTTGTAAAGTGTTCTTTACTTCTTTTGTTGTATTTCATTTGTAATTGTTTGTATTTCATTCTTATTGTTGTAAGAATACTTGTACGAGTTTTCTCCCCCTCTGACTTGTTATCGAGAAGGAGTATTTGAGTAGTGGTGTGTGATTGGCATTGCTAGGGCTCTTATGAGCTCAATCCGTGGAGTAGGAACCATTCGGTTCCGAACCACATTATATTCGGTGTTGTGATTGTGCTTGTGTGTATTTACTTTTGTTATATATATTTTTCACTGCGTATAACACATCATGTAGCAAGAAGATTCAAATTCAATCAAGCAACGTCGACACACTATTCACCCCCTCACCTCTAGCGCCCACCGAGGTCCTAACACCTCAGTCATCAAATTGGAGCTCCATGGTGGACTCTTTTTACATTTGAAAGAATCTAGTGTTAAGTACTCAAGATGAATTTTTCTCTACTATGGAGCTTCATGAAACTAGACTTGAAGGTATAGTAGAAGAACCAAAGAGTCAACCAAGGGGATTGGCACTAGTAGCAAACAAGGGGAAGAAGAAGAAGGAGATTACACCTTCCTCATCGGATGAAGAATCCTCCTCCTCCTCCTCCATGGATAGCAATGAAGAAGCCTACATGGTAAGGAAGGTAAGATGTTCTTTGAAAAATTTTAAGTTTAACAAATCTAATTATAGGAGAAGAAGGCCAAGAAGAAAGGTAATATGCTACAATTGCTAAGGAGAGGGACACATAAGGGATGATTGTCCCCTCTTGAACAAAAGCAAGGAAGAGAGAAGGAAGAAAGAAGACAAGAAGAAGGGGAGCAAGAAGAAGGAAGAATAAAGAAAAACTAAAGAAAAAGAGAAGGCCAAGGCACACAAAGCCATGTGGGATGATCCTTCATCATCATCAGAGGGAGAACAAACATTTACAAGCCTTGTCCTAATGGCAATAGAATATTTGGACTCCACCTCCTCAGAAAAAGAAGAAACAAGCTCAAGTGAGGAGAGCTCAAGTGAAGGGGGAGCTTCATCTTCATCCTCATCGGAATCACAAGGAGATTGGGTAAGTGAGGTAACGAATCTCCCTCCCAAGAAAGTTATTTCCATGATTACTAGCTTAACTAAGGATTTATTTAGGAGTAAGAAGAAGAACAAAAGCATGCAAAATGAAATTAAGGAACTAGAAGAAAAATTGAAAAATGCATGTTCTTATGACAATGATAATTCTTCTAGTGTAAATGATGCATGCTTAGTTGAGGAAAATAGGGGTTTAAAGGAAAAGGTAGATTTTCTAACTAAGGCCCTAGAAAAATTTACCATTGGCTCCAACACATTGAACATGATCATTGGGAGCCAAAGGGCTAGCTTTAACAAGAAGGGGTTAGGATACAAGGGATCCAAAAATGAGAAGGCCTATCATTGTTTGATTGCTAGTGGTCAAACTAAAACAACAATGGTAGCTAGGAAATATATCCCAAAGGAGTACTTAGTGGACCCTATTGGAAAGAATCTATATTGGGTTCCTAAGTCCATCCTTAAGGCCTAGGAGAACCTAGGAGAGTCAACCATAATTGGGCTTTACTTATATCATGTTGAATGGTTGATTTAGGATGATGTGGGTGATAATTTTTAACTTAGTGTTGGGTGATGATAATGTGTAACCCATGAATTAAATGCTTAAATCATTATTTATGCTTGATTTTATACTTGATAAATAATCATGATTTATGATTTGGATGGTAATGTTTGATTTGTGATCATAATATGGAAGAATGGATAATACTTGTTTTATGATAATGATAGGTTTTAGGATAATACTTAACCTTGGTAGAATTGCATGAAAATTGGTGGTTAAGTATAAATACCTTTAGGTACATCTCACACTCACTATAGGCTAACTTGATTGAAAACATAGCATGAGTGAGATGTTAGGATGATACAAATGACTCACTTATGATTATAACATTTTTATGAGTCATTATAGGTATCAGGATAGCAATAATAGACCAATCATGGGAAAAACATATGTTTAAGTCATAGACATATTGCCCAAAGATTATGGTTGGATATTTCAAATGTTCTGAAAACATTTCTTGTTTCATAAATTGTGAGTTCATGCTTTGAAAAGATTCTAAGGCAAAACTAGCTTTCAAGTTGATACAAAATTGAGACTTTTTTTAATTTTTGAGTTTTTGCCTAATTTTCAAAAATAGAATGAATTTTCATGAAAAACTATTTTTCACTGATAAAGGGACTTACAATAAATATGTTTTTAAAATTTTATGATTTTTTGAATTTTCTATAATTTCTTGTGCATTTCTAAATTTCGTTTGAAAAATTAGAAAAGAATATTTTTAGGGTGCCAGTCGACTGGTAGTCTGAATTAGTCGACTGATGTACAGTGCATGAGAACAATAAGCTGTTTTATCAGATTCTAAACTTGATTTTGGTGATTTTCGTTCCCTAGACTTGATGTCATGCTTATATAACATATGGTAGATGTTTTTTATGGTGTCGAAAGGGGGAGAAATGGTTAAGTTTAAGTTAATCATGCTAGGGGGAGAAATTAGCATGTGTTAAGGGGGAGTTGCACATACTAAGGGGGAGTTTGATACTCATATTTATTTACATGCTTTATTTCCTTATGTTTTATGTTAATGATTTACCTAACTTAAAAATGGTTGCCACACATCAAAAAGGGGGAGCTTGTTAGGGCAATCAACCCATGTATGATGTGGTTTTGATGTGTGTGGCAAAGGTTTAAGTTAGGATGTTTATGGATTTGATATGTGTGTTGAAGTCATGCAACACTTAGTAATTCACACATGGTGATAGCATTGGTAAGTTCACCATCTCATGACTCGGTCCTTGAGTCGGTGAAGGATTGCATTGCGAAATGTAGGGATGTATACTGAAAAGTCTATCTTTTCTATAAACATCTTTATTTTTGAAATAAGAATCACATGATCATTGTTTGCATATTGTCTAATACGTTACATTGTAGATAACATGGTGTGTGGTGTCACATAGGAGATCATGTTATCGGCTCCTTGTAAAGTATAAGTAAAGGCTCACAACCGAGATGGCTTTGGACAAACCATCGGAATGGTTGTAGTGTGATTTGGTATTGGTTTGTCTTGACCAAGGAATCACACTAGTGCACTTTGTGTGTATTGAGTAGGACCGACATAGGGGTGATTCGATTTATTGCTGACTACATAATCGAATTGGACCTCAGATATTATTTAGTACATGCTCTTAATCCCGATATAATAACGAGCACATATACTTAGTACTCATCTCTTTGATTTACCAATGGGCGAGATTTATGGATTAAATCGATAGACTCGGTAAGTTGGGAGATGATATTATTTATATGGTGTGCCGTTGATTATAGGAGGAAACCGTGTGCTATAAATTAGGATGATGATGTCCCCTTGAGGAGCTCATAAGGTTCATCATGTAAACCCTGCAGGTGGACTTGGTCCGGCATGATGAAAAAGTTGAGTGGTACTACTCAAGGAGTTAGATGTTGATTAATTAATGGTCAGTAAATTAATTAATCGACGGACATTCGAGATCTTAAACACGGGGAGAAAATGTACAAATAATATATGGAGCCCATATTATCATATGGGGGTTGGTGAGGTAGATCAATGATGGACCTTTAGTGGATTGGATCATCATTAGTGGATCGAACTTTATGTGGGCTAGATCCATGGGTGGCCAAGACCCAACTCCTCCTCATGGTCCCTAATGTAGCCTATTAACACCTCATGATGCTTAGATCCAATGGATAGAAACAAAACTCTAAGATCCATTGGTAGAGATTAAATCTCTAAGATCCGACAGTTGAGATTAAATCTCTAGATCCGACGGTTGAGATTAAATCCCTTGAACCAATGGTGGAGATTAAACCAAGGCTTATCCCTAACTCTATAAAAGGGTGGCTTAGGGTAGTTGGCGTGGAGAACACAATGGATGATGGGATTAGGGTTTGCTTCCTTTGGTGGCTAGGAATCCTAGTTGGTTTAGGATTGGGTTTGGTGGCTAGGGTTTTGGGAGCAAGGGTGGGCGGCAACATTGGAAGTTTTTCCTTCTTCTTCCTTGGGTTGGCCGGCCACTAAGCTTCTCCTCTCTACCTTAGCATGAGCTCATCCTATTCTTCTTCCCCTCTTCCATGACCAGAAATAAGGTAAGTTAGGATTAGGGTTTGGGTGGCTAGGGTTTTGGGAGCAAAATGGTGGGCGGCAACTAAAGGAGATGTTCTTCTTCTTCCTAAGGGTTGGCCGGCCACTATGGTTCTCCTCTTTACCTTGGATTGAGCTCATCCTAATCTTCTTCCTCACTTCCATGGCCGGCCACAAGGTGAGCTTGGATTAGGGTTTGGAAGCTTAGGGTTTAGGAGGTTTGGGTGGCACTAAATAAGGAAAGTTTCTTCCTTTCTTCTTCATGATTTGGTGGACGGTGCCCATATCATCCTTTTCCAGCCCTAGGGCAGCATCTAAAACACCTTCTCCTTCTCCTTGGGTGGTGGAAACAAGACTTAGGGGTTTCCCTTGATGTCTTGGTCGGTTTCCACCATTATCTCCTTCTCCTTGTTGGCCGGTGACAAGCATTTCTTTTGTTGCTTGTTGGTTGGCCATAGGAAGAAGATGAGCCTTGTTTCTATTCTTCCTCTTGCTTTGGATCAGCAAGGAAGGAAGATGTGTGATCTAGGAGCTTCGACTTTTGGTAGAGCGTCGCCCACACGACGTCCGAAAGGAGGAAGGACATACATTAGAAGACCAAGAGGTACACTTATTCTTCTTTCTCTTTTATTCATTGCTTGTTTTTGTTTTACAAATATAAGCATGTTATATTTCTGTAAATGGCTAAATAATACTTGGATCCCGAGTATAAACACAAAAACCGGCGATCTGGACATCGTCTATTCCACGGCTAATCGGCTAGGAGAGTTGTGTTGCTTGAACAACTAGTTTGTTCAAGCGATTGCTCAAGTCGTTGGTACGACGACGAATTGGTTGTGCTTAAAAAACTCATCCCATCCGGATTAGTTTTCATTAGTGAAAATTTTAATCCGGGGACATGAGATCGATGATCCTCTGAAGCAATTACCAACAATTGGTATCAGAGCCAAGGTTTCCGATTTTGTGTGTTTAGGATTCGGTTAATTTTTATGCACTTTTTCATATATTATATGTGTCGGATAATAGTAGGATATGCGTAGTTTAACTCTTTGATTGCAGACATAAGATCCGACTATTATGGCTATATGTGTGTATGTGATTGTATGTGTGTAAATATTTATTTTGTTGAATCCTCGGGGTTGACGAGGCTAGTATTTAGTTCTTGGTAAATTAAATACGGCATTGTTTAGCAGCTCTTTATTTTATTTTACTTTCGATCTAGATATCATGTACACTCCCTCGTGGAGTATAGGATCGATGGATTTAAATTAAAATAGGTTTTAGTCTCGGCTCGGATCTCCGGATGGCTTGTACATGGCATAGGAGGAGCAGATGAGAAGGCAATGCGACGGGAAACATATTGAAGACAAAAGCCATAATAGTTGGAAAATAATTTATTTTTCATATTTATTGCTTATTGTTTGATATGCATGTCATAGCCTAGAAAATTCCTCATTTTCAAATTACTAAGTGGGAGAGGGATATTTTTATAAATTCCCGCGGCCTCTATTACAATTTGATAAGTGATGCAAACAAACTTGCGCGTCGGCTCTGAGTGCCTTTCTCCCTGCGGATGAGTTTGTTTGCGGATCACTAGGTCAAATAATGGTTATAGGAAATTATCTAGGAGCGTGTGTACTTCCACAGCGGTAAGGCACATAATCCGAAATAATTCCCTTAGTATCGTGTAATGGTGCACACTTAGATGCAAATAAAAGTATCCTCCCCATCGGAGTCACTGCTTTTATTTGTAGGGCCAAAGAGGACCCAACTATTAATTTTATTTGTCAAAAAGTAAGGTTGACAAGATAATAAAATTAATGGGTAAAACCTCCTCTTGCAAATGTAGAATTCGTATACGTCCACACTGCGTGGCATGCGATATTCTCGGTGTTTTGAGGTGTTGGTTGATTTTGAAATTTTATTGTTTGAGGAATCAATAATTTTTTAAAATCTACAGTAATGATCTATGTGATTCTTAGGATTTTAAAAAATGACTTTCAAGTCCACTTACTATGATACTAAAGGAAATAAACTTACTGTACCCAAATAATGATGATTGGAAAAGAATCTAGATATTGTCTTGTTTGCTAAGGAGTACAAGTATGCACTCTTCGAAGAGTGTCCTCAAGCCATGGTTGCTCAAAAAGGTTTCTACTTCTAAGCCGAAAGGCAAGAAGAAGAAGAAACAAGGTGGAGCAAAGGTGGTGGGAGGATCTCAGGGAGGAGTGAAGAAGCCGAAAGGCAAGTACTTTACTTATATGCAGGATGGACATTGGAAGAAGGACTGTCCCAGTCCAAAACAGAACAAAGGTATATCCTTTGGACTAGTCGTTGAAACATGATTAGTGGTTTTATCTACCGGCACCTGGTGTGTAGATATGAGAGCCACTAATCATGTCTGCAACACTTTGTAGGGGTTCCAGGAAACCCGACGACTAGCTAAAGGGGAAATTACCATTTATTTGGGCAATGCCATGAAGGTGGCGGCTATTGCAGTGGGAGTAGTTTTATTTATCTCTTGAGAAAAATAAAACTTAGGTTCTGGAAAATTCCCTTTATGTACCTTTATTTAGAAAGAATTTAGTTTCAGTTTCTAAATTATTATGGATGGATATTCTATTTCTTTTAATGACAGAGTTGTTATAAAGGAATAGGGAGAATATCTGTTCAGGTGCATTGAAAGGAAATTTGTATACAAAACCTCCCACGATGCAAATTGAAGTTAATAACTCATCTTCTAATTCCAAAAAGAGAAAAGAACCTTCGAAGATGAACCAAACATATCTTTGGCTTCTTAGGCTTGGTCACATTAACCTAAGCAGAATTCAAAGGTTGATAGTTGATGGACCTTTGGGTTCATTAGTAATGGAGGATCTCCCAACCACGAATCTTGCTTGGAGGGTAAGATGACCAAGAGGCCTTTTTAGGGCCAAGGGGTATAGAGCCAAAGATGTGTTAGGAATGGTTCATTCTGATTTGTGTGGTCCTATGACTATCCAGGCAAGAGGTGGTCTTGAATATTTCGTCTCTTTTATAGACGATTATTCAAGATATGGATGACACTACGATCTGATCGTGGTGGAGAGAACCTCTTGGGAGAGTTTAGGAACTACTTATCAGAGGTTGGGATTCAATCCCAATTGACTGCACCTGGCACACCCCAGCAGAACGGTGTAGCAGAGCGAAGGAATATGACTCTTATAGAGATGGTTAGATCGATGATGAGTTGTTCTGACTTGCCAGATTTGTTATAGGGATATGCTCAAGATACGATGGTGTACATTCTGAACTTGGTTCCATCTAAATCAGTGCCTTCTACTCCCACAGAGTTGTGGATCGGGCGAAAGCCTAGTCTAAGACATATTCGGATATGGGGGAGTCCAGCACATGTACTGAAGGCAGATGATGGTAAGTTGGAACCTCGTACAGAAGTGCGCTTATTCGTTGGCTATCCTAGAGGAACGAAGGGTGGATTGTTTTATAGTCCTAGAGATCAGAGGGTGATCGTTAGCACAAACGCTAGATTTCTAGAGGAAGACTATGTGATAATCCACAAGCCCAATAGTAAAATTGTTCTGGAGGAGTTAAAAGGGGAAGTCACTTCTTTAGTACCATCGGTACAAGAGGATATACCACATGTCACTGCACCGCGTGTCACAGAGGATACACAGATGATACCTAGTTGTAGTGGGAGGGTTGTTAGACAACCTCTTAGATTCATGTTCTTGGGTGAATCTTCTGATTTGGTCCCTGGCAAACATGAACCTGATCCCTAAACATGCGATGAGGCAATCCAAGATATAGATACAATATCTTGGCAAAGTGCAATGAATACTGAGATTGAATCTATGGATTCAAGTCAGGTCTGGGAGCTCTTATGCATAGCAGCCCATATGGATTATGAGTTGCGGCAGGTGGATGTCAAGATAATTTTCCTTAATGGAAGTCTTGAGGAAAACATCTATATGAAGAAACTAGAGGGATTCATTGCTAAGGGCGAAGAGCGTCATGTATGTATGCTTAATCGGTTCGTTTATGGATTAAAGCAAGCTTCAAGGTCTTGGGACATCCGCTTTGATGAGGAAAATCCAGTCTTATGGATTTATTCAAAGTCCGGATAAGTCTTGTGTATACAAGAGATGTGACGGAAATATAGTGGTATTTCTTATACTATATGTAGATAACATTTTGGTGATTGGCAACAATATCAAAGTGTTATCAGGCGTAAGGGTATGGTTGTCCAACCAGTTTAATATGAAGGACTTGGGAGAAGCAGGACACATCCTTGGGATCAAGGTTATAAGGGATCGCAGGATAAGGATGTTGTGCTTATTCCAAGCTTCATACATAGACACAATTTTGGATCGTTTTAGCATGTAGAACTCCAAGAAGGGTTTTCTACTTTTCGGACATGGAGTTCCTTTATCTAAGAAGATGTGGCCTAGATCATCTAAGGGGATAGAGGAGATGAAGGCGGTTCCTTATGCTTCGGCAGAAGGAAGCCTCATGTATGCGATGCTATGTACGAGACCTGATATCTGCTTTGCTGTGGGCATGGTCAGCAGATATCAGAGTAATCCAGGATAGGGACATTGGACTGCGGTAAAGCATATATTGTAGTGCCTGAGAAGGACTAGGGATTATATGCTAGTTTACCGGGCAGACCAATTACTCCCTGTGGGTTGCATGGATTGCGACTTCCAATCAGATAGGGATAACAGTAAGTCTACCTCAGGTTTTGTGTTTACTTTGGGAGGTGGAGCCATAGTATGGAGGAGTGTCCAGCAAAAATGCGTGGCGGACTCCACCATGGAAGCTAAGTATGTGGCAGCCTATGAGGCAGCCAAGGAAGCTGTGTGGCTCAGAAACTTTCTGATGGACTTGGATGTGATTCCTGGTTTGCCGAGAACTATCACAATTTATTGTGATAATAATGGTGTAGTTGCACACTCGAAGGAACCACGAGCCCATAAGGCTAGTAAACACATAGAGCGCAAGTACCACCTGATACGAGAAATCGTAAAGAAGGTAGAAGTTGCTGTCGCCTAGATTGCATCAGAGGATGACCTGGTAGACCCTTTCACTAAGGCCCTTCTAGCGAGAGCTTTGATAGGCATGTGGAGGGAAGGGGAATTAGATGTATGACAGTAAGAGCACAGCATAGTCTTTTAGTATAAGTGGGAGATTGTAGGGATGTATAATGAAAAGTCTATCTTTTCTATAAACATCTTTATTTTTGAAATAAGAATCACATGATCATTGTTTGCATATTTTTATGCATATTGTCTAATATGTTACATTGTAGATAACATATTGTGTGGTGTCACACGGGAGATCATGTTATCGGCTCCTTGTAAAGTATAAGTAAAGGCTCACAACCGAGATGGCTTTGGACAAACCATCGGAATGGTTGTAGTGTGATTTGGTATTGGTTTGTCTTGACCAAGGAATCACACTAGTGCACTTTGTGTGTATTGAGCAGGACCGACATAGAGGTGATTTGATTTATTGCTGATTACAAAATCGAATCGGACCTCAGATATTATTTAGTACATGCTCTTAATCTCGATATAATAACGGGCACATATACTTAGTACTCATCTCTTTGATTTACCAATGGGCGAGATTTATGGATTAAATCGATAGACTCGGTAAGTTGGGAGATGATATTATTTATATGGTGTGCCGTTGATTATAGGAGGAAACCGTGTCCTATAAATTAGGATGATGATGTCCCCTTGAGGAGCTCATAAGGTTCATCATGTAAACCCTGCAGGTGGACTTGGTCCGGCATGATGAAAAGGTTAAGTGGTACTACTCAAGGAGTTAGATGTTGATTAATTAATGGTTAGTAAATTAATTAATCGACGGACATTCGAGATCTTAAACACGGGGAGAAAATGTACAAATAATATATGGAGCCCATATTATCATATGGGGGTTGGTGAGGTAGATCAATGATGGACCTTTAGTGGATTGGATCATCATTAGTGGATCAGACTTTATGTGGGCTTGATCTATGGGTGGCCAAGACCCAACTCCTCCTCATGGTCCCTAATGTAGCCTATTAACACCTCATGATGCTTAGATCCAATGGATAGAAACAAACCTCTAAGATCCATTGGTAGAGATTAAATCTCTAAGATCCGACGGTTGAGATTAAATCTCTAGATCCGACGGTTGAGATTAAATCCCTTGAACCAATGGTGGAGATTAAACCAAGGCTTATCCCTAACTCTATAAAAGGGTGTCTTAGGGTAGTTGGCGTGGAGAACACAATGGATGAGGGGATTAGGGTTTGCTTCCTTTGGTGGCTAGGAATCCTAGTTGGTTTAGGATTGGGTTTGGTGGCTAGGGTTTTGGGAGCAAGGGTAGGCAGCAACATTGGAAGTTTTTCCTTCTTCTTCCTTGGGTTGGCCGGCCACTAAGCTTCTCCTCTCTACCTTAGCTTGAGCTCATCCTATTCTTCTTCCCCTATTCCATGACCGGAAATAAGGTAAGTTAGGATTAGGGTTTGGGTGGTTAGGGTTTTGGGAGCAAAATGGTGGGAGATAACTAAAGGAGATGTTCTTCTTCTTCCTAAGGGTTGGCCGGCCACTATGGTTCTCCTCTTTACCTTGGATTGAGCTCATCCTAATCTTCTTCCTCACTTCCATGGCCGGCCACAAGGTGAGCTTGGATTAGGGTTTGGAAGCTTAGGGTTTAGGAGGTTTGGGTGGCACTAAATAAGGAAAGTTTCTTCCTTTCTTCTTTATGATTTGGTGGCCGGCGCCCATATCATCCTTTTCCAGCCCTAGGGCAGCATCCAAAGACACCTTCTCCTTCTCCTTGGGTGGTGGAAACAAGACTTAGGGGTTTCCCTTGATGTCTTGGTCGGTTTCCACCATTATCTCCTTCTCCTTGTTGGCCGGTGACAAGCATTTCTTTTGTTGCTTGTTGGTTGGCCATAGGAAGGAGATGAGCCTTGTTTCTATTCTTCCTCTTGCTTTGGATGATCAAGGAAGGAAGATGTGTGATCTAGGAGCTTCGACTTTTGGTAGAGCGTCGCCCACACGACGTCCGTAAAGAGGAAGGACATACATTAGAAGATCGAGAGGTATATCGATTCTCTAATTTTATATGTTACATGTTTGTATTTGTTTTTCATTTATAAGCATGATATATTTCTGTGAATGGATAAATAATATTTGGATCCCGAGCATAAACACAAAAACTGGCGATCCGGACATCGTCTATTGCGCGGCTAATCGACTAGGAGAGTTGTGTTGCTTGAACAACTAGTTTGTTCAAGCGATTGCTCAAGTCGTTAGTACGACGACGAATTGGTTGTGCTTAGGAAACTCATCCCATCCGGATTACTTTTCATTAGTGAAAATTTTAATCCGGGGACATGGGATCTGATGAGCCTCCGAAGCAATTTCAACACGGAAGTCGTACGTTTGGTGCATCTGGGGGACTGTCGGACGAGGAGAATTGGAGTGAAGCCAAGGAAGCAGACTTCAGGGTGAGACGCGAAGGATGACATTGCGAAGTCGTGCGCTTGGTGCATCTGAGGGATGTGGCCAGATGAAGAGAGTTTCGAGGTGAGGGACTCCAAGGGAAATTAGTGTGAGCGATTGTAACCCAGGACGGGGTAGCTCATTGATGAACTTTGCTAAATGGATCAGTGTCGAATGCTCAACCGAGAGGGTTGAGGTTTTACCCGACATCAGTCGACTGCTCCAAGTTGACTGAAGACTCGACTGATGTTCGAGTCTGGTTTATGGCATAGCAGTCGACTGCCAAGGGATAGCAATCGACTGATGAAGGTGGTCGTGGGCACAGAGGGTTTGAGAGTCGACTGATCGGCTTGATCACTTAACTATTAGTTCCATCAGTCGACTGATGGGGACAATCAGTCGACTGATGTCGGAGCCGTTGGAAGCGAACGTGGATGAAGTCGTTGCAAGGTAATGGCTACAGCAGTAGTCGACTGATGACTGCATCAGTAGTTTGCTCGGTGCCCAACGGGAAGAATGGCCTCTTCCCTATAAGAAGAGGCCTTGAGTCACTTTGGGAGGTTAATGCTTAACTCATAAACTTCTCCCAAGTGCCCAACACATTTTTACTTCTCTTCCTTGAGTTTATTTCAATCATATTGTAAGAGGAGTGATTCTTGTAAAAGAAAGGTTTACCTCCACCTTGAAGGAGAGATTAGTGATTGGTTTAGGCGTGATTCACCTGGAACGAATTGGGTCATGGATTAGCGGCAAGGGTCGTGAACCACGTTACGTCTTCATTGTTTGAGTTTATTTTCTCTTTGTCTTTTGCATTAGCTTAATTGTTTTGTTTAGCAAATATTTCGTTGCGCTAACTCTAATTGTAGACAATTAAGCGAGCAATTTCCATCATCTTACACGAAGGGCTATTCATCCCCCTCTAACCGACCACCGATCCTCCAATAGTCTTTATGGGACTGGAACTTTAAGCAATGATATTTATACATTGGACGTATCCAGTGACATTTTCAATATCGAAGCGAGCAATAAGCGTGCTCAAAAAGATAATCAATTAGACTCTGATATGTAGCGTTGTCGTCTTGGCCATGTGAGCAAGAAACGCATGTCCGAATTACACCAAGGTGGAATTCTAGAATCGTTTGAATTAGATTCTTACGATACATGTGAATCATGCTTAAAGGCAAGATGACCAAGTTACCTTTTACTAGAAAAGGTGAACCGGTGGGAGAGTTGCTTGGTCTAATACATACTGATGTATATGAACTTATGTCAACTCATACTCTAAGAGTCTATAGCTACTTCATTACATTCACTAATGATCACTCACAGTTTTGGTATGTGTTCTTGATGAAACACAAGTCTGAAGCGTTTGAAAGGTTCAAAGAATTCAGAAATGAAGTAGAGAAACAACATGGCAAGAGTATTAAAATACTTCAATCAGATCGAGGTGGTGAATACTTGAGTCAAGAGTTTCTAGATTATCTGAGGGACAATGGTATATTGTCTCAATGGACTCCGCCATATACACCATAGCTTAATGGTGTATCTAAGAGGCGAAACCGAACCTTGTTGGACATGGTTAGGTCGATGATGAATCATGCAAATCTTCCTAAGTCTTTTTGGGGCTATGCACTTTAGGCAACTATTTACTTGCTAAATAGAGTTCCGACCAAGGTAGTCTCTACTACTCAATATGAGATATGGAATAGTAAAAAATCTCATTTATCTTACTTGAAGATATGGAGTTGTCCTGCTTATGTGAAGCGGATTGTATCAGATAAACTGGATGCTAAGTTTGATAAATGTCTATTTATTGAATACCCTAAGGAAACGAGGGGTTACCAATTCTATCATCCTGTGGAACAAAAGATGTTTGTTTCAAGGCATGTTGTGTTTCTAGAGAAAGAGTTTCTCTTGCAAGAAAATAGTGGGAGCATCGTTGAACTTGAGAAGGTTTAAGAGACTCCAGTAGACATTGAGGAGATACCTGGTCAAGCACCTCAACCGATAACTCATAGTGATGAGACATCGGCTGAACCTATTGTGACATCACATCTTTGTAGATCTGATAGAACATGCAACATTCCTGAGAGATATGGATTTCTCGTAAGCGAATCGAATGATGTGTTACTCATTGACGATAAAGAGCCTACCAATTATGAAGAATTTCTAAAAAGTTCAGAAAGGGACAAATGGCTTGATGTCATGAAGTCGGAAATGGATTCCATGTATGAAAATCAAGTTTGGAACTTGGTGGACCCACCTGAAGGCATAAAGCCTATAAAGTGCAAGTGGATTTTCAAGAAGAAGATCAACATGGGTGGTAATGTGATTACCTTTAAGGCTAGATTAGTGGAGAAAGGATATCATCAAAAGTAAGGTGTTGATTATGACGAGACCTATTCACCAGTAGCTATGCTTAAATCCATTCGGATGCTCCTGGCCATAGTGGCTCATTATGACTATGAGATATGGCAGATGGATGTGAAATTAACTTTCCTTAATGGATATCTACTCGAGAACGTGTATATGATACAACCTGAGGGTTTCACATCGGTTGATAAAACTAAGGTATGCAAGCTTCGACGGTCCATTTATGGACTGAAGCAAGCATCCAGGAATTGGAATATCCATTTTGATGAGACAATCAAAAGGTTTGATTTCTCGCAAAATCCAGACGAACCCTGTGTGTACAAGAAGGTTAGTTGGAGTGCAGTCGTGTTCCTAGTATTGTATGTCGATGACATATTATTTATTGGAAATGATATATCTGTCTTACAGTCAGTTAAAATTTGATTATCCAAAACATTTTCCATGAAAGACCTAGGAGAAGCGACCTACATCCTTGGGATTAAGATTTATAGAGATAGATCGAAACAGTTGCTTAGTCTTTCACAGTCTACATATATAGATCGAGTGCTAAAGAGGTTTAGCATGTCAGAATCCAAGAAAGGATTCCTTCCCATCAGGAATGGGATACACCTTTTAAAGTTTGTGTCGGCACACAGAAGATGAGAGGATTTGCATGAGTAAGATCCCTTATGCATCCGCAATAGGATCTATCATGTATGCTATGTTATGCATGAGGCCCGATGTATCTTATGCTCTAAGTGTCACGAGCAGATATCAGTTTGATCCAAGAATGGATCATTGGGCGACTATTAAGACAATCCTTAAGTACTTAAGAAGGACTAAGGATGTGCTCCTAATATATGGAGAGGATGATATGGTAATGTTGGTGCAATCGACCCAGGTCACGATTGACCAGACTCGAGTTTTACTCGAGCGATGTTTTGATGTTTGACATGGAAGGTTGACATTAATGTTTGATATTATTTTAGGGAGATTGTTGGAGCAATCTACTCGGGTCATGATTGACCGGACTCGAGTTTGACTCGAGGGGATTTTGATGGTTGATTGGAGTTGACCATGTCAAGGGAAAGTCCAAGTCTAGAGTACTTGGCATGTAAAGTCCAAGCATGGGTCTTGGCATGGAAAGTCCAACATGGGTTGGCAAGGGAAAGTCCAAGCTTGAGTCTTGGCATTTGGAAAGTCCAAGGGGTTTGATATTGGCGGCGTAAAGTCCAAGCTAGAGTCTTGGCAGCATAAGTCTAATGTTTGGCGGCGTAAAGTCCAAGCGAAGTCTTGGCAGCATAAGTCCAATGTGCCTTGGCGGTGTAGACACCGTTAGCATGACATAGCCGATGGAAGCACCTGAAGGCTAGCATTTGGATGAACAAGTCATGGATGACTTGGAGGGATCCGATAGGCACGAGGCTGGCGGAGTTGGCTAGAAGACTTAGGTCTAGGCTACAGGTGATCTAGCAAGTATTAGGGCACCATACTTGAGTTAAAACCTCATGTTTGAGGTGTGGCAGTCGACTGGTGACATATGGTAGTCGACTGGTGTGAGTCAACTTGGGTTTGACTGCGAAAAGTGTCCCAGAAGTCGACTGCCAGAGGTGGATAGTCGACTGCTGGAGCAAGCAGTCGATTGATCATGTGATCAGTCGATTGGTGCTCAATTTATCGGGCACAGAATGGAGTCTGACTCGACTGCTGGGGTTAGCAGTCGAGTGAAGGCTCTATCAGTCGACTGATGGACATAATCAGTCGATTGATGTCCTATCCGTTGGATTTTTCCAGTGTGGATTATACTGTTGTCTCATAGCAACAGTGTTATCAGTCGACTGATGGTTACGAGGAGTCGACTGATCGACGATTTCCAGCCCAGATAGAAGCTTTAAATGGATCTCGTGGAGGAGGAAATCAACCATGGCTCTTGAGCTACTTTGGGGCGATTTGTTGGGAAAATCAGGGTCTCCAAGGCTTTTCTTTAAGCAACCAAAAACAAGCAATCCAAAGGCAATTGTAAAGTGTTTTCCTTTACTTGTAGTGTATTTTCTTGTTGTAATTGCTTGTATTTACTTCTTACTATTGTAAGATCATTTGTACGAGATTTCTCCACCTCCGGATTGTTCTGAGAAGGAGTTCTTTGTGATTAGTGGTTGCGTGCACATCACTAGAGCTTTTTAGATCACGATCCATGGAGTAGGAACCTTGAGGTTCCGAACCACGTTAAATATTTATGTATTGGTGTACTTGTGTTTGTCTATTTCATTATTCCTTTATTATTATTCCGCTGCTCGCTAACGAGAATTGTAGAGACAAGCACGAACGAATTCCATCAACATACGAATCATGCTATTCACCCTCCCTCTGGCAGTCAACATTTTCTCTACAATTGGTATCAGAACCTGGGGCTCTTCTATGGACTAACCGCCGGGAACTAAGACAAGACGCTAGAGGGTGAAGATGGAGTTGGAAGAACAACTAGGTTGGGACATTAACACACCGGTGCCTTACACTCTTTATGGATGAGAAGGCTTCAATTCTTGGAAGAGAATAATTGAAGATTTTATCATGATGAGAGATTTTGAGAAGTACTCCATCTTAATGGAAGGATTTAAATATCCAAGAGGACCGAAAGGTGGCTTCCTCAAAAAGAAGAGATGGAGTGAGGAGCAACACCAACAATTCGAGAAAAATAAGAAGGTAGTCAAATTTATTTTTGATTTAATCCCTAATGACTTCTTGTGTAGCCTAGGTGATTGCATGGATGCCAAGGAGCTTTGGAAGGAATTGGTCAAGCTCCATGAAGACCCCTCACCGGCTCAAGAAGAGGAATCCGAGGAAGATGAATCCTCATCCTCACAAGCAAGTGAGGATTTGAAGTTGATAGGGAGTCAACCTCCGAATTGGTGGAAGAAGAATAAAAAGTGGAAGAAGCCTCTACTTCAAGGATTGAGGGGGAGGAGAGACCATCCACACCGTAGCAACCTCAAGAGGAGCCATCCACCTCTAGAAGAGATGAAGAATCCACTCCGACCACCACAAATACCCTAGGTAACTCAAGCAATTTAAGTTTAAATAAAAAACATATAATTTGCTTTGAGTGTAGGGAAAGTGGGCACTATAAGAGCAAGTGCCCAAAGAGGGTCAAGAAAAGTCCACCGGCGCCAAAGGTCAAGGATGCCGATGCCCAAAGTCAAAGGAGCAAGGAGCACATCATTTGCTTCAAGTGCCATCAAAAGGGACACTATAGGAGTCAATGCTCTAGGGGGAGCAAGAAGACTCAAGAGGGAGCATCACAAGTAGGGGGAGCCTCTAAGGCAAACCCTAAGGTATATCTAAATAATGCTTTATCTTTAAATTATAGGCCAAAGCATTCTAGGAATTTCAATTCACTTGCTATTTATCATGAAAAGCATGCTAGGAACAATAAATATTTTTACCTAGGAGCTAAGAATATTCATTTCAATAATAAGGAGAAATTTGGGACTAATGCCCCTAAAATAAATTTATCTAAAGATAAATCTAGGTCAAATAATTTTAGACCAATTCTACCTAGGGAGACAATTAGAAAGGTACAAGAGCACCTAGGTCTCAACCCCAAATGGACTAGGCATATGCCTAGGAAGAACCATGTCCAAGGATTAAATCAAAATTCAAAAATTGGGCAATTAGAGGTTGAAAATCAAGCCTTGAGGCCAAGGCTTGAAAAACTTGAAAAGACCCTAAGGATTATGCAAAATCAAGTTAAGGGGTCAAATGGTCAAGGTCAAGGGTATATATCTCAAAGTCAACACCTAGGATCTAAGAGACAAAAGTCAACCAAGGGCAAGAAAGGTTTGGGTCACAAACCTAAGAAGGTGGCTTATCATAGTGTTCCATTTGATTATGGAACACAAACTAGGTCTAGGAAGACCAAGGTCAATAGGGAAGTCATCCCTAGAGTTGACCAAGGTATGTGCCTAGTGGCTAGGGTTTCAAGGAAACCTAGAAAAGCCACTAAGAAGGTTGCAAGGGGAGTTACCCCTAGAGTCAACCTATTTAAGACCACAATGACCAAGGCTAACAAGCCTAGAAGGGTCATTAGGAGGGTATCTAGGGAGGTTATACCTAAGGAATACCTAATTAACCCTAGGAGCTCAAATAGGTTTTGGGTTCCTAAGAGCGTGATTGATTCACGCTAGATGGGTTTAGGTGTGCCAACATTAAATGGAAGGGTAGTTAACCTAACCATAGTAAAAGTGGCACTTTAGGTTATTTTCAAGTTTATGGATACCTTGGAAATAGGTTTTATCTTTGTGTTGGTGCAATCGGCCCAGGTCACGATTGATCGGACTCGAGTTTGACTCGAGTGATATTTTGATGTTTGACATTAATGTCTATTAATGTTTTGGGGAGATTGTTTATACAATCAACCCGGGTTATGTTTAACCGGACTCGAGTTTGACTTAAGGGAGACTTTGATGGTTGACTGGAGTTGACCATGTCATGGAAAGTACAAGTCTTGAGTACTTGGCATGTAAAGTCCAAGCATGGGTCTTGGCATGGAAAGTCCAACATGGGTTGGCAAGGGAAAGTCCAAGCTTGAGTCTTGACATTTGAGAAGTCCATGGGGTTTGATATTGGCGGCGTAAAGTCCAAGCGGGAGTCTTGGCAGCATAAGTCCAATGGTTGGTGGCATAAAGTCTAAGCGGAGTCTTGGCAGCATAAGTCCAATGTGCCTTGGCGGTGTAGACACCGTTAGCATGACATAGCTGATGGAAGCACCTAAAGGCTAGCGTGATGGATGAACAAGTCATGGATGACTTGGAGGGATCCGAGAGGTGTGAGACTGATGGAGGTGGCTAGAAGGATTAGGTTTAGGCTAAGGGTGGTCTAGAAAGTATGGGGGAACCATACTTGGGCTAAAACCTCATGTTTGAGGTGCGGCAGTCGACTGGTGCCATATGGCAGTCGACCGGTGAGAGTCAACTAGGGTTTGACTGCGGGATGTGTCCCAGCAGTCGACTACCATGGCTTGGAAGTCGACTGATTGGACGAGCAGTCGACTGATCTTGTGATCCGTCGACTGATGCTCGAGTTTTGGGGCACATAATGGAGTCTCACTCGACCACTGTGGTAAGCAGTCGAGTGATGGCTTTAACAGTCGACTGATGGTCATGATCAGTCAACTAATGTCCTAGCCGTTGGATTTTCCAGTGTGGATTATTACACCGTTGTCTCATAGCAATAGTGTGATCAGTCGACTGATGGTCCTAATCAGTCGACTGATCAACTTTTTCCAGCCCAGGCAGAAGATATAAATGGAGCTCGTAGAGGAGAAAAATCCATCTGGTTCTTGAGAGCTTTTGGGGTGATTTGTTGATGCAAATCAGGTCTCCAAGTGCAAGTCAAGCAACTAAGCATTCAAGCAATCAAAAGCAAGTGTTGTAAAGTTTTTCTTTACTTGTTTTTCATATTTGCATTGTATATTGCTTGTATTTCATTCTTGCTATTGTAAGATTATTTGTACGAGGTTTCTCCACCTCCGACTTGTATCGAGAAGGAGTTATTGTGATTAGTAGTGCGTGTTTGCATTGCTAGGGCCTTTAGAGCCCGATCCGTGGAGTAGGAACCATTCGGTTCCGAACCACGTTACATCTTGTGTCTATCGTGTTGTGTTTGTTCTTGTTGTATTTTATTGTATATTCCGCTGCGTACTAACAAGATTGTAGACAAGCAAACACGAACGAATTCCATCGTACGAGCACATCGCTATTCACCCCCCTCTAGCAGCCTCAAATCTTCTACAATTGGTATCAGAGCCCGGGGCTCTTCTACGGACTAACCGTCGAGAGCTAAAGAAGCTAGAGGGAAGATGGAATTCCAAGACATGCTTGGATGGGACATCAACACTCCACCACCATACGACCGAGAAGATTTTCCATCATGGAGAGCAAGAATGGAGACATTCTTGATGATGGATATAGAGGATTGGTTCATCCTTATGGAAGGCTTTGAACCCCCTCGGGATAAGAAGGGAAATGTCTTGAAGTTGAAGAAGTGGACACAAGAGTAACGTCTCAAGTTCAAGACCGAAGTCAAGGTAACAAAGCTTTTAGAATATTTGATACCTAATGACATTTTGTCTAGCTTAGGTGAATTTCAAGATGCCATAGAGCTATGAGACAAATTGGCCAAGTTCCATGAGAAGCCTCACTTGGCACAAGTAGAAGAAGAAGAATCCTCATTGGCTCAAGAAGAGGAAGAAGCCAAGGAAGAATCATCATCATCCTCACAAGCGAGTGAGGACTCGGAAGTTGAGAAGGAATCAACTTCCGGATTGGTGGAAGAAGAGGAGACCTCCATCTCTAGGATTGAGGGGGAGGAGATTAGAGCATCTACACCGGAGCAATCTCAAGAAGAACCATCCACATTTGGTCGAGAAGAAGCTCAAAATTCCACCATTGACCTAGGTAACTCAAGCATTTTGGTTCAAAATAAAATCCATATAATTTGCTTTGAGTGTAGGGAAACCGGGCATTATAAGAGCAAGTGCCCAAAAAGGATCAAGAAAAGTCCACCGGTGCCAAAGGTTAAGGATGACGATTTCCAAGGTCAAAGGAGCAAAGAGCACATCATTTTCTTCAAGTGTCATCAAAAGAGGCACTATAGGAGTCAATGCTCTAGGGGGAGCAAGAAGACTCAAGAGGGAGCATCACATGTGGGGGTTGTCTCTAAGACTAACCCTAAGGTATATTTTCATAATGCTCATTCTTTAAATTTTAGGTAAAAGCATGCTAGAAATAATTTAAATAATTTTGCTATTACTCATGATTCAAAGCATGCTAGAAATAATAAGTATGTTTGTCTAGAAGCTAAACATGTTGGTTTTAAGTCTAAAGAAAAATCTATAAATAATAACTCTAGACCCATTTCAAAGAAAGAGAAATTTGAGACTAATGCCCTTAGAAATCTCCTTCCTAGGGAAACAATTAAGAAAATCGAAAACCATTTAGGCATTAACCCTAATAAGGGTAGGCATATGCCTAAAGAAAATGGTAAAGCCCAAAAACCTAATCAAAAATCAATTGGGCGATTAGAGTTAGAAAATCAAGCCTTGAGGTCAAGGCTTGAGAAATTGGAAAAGACCCTTGCGAATATACAAAATCAATTTAAAGGGTCAAATTGTCAAACTCTAGGATCTAGGAGTCAACGTAAAGGGTGTAAGAGGCAAGAATCATCTAGGGGACAAGGTTTGGGTCACAAGCCTATGTCCAAGAAAGTAATGTCTACTCACCACAATGTTCCATTTGATTATGGAACTAGACCTAGGTCTAAGAAAACCAAGGTCTCTAGGGAAATTATCCCTAAGGCCAACCATGGTGGGTGCCTAGTGGCTAGGGTTTCTAAGAAACCTAAGGAAGCCACTAAGAAGGTTACTAGGGAGGCAATCCCTAAGGTTAACCATGGCAAGACCATAATGACCAAGGCTAACAAGCCTAGAAGGGTCATTAGAAAGGTATCTAGGGAGGTCATCCCTAAGGAATACCTAACTAATCCAATGAGCTCAAATAGATTTTGGGTTCCAAGGAGCATGATTGACTCACGCTAAATGGGTTAGGATGTGCCAACTTTGATTGGATGGGTAGTTAACTCAACCATAGCAAAGTTGACATTTTAGGTTATTTTCAAGGTTATGGATACCTTGGAAATAGGTTTGATCTTATATCCTAAAAGATTTTAGGATGTGCCAATACATTTGTGGAATCATGAAAAATCAATAAAATTGGTACAATCTAGATTTAGAGGTCATAGTGTGTCATTTTTGGTTTTGGCACACTTTGGGAATTAGTGTATCAAGAGAATTGTCTTAAGGTTTAGAAGTTACATCAAGAGTGATACTCAAGTGCTACACACCTTGATGTCTTACACTTACCATGATTCATGTGTTTTACCATATGTTTGCATGGAAGGAATGTTTATGGAGTATTGCATCTCACAAAAAAGGTCTTTCACCTTGATTGTGTATTTCAATACTTAGACAGGGTGAGATGTTAGGATTTTGAAACCATTGGATGTTAATGTTTGTTAAAATAAAATAAAATACCAAAATACATGAATATAAGCATAACATTAATATATTCGACATACAAGAGTAAACATGATAAAATAAAACAAATTGAGTTAAGAAATTGAAATTCACTCAATTTTAGAATTGGAAATCAGATATCAGTCGACTGATACAGTCTATCAGTCGACTGATCCTACTGTAGCACAATACACCGAGTCCAGCAGTCAAGTGTTGCTTCCAGGACTCGACTGATTTGTACATCAGTAGACTGATTGGTTCATCAGTCGACTGTGTAATGCCCATAAAATTCCTGGTAATTTTACAAGAATTTTTTCATGAATATAATGGGCTTTATGTGGGCTCTTTCAAAAAAATAAAAGAAATAGAGCAAAAAATGATGCATGGCCTAGGAATTGAACCCCAAACCTCTAGTAGATAGCTAAGCCCTAAGATGCATCCAATAATCAGAAGCCCAGCAGGGTTGTGCTATTAGAGGAATATGGGAAATGATAGATAAGGGTAAAGGAGGCTAAGGGACACCTTCAAGTGAATAAATAGGGAATGAGGAGACAAGAGAAAACCCAATTTTCATTCTCCACTTCTCCTCTTCTTCTTCCTCACCGAAACCCTAAGTTCCTCTCTTCCATTTTCCGAAAACTAACCAAGCTAGGAGAAGGCTCTAATCTTGGCACAACCTAGGGTATTTTCCAACTATTAACAAAGCGAATGATGTAAGTATCCCCTCACCTGCATACAAGTTGTTTTGATTGATGTTATTAAGTAAAACCCTTCAAGAAACTTTCGGCCAAGACCCTTCCTTGTGCTTTCCATGATGATCCATGCTATATCTTGTATGAATATGATGATGATAGGTTGCTAGATAGGTTTGGTTAAGTGTTTGATCTTAAAAACTTCAAGAAACTTTCAGTCAAGACCCTTCCTTGTGCCTTCCATGATGATCCATGCTATACCTTATATGAATATGATGATGATAGGTTGCTAGATAGGTTTGGTTAAGTGTTTGATCCTAAAACCCTTCATGAACTTTCGACCAAGACCATTCCTTGTGCTTTCCATGATGGTCCATGCTATACTTTGTATAAATATGATGATGATAGGTTTCTAGATAGGTTTGGTTAAGTGGTTGATCTTCAAACCCTCATATAACTTTCAGCCAAGACCATTCCTTGTTCCTTCCATGATGGTTCATGCTATACTTTGTATAAATATGATGATGATAGGTTTCTAGATAGGTTTGGTTAAGTGGTTAATCTTCAAACCATCATATAACTCTCGACCAAGCCCCTTTGGACCCCTAGTGATTTTTTCTATGCCATGCTCTAGATGAGTTCATGCTATGTTTTGATGATAGATGAAGATAACATGTTCTATGCTATGCTCTAGATGAGCTCATGATATGTTTTGATGTTAGAGGAAGATAACATGTTCTATGCTATGCTCTAGATGAGTTCATGATATGTTTTGATGTTAGATAAAGATAACATGTTGTTAGCTAACCTAAATTTAAGTGGTTGATCCTTAAAGTTCCTTGAACCATTCGGCCAAGAGCCATTTAGGTCTATCATGCTATGATCTATAAATTACCATGCTATGTTTTGAATGTAGATATAGGTAACATGTTGATAGCTAAGCTAGATTTAAGAAATGGATCTTAGGATTCCTTGAAGCACTCGACCAAGACTCCTTTAAACTCCTAAGTTCCTTCCATGCCATGATTCATATGTGATAGAATCAATATGTGGTTAGTTAGATCATGAACAAGTTGTTTAGGGTTTAAAACTTTGGTAGAACTCCATGAAGTTTAGATCACTCCATGTTATGCTTGTTCATGATGTTTATGTCATGCCCTAAATGTGCGTGATGTTAACATGATGTTAAGTAGTCCTTTCTCAAGTGGTTTAGCATGATTGGTTTATGTCACTACCATATGTCCATGTTAATAGTAGGAATGCATGATTATTTTCTGCTCATTACCATGTTAAATGTATGATCATGTTATGCTCATTGTCATGTGAATTGTGTGAATGTATGATATGTTATAAAGAAGGAACTTGATATGTATGAAAATAAATATGATATGTTATGAAGAAGGAACATGATATGTTATGAAAAGAAACATGTTATGTTATGAAGAAGAAACATGTTATGCTATGAAGAAGAAACATGCTATTCCATGACAAGGAACATGATATGTTTATAAAAAGAAATATGATATGTTATGATAAGGAACATGATATGCTATTTTACTTTCTGCATGACTTGTACCATGACCCTAATAAGGTCGAAGGGATGGGCTCCTACGTGCCCCTGGGTCGACGGTCGTAGTACGGACTCAGTACGGGATGGGCTCCTAGATGCCCTAGGCCGACGGTCATAAGTACGGGCTTAGGATGGGCGTCTATGTTATGTTGCCCCTAGGCCGACGGACATAGTATGGGCCTAGTACTCTAGTGGCTTAGGATGGGCGCGCTATGATGATGATGATGTGGTACAATGTCGAGCCCAATATGTTGAGATTATGTTTACATACCTATAATATATATGTTTTCAAAGAGCATCCTGCATATACCTTTATTTCATGTCTAGATCATATGATGTTATATGCATGTTATGTTTGCTTATGTTCTTAGATGTTTATATGAATGCTATGCTTATGTTCTGGTATGTTATATGCATGTTATGTTTACTTATGTTCTTAGATGTCTATATGAATGTTATGCTTATGTTCTAGTATGTTTATATGCATGTTATGTTTGTTTATGTTCTTGAATGATTACATGAATGCTATTCTTATGTTCTGGTATGTTATATGCATGTTATGTTTACTTATGTTCTTAGATGTCTATATGAATGCTATGCTTATGTTCTAGTATGTTTAAATGCATGATATGTTTGCTTATGTTCTTGATTGTTTATATGAATGCTATGCTTATGTTCTGGTATGTTATATGCATGGTATGTTTACTTATGTTCTTAGATGTCTATATGAATGCTATGCTTATGTTCTGGTATGTTTAAATGCATGATATGTTTGCTTATGTTCTTGAATGTTTATATGAATGTTATGCTTATGTTCCGGTATGTTTATATGCATGTTATGTTTGTTTATGATGCTATGCTTATTTATATGTTCGTGTACGTTTATATGAATGTCATGCTTATATGAGCTTATATGATCATGTCCCGACTCTATACTTAATTCTTGACGTATGGTTTTTGTGAGTAGGACAGGATCTTACTAAGCCTATGTGCTTATAGTTTTATGTTCCCTTGTACTGCAGATAAGGGTAAAGCATGGCTAAACTAAAGGGAGCAGCAGGAGGGGCAAAGTGTGTGTGGTAGTGGCATGGTAGAGGAGATTTGTTTATGCTTCCCATACTTATGCACGTTTTCTTTAAGTTGAATGTCATGAACTGGAACTAAGTGTTTATGAAATGATGATGCATGTTTATGTTTAAAAGAAAAAAAAATAGGTCTAAAGTCTTCCGCTATAAGTATATGTAGTCTTCTGCTGTAATGCATGTATGTACGATCGCGTCGCACCGCCCCTCCGAACCCCTGAAAAAAGGGCGGGTGTGACAGACTGATTGTCTACATAAGTCGATTGTTGGTACTGTTTATCGGGGCAAAAGAATCATCAGTCGAGTGGCCCGCTCAGCAGTCGAGTGATGGTTACATTAGTCGTGATATTCTTGCTTCGTCTGAGAATGCTCGTGATCGAGTCTTTGAGTCGAAGCGATCGCCGATTACCAAACCACAAACTAACTCGCCATCAGTCGACTGATTTCACACATCAGTCGACTGGCATCGCGATTTTATAATGTTGAACCACTAGGGTTCGGCTTCTTCACCCTTTCTCCTTCGCGCGATTCTTTTCTCCGATCATCGCCAACTCTCTCCGACCAGCTGTTCCTCGTCCACATCGGCGACCAAAGCCCTAGGTTTGGTAGTTTTCTCTTCCGTTTATGTTTTTGATCTCTCTATTGAAGGGTTTTGCTTATCGAGTCCGTGAGGGGAAACTTCGCTTCCCACTTCACCTCGGTTGCTTGTTCATGGCGATCCCATCGATGTCCCCAGATTAAAAAAATTTAATCCTATACAAAAGGGATTGCCCAAACAACCAAGTCATCGTCGTGCTATTCGTTTAGAGAGGTTACTTGAACAAACTCGTTGTTCAAGCAACCAACCTCTATTCTACGAGTAGTCGCGGAATAGACGATGTACGGATCGCCGGTTTTTGTGTTTATGTTCGGGGTCCAAGTATTATTTAGCCACAAACAGATTTATATCATGCTCATAATTGGAAAAACAAATACAAGCAAGTAACAAAAGAGAATAGAGAATAGATATACCTCTCGATCTTCTAATGTATGATCTTCCTCCTTTCGGACGTCGTGTGGGCGATGATCTACCAAAAGTTGAAGCTCCTAGATTGCAAATCTTCCTTCCTTGCTCTTCCAAAGCAAGAGGAAGAATAGAAACAAGGCTCTTCTCCTTCCTATAGCCAACCAACAAGCAACAAAGGGAATCCTTGCCGCCGGCCAACTAAGAGGAGGAGATGATGATGGAAACCGACCAAGACACCAAGGGAAAGCCCTAAGTCTTGTTTCCACCACTCAAGGAGAAGGATAAGAGAGGTTTGGACACCGGACAATGGCTGCAAAAGGCTGGAAAAACCTGCTGGACGCCGACCACCTTGAAGGAAGAAGAAGAAAGGAATTACCTTCCTTATTTGGTGCCGCCAAACCCTAAACCCTAGTTTCCAAGACTTGCCGCCCAAAACCCTAGCTCCTCTTGGATTATTCTCCACGCCAACCCCTTGCCCTCCTTTTATAGAGTTAGGGATAAGCCTCCTTTTAATCTCCACCATTGGTTCTAGGGATTTAATCTCAACCATCGGATCTAGAGATTTAATCTCAACCGTCGGATCTTAGAGATTTAATCTCTACCTTTGGATCTAGAGTTTTGTTTCTATCCATTGGATCTAAGCTTCATGAGGTGTTAATAGGCTACATTAGGGACCATGAGGAGGAGTTGGATCTTAGCCACCTATGGATCAAGCCCACATAAAGTCCGATCCACTAATGATAATCCAATCCACTAAAGGATTATCATTGATCTACCTCACCAACCCTCACAAGATAATGTGGGCTCCTTATATTATTTTTATATTTTCTCCCCGTGTTTAAGATCTCGAATGTCCGTCGATTAATTAATTTACTGACCATTAATTAATCAACATCTAACTCCATGAGTAGTACCACTCAACCTTTTCATCATGCCGGACCAAGTCCACCTGCAGGGTTTACATGATGAACCTTATGAGCTCCTCAAGGGGACATCATCATCCTAATATATAGGACATGGTTTCCTCCTATAATCAACGGCACACCATATAAATAATATCATCTCCCAACTTACCGAGTCTATCGATTTAATATATAAATCTCACCCATTGGTAAATCAAAGAAATGAATATTAAGTATATGTGCCCGTTATTATATCAGGATTAAGAGCATGTACAAAATAATATATGAGGTCTGATTCGATTATGTAGTCAGCAATAAATCGAATCACCTCTAAGTCGGTCCTGTTCAATACACATAAAGTGCACTAGTGTGATTCTATGGTCAAGACAAACCAATACCAAATCACACTACAACCATTCCGATGGTTTGTCCAAAGCCATCTCGGTTGTGAGCCTTTACTTATACTTTACAAGGAGCTGATAACATGATCTTCCGTGTGACACTACACAACATGTTATCTACAATATAATGTATTAGACAATATTGCATAACCATAAAAATGCAAACAATTATCATGTGATTCTTATTTCAAAATAAAGATGTTCATACAAAAGATAGACTTTTCAGTATACATCCCTACATCTATGGCCCTAATGGCATCTCACAACCCTAGTTTTCTTCTCCAAACGTTAGGGTTCCGGTGAGATATTTCCTCCAGCGATCTTTTCGGCGTTCTCTTCAGCAAACCAACTGTCCAGTTGCCTTGCGCTTTCTCCTCATCAACTTCAAATGGCACCAAAGTATAATTTCTATACCCTTTAAACCCTAAATTTTTGTCTTTACAACTCATTTTGATCTAATCATTGTGTTTGTATCATCGCATTCCATTCCATTACATTGCATTCATGTAGAAGACCACGTAGGAACGACCCAAATGAGGGTGGGTCACGATTGTACCAACCGATGTCAGTTAGGTACATAGATAACCAATTCTTTAGAGAGTTCTGTAGCGAGATCATTGAGATCCTAATGCATTATCAGCTCATGAAGGTCGCGTTGTGTACTCATACCATAAATGATGATCTCCTTAAGGAGTTTTATCAAAATCTAAGGAAAGTAGACGATGGTCCTACATACACTACTCGGGTCACAAAATGCGACCTGGAGTTCACTCCTGCAATCTTGCAGGAGTTCTTTGAGTGTAGGCCATCGAATGCCACTTTCATACTCTATCCTACCTTCGATGCCCCTCTTCCTGAGCCTTTTGATAATATTTCTCTAGACTCCATGCATGAGCATATTTTTCGCCATCCTCGACCACCAGCTCAGAACCTATTTTCTATCACTGAGCTATATGCACCTGACAATGTGCTCTACAAAGTCATTGTTGGGTGCTTTCTCTCTATTGTGACTCGGGGTCTGGCCAAGATTCGTCCTCCCCATTTTTTCCTTATGTATGTCATGCGTCATAGATTAGATGTAAACATTGCATTGAACATGTTTCATTGCATTGTCCATTTTATATCCCCTGTGCAAGGGAAGATTCATATGCCTTTTTGACATATCATCACTGCATGGCTAGAGTCCATAGGCATTAATATTTCCAGGGGATCTCTGAGGGCATTATCTGAGGTTTACGACTGTATATCAGTTCAAAACTTCACTTTGGCGGGGCTGTGGACCGGAGATGGACGGATGGAGCTGATACCTCGGCCTTAGCGCAGGGCACATGGGGAGCCACCTCTAGTGCCTGGAGAGGCTGCAGGACGATATGAGGATCCAGATGCTGACGACGAGGATGACCAGATGCATCGGCAGCAGGTCCTTCAGATCAGATTGCCCAGTTGGAGGCTAGCTTCCAAGATTACCAGCAGATAATTGACTCTCGGCTGGCAGAGATTATATTGGGGCAATCCTCCATGGGTCAGCACCTCAGCCGAATGGCGGAGCGCCACACCCGGATGGAGGAGCGCCACACCCAGATTGAGGAGTGCTAGAGCCGCATGGAGCAGCGTCAACTTGACATGTACGAGATGATGTAGGCCTGGACCCTGAGCTAGCAGCCTCCTCCGCCTTCACCTTCTGCAGGAGATTAGAGCTAGAGGATGTTTAGGAATTTTGGTTTTAGTTTCATAGTGAGATTGAGCATTTTATGCTTCTATTTTGTTTGTAAAAACTGAACTTTTAATTGAATGGAATATTTTGCTTATAAAAATTGTTTTTGTCTGATTATATGTGTGTATTATTGTGCTTATGTATTTAAATTTGTCATGTCATGACATCACTTTTTATTTTATCATATGGCATGTCATGATACTGTTTAGGATCTTTTTAGATGTCATATTCATTTTTAGAGCTTATTCATATGTCATGACATCATGATCATTGCCATGCTTTATTATTGTTATCATTTATGCCATGATCATTCATGCATTTAACTTGATTAAAATTGAGTTAAGGACAATGGCATGACTTGGAGTCCCATTTATAAGGGAATCAAGTAGGGTTGCCTAGAAAATGCATGAGGCTATAATAATCCTAACACCACATCTCACATCTAAATTGACATGTATGTGTGTGTATACACCTTAGATAACATGTGAGATGTTAGGATAATAAGTTAGGTTCAAGGTGCATAGGTAGTGCATCTAGATGAACTTAAACTTATTTCAATCATCACTAAGAATCATGAGGAAAGCTAATATACAAGTCATGTATATCTAGCCAATAGTCCATGATTCAAAATAGGTTTTCAAAAACATTTTAAAATCACTTTAGAAAACCTTGGTGAAGTCTATCTTTTGATAGCAATCACCATTGAAGAAGTTGATACAAAGTAGATCAAAAACTTTAAAATTTTAATGATTTTTGAACATTGTATCAATCTCCTATTTTAATGGTTAAAATATTTTTCCAAGATTTTTCACCGATTTTATGTATTATAAGTATTATACATATGAAATCAAGCTATGTATAATTACTTATGTTTTTTACGAACTTGGATTCTAATAACTGAAAAACTGGGCTTTCAGTTATCAGTCGACTGCCTCTACAAGGCAGTCGACTGATGGCCGGCAGCTGCTTCGGCGACAACGACTCTGGATGAAACCGCTCTGGTGACAAAACTACCCTGGCAAAATTACCCAAGCGTCAAAACTGCCCTGGCGCCCTGGTGCATGGCGGCACTGCCCTGGCGGAAATCGCTCTGGCAGAAAACCTCCTTGGTGGAAAATTGCCCTGGCGAAATATCGCCCTGGCGGAAACCACCCTGGCGGAAGTGGCCTGGTGGAACTGCCCTGGTGCAGTATCAGTCGACTGATGGGTACTTCAGTCGATTGGTTTCTGCAGGACTCGATTGATAGCCTGATTTTGGGATAAACAAGGTTGTTTAACCCGATTTCAGCTACGATAAAGGCTCCTAACCACTCCTAACCCTAGGATATACTTTGGAAAGCATTATAAAGGGTGAAAATCCATTGGATATGGATTAGGAGAGGTGTTAGGATGATGTATCAATATTAAGGTGTGGAGAGTTCATGTTTGAACTTTGAACCTTATTCTTGATGGTTTAGAGTTCCTATTCGCTTAGGGACTTCCCAAGGACATTGTTGGTGCAATGGTCAAGGGGAAGCAAGCCTTTAAGGGGAAGTATCCATCATGGATGATGGATGATATTTTTCCTCATGGGAAGGAAAAATGGGATTTTGAGATACCCAATTTGGAAATTGGGAGAGTGTATAAGATTGCCTCTCTTGAGTTATATGGGACTTATTACTAGAAAGATGGTAGGAATCCTAAGTATCCTTGGACTAAGGGGGAGATTGTAAGATCTCATTGGATATGAGACATTGACCTCCTTGGATAGTAAACCTTGTTGATGTATGTCAAAAAGTGGGAGAATGTGAACTTACAAATTTGGGATAATTGGTAAGGGAATTTGAGTTAGTGTTCTAACTCAAAGGTATATATTTTTGTTAAACATCAAAAAGGGGGAGATTGTTGGTGCAATCGACCCAAGTCACGATTGATCGGACTCGAGTTTGACTCGAGGGATGTTTTGATGTTTGACAAAGTGAGTTGACATTGATGTTTGACATTAATGTCTGTTGATGTTTTGGGGAGATTGTTTATACAATCAACCCGGGTTATGTTTAACTGGACTCGAGTTTGACTCGAGGGAGACTTTGATGATTGACTGGAGTTTACCATGTCATGGAAAGTCCAAGTCTTGAGTACTTTCCATGTAAAGTCCAAGCATGGGTCTTGGCAAGGAAAAGTCCAAGCATGGGTTTTGGCATGGAAAGTCCAACATGGATTGGCAAGGCAAAGTCCAAGCTTGAGTCTTGACATTTGAGAAGTCCAAGGGGTTTGATATTGGTGGTGTAAAGTCCAAGCGGGAGTCTTGGCAGCATAAGTCCAATGGTTGGCGGCATAAAGTCAAAGCGGAGTCTTGGCGGCGTAAGTCCAATGTGCCTTGGCAGTGTATACACCGTTAGCATGACATAGCTGATGGAAGCACCTGAAGGCTAGCGCGATGGATGAACAAGTCATGGATGACTTGGAGGGATCCGAGAGGCATGAGGCTGATGGAGGTGGCTAGAAGGCTTAGGTCTAGGCTAAGGGTGGTCTAGCAAGTATGGGGGAACCATACTTGGGCTAAAACCTCATGTTTGAGGTGTGCCAGTCGACTGGTGTCATATGACAGTCGACTGGTGAGAGTCAACTAGGGTTTGACTGCGGGATGTGTCCCAGCAGTTGACTACCATAGCTTGGAAGTCGACTGATTGGATGAGCAGTTGACTAATCTTGTGATCAGTCGACTGATGCTCGAGTTTTGGGGCACAGAATGGAGTCTCACTCGACCACTACGGTCAGCAGTCGAGTGATGGCTTTAACAGTCGACTGATGGTCATAATCAGTCGACTGATGTCCTAGCCGTTGGATTTTTTCAGCATGGATTACACTGTTATCTCACAGCAATAGTGTGATCAGTCGACTAATAGTCCCGATCAGTCGACTGATTAGATTTTTCCATCCCAGGCAGAAGATATAAATGGAGCTCATGGAGGAGAAAAAGTCATCCGGTTCTTGAGATCTTTTGGGACGATTTGTTGCTGCAAATCAGGTCTCCAAGTGCAAGTCAAGCAACCAAGCATTCAAGCAATCAAAAGCAAGTGTTGTAAAGTTTTTCTTTACTTGTCTTTCGTATTTGCATTGTATATTGCTTGTATTTCATTCTTGCTGTTGTAAGATTATTTGTATGAGGTTTCTCCACCTCCGACTTGTGTCGAGAAGGAGTTATTGTGATTAGTAGTGTGTGTTTGCATTGCTAGGGGCTTTAGAGCCCGATCCGTGGAGTATGAACCGTTCGGTTCCGAACCACGTTACATCTTGTGTCTATCGTATTGTGTTTATTCTTGTTGTATTTTATTGTATATTCTACTGCGTACTAACAAGATTGTAGACAAGCAAACGCGAACGAATTCCATCGTACGAGCACATCGCTATTCACCCCCCTCTAGCGGCTTCAAATCTTCTACACTTTGATCCTAAAAGATTTTAGGATGTGCCAATACGTTGTTGGGATTATGAAAAATCAATTAAATTGGCACAATTTAGGTTTAGAAGTCATAGTGTGCCATTTTGGGTTTTTGGCACACTTGGGAGAAAATTGGTATTATGGCAAAATATACTTAATTATATCAAATGACAATTAATATTAAAATTTAGGTATTATTATACCTATATATTTTATTTGTCATGCTTTGTTTGTCATATAACATGTCATGACATCATATTTATTTTTAATCATTTTATATGTCATGTTCATGTTTAGGATTAAGGTTTTAATGTCATGTATTTTTAGATAATATCATATGTCATGACATCATGATCATTGGTCATGCTTTACTTATGCTATCATTTATGCCATGATCATTTCATGCATTTAATTTGATTAAAATTGATTTAAGGACAATGACATGACTTGGAGTCACATTTATAAGAGAATCAAGTAGTGTTTCCTTAGAAAATGCATGAAAACCTAAATTAAGAAAACAAAACCCACATCTCATATCACATTGACATGTACGTGTATTTATACACCCTAGATATATGTGAGATGATAGGATATGAGTTAAGTTCAAGGTGCAAAGTTTTTGCATCTAGATGAACTCAAACTCATCTAAAATCATTTGTGGATCATTAGGAAAGCTTGTGTACAAGTCATGTACATTGAGCCCAAGAAACATGATCCAATATAGGTTTTCAAAAATATTTTAAAATTTTTTTAGAAAACCTTGGTGAAGTCTATCTTTTGATAACAATCACCATTGTTGAAGTTGATACAAAGTAGGGCCAAAACATTAAAAATTACAATGGTTTTGAACTTTGTGTCAATTTCAATATTTTATGGGTAAAATATTTTTCTAACATTTTTCACTCATTGTATTGGTCATAAGTATTATACGTATGAAATTTCATGATTTTTTGAATTACGTATAATTATTTATGAATTTCCAAAATTTTATTTCTAATAACTGAAATTCTGATATTTCAGTTATCAGTCGACTGCTCATGGTGGCAGCCGACTGATCTATGAGAGACTCGACTGCCGGGCTGATTTCGGGAAAAACAAGGTTGTTTAGCCCGTTTTCAGCTACGGTAAAATTCCCTAACCACTCCTAACCCTTAGATATGCTTTGGGAAGCATTATAAAGGGTGAAAATTCATTGAATATGGATTAGGAGAGGTGTTAGGATGATGTATCAAATTTAAGGCGTGGAGAGTTCAATGTTGAACTTTGAACCTTATTTTTGATGATTTAGAGTTCCTATTGGCTTAGGGACTTCTCAAGGACATTGTTGGTGCAATGGTCAAGGGGGAGCAAGCCTTTAGGGGGAGGTATCTATCATGGGATGATGGATGATATTTTTCCTCATGAGGAGGAAAATGGGATTTTGAGATACCCAATTTGGAAATTGGGAGAGTGTGTAGGATTGCCTCTCTTGAGTGATATGAGACTTATCACTAGGAAGATGGTAGGCATCCTAGGTATTTCTGGACCAATGAGGAGATTGTAAGATCTCATTGGATATGATACATTGACCTCCTTGGACAGTAAACCTTTTTGATGTAAGTCAAAAATGGGGAGAATGTTTTGGGGGAGAATGTTATAGAAATTGGTAATCTTACCTTTCTCCCAAATGTTTTGGGGGAGAATGTTATGGAGAGTGTTATCAATTGTCAATTCGGAGAATTGGAGAGAATGTTTGGGATTATCAATTTGGGATAATTGGTAAGAAGAGTTGAGTTAGTGTTCTAACTCAAAGGTATGTGTTTTTGTCAAACATCAAAAAGGGGGAGATTGTTGGTGCAATCGGCCCAGGTCTCGATTGACAGAACTCGAGTTTGACTCGAGCGATGTTTTGATGTTTGACATGGAAGGTTGACATTGATGTCTGATATTGTTTTGGGGAGATTGTTGGAGCAATCGACCCGGGTCATGATTGACCGGACTTGAGTTTGACTCGAGGGGATTTTGATGGTTGACTGGAGTTGACCATGTCAAGGGAAAGTCCAAGTCTTGAGTACTTGGCATATAAAGTCCAAGCATGGGTCATGGTAAGGTAAAAGTCCAAGCATGGGTCTTGGCATAGAAAGTCCAACATGGGTTGGCATGGGAAAGTCTAAGCTTGAGTCTTGGCATTTAGAAAGTCCAAGGGGTTTGATGTTGGACTTTCCGAGCCGTAAAAACCGCTTTTTGTATTGCGAAAACCTCGGAAGCCCGCCATGGATCCATGCAAAGTATAACAAAAATAAATTCATGTATGTGTTATGGAAACCTAGATCTACCTTAGATCTTCATGATGAGAGTGTTACCCTCGTAGCGACGCCCTTCGCTTATCCCGCTCGTCCAAACGCTTAGCCGGAACTCAAGAGTGTCAAGTGTACACTCCTCTATTGGTATCCACATGGATAAATGGTGGAGAAAATCAACCTAGAGTGTGCTAGCACTCATGGAAGTTTCGGCCAAGGAGGATTGGGAGAGCTTGAGAGGAAGAACCAAGGAAGAAGATGAAGTTAATCACAAAATAACTTCACATAATGAAGAAAAGTGGTCGGCCACTTCAAGTTGGGAGGTTACATGCAGGCATGTAACTCCAAGAGCCAATAGTGTCCCTCATGAGGTGGCACTACATGATAAGTCCATGATGATATGGAACATCATCATTGGTCGGCCCCCATGCCAAGTCACCATGATATGGCAATTGGTCAAGTCAAAATTGACCATTCATCTTTCTTCTCAAGTCAAATCAAACTTGACCTCTTATCTCCCATGGTTGATCAAATCTAACCACTTGATTTAAGTCAATTTTATTTAATTAATCTCTATTCATTAATTTAAGTTGACTCAATGAATCAAATCTAAATTAGACTCATTCAACACTTGAATCAAATTGAGTCTAACTCAATTAGTCTAATTTCGATTACTCTTAATCCAATTTGGTTCATCCCATGAACCTAATCCTCATGGTTCATCATATGAACCTAATCTCCATCTAATTGCCCTTTGTGTGTGACCCTATAGGTTCTTGTAACGTTGGCAATGCTCCTAAACCGATTTAGAAACATAAGCAATGAGCGGTATCTAGCAACATATCATTGCTACCCAAGTTACAAGAATGTTGATATCCAACATCACCTTTGTGACTACTATTTGTGACTCTCACAATATGTGACAATGTCCCTCTATCCTTGACATCTAGATTGACCAATTGAGGCATAGACCGTGTCATCCTCGGTACAATCTATATCTTGAACTCCAAGTAGACTCACTCTAATCAAAAGAGCTCAATATCTCATATTGACTCATTTGGGCATGGCCATGCACTTCGTGGTCTCACTCTATCAAGAATAATGATGTCACTTCCATCATATAGGAGGGATAGATCCCATCTACATCACTCACATCCCTTCCACATAATTTGTTACATAGCCAGTAATCTCCTTTATAGTCCACCCATTTACGAGTGACGTTTGACTAAGCCAAAGTATGCAACTCCTTATGTAGGGAACCATGGTGACTTCAGGTCCAAGAACTAATAGTCACATGATAAAGTATATGACACTCATATAACGATCCATGATACTTTCTCATGGCGGGTGATTCAGTATACATTCTCCAATGCATACTCATGTGTCAACTTGATATCTCATATCCATGACTTGTGAGATCAAGTCATCGAGTTGACCTACATGCTAGTCTTTACGCATTAACATTGTCCCTGAATGTTAATACTTGACTAGGAATGATTAAGAGTAGTGTTCTCTATATCATCTCATTATCGATTCAACCAATCGATTGATATAGATAAGAACCTTCTACTCAAGGATGTTATTATACTTAGTTATTTGGCACCAATACAAGTAAATATAATAACCATGCCTTTATAAATAGGAATATGATACAATAAAGTCCATACAACAATCATCACATGATTGGCTCTAGGGCTTTCACTAATAATCTCCCACTAGCACTAGTGTCAATCACCGTAGTATCTAATACCCAATGACCTAGTGTGACCATCATGCTTTTTCTATGCCAAAGCCTTGGTCAAGGGATTTGCGATGTTAGCCTCTGTGGGTACTCTGCAAATCTTCACATCTCCTCTATCGATAATCTCTCGAATAAGATGGAAGCATCGTAGTATGTGTTTGGTCCACTAGTGTGAGCGAGGTTCCTTAGCCTGCACAATAGCTCCATTATTGTCACAATAGAGCTCTATAGGATCTACTATGCTAGGAACCACCCCAAGCTCAGTAATGAACTTGCGGATCTAAATTGCCTCCTTTGCTGCCTCTGATGCAGCAATATACTCGGCTTCTGTTGTAGAATTAGCAACTGTGTTCTGCTTCGAACTCTTTCAGCTCACAGCGCCACCATTCAAGCAAAACATGAACCCTGACTTTGACTTATAATCATCCTAGTCAGTTTGGAAGTTGGCATCGTTGTAACCCTTTACAGCTAGCTCCTCATCGCCTCCAAATATCAAGAAATATTCTTTAGTCCTTCTCAAGTACTTAAGAATATTCTTGACTGCTATCCAATGACGCTCACCTAGATCTGACTGGTATCTACTCATCATGCTCAAAGCATACGAGACATCAGGATGAGTACACAACATGGCGTACATGATAGATCCTATAGCAGATGCGTAAGGGACTTTATCCATGCGGTCTCTCTCCTCTCTAGAAGAGGGACTTTGAGTCTTCGAAAGACTCACACCATGTGACATCGGCAGAAGTCCCTTCTTGGAATTCTGCATGGCAAATCGTAGTAACACCGTGTCAATATATGTACTCTGACTTAAGCCAAGCAATCTCTTAGATCTATCTCTATAGATCTTGATGCCTAAAATACAGGCTACTTCACCTAAGTCCTTCATTGAGAAGCACGTCCCCAGCTAAGTCTTCACAGACTGTAGCGAAGGGATGTCATTCCCAATGAGTAGTATGTCATCCACATACAATACAAGGAAGATAACTATGTTCCCATTAACCCTCTTGTAGACACAAGGTTCATCTTCATTCTTGATGAAACCAAACTGTTTGATTGCATCATCGAATCGAAGATTCCAGCTCCGAGAAGCTTGCTTTAGCCCATAAATGGACCTTTGTAGCTTGCATACTTTCCCAATATGATGTGGATCTACAAAACCCTCAGGTTGTGTTATGTACACATCCTCGAGCAAGTTTCCATTCAAAAATGCGATTTTGACATCCATTTGCCAAATCTCATAATCGTGGTATGCTGCAATAGCAAGCATGATCCAAATGGACTTAAACATCGCCACTGGAGAAAAGGTTTCATCATAGTCAATACCATGAATTTGCTTGAAACCTTTAGCCACCAATCGACCCTTATAGGTATGTGTAAGTCCATCCTGTAGGGAATCGGCTTCTCCGGAAGCTCATTGGCTCCTATGTCCCCGGATTAAAATTTTCACTAATGAAAACTAATCCGGATGGGATGAGTTTCCTAAGCACAACCAATTCATTGTCGTGCTAACGACTTGAGTGATCGCTTGAACAAACTAGTTATTCAAGCAACCAAACTCTTCTAGTCAATTAGCTGTGGAAGAGACGACGGACGGATCGCCGGTTTTTTTGTTTATCTTCGGGGTCCATGATTTTACAAATACATACAAATGTAAACTAGTATAATCAACACATACTAACATAAAGAACATAAGCTAGCATATCAATAAGAACATGCAAAGATCAATAATAAAAGTTATAAAACTTTAATACCTCTTGATCTTCTATCGTATGTCCTAACCTCCTTGTAGACTTCGCGTGGGCGAAGATCCTCCACAAGTTGAAGCTTCCTAGATCTTCTTCAATCCAAGAAAGAAGAACTCTCCTTCCCTTCTTGCTTGAGCCAACCACCAATCCACAAAGGATTGATGTCGCCGGCCCCAAGAATAGAGAGAACTAAATGGAAACCACCAAGGAATAAAACTAGGGACAAACCCTAGCTTCTAGTGCCGCCGGGCAAGATGGAGTGAAGAGGAGAAAGGGAATATGTTGGGCGCCGGTCAAGGTGGAGGGAATAGAGGAAGGAGTCGGCCACACCCTAGGAAGAAGAAGATCTCCTCTCCTATAGTTGCTGCCCACCTTCTTTCAAACCCTAGCCGCCCAACCATAGGAGCCAAACCCTAATTAGGGTTTCCTCCTTAGTCTTTCTTGCCGCCCAACCAAGGTGGAAGGAGGAGATCTAGGAACCGGCCACCTTCCCTAGGAAGAAGAAGAACTCTTCTCCTATAGTTGCCGCCCCTCTCCTTCCAAACCTTGCCGCCCAACCAAAAGAGCCAAACCCTAATCTAATTAGGGTTTCCTCCTTAGGGTTTCTTGCCGCCCAAGCCATTGATGGGCAAAACCCTAATCTCCAAAACATCCAACAACATCAACCTCCTTGCCCATATAGAGTTAGGTTTAGGCCTTGGTTTAATCTCCTCCATTGGTTCTAGAGATTTAATCTCAACCGTCGGATCTTAGAGATTTAATCTCAACCGTCGGATCTTAGAGATTTAATCTCAACCGTCGGATCTTAGAGATTTAATCTGCACCTAGGGATTTAATCTCAACCGTCGGATCAAGAGATTCAATCTCAACTGTCGGTTCTAGAGATTTAATCTCCACCGTCGATTCTAGGGATTTAATCTCCACTGTCGGTTCTAGAGATTTAATCTCAACCGTCGGTTCTAGAGATTTAATCTCAATCGTCGGATCAAGAGATTCAATCTCAACCATCGGATCTAGAGATTTATTTTCCATCATTTGATCTAGACTTCATGAGGTTTATATTAGGATACGATAGGGACCATGAGGAGGAGTTGGATCTTGGCCACCCGATGGATCGGAACCACACAAACTTGATCCATCAATGATGTTCCATTCCACTAGAGGATCATCATTGAACTACCTCACCAACCCCCATAAATTAATATGGGCTCCATATATTATTTGTACATCCATCTCCCCGTGTTTAAGATATCGAATATCCGTCAATTAATTGATTTACTGACCATCAATTAATTAACATCTAACTCCTCGAGTAGTACCACTCAACCTTATCATCATGTTGACTAAGTCAACCTGCAGGGTTTACATGATGAACCTTATGAGCTCCTCAAGGGGAAATCATCAACCTATATATAGGACACGGTTTCCTCCTATAATCAACGACACACCATGTAAATAATATCATTTCCCAACTTACCGGGCATATTGATTTAATCCATCTAAATCTCACCCTTTGGTAAATCAAAGAAA
Organism: Wurfbainia villosa; assembly: GCA_025175895.1. NCBI lineage: Eukaryota > Viridiplantae > Streptophyta > Magnoliopsida > Zingiberales > Zingiberaceae > Wurfbainia > Wurfbainia villosa. The sequence continues at coordinate 46,085,946 of CM046007.1, read as the reverse complement.
TAAATACTAAGTACATGTGCTCGTTATTATATCGGGATTAAGAGCATGTACAACATAATATCCGAGGTTCGATTCAATTATGTAGTCAGCAACAAATTGAATCACCTCTATGTCGGTCCTGCTCAATACACCTAAGTGTACTAGTGTAACTCTATGTTCAAGATAAAACAATACCAAGCTACACTACAACCATGCCAATGGTTTGTCCAAAACCATCTTGGTTGTGAGCCTCTACTTATATTCTACAAGGGACTGATAACATGATCTTCTGTGTCACACCAAGCACCATGTTATCTACAATGTAAAATATTAGACAATATGTACACATATAATAAATATAAAGTGCAAACAATGATCATGTGATTCTTATTTCAAAATAAAAATGTTCATACAAAAAGAGCTAGGCTTTCAGTATACATTCCAACAATCTCCCACTTATATTAAAAGACTATGTTGTCATCACACTGCCATACATCTGATTCCCCTTCCCTCCACATGCCTATCAAAGCTCTCGCTTGAAGAGCCTTAGTGAAAGGGTCTTCCAGGTCATCCTCTGATGCAATCTTGGCGACAGCAACTTCTACCTCCTTAACGATTTCTCGTATCAGGTGGTACTTGCACTCTATGCATTTACTTACCTTATGGGCTCGTGGTTCCTTCGAGTTTGCAACTGCACCATTATTATCACAATAAATTGTGATATTTCTGGGCAAACCAGGAATCACATCCAAGTCCATAAGGAAGTTCCTGAGCCACCCAGCTTCTTTGGCCGCCTAAAAGGCTGCCACATACTCAGCTTTCATTGTGGAGTCCACCACGTATTTCTGCTGGACACTCCTCCATACAATGGCTCCACCTCCCAAAGCAAATACAAAACCTGAGGTAGACTTACTGTTATCCCTATCAGATTGGAAATCGAAATCTATGTAACCCACAGGGAGTAATTGGTCTGCCCGGTAAACTAGCATATAATCCCTAGTCCTTCTCAGGCACTACAATATATGTTTTACCGCAGTCCAATGTCCCTGTCCTGAATTACTCTGATATCTGCTGACCATGCCCACGGCATAGCAGATATCGAGTCTCGTACATAGCATCGTATACATGAGGCTTCCTACTGCCGAAGCATAAAGAACCGCCTTCATCTCCTCTATCTCCTCAGATGATCTAGGACACATCTCTTTAGATGAAGGAACTCCATGCCTGAAAGGTAGAAAACCTTTCTTGGAGTTTTGTATGCTAAAACGATCCATAATCGTGTCTTTGTATGAAGCTTGGGATTAGCACACTAACCTTGATCCCAAGGATGTGTCCCACTTGTCCCAAGTCCTTCAAAACTGTTTGGACAACCATACCCTTACGTCTGATAACACTCTGATATTGTTGCCAACTACCAAAATATTATCTACGTATAGTACAAGAAATACCACTACGTTTCCATCACATCTCTTGTATACACAAGACTCATCCGGACTTTGAATAAATCCATAAATCTGGATTTACCTCATCAAAGCGGATGTTCTAAGACCTCGAAGCTTGTTTCAATCCATAAATGGACCGATTAAGCTTACATACAAGATGCTCTTTGCCCTTAGCAATAAATCCCTCTGGTTGCTTCATATAGATGTTCTCCTCAAGACTTCCTTTAAGGAAAGCTGTCTTAACATCCATCGGCCACACCTCATAATCCATATGAGCTGCTATGCATAAGAGCTCCCAGACCTGATTTGAATTCATAGATTCAATCTCAGTATTCATTGCACTTTGCAAAGATGCTACATCTATATCTTGGATTGCCTCGTCATATGTCCAGGGATCAGGTTCATGTTCGCCAAGGACCAAATCGAAAGATTCTCCCAAGAACATGAATCTATTAGGCTGTCTCACAACCCTCCCACTACGACGAGGTATCACCTGTGTATCCTCTGTGACACGCGGTGCAGTGACATGTGGTATATCCTCTTGTACCGGTGGTATTGAAGAAGTGACTTCCCTTTTAACTCCTCTAGAACAATTTTACTCTTGGGCTTATGGCTCATCACATAGTCTTCCTCTAAAAATCTGGCGTTCATGCTAACGATCACCCTATGATCTCTAGGACTATAAAACAATCCACCCATCGTTCCCTTGGGATAGCCAATGAACATGCATACTTCTGTACGAGTTTCCAACTTACCAGCATCTGCCTTCAGCACATGTGCTGGACTTCCCATGTCCGAATATGTCTTAGACTAGGCTTTCGCCCAGTCCACAACTCTGTGGGAGTAGAAGGCACTGATTTAGATGGAACCAAGTTTAGAATGTACACCGCCGTATCTAGAGCATATCCCCAGAACAAATTTGGCAAGTCAGAATAACTCATCATCGATCTAACCATCTCCATAAGAGTCCTATTCCTTCGCTCCACTACACCATTCTGCTGGGGTGTGCCAGGTGCAGACAATTGGGATTGAATCCCAGCCTCTGATAAGTAATTCCTAAACTCTCCCAAGAGGTACTCACCACTACGATCAGATCGTAGTGTCATCTTGAATAATTGTCTATGAAAAAGATGAAATATTCAAAACTACCTCTTGCCTGGATAGACATAGGACCATACGAATCAGAATGAACCAATTCGAACACATCTTTGGATCTATACCCCTTGGCCTTGAAAGGCCTCTTGGTCATCTTACCCTCCAAGCAAGATTCGCAGGTTTGGAAATCCTCCACCACTAATGAACCCAAAGGTCCATCAGTTATCAACCTTTGAATTCTGCTTAGGTTAATATGACCAAGCCTAAGATCCCAAAGATATGTTTGGTTCATCTTCGAAGGTTCTTTTCTCTTATCGGAATTAGAAGATGAGTTGTAAACTTCAATTTGCATCGTGGGAGCTTGTGGTTCAAGTTATAAATTTCCTATCTATGTGCCTAAATAGATAATGCCCCTATTCCTTTTATAACAAATCTGTCATTAAAAGGAATAGATTATCCATCCATAATTTAGAAACCGAAAGCAATTCTTTCTAAATAAAGGTACATAAAGAAAATTCTTAAGAACCAAAAACTTTATTTTTCTCAAAAGATAAATAAAACATCTCCCACTGCAATAGCCGCCATCTTCATGGCATTGCCCAAGTAAATGGTAATATCCCCTTTAGCTAGTCGTCGGGTTTCTTGGAACCCCTGCAAAGTATTGCAGACATGATTAGTGGCTCCCATACCTACTCACCAGGTGTCGGTAGATTAGACCGCTAATCATGTTTCAACGACTAGTTCAAAGAATATATCTTTGTCCTTCTTTGGATTGGGACAGTCTTTCTTCCAATGTCCATCCTGCTAGTAAGTGAAGTACTTGACTTTCGACTTTTTCACTCCTCCCGGAGATCCTCCCACCACATTTGGTCCACCTTGTTTCTCCTTCTTCTTGCCTTTCGGCTTAGAATTAGAAACCTTTTTGAGCAACCATGGCTTGAGGACATTCTTCGAAGAGTGCATACTTGTACTCCTTAGCAGATAAGACAATATCTAGATTCTTTTCCAATCATCATTATTTGGGTACAGTAAGTTTATTTCCTTTAGTATCACAACAAGTGGACTGAAAGTCATTTTGAAAATCCTAAGAATCACATAGATCATTACTTTAGATTTCAAATATTATTGATTCCTCAAAACAATAAAATCCCGAAATCAACCAACACCTCAAAACACCGAGAATATCGCATGCCACGCTGTGTGGACGTATACGAATTCTACATTTGTAAGAGGAGGTTTTACCCATTAATTTTATTATCTTGTCAACCTTACCTTTTGACAAATAAAATTAATAGTTGGTTCCTCTTTGGCCCTACAAATAAAAGCAGTGACTCCGATGGGGAGGATACCTTTATTTGCATCTAAGTGTGCACCATTACACGATACTAAGGGAATTATTTCGGATTATGTGCCTTAGCGCTGTGGAAGTACACACGCTCCTAGATAATTTCCTATAATCATTATTTGACCTAGTGATCCGCAAACAAACTCATCCGCAGGGAGGAAGGCACTCAGAGCCGACACACAAGTTTGTTGCATCACATGTCAAATTGTAATGGAGGCCACGGGAATTAATTAAAATATCCCTCTCCCACTTAGTAAATTGAAAATGAGGAATTTTCAAGCACACACAACATGCATATAAAACAAATCAGCAATATATGTGGAAAAAATAGAATTTTTCCAACTATTATGGCTTTGTTCTCCAATATGCATCCCGCCGTGTCGCCACCTCGTCCGCTCCACCTTTTTTATGCGCAAGCCACATAAAGAGATCCGAGCCGAGATATATCATTTTAATTTACATCCATCAATCCTATACTCCACGAAGGAGTGTAAAAATACTCTAGATCGAAAGTAAACTAAAATGAGCAGCTAAACAATTTCGTATTTAATTACAAAAATTAAATACTAATCTAGCCTCAACCCCGAGGATTCAAATAATAAATATTTACACACATACAATCACATACACACATATGGCCATAATAGTCGGATCTTACGCCTGCAACCAAAGAGTTAAACTACGCATATCCTACTATTATCCGACACATATAATATATGAAAATGTGCATAAAAATTAACCGAATCCTAAACACACAAAACAGGAAACCATGGCTCTTATACCATTTGTAGGGAATCGGCTTCTCCGGAAGCTCATTGGCTCCCATGTCCCCAAATTAAAATTTTCACTAATGAAAACTAATCCGGATAGGATGAGTTTCCTAAGCACAACCAATTCATCATCGTGCTAACGACTTGAGTGATCGCTTGAACAAACTAGTTGTTCAAGCAACTAAACTCTTCTAGTCAATTAGCCGAGGAAGAGACGACGGACGGATCGCCGGTTTTTGTGTTTATCTTCGGGGTCCATGATTATATAAATACATACAAATGTACACTAGTATAATCAACACATACTAACATAAAGAACATAAGCTAGCATATCAATACGAACATGCAAAGATCAATAATAAAAGTTATAAAACTTTTATACCTCTTGATCTTCTATCGTATGTCCTAACCTCCTTGTAGACTTCGTGTGGTCAAAGATCCTCCACAAGTTGAAGCTTCCTAGATCTTCTTCAATCCAAGAAAGAAGAACTCTCCTTCCCTTCTTGCTTGAGCCAACCACCAATCCACAAAGGATTGATGCCGCCGGCCCCAAGAATAGAGAGAACTAAATGGAAACCACCAAGGAACCAAACTAGGGACAAACCCTAGCTTCTAGTGCCGCCAGCCAAGATGGAGTGAAGAGGAGAAAGAGAATATGTTGGGCGCCGGTCAAGGTGGAGGGAATAGAGGAAGGAGACGACCACACCCTAGGAAGAAGAAGAGCTCCTCTCCTATAGTTGTCGTCCACCTTCTTTCAAACCCTAGCCGCCCAACCATAGGAGCCAAACCCTAATTAGGGTTTCCTCCTTAGGCTTTCTTGCCGCCCAACCAAGGTGGAAGGACGAGATCTAGGAACCGACCACCTTCCCTAGGAAGAAGAAGAACTCTTCTCCTATAGTTGCCGCCCCTCTCCTTCCAAACCTTGCCGCCCAACCAAAAGAGCCAAACCCTAATCTAATTAGGGTTTCCTCCTTAGGGTTTCTTGCCGCCCAAGCCATTGATGGGCAAAACCCTAATCTTCAAAACATCCAACAACATCAACCTCCTTGCCGCCCACCTTAAGCCCATATATATAGAGTTAGGTTTAGGCCTTGGTTTAATCTCCTCCATTGGTTCTAGAGATTTAATCTCAACCGTCAGATCTTAGAGATTTAATCTCCACCTAAGGATTTAATCTCAACCGTCGGATCAAGAGATTCAATCTCAACCGTCGGTTCTAGAGATTTAATCTCCACCATCAGTTCTAGGGATTTAATCTCCACCGTCGGTTCTAGAGATTTAATCTCAACCGTCGGTTCTAGAGATTTAATCTCAACCGTCGGATCAAGAGATTCAATCTCAACCATCGGATCTAGAGATTTGTTTTCCATCATTTGATCTAGACTTCATGAGGTTTATATTAGGCTACGATAGGGACCATGAGGAGGAGTTGGATCTTGGCCACCCGATGGATCGGAACCACACAAACTTGATCCATCAATGATGTTCCATTCCACTAGAGGATAATCATTGAACTACCTCACCAACCCTCATAAATTAATATGGGCTCCATATATTATTTGTACATCCATCTCCCCTTATTTAAGATATCGAATGTCCGTCAATTAATTGATTTACTGACCATCAATTAATTAACATCTAACTCCTCGAATAGTACCACTCAACCTTATCATCATGTTGACTAAGTCAACCTGCAGGGTTTACATGATGAACCTTATGAGCTCCTCAAGGGGACATCATCAACCTATATATAGGACACGGTTTCCTCCTATAATCAACGACACACCATGTAAATAATATCATTTCCCAACTTACCGGGCATATTGATTTAATCCATCTAAATCTCACCCTTTGGTAAATCAAAGAAATAAATACTAAGTACATGTGCCCATTATTATATCGGGATTAAGAGCATGTACAACATAATATCCGACGTCCGATTCAATTATGTAGTCAGCAACAAATTGAATCACCTCTATGTCGGTCATGCTCAATACACCTAAGTGTACTAGTGTAACTCTATGTTCAAGACAAAACAATACCAAGCTACACTACAACCATGCCAATAGTTTGTCCAAAACCATCTTGGTTGTGAGCCTCTACTTATATTCTACAAGGGACTGATAACATGATCTTCTGTGCCACACCAAGCACCATGTTATCTACAATGTAAAATATTAGACAATATGCACACATATAATAAATATAAAGTGCAAACAATGATCATGTGATTCTTATTTCAAAATAAAAATGTTCATACAAAAAGAGCCAGGCTTTCAGTATACATTCCAACACATTCATGTCAGTCTTTCTCTTAAAGACCCACTTACACCCAATGGGTTTGACCTCTTCAGGTGGATCAACCAAAGTCCATACTTGGTTGGTGTACATGGATTCCATCTCGGATCTCATGGCCTCGAGCAATTTCTTAGAATCTGGGCTCATCACAGCTTCCTGATAGGAGGTAGGCTCATTCTCAATAAGCATAATGTCATCATGGTCAGACAAGATAAATAAGTATCTCTCAGGCTGACGACGTACCCTATCAGACCTGCGAAGATGTAGGTCTACCTGAACAGGTGGTTGTTCCACAACTCTTTGTGCAACAATCTCATCACCCACAACACTTTGTGGTTCCTGTTCAACCTCCATCAAGGCCTCAGTGCTATGGTCCTTATCTTGAATTTCTTCAAGATCGAACGTACTCCCACTAGTTTTTCTAGAAACAAAATTCCTTTCTAGAAATACCCCAGTATTTGCCACAAACACTTTATGCTGACTGGGAATGTAGAAGTAATATCCCTTCGTCTCCTTGGGATATCCAACAAAATAGCACTTATCGGATTTGGGTCCCAGTTTGTCTGAGACTTGACGTTGAACGTAAGCCTCACAACACCAAATCCTCATGAAAGATGTCTTTGGATTTCTCCCTGTCCATATCGTATATGGTGTCTTTATCACAGCCTTGGATAGTACACGATTAAGTGTGAAGGCTGCTGTATCTAGAGCATATCCCCAAAAGGATATAGGAAGATCTGTGTGACTCATTATAGATCGTACCATATCTAATAGGGTACAATTCCTCCTTTCGGATACACCATTCCACTGTGGTGTTCCAGGAGGAGTGAGTTGGGATAGAATCCCACACTCAGCTAGATAGTCACGAAACTCATTGCTAAGGTATTCACCACCTCGATCTGATCGAAGTATATTAATACTCTTGCCAAGTTGGTTTTGTACTTCATTCTTGAATTCTTTGAACTTTTCAAAGGATTCATATTTATGTATCATCAGATACACATAACCATATCTACTGAAGTCATTAGTAAATATAATGAAGTACCTGTAACCACCTCTAGCAGCAACATTGAAAGGACCGCATACATCACTATGTATAAGTCCTAACAAGTCTATTGCTCTCTCACAGTGTCCACTAAAGGAGTCTTGGTCATCTTGCCTAAAAGGCAAGACTCGCATGTCTCATATGATTCAAAATCAAATGAGTCCAGCAACCCATCCTTATGGAGCTGAGATAAGCGACTCTCATTTATGTGACCTAAGCGACAATGCCAGAGATAGGTTTGGTTCAACTCATTTGACTTGAACCTTTTGGTACTTATGTTATAGATGGGGATCTCTAAGTCTAGAAAGTAGAGTCTGTTCATTAGAGGTGCACTACAATAGAACATATCATTTAAATAAACTGAACAACATTTGTTCTTTATTATAAATGTAAATCCTTTCTAGTCCAAACAAGAAACTGAAATTATGTTCTTAGTTAAAGCAGGCACATAACAACATTCATCTAGTTCTAGTACAAGCTTAGTGGGAAGAGATAGATCATAAGTTCCTACAGCAACAACAGCAACTCTTGCTCCATTTCCTACTCGTAGGTTCACCTCGCCCTTTGTCAATGCCCTGCTATTTCTCAGCGCCTGCACATTGGTACAAATGTGAGTTGCACATCCGGTATCTAATACCCATGATGAAGAAATAGATAGATTGACTTCTATAACATTTATAACTGAAATAGAAGTCTCACTTCTCTTCTTCTTAAGATCTTCCAGGTATGTTTTGCAGTTATGCTTCCAGTGTCTAGCCTCCTTGTAGTGGAGGCAAGCCCCTTCTTTGGCCACCCCTCCTTTGGGTTTCAATTCTTTGCCTTTGCCCTTGGCTTGGGACTTTCCCTTACCTTTAGGCTTGCCCTTGCCTTTCTTCTTTTGCACCATCAAAATGGAGTCAGATTTTCCCTTCTTAAGGTTGAGCTCAGCAGTTCTCAACATGCTGAGCATCTCAGACAGTGGCTTATCAATTTCATTCATGTTGTAATTCATGACAAATTGATTATAGCTTTGTGGCAAAGATTGCAAGATCAAGTCAGTGGCCAGCTCTTGGCCAAGTGCGAATCCCAACCTCTATAGGTTTTCTATTTACCCAATCATCTTGAGTACATATGAACCTACGGGAGTCCCATCTTGCATCTTGGACTGAAACAATGCCTTAGAGATCTCATATCTCTCGAGCCTTGCTTTTCCTTGATATAGTTGACTAAGATGTTCAACCATATCATAAGCATTCATGAACTTGTGTTGCTTCTGAAGCTCAGAGGTCATGGTCGTGAGCATGAGATATGACACATCTAATGCATCATCTTGATGCTTCTTGTAAGCATCTTTGTCAGTTCGCGAGGCAGTGGCAGGAGATGTCTCCGGAATGGGTTACTCCAGGACATACAGTTTCTTTTCTTGAGTGAGAACAATTCTCAGATTCCTGTACCAGTCCAGGAAATTTGCTCCATTGAGCTTGTCCTTCTCAAGGACAGAACACAGGGAGAGAGTGTTCGTGTTTGTCGACATAATAATCTACAACATACACAATGCAGAAAATTAATATCATATTCCTTTTATCATTTAATTAGGCCTTTAATCAAATGATGCTCCCACTGAATTATAGGAAATTTGTAGAATCGAGTTATGGATGTGGTCAAACTACATTACTTGATTCATACAAACTAGCTATAATTCTTGTGGGACAAGATCCACATCATACTACGCCTTGAGTTAGCTTTGGCTAAATCGCCCAAGACTTAGTATGATCGGTAGGCAACACATTATCGATTACATCTCTATGCAACTCTTGTTTATAGGATCAAGACCCACATTTACAAAAGACCTTGAGTTAGCTTTGGATAAATCACCTAAGATTTAGTGTAAATGTGATCTTATCCTATCTTTCCATCGATTGGAATATGCCTATAGTTCTACTCGATCTAATTGAGTTAACTAGTTTTACTCAATCTAATTGAGCTTACTCTAACCCAAGCCGTGATAGGCGGGACCAAGATTATCCCTCTGCACCCTACCAAGATAATATGCATTGCTCTACTTGGGCAGATTCAACAACTACAAATGATCGAGGTAGTGATGGGTATCAAGACTTGGTAGGCATTTTCGAGTTGATTCGATTAGGATCTAATCTAATCGTGAATGTGTATCATATACGCATTAAGGCATTTATTATCCTACACTAACATGCATCACATACATACAAGCATTATTCTAGCATGCATCATATATATATAAGAAAAATATCTTAGCATGCATCATATACATACAAGCAAAATTTACTAGTATGCATCACATACATACAAGAAAAAACAAATATATATATATATATATATATAAATTAATTGTGATGTGGTCATGGCCCTACTACGATCTTCTCAAGCCAATAAGAAGATCGAACGGTCAACCTAGGGTTAGCGGCTTCTCCAAGCGCCTCCTTTGACCGCCATGTGTCGTCGGCACCCTTCTCGTAACTCCGTCTACTAGTGGACCTTCCACCGCTCCATTTTGTATATTACAAACATGAAACTCGAGTTACATTCGAGTCTAAAACTATTTACAACTAGAATTTTAAAAGAAGAGGCACGACGCGCAGGTCGCATACCCTATACATCATGCACAACCACAAAAACGGCACGCAGGCCGTATTATGAATTACAATACATTTATCATCCAATCATATTGGGGTTCTTGGGCCATGACCATCACAGAATTATACATAATTCTAAATTATGTATATTACAGAAATTTCTATAAATTTTCCTTTTTTTTTCAATTTTATGAGTCACCTCTCCGTAACGGTCCCGCTAAGCGATTTCCGGCCGTGATCGCGGGACAAGGCCCCTTTCGGGGATAGGGGAAATGCCCCTACTCGCAAAAATAAACTTTGCGAGTGTCCCTACTTGATCTTACAGTGACTTAAGTCACTTTCCCAAAAACCTAAAGCGAGAACTCGCCGTTTCGGAGAGTTTTTCTCGGTGGTTGAAGCCTACAAGTGTCCCAACACTTGTTTCTTCGACTCTTCGAGAAAAATACCCAAAAAATCTATAAAAATAGGAAATTTACAGAAACTCAAAAATCTATAATTTTTATATCTAATACAAAAACTATAAATTTAAAATACATACATGCTTCGCACGTGGCTCTGATACCACTGTTGTTAGTTCCTATAAGATTCACATATCTCCACAATGGTATAATATTGTCCACTTTGGGCCCAAGCCCTCATGGTTTTATTTTTGGGCTTTACCCAAAAGGCCTTATACTAATGGAGATATCTTTTCATCTTATAAGAACATGATCTTTTCCATGTCTTACCAATGTGGGACTTTGATTGTATTTCCAATACTCTAACAATCTCCCCCTCAAACGAAGGACCACATTGACCCCCCTCAAGCCTATCCATCCTCGAAGGACATTCTCTACTTGATGTCTGATCCTCAACCCACCAGGACTTCCTGCCAACTGTCTGGTCCTCCTGACCCAGCTGGACTTCCTGCTAGTTGTTCGGTCCTCCCGACCCAACTGGACTTCCAGCCTGGTGTCTGGTTCTCATGATCCGGACATGGGATCTCAACTTCTTTCATTCGAGGTTCATGGCTTGACATGGACCATCGCTCTGATACCACTGTTGGACTTTCCGAACCGCAAAAACTGCTTTTTGCATTGTGGAAACCTCGGAAGCCCGGCCACGGATCCGTGCGAAGTATAACAAAAATAAATTCATGTATGTGTTATGAAAACCTAGATCTACCTTAGATCTACATGATGAGAGTGTTACCCTCGTAGCGATGCCCTTCGCTTATCCCGCTCGTCCAAACGCTTTGTCAGAACTCAAGAGTGTCAAGTGTACACTCCTCTATTGGTATCCACACGGACAAATGGTGGAGAAAATCAACCTAGAGTGTGCTAGCACTCATGGAAGTTTCGGCCAAGGAGGATTGGGAGAGCTTGAGAGGAAGAACCAAGGAAGAAGATGAAGTTAATACAAAAATAATTTCACACAATGAATAAAAGTGGCCGGCCACTTCAAGTTGGGAGGTTACATGCATGCATGTAACTCCAAGAGCAAATGGCTCTTGGTCTCCCTCATGAGGTGACACTACATGATAAGTCCATGTTGATGTGGAACATCATCATTGGCCAACCCCCATGCCAAGTCACCATGACATGGCAATTGGTCAAGTCAAAATTGACCATTCATCTTCCTTCTCAAGTCAAGTCAAACTTGACCTCTTATCTCCCATGGTTTATCAAATCTAACCACTTGATTCAAGTCAATTTGATTTAATGAATCTCTATTCATTAATTTAAATTGACTCAATGAATCAAATCTAAATTAGACTCATTCAACACTTGAATCAAATTGAGTCAAACTCAATTAGTCTAATTTGGATTACTCTTAATCCAATTTGGTTCATCCCATGAACCTAATCCTCATGGTTCATCATATTAACCTAATCTCCATCTAATTACCCTTTGTGTGTGACCCTATAGGTTCTTGTAACGTTGGCAATGCTCATAAACCGATTTAGGAACTTAAGCAATGAGCGGTATCTAGCAACACATCATTGCTACCCAAGTTACAAGAATGTTGAGATCCAACATCACCTTTGTGACTACTAATTGTGACTCTCACAATATGTGACAATGTTCCTCTATCCTTGACATCTAGATTGACCAATTGAGGCATAGACCATGTCATCATCGGTACAATCTATATTTTGAACTCCAAGTAGACTCAATCTAATCAAATGAGCTCAATATCTCTTATTGACTCATTTGGGCATGGCCATGCACTTCGTGGTCTCACTCTATCAAGAATAATGATGTCACTCCCGTCATATAGGAGGGATAGATCCCATCTTCATCACTCACATCCCTCCACATAATTTGTTACATACCCAGTAATCGCCTTTATAGTCCACCCATTTACGAGTGACGTTTGACGAAGCCAAAGTATGCAACTCCTTATGTAGGGAACCATGGTGACTTCAGGTCCAAGAACTAATAGTCATACTAATAGTCACATGAGAAAGTATATGACACTCATATAACGATCCATGATACTTTCTCATGGCGGGTCATTCAGTTGTTGGTATTGCCCAGAAGCTCTGATACCATTTGTTGGCAACCGTGCTAATCCTCGGAATGCTCATAGGCTCCCATGTCCCCGGATTAAAATTTTCACTAATGAAAACTAATCCGGATGGGATGAGTTTCCTAAGCACAACCAATTCGTCGTCGTGCTAACGACTCGAGCGATCGCTTGAACAAACTAGTTGTTCAAGCAACACAACTCTTCTAGTTGGTTAGCCGCGGAAGAGACGACGGACGGATCGCCGGTTTTTGTGTTTGTCTTCGGGGTCCATGATTATACAATATATATTCATATACACACATGTATAATCATCATATATAAGAACATGCTCAGATCTGAAATTAAAGTTATAAAACTTTTATACCTCTTGATCTTCTATCGTATGTCCTAACCTCCTTGTAGACTTCGTGTGGGCGAAGATCCTCCACAAGTTGAAGCTTCTTAGATCTTCTTCAATCCAAAGAATGAAGAACTCTCTTTCCCTTCTTGCTTGAGCCAACCACCAATCCACAAAGGATTGATGCCGCCGGCCCCAAGAATAGAGAGAACATAATGGAAACAACCAAGCAACCGAACTAGGGACAAACCCTAGCTCCTAGTGCCGCCGGCCAAGAGGAAAACAAAGGGAAAAGAGGAATAGGTTGGGCACCACCAAAGGTATAGGAAAAAGGATAGGAACCGGCCAACACCCTAGGAAGAAGAAGAACACTTCCCCTATAGTTGCCACCTACCTTACCTTTCAAACCCTAGCCGCCCAACCAAGCTTCCTTTGGATTTCTTGCCGCCCAAGGTAGAGGAAGAGAAGGTAGTGGCCGGCCAACCCTTAGAAGGAAGAAGATGAGCCCTTCCCCTATAGTTGCCGCCCAACCATAACTTCCAAACCTAGCCGCCTAATCCAAAGAGCCAAATGTTAGTGCATATAAGATCCACATATCTCCACAATGGTATGATATTGTCCACTTTGGGCCCAAGCCCTCATGGTTTTGTTTTTGGGCTTTACCCAAAAGGCCTCATACCAATGGAGATATCTTTTTTCTTATAAGCACATGATCTTTTCCATGTCTTACCAATGTGGGACTTTGATTGTATTCCCCATACTCCCAACAATCCCCCCCTCAAACGAAGGACCACATTGGGCCCCCCCTCAAGCCTATCCCTCCTCGAAGGATTTTCTCTGCTTGATGTCCGATCTTCAACCCACCAGGACTTCCTGCCAGTTGTTCGGTCCCCCCGACCCAACTAGACTTCCTTCCTGATGTCTGGTTCTCTTGATCCGGACGTGGGAGCTCAACTTCCTTCGTTCAAGGTTCATGGCTTGACATGGACCATGGCTCTGATACCAATTGTTAGTGCATATAAGATCCACATATCTCCACAATGGTATGATATTGTCCACTTTGGGCCCAAGCCCTCATGGTTTTGTTTTTGGGCTTTACCCAAAAGGCCTCATACCAATGGAGATATCTTTTTTCTTATAAGCACATGATCTTTTCCATGTCTTACCAATGTGGGACTTTGATTGTATTCCCCATACTCCCAACACCAAACCCTAATCTAATTAGGGTTTCCTCCATAGGTGTCTTGCCGCCTAAGCATGGTGGAGAGGAGAGATCTAGGAGCTAGCCACCTCCAAGGAAGAAGACAAGCTCATCCATAGGTTGCCGCCCCCTCTAGCTCCACCACCTTGGCCGCCCAACCTAAGGAACCAAAACCCTAATTAGGGTTTCCTCCTTGAGGTTGCTTGCCGCCCAAGTAATGCTAGGCAAAACCCTAATTTCCTTAGCATCCATCATGAACCATCCATTAAACTTAGTTGCCGCCCAACCCATGCTCCCTTATATAGAACTTAGGAGAAAATTGGTTATTGATGAGGTAGCCAAAAATATAGGAACTAATTCCCAATTTTCTTGTCACCACCTTATCCAACCTTTCCTCTCCCTTTATATAGAGTTAGGTTTAGGCCTTGGTTTAATCTCGACCGCTTGCGGTTCTAGGGTTTTAATCTCAACCGTCGGATTTAGAGATTTAATCTCAACCGTCGATTCTAGGAAATAATCCCAACCGGATCTAGAGATTTAATCTCAACCGCGGTTCTAGGAATTTAATCCCAACCGCCGGATCTAGAGATCTAATCTCCACCGCCGGTTCTAGGGATTCAATCCTAACCGCCGGATCTAGAGATTTGTTTTCCATCATTTGATCTAGACTTCATGAGGTTTATATAAGGCTACGATAGGGACCATGAGGAGGAGTTGGGTCTTGGCCACCCGATGGATCGGAACCACACAAACTTGATCCATCAATGATGTTCCATTCCACTAGAGGATCATCATCGAACTACCTCACCAACCCCCATAAATTAATATGGGCTCCATATATTATTTGTACATCCATCTCCCTGTTTAAGATATCGAATGTCCACAATTAATTGATTTATCGACCATCAATTAATTAACATCTAACTCCTCGAGTAGTACCACTCAACCTTATCATCATGTTGACTAAGTCAACTGCAGGTTTACATGATGAACCTTATGAGCTCCTCAAGGACATCATCAACCTAATATATAGGACACGATTCCTCCTATAATCAACGGCACACCATGTAAATAATATCACTTCCCAACTTACGGGCATATTGATTTAATCCATAGAAATCTCACCCTCCGTAAATCAAAGAAATAAATACTAAGTACATGTGCCCGTATTATATCGGGATTAAGAGCATGTACAACATAATATCCGAGGTCCGATTCAATTATGTAGTCGAATAAATTGAATCACCTCTATGTCGGCCCCGCTCAATACACCGAGGTGTACTAGTGTAACTCTATGTTCAAGATAAAACAATACCAAGCTACACTACAACCATGCCAATGGTTTGTCCAAAACCATCTTGGTTGTGAGCCTCTACTTATATTCTACAAGAGGATGATAACATGATTTTACGTACGCACCTGTGCACCATGTTATCTACAATGTAAAATATTAGACAATATGCACACATATAACGTGCAAACAATGATCATGTGATTCTTATTTCAAAATAAAGATGTCTATACAAAAGAGCTAGGCTTTCAGTATACATCCCAACAATCTCCCACTTATACTAAAAGACTATCGCCCTCTTCATCGCCATACATCGATTCCCTTCCTCCACATGCCTATCAAAGCTCGCTGAAGGGCCTTAGTGAAAGGGTCTACTGTGTCATCCTCTGATGCAATCTTGCGACAAAGAACTTCTACCTCCTTAACGATTTCTCGTATCGGTGGTACTTGCACTCTATGTGTTTACTAACCTTATGGGCTCGTGGTTCCTTCGAGTTTGCAAGAATCGCACCATTATTATCACAATAAATTGTGATAGTTCTGGGCAAACCAGGAATCACATCCAAGTCCATTAGGAAATTCCTGAGCCACCCAGCTTCTTTGGCCGCCTTAGAGGCTGCCATACAGTCAGCTTCCATGGTAGAGTCCACCACGCATTTCTGCTAGACACTCTTCCATACTATGGCTCCACCTCCCAAAGTAAACACAAACCCTGAGGTAGACTTATCGTATCCCTATCGATTGGAAATCGGAATCAGGTAACCACAGTGAGTAATTGGTCTGCCCGGTAAACCAGCATATAATCCCTAGTCCATCTCAGGCACTTCAATATATGCTTTACCGCATCAATATCCATCTGGATTACTTTGATATCTGTGACCTTGCCCACGCAGATATCCGGTCTCGTCTGAGCATCGCATACATGAGGCTTCCTACTGCCGAAGCATAAGGGACCGCCTTCATCTCCTCTATCTCCTCAGATGATCTAGGATACATCTCCTTTGATAAAGGAACTCCATACCTGAAAGGTAGAAAACCCTTCTTGGAGTATTGCATGCTAAAACGATCCAAAACCATGTCTATGTATGAAGCTTGGGATAAGCACAACAACCTTGATCCCCAAGGTTGTGACCCACTTCTCCCAAGTCCTTCATATCATATTGTTTAGACAACCATACCCTTACGTCCCGATAACACTTCGATGTTGTCGCCAACCACCAAAATGTCATCTACGATAGTACAAAAATACCACTACGTTCCACATCTCTGATATACACAAGACCCATCCGAACTTTGAATAAATCCATAAGACTGGATTTTCTTCCTCAAAGCGGATGTCCCAAGACTTCAAAGCTTGCTTCAGTCCATCAACGGACCGATTAAGCTTATAAACAATACGCTCTTTGCCCTTAGCAATGAATCCCTCTGGTTGCTTCAAATAGATGTTTTCCTCAAGACTTCCATTAAGGAAAGCTGTCTTGACATCCATCTATCACACCTCATAATCCATATGAGCTGCAATGCATAGGAGCTCCCAGACCTGATTTGAATCCATAGATTCAATCTCAGTATTCATTGCACTTTGCAAAGATGCTGCATTTATATCTTGGATTGCCTCGTCATATGTCCAGGGATCAGGTTCATGTTCGCCAGGGACCAAATCGGAAGATTCTCCCAAGAACATGAATCTATCAGGCTGTCTCACAACCCTCCCACTACGACGAGGTATCACCTGTGTATCCTGTGTGACACGCGGTGCAGTGACATGTGGTATATCCTCTTGTACCGGTGGTACTGAAGTCGGGACTTCCCCTATCAACTCCTCAAGAACAATCCTACTCGTGGGCTTGTGGTTCATCACATAGTCCTCCTCTAGAAATCTGGCATTCGCATTTTAACGATCACCCTCTCGATCTCTAGGACTATAAAACAAACCACCCTTCGTCTCCTTGGGATAGCCAACTAACATGCATACTGCACGAGGTTCCAACTTACCAAGATTCGCTTTCAAAGACATGTGCTGGACTCACCATATCCGAATATGTCTTAGACTAGGCTTTAGTCCACAACTCTGTGGGATTAGAAGGCACTGATTTAGATGGAACCAAGTTCAGAATGTACACCGTCAGTATCTAGAGTATATCCTCGTAACGAACCGCAAGTCGAATAACTCATCATCAATCTAACCATCTCCATAAGAGACCTCTTCCTTCGCTACGCTACACCATTCTGGGTGTGCCAAAGTGCATAATTGGGATTGAATCCCAAGCTCGATAAGTAGTTCCTAAACTCTCCCAAGAGGTATTCACCACTACGATCGATCATAGTGTCATCTTGAATAAGTCATGAAAAAGACAAAATATTCAAAACTACCTCTTGCCTGGATAGACATAGGACCATCGAATGAACCAATTCCAACACATCTTTAGATCTATACCCTTGGCCTTGAAAGGCCTCTTGGTCATCTTACCTCCAAGCAAGATTCGCAGGTTGGGAGATCCTCCACCACTAATGAACCCATAGGTCCATCAGCTTTCAACCTTTGAATTCTGCTCAGGTTAATATGACCAAGCCTAAGATCCCAAAGATATGTTTGGTTCATCTTCGAAGGTTCTTTTCTCTTATCGGAATTAGAAGATGAGTTATTTAACTTCAATTTGCATCGTGGAGCTTGTGGTTCAAATTATTAATTTCCTTTCTATGTACTGAATAGATAATATCCCTATTCCTTTCATAACAAATCATTATTAAAGGAATAAATTATCTATCCATAATTTAGAAACCGAAAAACAATTCTTTCTAAATAAAGATACATACAGAACGTTCTTAAGAACCACAAACTTTATGTGTCTCAAAAGCTACATAAAATCTCTCCCACTGCACTAGCCGCCATCTTCATGGCATGGCCCCAGTCAATTGTACTTTCCCCTTTGGGTTTCCTGGAACCCTGCAAAGCATTGAGACATGATTAGTGGCTCTCGTATCTACACACCAGTGCTGTAGATAACACCGCTAACCATGTTACAACGACTAGACCAAAAGATATACTTTTGTTCTGTTTTGGATTGGGACAGTCCTCCTTCCAATGTCCATCCTGCTTGTAAGTGAAGTACTTGCCTTTCGGCTTCTTCACTCCTCCCTGAGATCCTCCCACCACATTTGCTCCACCTTGTTTCTCCTTCTTCTTGCCTTTTCGCTTAGAAGTAGAAACCTTTTGAGCAACCATGGCTTGAGGACACTTTTAAGAGTGCATACTATACTTCCTAGCAGATAAGACAATATCTGGATTCTTTTCCAATCAACATTATTTGAGTACAGTAAGTTTATTTCCTTTAGTATCACAAGAAGTGAACTGAAAGTCAATTTTGAAAATCCTAAGAATCACAATGATCAAAACTTTAGATTTCAAATTTTATTGATTCCTCAAAACAATAAAATTCCGAAATCAACCAACACCTCAAAACACCGAGAATATCGCATGCCACGATAGTGTGGACGTATACGAATTCTACATTTGTAAGAGGAGGTTTTATCCATTAATTTTATTATCTTGTCAACCTTACTTTTTGACAAATAAAATTAATAGTTGGTTCCTCTTTGGCCCTACAAATAAAAGTAGTGACTCCGATGGGGAGGATACTTTTTATTTGCATCTAAGTGTGCACCATTACACGATACTGAGGGAATTATCTCGGATTATGTGCCTTACCGATGGGGAAGTACACACGCTCCTAAATAATTTCCTATAACCATTATTTGACCTAGTGATCCGCAAACAAACTCATCCGATGGGGAGGAAGGCACTCAGAGCCAACACGCAAGTTTGTTGCATCACACGTCAAATTGTAATGGAGGCCGCGGGAATTAATTAAAATATCCCTCTCCCACTTAGTAAATTGAAAATGAGGAATTTTCAAGCACACACAACATGCATATAAAACAAATCAGCAATAAATATGGAAAAATCAGAATTTTTCCAACTATTATGGCATTGTTCTCCAATATGCGTCCCGTCGTGTCGCCACCTCGTCCGCTCCTCCTATGCCATGTACGAGCCATCCGGAGATCCGAGCCGAGAATAAAACCTATTTTATTTTACATCCATCGATCCTATACTCCACGAGGGAGTGTACATGAAATCTAGATCGAAAGTAAAATAAAATAAAGAGTGGCTAAACAATGCCGTATTTAATTACAAAAATTAAATACTAATCTAGCCTCGTCAACCCCGAGGATTCAAATAATATACAATCATACACAAACAATCACATACACACATATAGCCATAATAGTCGGATCTTATGCCTGCAACCAAAAGTTAGCCTACGCACATCCTACTATTATCCGGCATACAAAATATATGATATGTGCATGAAAGTAACCGAATCCAAAAACACACAAAACCGGAAACCATGGCTCTGATACCGCTATGTTGGTATTGCCCAGAAGCTCTGATACCATTTGTTGGCAACCGTGCTAATCCTCGGAATGCTCATAGGCTCCCATGTCCCCGGATTAAAATTTTCACTAATGAAAACTAATCCGGATGGGATGAGTTTCCTAAGCACAACCAATTCGTCGTCGTGCTAACGACTCGAGCGATCGCTTGAACAAACTAGTTGTTCAAGCAACACAACTCTTCTAGTCGGTTAGCCGCGGAAGAGACGACGGACGGATCGCCGGTTTTTGTGTTTGTCTTCGGGGTCCATGATTATACAATATATATTCATATACACACATGTATAATCATCATATATAAGAACATGCTCAGATCTGAAATTAAAGTTATAAAACTTTTATACCTCTTGATCTTCTATCGTATGTCCTAACCTCCTTGTAGACTTCGTGTGGGCGAAGATCCTCCACAAGTTGAAGCTTCTTAGATCTTCTTCAATCCAAAGAATGAAGAACTCTCTTTCCCTTCTTGCTTGAGCCAACCACCAATCCACAAAGGATTGATGCATGCCCCAAGAATAGAGAGAACATAATGGAAACAACTAAGCAACCAACTAGGGACAAACCCTAGCTCCTAGTGCCACGGCCAAGAGGAAAACAAAGGGAAAAGAGGAATAGGTTGGGCACCACCAAAGGTATAGGAAAAGGATAGGAACCGCCAACACCCTAGGAAGAAGAAGAACACTTCCCTATAGTTGCCACCTACCTTACCTTTCAAACCCTAGCCGCCAAGCTTCCTTTGGATTTCTTGCCCAAGGTAGAGGAAGAGAAGGTAGTGGCCGGCCAACCCTTAGAGGAAGAAGATGAGCCCTTCCCCTATAGTTGCCGCCCAACCATAACTTCAAAACCTAGCTGCCTAATCCAAAGAGCCAAACCCTAATCTAATTAGGGTTTCCTCCATAGGTGTCTTGCCTAAGCATGGTGGAGAGGAGAGATCTAGGAGCTAGCCACCTCCAAGGAAGAAGACAAGCTCATCCATAGGTTGCCGCCCCCTCTAGCTCCACCACCTTGGCTGCCCAACCTAAGGAACCAAAACCCTAATTAGGGTTTCCTCCTTGAGGTTGCTTGCCGCCCAAGTAATGCTAGGCAAAACCCTAATTTCCTTAGCATCCATCATGAACCATCCATTAAACTTAGTTGCCGCCCAACCCATGCTCCCTTATATAGAACTTAGGAGAAAATTGGTTATTGATGAGGTAGCCAAAAATATAGGAACTAATTCCCAATTTGCCGCCCACCTTATCCAACCTTTCCTCTCCCTTTTATATAGAGTTAGGTTTAGGCCTTGGTTTAATCTCCACCGTCGGTTCTAGGGTTTTAATCTCAACCGTCAGATTTAGAGATTTAATCTCAACCGTCGGTTCTAGGAAATAATCCCAACCGTCGGATCTAGAGATTTAATCTCAACCGTCGGTTCTAGGAATTTAATCCCAACCGTCGGATCTAGAGATCTAATCTCCACCGTCGGTTCTAGGGATTCAATCCTAACCGTCGGATCTAGAGATTTGTTTTCCATCATTTGATCTAGACTTCATGAGGTTTATATAAGGCTACGATAGGGACCATGAGGAGGAGTTGGGTCTTGGCCACCCGATGGATCGGAACCACACAAACTTGATCCATCAATGATGTTCCATTCCACTAGAGGATCATCATCGAACTACCTCACCAACCCCCATAAATTAATATGGGCTCCATATATTATTTGTACATCCATCTCCCCGTGTTTAAGATATCGAATGTCCGTCAATTAATTGATTTATCGACCATCAATTAATTAACATCTAACTCCTCGAGTAGTACCACTCAACCTTATCATCATGTTGACTAAGTCAACCTGCAGGGTTTACATGATGAACCTTATGAGCTCCTCAAGGGGACATCATCAACCTAATATATAGGACACGGATTCCTCCTATAATCAACGGCACACCATGTAAATAATATCACTTCCCAACTTACCGGGCATATTGATTTAATCCATAGAAATCTCACCCTCTGGTAAATCAAAGAAATAAATACTAAGTACATGTGCCCGTTATTATATCGGGATTAAGAGCATGTACAACATAATATTCGAGGTCCGATTCAATTATGTAGTCAGCAATAAATTGAATCACCTCTATGTCGGTCCTGCTCAATACACCGAGGTGTACTAGTGTAACTCTATGTTCAAGATAAAACAATACCAAGCTACACTACAACCATGCCAATGGTTTGTCCAAAACCATCTTGGTTGTGAGCCTCTACTTATATTCTACAAGGGACTGATAACATGATTTTCTGTGCCGCACCCAGGCACCATGTTATCTACCATGTAAAATATTAGACAATATGCACACATATAACGTGCAAACAATGATCATGTGATTCTTATTTCAAAATAAAGATGTCCATACAAAAGAGCTAGGCTTTCAGTATACATCCCAACATCAGTATACATTCTCCAATGCATACTCATGTGTCAACTTGATATCTCATATTCATGACTTGTGAGATCAAGTCATCGAGTTGAGCTACATGCTAGTCTCTACGCATTAACATTGTCCCTGAATGTTAATACTTGACTAGGAATGATTAAGAGTAGTGTTCTCTATATCATCTCATTATCGATTCAACCAATCGATTGATATAGATAAGAACCTTCTACTCAAGGACATTATTATACTTAGTTATTTGGCACCAATACAAGTAAATATAATAACCATGCCTTTATAAATAGGAATATGATACAATAAAGTTCATACAACAATCATCACATGATTGGCTCTAGGTATTTCACTAACATTTGATATTGGCGGCATAAAGTCCAAACAAGAGTCTTGGCAGCATAAGTCCAATATTTGGCAGCGTAAAGTCCAAGTGGAGTTTTGGCAGCGCAAGTCCAATGTGCCTTGGTGGTGTAGACACTGTTAGCATGACATAGCCGAAGGAAGCACCTGAAGGCTAGCGTATGGATGAACAAGTCATGGATGACTTGGAGGGATCCGATAGGCGTGAGGTTGACGGAATTGGCTACAAGACTTAGGTCTAGGCTACGAGTGGTCTAGCAAGTATGGGGGCACCATACTTGGGTTAAAACCTCATGTTTGAGGTGTGTCAGTCGACTGGTGTCATATGGCAGTCGACTGGTGTTAGTCAACTAGGGTTTGATTGTGGGAAGTGTCCCAACAATCGACTGCCATAGGTGGGCAGTCGACTGATCATGTGATCAGTCGACTGATGCTCGATTTGTCGGGCACAGAATGGAGTCTGATTCGATTGATGGGGTTAGCAGTCAAGTGAAGGCTCTATCAGTCGACTGATAGACATAATTAGTCAACTGATGTCCTATTCGTTGGATTTTTTCAGCGTGGATTACACTATTGTCTCATAGCAACAGTGTTATCAGTCGACTTATGGTCCCAAACATTCGACTGATCAGCGATTTCCAGCCCAGGCAGAAGCTTTAAATGGAGCTCGTGGAGGAAGAAATCAACAATGGTTCTTGAGCTACTTTGGGGCGATTTGTTGCTACAAATCATGGTCACCAAGGCTATTCTTCAAGCAACCAAAAGCAAGCAATCCAAAGGCAATTGTAAAGTGTTTTCCTTTACTTGTAGTGTATTTTCTTATTGTAATTGCTTATATTTACTTCTTACTATTGTAAGATCATTTGTAAGAGGTTTCTCCACCTCCGGATTGTTTCGAGAAGGAGTTGTTTGTGATTAGTGGTTTCGTGTGCATCACTAGGCCTCTTTAGAGCTCGATCCGTTGAGTAGGAACCTTGAGGTTCCGAACCACGTTAAATACTTGTGTATTGGTGTACTTGTGTTTGTCTATTTCGTTATTCCTTTTTTATTATTCCGCTGCGCACTAACGAGAATTGTAGAGACAAGCACGAACGAATTCCATCAACATACGAATCACGCTATTCACCCCCCCCCCCCTCTAGCGGTCAACATTTCCTCTACAGGTAATACGCGGGTATATGGATTCCAGCTTCCAAACAAACAAAGATGATTCCAGGTCTTAGTCTGGTTACGTATTTACCTTAAATAGAGGCGCAATAAGTTGGAATGGTTCCAAGCAAGACACTATAGCAAATTCTACCACTGAGGTAAAATACATTGCAGCTTTGGAAGCAGAAAAGGAAGCAGTTTGGATCAAGAAGTTCATCTTTGAACTTGATGTGGTCTCATCAATGATCTAAACATGTGCTTCGCTGCTATCATTTGATCAAAGAGATCATAAGTAGGAAGGAAATACAAATCGAGAAGATTCCCACTGAAAGGAACTTAGCGGATCGTTTAACTAAGTAAGTTTGAGGGTCATGTTAGAGCTTATGGTATTGAATATCGTAGCGATTGGCATTAAGCCAAGTGGGAGTTTGTTAGTAATATATGAGAGATGTCCTAAGATAATCACCTTATGATTGTACCATTTATTTGATAAATGAAGATTCACTATTTAAGTATACATGTTTTCATGTATTTGATTGGATCTTAAACTCATTTACTGAATGTCCACAATATGATTCACAGCGTGAGAGAATTTGTGATTCGATCACAACTAGTGAGTATCTCTACATGTGTAATTGTGATGTATTGGAATTATCCCTAGTCGATAAATTGATGTATTCAGATACCATCAATTCTGTTGAGACTAGCACGAGTTATATTCCTCGGTTTATCCAAGTTGTTGTTCCTCACTGGCTGGAGACATTGGGATGTCTGGAGTTAATCGTGGATGCTAGTTATGGTAACTAGTTCATTGGAGTGACTAGCCGTAAGACTTCATATGGTTCTCTGCATATATGGATATATCAATGAAGTTCTTATTGCAGCTTAAGTGCGATGATCCTTCGACTTACGGTATTCAAGTCATCTTAGTCATGTAGACTTATGCTTTGACATCTTAAGCAAACATCTCCGAGGAAATGTGGACCCGGGATGATTGGGTATAAGTCGAAGTGGTCGAAGGTGTTTGAATAGCCTACAGAGGATTCACCACTCCTTACTAGGAGATG
Source organism: Wurfbainia villosa (assembly GCA_025175895.1). NCBI lineage: Eukaryota > Viridiplantae > Streptophyta > Magnoliopsida > Zingiberales > Zingiberaceae > Wurfbainia > Wurfbainia villosa. Next base: position 46,060,578 of record CM046007.1, on the reverse strand, counting down.
TATACCCTATGACCTCTCGTTGGATTGTTACTAAAGTCTTTGGCCAAAGCATTTCATGTTTAGAGTATAGTACTCTTGGATACATGTGTAGTAACTAGAATCCATAGGACGAGGAAGTAATACTTGGGCTAGGTGTGACGTAGTTAGCCTAGTAGGGACTGACACTATAGACCATGTGCTGAACTACGTGGGTATAAGATGAGTGAAGGGAACGGGGCACGATTCACTGTGGTTGCTGAAAGGTTTCAGAAATTATTCTGGGGTCAACCGTTGATTTTTCGGTTAATAGAGGATCATGATATAATACTAGGTGTCACTCATGATCGTTCTATAATTAATGGTTAATTATAGACGACCAACATAAATCGGGAATCTATTTGGTCACACACACAACGAGTGTTATCCGAAGGATTTAAAACAAGCTTGAGAATGAGATTCTCCGACCAAGAGAGAGACTTGGTTTGGTTGGACCAAACATAGAGCGAGCATGAAATGGTTTTAGTCACATCGGAAGCATGGATGGGTCATGTCTTTTCAAGACATGATGGATGAAATTGGTTTGGTTCTAATTCAATGGTGGAAAATAAACCAAAGGGGTTTGGTTTGTTTTAAACGAATGAACCAAAGTTGGTTTGATTTATTTTAACTTAAAATAGACCAATGCGGTTTGGTTTATTTTAACTTAAGTTATTGGAGCTGGTTAACGGGTTTTAGTTGTGAACCAATAACCACTAGGAGAAGGTTTCTTGATGGTCAAGAAACACACGCTCTATAAAATACGGCTTAAGGGTTTTGGAATCCCTAATGAAGCCCTAAGAGTTGCCGCCCACTTCTCTTCTCCTCTTCCTCTCCTTGCCGCCCAAAGGTTGTTGCTGCCCAACCTTGCTGTAGCAGCTCTTCCTCCTCGCCGCCGGCCATCCACTAGCCATCGGCGACTCCTCCATCCATCCTCCCTTGGCCACCGGCGACCAAGGAGCAAACGACAATTGATTGGCCAGCCATCTTCTCCACCAACACAAGCTGTCCAGTTTTGGACAGATTGTTTCTCTCTTCGTAGAGAGGTCATTTAGTCAACATTTTGCGCTCCGATAGTGACCTACTTATCGGGGATTGGATCTCCGGCAATACTCATAGGTGGAGGACCAAGGTTTCGTCAATTAGTTGACGAAAACCGCTTCCGAGAAGCGAGTTCATGGAGCTCGTTTTTAGATCCGAATTTTGATTCGGATTGTGATAGTCTCTTGGATAACAACGTCTTCGACACGAGGCTAGTAACTCTTGTGAAGACGGGGCTCGTGGCTTTGTGAAGCTATCCCGAAGATACTCGACGTGGATACGTATAGAGGCGATTCTAGCGAGGGTTTCTACGGTTGATATCATTCCCGCTACACGTGATACGTCAGGTATAACTAGAATAAATTTCCTTTTATTGCAAAATTTAAAATAACGATTATGTCTACACTTGTTGTATCCTCCATGCATGTGGTGTGTGTGTTGTAATAAAATTAGTTTATTGCTTCTTTATGCTTCCGTTGTGTGCATGTTTACGAAACATGTTCGAACACACACGCATGTCGGTGCCAGGGAAACCCAACACTATATTGTGATAGTGCGGTGCTGGGTTGAATTGTTTAAGTTTGTTCAGTAATCTTTGATCATTGTACTGTATAGTGACAATGCGGTACAGGATTGAATTGCTTTAGTTTGTTTAGTTTAGTTTTCAGTTAATCTTTGATCATTGTGTTGTATAGTGATAGTGCGGTGTATGGTAATGTCCGTTAATCAGAATTGTTTAACCATTGTATCGTATAGTGATAGTGTGGTGCATGGTTGAATGATTCTTGCACATTAGGTTAGCTTTCAAATAATTGTTTTGATAGTTGTAGGAACCCTAGTGTTAATAATGTTTAGAAACAAATGTTCAACCATTGAGTTCCATGGGAGATGACTGGAGTTACCTTATACTACATTAGTGTAGTTAGGGGGTTCGGTAAATAATTTGGGGAACATTACCATGATAAAACAAAATCATTCACATCAAATTTTAGCGCCGTTGTCGAGGACTAATAATGGTGTTCGTTTGTTTTTAAACTGTAGTTTGTTTATTTGTTTTTCTTTCTTTTATTATTAGTGTCTTTCTTATCATTTCTATTTGTTACTTATTGTGTTAGTTGTTTGTGGTGATGACTAGGTCTTTAGGCGATAATCTATTTGAGTCTTATGCAGCCCTTCCCTCAGAGGCCGGTGCAGCCTAGGAAGAGGGTTGTTGAAGAAAAGGCTAGGAAATTCCATAAGCTAGTAGATTTGTTCAGCAAGATGGAAGTCAATGTCCGTTTGTTGACAATGATCGAGCATATTCTCAAGTATGCCAAGTTTCTTAAAGATTTGGGTGTTCACAATGAGAAGATGAAAGGTAATGAGTTGATTAGAGTAGGGAAGAATGTATCAACACTCACCTAGCTAGGGTGATAGAGGATGTGTTGGTTAAGGTACTCTTTCTATGGAGGTAGGAGATATTGTAGTTCAGTTCAGTATTTTGGACGCTATGAAGCACCTGATGGAGGATCATTCTATTCTTAGCATGGAAATAGCTGATGAGCTTGACTGCATGAACTTTATTTCTTAGTCTGTTTTTCATTTGGATATCTCTGCACCTTCTACATTTTTTTGTGATTTTATTGATTCTGATGATTTTGATGTTGATGATAATTTGTTGTTAGGACCTATCTGTGGGCCCTTTTATATAGACAGGGATATGGAATGTGTAAGGAGTTTCGCTCTTTAGGCGACGCCCCAAGAATCACTTCCATCAGATGTTTTTGAGAAATATCATTTCATGGTCGAGCATGGGATAGTCTTAGGTCATATTATCTCTGTGAATGGTATTGAAGTAGATCATGCTAAAATTCATGTTATATCTTCTTTATCTTACCCCGCTTCTGTGTGGAAAGTTCATGCTTTTCTAGGTCATGCAGGTTTCTACAGACATTTTATCAGAGACGTCAGTAAGATTGCCCTACCCTTGACCAACTTGTTACAGAAGGAGGTGGTATTTTAGTTTGACCAGCGGTGCAAGGACTCCTTTGACCAGCTTAGGCAGGCTTTGATATCAGCACTGATCCTTCGACCACCAGATTGGACTCTCCCGTTCGAGTGATGTGCGATGCCTCGAACTACGCATTGGGAGTTGTCTTAGCACAGAGAGTGGACAGAGCATCTCATGTGATCTGCTACGCCTCAAGGACATTTGATGCTGCACAATCCAACTACACCGCAACAAAAAAAGAGCTTTTTGCAATTGTTATTGCTTTGGATAAATTTAGATCTCATTTGCTCTGTTCTCATGTGGTTATTTTTTTCTGATCATGCAGCTTTAAAATTCCTCCTATAGAAGCCAGATGTGAAACTAGGACTGATTAGATGGATGCTTCTGCTTTAAGAATTCGACGTAGAGATACGCGATAGGAGCGAGAGGAAGAACCTGGTAGCAGACCATTTGAGCAGGATAGTGAGGGAGATTGAGCCGACTCCCATAGCAGATTCTTTTCCAGATGAGCATCTTTTTCACCTGCAGGGTAAGATACCATGGTATGCAGATCTTGCTAATTATTTAGTTGCCCGTGTTGTACCTTCACATTTTACTCATGCACAAGTCTATAAATTAAAAACTGATGCCAAGTATTATGTATGGGATGATCCTTACCTTTGGAAGTTTTGTAGTGATCAGATCATTAGACAATGTGTTCCTGATTATGAGTTTCATTCCATACTTATTTTTTATCATTCTTTGGCTTGTGGGGGACATTTTGGACCCTAAAAGACTGCTAGGAAAGTTTTAGAGTCTGGTTTTTATTGGCCCACCTTATTTCATGATGCCTATGAATTTTACAAAGCCTGTGAGCGATGTCAACAAACAGGGAACATAGGAGGTAGAAATGAAATGCCTCAACAACCCTTGTTATTCTGCGAGATTTTTGGTGTTTGGGGTATTGATTTTATGGGTCTATTTCCTGTATCTTTTGTATTTTCATATATTATTTTGGCAATTGATTATGTTTCTAAATGGGTGGAGGTCATCCCACCAGGACTGATGATTCTCCAATTATTGTGGATTTTGTTAGGTCTCACATATTTTGCAGATTTGGGGTACCCAGGTGAAGCGAAGTTGTTTCGCTTCGGTCACTTGTACATAGCGATCCTATCTTGCGTTTCCGGATTAAAATTTTATTAATTAAAACTAATCCGAATGGAGATGGATTACCCAAGCAACCAATTCATCATCATGTTATTCGATTTGAGCAGTCGCTTGAATAAACTTATTGTTCAAGCAAGCTAACCCATTTCCTCGATTAGCCGCGGAATAGATGATGTACGGATCGCCGGTTTTTGTATTTATGATTGGGGTCCATGTCAATCAACAACATACAAAATACAAGATAATATGAATCAAAATTAAACAAGATTATACCTCTTGTTTTACCTCTTGATCGTCTATTGTATTCTTATCCTCTTCTTGGAAATCGTGTGGGCGATGATCTTCCAAGAATTGAAGCCTCCTAGACCACGTATCTTCCCTTCCTTTCTCGCTCCAAACAAGGGAAGAAAATCCTCCCTTCTTCTCCTTACTTGTGCCGACCACTAAACTCCAAGTTTGGTGTCCGTCGGCCCTAAGGAGAGGAAAGGATGCGCCGACCAAGACAAAGGAAGAAGGAGCCCTAGCCTTTGTTGCCGCTAGCCCTAGGAAAGGGAGAGGAGGCACCGACCAAGGAGATGGGGAGGAGGCACCAGTCAAGGGGGAAGGAAAACCCTAACTCCTTTGCTTTGTTGCCGCCGACCCTAAGCAAAACTCTAACCCCAAAAAACCTTTTGTTTTGTTGCCGCCCATGCCTCTCCACCACCTTATATAGATCTAGGCTTCATGATTTATTTATAATATGCTACAATAGGGACCATGAGGAGGAGTTGGATCTTGACCACCCAATGGATCCAACCACATATAACCCAATTCATTAATGATGATCCATTCCACTAGAGGATCATTTTTGATCTACCTCACTAACCCCCATAATTAAATATGGGCTCCACATATTATTTGCACAAAATATCTCCTCGTGTTTAAGATATCGAATGTCCATTAATTAATTAAATTACTGACAATTTAATTAATCAATATCTAACTCTATGAGTAGTACCACTCATCCTTATCATCATACTGGACCAAATCCACCTACAGGATTTACATGATAAACTTTATGAGCTCCTCAAGGGGACATCATCATCCTACTGTATAGGACACGGTTTCCTCCTATAATCAACAACACACCATGTAAATAATATTATTTTCTAACTTACCAGGCCTATCGATTTAACACATAAATCTCGCCCATTGGTAAATCAAAGAAATAAATACTAAGTACATATACCCGTTATTATATCGGGATTAAGAGCATGCACACCATAATATTTGAGGTCTGATTCAATTATATAGTCAGTATAAATTGAATCACCTCTAAATCGGTCCTGCTTAATACATACAAAGTGTACTAGTGTAATTCTATGGTCAAGATAAACCAATACCAAATTACACTACAACCATGCCAATGGTTTGTCCAAAACCATCTTGGTTGTGAGCCTCTACTTATACTCTACAAGGAACTAATAACATGATCTTCTGTGCGACACCACACACCATGTTATCTACAATGTAAGGTATCAGACAATATGCATAAATATAAAATACAAACAATGATCATGTGATTCTTATTTCAAAATGTAGATGTTCATACAAAAGCTAGACTTTTAGTATACATCCTAACAATCTCCCACTTATACTAAAAGACTATGCTGCCATCAAACTGCCATACATTTGATTCTCATTCCCTCCACATGTCTATCAAAAGCTCTCGTTGGAAGGGCCTTAGTGAAAGGATCTGTCAGGTTATCCTTTGATGCAATCTTGGCAACAACAACTTCTCCTCGTTTTACGATCTCTCGTATCAAGTGGTACTTGCGCTCTATGTGTTTACTTGCCTTATGGGCTCGTGGTTCCTTCGAGTTTATAATTGCACCATTGTTATCACAATAAATTATGATAATTTTAGGCAAACCAGGAATCACATCCAAGTCCATCAAGATGTTCCTGAGCCATACAACTTCTTTGGCTGCCTCAGAGGCTGCCACATACTCAGCTTTCATGGTGGAGTCCACCATGCATTTCTGCTTGACACTCCTCCATACAATGGCTCCACCTCCCAAAGTAAATACATAGCCTGAGGTAGACTTACTGTTATCCCTATATGATTGGAAGTCAGAATCTGTGTAACCCACAGGGAGTAATTGATCTTCCTGGTATACCAGTATATAATTCCTAGTCCTTCTCAGGTACTTCAATATATGCTTTACCACAGTCTAATGTCCCTATCCTGGATTACTCTGATATCTGCTAACCATGCCCACGGTAAAGCAGATATCCGACCTCGTACATAACATAGCATACTTGAGGCTTCCTACTGCCGAAGCATAAAGAACCGCCTTCATCTCCTCTATCTCCTTTGACGTTCTAGGACACATCTCTTTAGATAAAGGTACTCCATGCCGAAAAGGTAGAAAACCTTTCTTGGAGTTCTGCATGCTGAAACGAGCTAAAATAGTATCTATGTTTGAAGCTTGAGATAAGCACAACATCCTTTTCTTGCGATCCCTTATAACCTTGATCCCAAGGATGTGTCCCATTTCTCCCAAGTCCTTCATATCAAATTGTTTGGACAACCATACCCTTATGTCTGATAACACTTTGACATTGTTGCCAATGAGCAAAATGTCATCTACATATAGTACAAGAAATACAACTACATTTCTATCACATCTCTTGTATACACAAGACTCATCCAGACTTTGAATAAATCTATATGACTGGATTACCTCAATAAAGCAGATGTTCCAAGATCTCGAAGCTTGATTTAATCCATAAATGGACCGATTAAGCTTACACACAAGACGCTCTTTGCCCTTTGCAATGAATCCCTCTGGTTGCTCCATATAAATGTTTTCTTCAAGACCTCCATTAAGGAAAGTTGTCTTGACATCCATCTGCCAAACCTCATAATCCATATGAGCAACAATAGACAAGAGAATCCGGATAGACTTAAGCATGACTATGGCCGAAAAAGTCTCCTCATAATCAATACCCTCTTTCTGAGTATACCCTTTCGCAACAAGCCTTGCTTTGAAGGTCTCTACCTTCCCGTCTGATCCTCTCTTTCTTTTGTAGATCCACTTGCATCCAATGGTTTTACACCATGGGTGGTTCTACTAGCTCCCATACCTGATTTGAATCCATAGATTCTATCTCAGAATTCATCACCCTTTGCCAAGATACCGCATCTTTATCTTGGAGTACCTCGTCATATGTCGAGAGATCAAGTTCATGTTCGCCAGGGACCAAATCAGAAGATTCTCCCAAGAACATAAATCTATCAGGTTGTTTTACAACCCACCCACTACGACGAGGTATCACCTGTGTATCCTCGGTGACACGCGGTGCAGTCACTTGTGGTATGTCCTCTTGTACCATTGGTACTGAAGCAACGACTTCTCCTCTTAATTTCTCTAGAACAATCTTGCTCATGGGCTTGTGGTTCATCACATAGTCTCCCTCTAAAAATTGGGCATTCGTGCTAACAATCACCCTCTGATCTCTAGGACTATAGAATAAACCACCTTTCGTTCCTCTAGGTGTTGGGATGTATACCGAAAAGTCTATCTTTTGTATGAACATCTTTATTTTTGAAATAAGAATCACATGATCATTGTTTGCATATTTATAGTTATGCATATTGTCTAATACATTACATTGTAGATAATATGGTGTGAAGTGTCACACAGGAGATCATGTTATCAATTCCTTGCAAAGTATAAGTAAAAGCTCACAACCGAAATGGTTTTGGACAAACCATTGGTATGGTTATAGTGTGATTTGGTATTGGTTTGTCTTGACCATAGAATTACACTAGTACACTTTGTGTGTATTGAGCAGGACCGACTTAGAGGTGATTTGATTTATTGTTGACTATATAATTGAATCGGACCTCGGATATTATGGTGTATATGCTCTTAATCCCGATATAATAACGGGCACATGTACTTAGTATTTATTTCTTTGATTTACCAATGGGCGAGATTTATAGAGTAAATCGATAGGCTCGGTAAGTTGAGAAATGATATTATTTACATGGTGTGTCGTTGATTATAGGAGGAAACTATGTCCTATATATTAGGATGATGATGTCCCCTTGAGGAGCTCATAAGGTTCATCATGTAAACCTTGCAGGTGGACTTGGTCTGGTATGATGATAAGGTAGAGTGGTACTACTCATGGAGTTAGATGTTGATTAATTAATTGTCAGTAAATTAATTAATTGACGGACATTCGAGATCTTAAACATGGGGAGACATTTGTACAAATAATATATGGAGCCCATATTTATTTATGGGGTTGGTGAGGTAGATCAATGATAATCCTCTAGTGGAATGGATTATCATTAATGGATCGGACTTTATGTGGGCTTGATCTATTGGGTAGCCAAGATCCAACTCCTCCTCATGGTCCCTATTGTAGCCTATTAAAACCCTCATGAAGCCTAGATCGGATGATGAAAAATAAAACTCTAGATCCAACGATGGAGGTTAAATCTCTAGATCCGACGGTTGAGATTAAATCTTTAGATCTAAGGTTGAGATTAAATCTCTAGATCCGACGGTGGAGATTAAAAAGAGGCTTAAGCCTAGCTATATAAAAGGAGGGCCAAGGCTTGGGCGTGGATATACTTTTGGGAGATTAGGGTTTTGGAGATTGGCTTGAGAGGAGAGGTGGGAGGCGACAACCCTAGGGTTTCCTCTTCCTATTGGGCGGCAGCTAGGGTTTGGTCTTCCTCTTGGTCGGCGACATCTCAAACACCCTATCTCTCTCTAGTTCAGTGACAACTCCTCCCATTCTCTCTCTCTCTAGGTTGGACGACACCCTACATCCACTCCTTGGCCGGCGGCAACATCAAGCTTGGAGCTTGGTGGATGGTTCTAGATAGGAGAAAGAGTTTCGTTTCATTCTTCCTTTTGTTTGGAGCGAGCAAGGAAGGGAAGAACGTGTTCTAGGAGGCTTTGACTTTTGGAAGATCATCGCCCACACGACGTCCAAAAGGAGGAAGGACATACAATAGAAGATCAAGAGGTATAATTCTTGTTTATGAATCTTTTCTTATTCTATGCATCTTGTATATTTTGTATGTGGCTAAATTACTTGGACCCCGAAGACAAACACGAAAACTGGCGATCCGTACATCATCTATTCCGCGGCTAATCGTAGATAAGAGGTAGGTTACTTGAACAACAAGTTTGTTCAAGTGACCACTCTAATCGAATAGCACGACGATGGATTGGTTGCTTAGGTAATCCCTCTTCGTCAAGGATTAATTTTTTTAATCCGGGGGCGTAGATGGGATCACCATGCACAAGCGACCGAGTTGAAGTGGGAAGCGAAGTTTCCTCCCTTCACTAGGATAGCCTACGAACAGGCGCACTTCTATATGAGATTCCAACTTACCAACATCTCCCTTCAGCACATGTACTAGACTACCCCAAATCCAAATATGTCTCAAACTAGGCTTTCGCCCAGTCCACAATTCTGTGGGAGTAGAAGGGCCTGATTTAGATGGTACCAAGTTCAGAATATACAATGTCGTTTCAAGAGCATACCCCCTAAACGAATCTAGTAATTCAGAATAACTCATCATCGATCTAACCATCTCCATAAGAGTCCTATTCCTTCGCTCCGCCACACCATTCTGTTGGGGTGTACCAGGTGCAAACAGTTGGTATTGAATCCCAGCCTCTGATAAGTAACTCCTAAACTCTCCCAAGAGGTACTCACCACCATGATCAGATCGTAGTGTCTTGATACTTTTACCTTGATGTTTCTCCACATCAGCCTTGAATTCTTTGAACCTGTCAAAGCATTCAAACTTGTGGTGCATCAAGTAAATATATCCATATCTTGAATAATCGTCTATAAAAGAGATGAAATATTCAAAACCCCCTCTAGCCTGGATAGGCATAGGACCACACAAATCAGAATGAACCAATTCCAACACATCTTTGGCTCTATACCCCTTGGCCTTAAAAGGCCTCTTGGTCATTTTACCTTCCAAGCAAGATTCGCAGGTTGGGAAATCTTCCACCACCAATGAACCCAAAGGTCCATCAACTATCAACCTTTGAATTCTACTCAGGTTAATATGACCGAACCTTAGATGTCAAAGATATGTTTGGTTCATTTTCGAAGGTTCTTTTCTCTTATTAGATTTAGAAGATGAGTTATTTATTTCTATTTGCATCGTGGGAGTTCTTGGTTCAAGAGTGTATAAATTTTCTGCCAACGCACCAGAAAAGATAATCTCTCTATTCCTTTTTATAACAACTCTGTCATTAAAATAAATAGAATATCCATACATAAACTATTTAGAAACTGAAATCAAATTCTTTCTAAATGTAGGTACATAAAGGCAATTTCTCAGAACCAAAGTTTTATTCCTATCAAAAGATAAATAAACATCTCCCATTGCAATAACCGCCACCTTCGTAGCATTGGCCATGTAGATGGTAATCTCTCCCTCAGCTAGTCGTCTGGTTTCTTGGAACCCCTGCAAAGAATTGTAAACATGATCAGTGGCTCCCATATCTACACACCAGGTACCAATAGATAACATCGCTAAACATATTTCAACGACTAAACTAAAAGATATACCTTTGTTCTGTTTCCGGTTAAGACAGTCCTCCTTCCAATGTATAGTCTGCTTGTAAGTGAAGCACTTGCCTTTCGATTTCTTCACTCCTGCCTAAGATCCTACCGCCATCTTTGCCACGCCTTGTTTCTTCTTCTTCTTGCCTTTCGGCTTAAAAGTAGAAACCTTTTGAGCAACCATAGCATGAGCACTCTGACAAAAAAGCCCCTCTGTCGCCTGGAGTTCTGTCAGAAGCTCCGCCAACGAATATAACCTCTTATTCATGTTGTAGTTTAGGCGAAACTGCTCAAAACTTCTAGGTAGAGATTGGAGAATGATATCGACCTGGGTTTCCCCATCGATCTCCGCTCTAAGGACTTCCAGCTCATTCAAATGAGCCATCATCTTGAGAACATGATCCCTCACGGGTGTTCCCTCAATCATGGTGGTCGTCATCAAGTTCCTCATAGCTTCCTGCCTAGCAGCCCAATTCTGGTGTCCAAAAAGTTCCTTGAGATTGAGCATCATGTCATAGGCAGTAGTCATGGCTTGATGCTGATGTTGTAGTACATTTGATATAGAAGCCAAAATGTAACACTGCGCCATCTCATCTGCCTTGAACCACATCTTATAACTCTCTTTCTCCTTTTCACTAGAATCATCCGTAGGCTTAGGAGGATATTCTTCGAAGATTACATATTTGTATTTCTCAGCAGTCAAGATAATGTCCAGATTCCGTTTCCAATCAACATAATTAGGTCGAGTAAGTTTGTTTTCTTTTAGAATCACAACAAGTGGGTTGAAAGACATTTTGAAAAACCTAAGAATCACAGTGATCAAAACATTAGATTTCAAAATTTATTGATTCCTCAAACAATAAAATTTTAAAATCAACCAACACCTCAAAACATCGAGAATATCGTATGCCACGATAGTGTGGACATATACGAATTCTACATTTATAAGAGGAGGTTTTACCTATTAATTTTATTATCCTGTCAACCTTACTTTTTGACAAAAAAAAATTAATAGTTGGTTCCTCTTCGGCCCTACAAATAAAAGCAGTGACTCCGATGGGGATGATACTTTTATTTGCATCTAAGTGTTTACCATTACCAATACTATGTCAATTACCTCGGATTATGTGCCTTCCGATGGGGAAGTACACATGCTCCTAAATAATTTTCTATAACCATATTTGACCTAGTGATCCACAAAACAAACTCATCCGATATGGAGGAAGGCACTCAGCGCCAACACACAAGTTTGTTCGCATCACATGTCAAATTGTAATGGAGGCCCCGGGAATTAAAAAATATCCCTCTCCCACTTAGTAATTTAAAATTGAGGAATTTTCAAACACACACAACATGCATATCAAGCAATAAGCAATAAATATGAAAAAAATTAAAATTTTCAACTATTATGGCTTTTGTTTTCCAATATGCTTCCCGTCGTGTCACCACCTCGTCCGCTCCTCCCTTTACCATGTGCAAGCCACAAGGGGATTCGAGCCGAGATAAACTATTTTAATTTACATCCATCGATCCTATAATCCACAAAAGAGTGTACAACATATCTAGATCAAAAGTAAATTGAAATGAAAGTAACAGGCACAAACAATATATGATAAATGCATGAAAGTAATCAAATCCAAACAAACAAAATTGGAAACCGTGGCTCTGATACCACTTGAAGAGAAGTTGTTTCGCTTTGCTTTGCTTTGGTCACTTGTGCATGGCGATCCTATCTCGCCTCCCCGGATTAAAATTTTATTAATTAAAACTAATCCGGACAGAGATGGATTACCCAAGCAATTGATTCATCATTGTGCTATTCGATTTGAGCGGTCACTTGAACAAACTTGTTGTTCAAGCAACCTAACCCATTTCCTCGATTAGCCACGGAATAGATGATGTACAGATCACCAGTTTTTGTGTTTATGATCGGGGACCATGTCAATCAACAACATACAAAATACAAGAGAACATGAATCAAAATTAAACAAGATTATACCTCTTGTTTTACCTCTTGATCTTCTATTGTATTCTTATCCTCTTTTTGGACGTCGTATAGGCGACGATCTTCCAATAATTGAAGCCTCCTAGACTATGTATCTTCCCTTCCTTTCTCGCTCCGAACAAGGGAAGAAAATCCTCCCTTCTTCTCCTTACTTGTGCCGACCACCAAACTTCAAGTTTGGTGTCCGCCGACCCTAAGGAGAGGAAAGGATGCGCCGGCCAAGACAAAGGAAGAAGGAACCCTAGCCTTTGTTGTCGCCAGCCCTAGGAAAGGGAGAGGAGGCACCGGCTAAGGAGATGGGGAGGAGGCGCTGGCCAAGGGGGAAGGAAAACCCTAACTCCTTTGCTTTGTTGCCGCCGACCCTAAGCAAAACCCTAACCCCAAAAAAAACCTTTTGTTTTGTTGCCACCCATGCCTCTCCACCACCTTATATAGATCTAGTCTTCATGAGGTATTTATAATAGGCTACAATAGGGACCATGAGGAGGAGTTGGATCTTGGCCACCCAATGGATCCAAACCACATATAACCCAATCCATTAATGATGATCCATTCCACTAGAGGATCAACATTGATCTACCTCTCTAACCCCCATAATTAAATATGGGCTCCACATATTATTTGTACAAAATATCTCCCCGTGTTTAAGATATCGAATGTCCATTAATTAATTAAATTACTAAAAATTTATTTAATCAATATCTAACTCCATGCGTAGTACCACTCATCCTTATCATCATGCTGGACCAAGTCCACCTGTAGGATTTACATGATAAACTTTATGAGCTCCTCAAGAGGACATCATCATCGTAATATATAGGACATGGTTTCCTCCTATAATCAACGACATACCATGTAAATAATATTATTTTCCAACTTACCAGGCCTATCGATTTAACACATAAATCTCGCCCATTGGTAAATCAAAGAAATAAATACTAAGTACATGTGTCCGTTATTATATCGGGATTAAGAGCATGTACACCATAATATCTGAGGTCTGATTCAATTATATAGTCAGTATAAATTGAATCACCTCTAAATCATTCCTGCTCAATACACACAAAGTGTACTAGTATAATTCTATGGTCAAGATAAATCAATACCAAATTACACTATAACCATGCCAATGGTTTGTCCAAAACCATCTTGGTTGCGAGCCTGTACTTATACTCTACAAGGAACTAATAACATGATCTTCTGTGCGACACCACACACCATATTATCTACAATGTAATATATCAGACAATATGCATAAATATAAAATGCAAACAATGATCATGTGATTCTTATTTCAAAATGTAGATGTTCATACAAAAGATAGACTTTTAGTATACATCCTAACACCAGGGTGATCATCAGCGATCAAGGGTCTCACTTTTGCAACCGACACATGAAAGCCATATTAAGCAGGTATGGGGTGTTGCATAAAATTTCTACTCTTTATCACCCTCAGACAAATGGGCAGGCTGAAGTGTCAAATAGAGAGATCAAATCTCTACTGGAGAAGACAGTGGGGCTAGACAGAAAAGATAGGAGCAAAAGGTTGGAGGATGCTCTATGGGCTTATAGGACTTCCTATAAGACTCCCATAGGCATGTCCCATAATAGATTGGTTTATGTCACAGCGTGTCACTTGCCGGTGGAGATTGAGCACAGGGCTTACTAGGTAGTGAAATCTTGCAACATGGATGCTTACAGAGTTGGGAGAGAAAGAAAACTCCAACTTCAGGAATTTGAGGAGATACGATTAGAAGCCTATGAGAACTCCTGCATTTACAAAGAAAATACTAAGAATTTTCATGACAAGAGGATTTTGAGGAAGGAGGTCCATATCAGCGATAGAGTTTTACTGTACCATTCTCGTCTCAGGTTGATTAGAGGTAAGTTGAAATCCAGGTGGGACGGTCCTTTTTGTGTTACTAATGTGTTTCCCTATGGTGTTGTAGAGGTGTAGGAACCTTCTTCAAGAAACACTTTCAAAGTGAATGGATGTCGTCTCAAGATATTTCACGAGGGGGTGAGAGAAGCTTCGGTGGAGGATGTGCACTTTGAGGATGCTTCTTCTCCGACATGAAAGGGTCGTGTGTTCTTGTATTCATTGCATTCATTTCTTTTCTTTCATGTTCGGAATAAATTGTGTGTTGTGTGTTTGTTGCCTGTTTACCTAGGTTTTTTTGTTTGTTGTTGAGTCGAATAATTTTCCCTATGCATTCCTTAGTATCATTTTAGAGGTGGTAAAAATTAGTTAAGTTTGATCATCAAGTTGTGGAATTTTGGTGTATGATAAGATATTTCACTTGCATGCAGTCACTTGTTAGGATGGTGAATTTTTTGTCAATAGACCAAACTTTATTTTGATTTACTTAGTGAGGTTGTAAGTCATTCTTATCATTTACCCATTTTTGAGTGATAACATATGTGATACTTGTTACTCTAGAACTTGCTTTGAGTCTTTTCAAAACTGCATTAACATTTACTTGCATGAATATGACGAAGGATCTCACTCTTGTTTCTGTTCTTACTTGACTTGTTTGTCTGATCCACTTGATACTCCATGATGTCTTTCTCGCCATATCTTTGTATTTGCTATTTCTTGTCTTTTGACTTGCTTGTTATCCATGTTGTCTTTATGGATTATCTTTTCCCATCTCTTTTGTTTCTATATTGGAGGAATAATATGATAAGTTGCTTTGTCTGAGATGAAAAAAATTCGTAAGTGTGGGGGAAGAGATATTGTTTTAAATGGAAATTGACAAAGAGACTAAGCCTTGAACAGATTTTCTACACACGTCTTCAGTTTTAGAGCAATGGGCTACAAGAGATGCACCTTGGTTGTTTAGAAGGTTTAGAAAGTTGCCAGGTTATGGTATTGAATTGATTGCGTTGTGGATCTTAGTTTTTGAATGATGGATTTCAAGGGGACAACACAATTAGAAGTGGAATTTCTGAAATCTTCAGCTGCAGAATATTCTGAACCGAAGCATTCAAGTTGGGAAAGAATAAGATGATAGAGGCAGTCTGTGTTTTTATTGCATTAGTTACCAAAGCTTTAAGAGGACATGCATACATGTGGATTCAGGAAATGCCAAGGTTATTTAAAAGGAAGTGTAGCTTGGAATGGTTCTTAAATCTGAGGCTCCCAGTCACAACAATTGGAATTGGCCTGAGCTGGGTTTTGCTCTTCTGGCAGGAACGATGGCCAAGGAAACTCTATGGGAAAATTCTGGATCACAGTGTTTGTCCACTAACTGAAGGGTAAGAATCCAGTAGGCAGCTCAGAGAACAGTCATTCGAAGCTATTGGGACTATCACTTCACTTACAGAAGAGTTGTCGGTGAATGCAGTTCAAGTGATATCACTTGAAAAGAGCACTGAGAAACTCAAGCAAAAGATCGCAAAGCCAAACAGAGAGTTGAAAACATAGAAGCAGAAAATGAGTCATTGATTGCATTATCAGAGAAAGGAAGATTTGGATGGTTATCATAATAAAGTCAATGAACTTAGTGAATCACTGGAAGTTGTTCAGGCTGAGAAGGAGTCTACTGATGAGAAACTTGCTTCTCATGCAAACACCATAGAAGAATTGACAAATCTCCTAGTTCTCGAAAATCAGTTAAGAATTTATGAAAGGTCTCCAGCATCTTTCAGCTTTTGTTGCAGCAATTCAAGGACCAATTGGATGAATTACTTTAAATTGATACACTTGCTATTGCAGTTGCTGTCAGTTCCAACACCAAACTCAATTCAATCTAACTGCCTATGCACAAGTTGTATCATACTTCTTACTCAACAAGGGTATCAACAGAAAAAAAATCAACAGCATTATCAGAGTTATACGGCAGAAATAGCTGATGAGGGTAAGGAAGAAACAGATTCAAATTTAGTGCTTGGAAGGATGCAGGAATTGCTATTTTGAGTAAGAAGCTGGAGTCTGGTAATTCTAATTTAGTGCTAGTTCAAAAAGCCTGTGCCAGTTACAATGTTTAAAAGGTCTTCAATGATGGATGTCAAATTTTCTAATAGTGTCAGTCAGTTAAGAATGGTTGTTGAAATCAGATTCAGCTGCTAAAGTAAAGTAAAATTCTGGCATCTGAAGACATGTAATGAAAATACTTGCATCGCAGCTGCACCATATCACTAGAAGTGGAGTTGACAATGGTCGACAAGCTAGTGAGGAAGGAAATAGAGGCAGCATAGAGAAGGCTAGGAGCAAGATCGTTGAGCAAGGTAGGGATCGCAAGTGGTTCTAATGGAGAATAAATAGAGAAATTAGAGAGGGAGATAAAAGAAGGAAATTCTTTAGTGCTCGATCTGAACTTAAGCTTGCACATTTCTGAAAAGAAAAAAAAACAAACACAAGAGATTGGAATTGAAACTATATTTGCAGGTTTCATGATTGCTTGTCTCGAGAAGCTGGACTTGAAGTCACTACTGTAAATCTCTCAGTGCTAAAGAAGGGTTTCCAGCATCTGAAGATTGGATCCCCCAGCAGAAGCACACGAACAAGGAGGAGCTGCTAGCTTACTGTAAAAATGAAATGGTAAACATGAGTAGACGACATGACTAGGCCTTGCAAGAAAAAGACAGAGGAGTTGTTTAAGCTCAGGATAATAATTTCTCAAGGAAAGGCGGAGATTGAGCACTTGGAAAAAAATTACCGGAACCTTCAATTTATAACCATGGTGATGAGTTGCATAACCTTAAGGAGAGAATTCAAATTCTACTTTCTAAGAATAACCACAAATCTCCTTACCTGCAGAATTTGCTTATGAAGAAGACACATGGAAAATAACTACATGCAGAATTTGCTTATGCAGAAAACAAATGAGCCCAAGTATCTATCGTCACAAATCTCAGATGTAGAAAACTAAGCATCAATCCATTCATCTATGGAGGCTAACTGCTGTAAAACAAATGGAGGAAGAAAAGTGGTATCACCTTGCAATTGTCCACCGCAAATCTAATGCATCAGCTGGACTACTCACTGTCTGTTGGTGGAAGCTGCCGAAACTGATTTTTTTTGTATGCAGGATTTGCTACCCATGGAGCTAGAGTTAATTGCAAGTTCACTTGATAAAAATCTGCAGAATGCCAAGGATATGCATTCAGAATG
This sequence comes from Wurfbainia villosa, assembly GCA_025175895.1. NCBI lineage: Eukaryota > Viridiplantae > Streptophyta > Magnoliopsida > Zingiberales > Zingiberaceae > Wurfbainia > Wurfbainia villosa. The sequence goes on along the minus strand of CM046007.1, from coordinate 46,042,665 downwards.
GAGAAACTGGAGTATGCTAAGGAGGAAATTGACCTGAGTGAATTGAGAAGCTTGTATTTTCCTAAAGTCAACACCTAAAACAGTTGTATCAGAAGTTGTATGCTGTTGAGAGTTATTTCCCCCTACACTACTATTGCAACTAATCAGGTTAATTCTTCGAATTCTTTCATTATTGTCTTGTTCATAGTATCTTGTGTTGGGTTTCTCCGACACTGCAGTGGGTGTGTGTTCAAACATGTTTCGTAAATATGTGCACAATGGAAGAAATAAAAATAATAAATCTAATTTATTACAATACACACGCTATACTCATGCAATATACATTATGTGTAGACATAATCGCAGTTTCAAATTTTACAATAAAAGGAAATTATGCTAGTTATATCTGATACAAATCAGCGGGAATGACATCAACCGGAGCAACTCACGCTAGAATTGCCTCTATCTGTATCCACGTCGAGTACCGTCGGGATAGCTTCACCTAGCTATGAGCCTCGTCTTCGTAGGAGTCACTAGCCTCATGTCGAAGACGATGTGATCGAGAGAAGATCACAATCCAAATCAAAATTCGGATACAAAAATGAGTCCCCAAAACTCGCTTCTTTGAAGGGGTATTCGTCAACCGATTGACGAATCCTTAGTCCTCCACATATGAGGATTGTCAAAGATCCAATCCCAGAAAAGAAAGTTGTTGTCGGAGCTCCAAAAGCTGTCCAAACGATGCTCTGACAAGAACGAAGCAAGATGTCCAAAAACTGGACAGCTTGGTGGAGGACTTGGCGACGGCCAAAGGAAAAGGGTCGGCTGGTCCTTGGTCACCAGAGCCAAGGAGGGTCGCCGGAGGATCGCCGACAGCAGTAGGAGGCCGGCGACAGTAGGTGGCATCGGCAACAGCAGGTGGCGTCGACGGCAAGAGCCCCTTGGGCGGCGGTGGCAAGGAGAAGAAAGGAAAGGAGGCTAGGGTTTCCAAAAACCCTTGAACCGAAAAAAATCTCTCTCGAAAAACCCTTATTCTGTGTTTTTATAGAGAACACATTCTCCTAGCGATTATTGGTTCATAACCAAAACCCGTTAACCCGCTCCAATAACTTAAGTTAAAATAAACCAAACCGCGTTGGTCTATTTTAAGTTAAAACGAACCGAACCAACTTTGGTTCATTCATTTAAAACAAACCAAACCCCTTTGGTTTATTTTCCACCATTGGATTAGAACCAAACCAATTTGGTTTATCCATCATGTCTTCAAAAGACACGACCAATCCATGCTTCCATTGCGACTGAAACGATTTCATGCTCGCTCCTTGTTTGGTCCAACCAAATCTAGTTTCTCTCGTTCTAAGAATCTCATTCTCAAGCTCGATCTAAATCCATCAGATTATGCTCATTGTGCATGTGACCAAATAGGTTCCCAATTTATGTTGGTCATCTATAAATAACCATTAATTAAAGAACGATCATGAGTGACACCTAGTAGTACATCATGATCTCCAATTAATCGGAAAATCAACAGTTGATTTCAGAACGACTTCTGAAACCTTTCAGCAACCACAATGAATCGTGCCCCATTCCCTTCACGCATCTTATACCCACTTGGTTCAGGACATGGTCTATTGTGTCAGTCCCCACCAGACTGACTATGTCACACCTAGCCCAAGTATGATTTCCTCGTCCTTTGGATTCTAGTTACTGCACATGTATCCAAGAGTACATTACTCTAAACATGTAATGCTTTAGTAACAATCCAACGAGAGGCCTTGGGTATACATCTCTCCACAAGGAGTGGTGAATCCTTTATAAGCTATTCAAACACCTTCGGACACTTCGACTTATACCCAATCATCCAGGATCCACATCTCCTTGGAGATGCTTTCTTAAGATGTCAAAACATAAGTTTCCATGACTAAGATGACTTGAATACCGCAAGTCAAAGGAACATCTCACTTAAGCTGTAGTAAGAACTTCATTGACATATCCATATATACAGAGACCATATGAAGTCTTACAGCTGGTCACTCCAATGAACTAGTTACCATGTTGGTGCAGTAGACACCTAAGTTGAACCTGAGTTTTGATTATAACAAACGATACAAAGTTAAGCTCACGAGCTAAATCGAGTGTGCAGAAAAGTGCTAAAGCTGGAGCTAATGGCTAGCGACACCCGGAAGAAGTCGCGGTGGTCAACTGACACTCGAGTAACTTCGGAGGAAGCCGATGGAATCGAGTGGAAGGCCGGAAGCAAGAGCTACAAAGGAAGTATCGAGGTAAGATCGTGTGTGTGAGTGTAAGTGAGGTCGTATCCTCCTTACGGGGATGGTCTTAAGCGTAGATCTGACCAAAGACATCCCATGGATGGTCTAGGTCGAGATCGAACGGTCGACGGTCGTCGACATTATGTTTTTGTTAAGCTTACTTTTGATTTCAGCTAGCATCAGTTGACTACCCACAAGAGCTACTCGACTGCTTAAAATCAGTCGACTACTTGGTATTGCGACTCGACTGGAGCTGCCATCAGTCGATTGATGATGGCAATCAGTCGACTGATGGTCAAGGATCAGCTTCGAGGAGTTAAGCCTTATCACCTCATTCCAAGGAGATTGGTGCCTAAATCTGATTGGCTAAAGATCCTCTCGAGGAGCGACTCAAAGGCTATAAAAAGAGGACTTCTCCTAGGGGTTTTTCATCAATTCTAAGTGCTCAAAAGCTTTTTGCAATGCAATGCCTCTTCGACGATACTCCTACGATAAAGTGCTACCGAGACGACGACGACCGAAGCTCCAATCTCCGATCTTCTAAGTCGTCAATAAAGAAGTCATTTAAGTTGTAATTCTCTCATTACTTTCGAGGTTTTTTATCATAACGAGGAGAGGGGGAGTGTCCCTCTACCTCGAAGCTTTCGTGTTTTTGTATTCAATTAACTCCTACCTCCAACGAGGAGGAGTTCGTTAGTGCTTTGCCCTCCATGCGTGGTCAAGGACCACTAGGGCCTTAGAGTAGTAGCCGTAGGCTACGAACCAAGTAAAAAGCCCTCGTGTCTTTATTTTTATATTGTGTTTTTCGCTGCGTTTACTTGTGTCTTGAATCGAATTCAAACGAAAAGTTTCTATCGCTATTCACCCCCCTCTTGCGATCCGCTCGATCCAACAATTGGTATCAGAGCCGGGGGTGCTAAGATTTGGTGAAACCACCAATCTAGCTTTTCTACAGATTTTTTTATTTCTGTTTATTTTGATTTTTTTAAGATCTTTCATTCGTTGAGTTTTCTTTTCTCCCGCACTACTAATCCAAGACGCGACTCTTGGTATATTTCGATCGTTTGTGTTGTTGTTAGGTTTTTTCACCTTCATTCTCTTGTTTTTTGTATCAATGGCCCATCTCGAGGGTTTTAGCACCGTCCGACCTCTGTTTTACAATGGAGATGACTTCTGTTATTGGAAGGGTCGGATGGAGTGCTTCCTTAATACCCAAATCAAGATGTGGATCATAATCCAAATGGGATTCACACTTCCGACTAACAAAGTGGGTGAATCTTTGGATTATGACCAATGGACCAATGCTACAAAAAGACAAGTCGAAGCCGATGCCAAGGCGACTCAAATCCTCCAATGCGGCTTGTCCAAGGAGGAGCTTAATCACGTCGGCCCATTCATTAGTGCCAAAGACTTATGGACAAAGTTGGTCGAATTACACGAAGGGACAGATGAAGCCAAGGTATGTAAGCGCGATCTCTTGTTCAATAGGTTATATAATCTAAAAATGCAAGAACACGAGACGACAACGCAACTTCATGCTCGCGTTCAAGATATCATCAACAACCTACACGCAATCGGACAAAAGGTCGAAAACTGCGACCTTATCAGGTATGTACTAAACTATTTTCCTAGGACCACCTTGTGGGCATCCATGGTCGATGCCTACAAGGTCTCCAAAGATCTTTCAAAACTTAGATTAGATGAGTTATTTTCTGATTTCAAACTCCATGAACAGTCTAACTCGGAACTCGAGAAGAGTATAACACTTTTTGCAGGTTCGAAGAAGAAAACCGTGAGCAAGCCACCCCCGACGGAGGAAGAAGATGAGTCCGATTTAGAGGTCGACCCGAAAATGGAGGCCGAACTAGTCAACCTAGTTCGAAGGATAGTCAAGGGCCGAAAGTGAACCATCACTCGACCCAACGAAGGTAAGTCTAAAAGTTCTAATGTTAGGTGTTACGAATGCAACAGGTTTTGACATATCAAGTCCGAATGTCCGAAGCTCAAGAGCAAAGCATTGAAACACAAGAAGGCACTCAACGCTATGTGGGAAGAAGCATCCGAGGAAGAAGACAATGATCGCGTCTTCATGGCTAAACCGGTTGAATCGGAGATGGAGTCGGAACCGGAGCACATGTCTGAAATCGAAGACGAATCGGACTGCGAGGCTCAATTCAAGACAAGCCACGGATCCATATATGGTTCAAAAGATACACTCAAGGTAAGTCGATCTCTTATTAGTACGCTTTACAGTGCAATTAAATTCTTAACTAGGAAATTAGTTAAGTCCAAGTCCAAGGTTGAGACCCTGGTTGAGGAGGTTAAACTCCTCAAACACGAGGTCTCCCTAACCTCTTCGACTAGTCGAGTTCGAGAGGAGGACTCAACTCGGGTTGAAAAGCTCGAAGTTGAGAACTCACTCTTGAAGAGTCAAGTCGAAGATCTTAGGAACATGTTGGAAAGGTTTACTTTGGGATCCAAAGGACTTGACCTCCTACTTGGACCGCAAAGGGTCGTGTACAACAAGGTCGGACTAGGGTTTAGCTCAAATACGACCAATAAGTCGTATATGTCGATTGTAAGTCGACATAAAAAATGTGTCCAAGCATGGGTCCCTAAGACCGCTTTGATTTCAAACTTAGGATCGAACCAGTACTGGGTTCCCAAGGACCAAATCCACTATGTGGAGAGATTGAACCAATTCAACGATCCAGGGGGAGCCAGTACAAAACTTGTTTGTGCTTTAACTTAGAAATTGCATGCTTAGGTTCTTTATTTATTTTGATATTTCTTTTTAGAATGGTTAGATAGGACTATAACTCACCAATACTTGGTAACATAGTACCAGGACGCGGCGAGATGATAGTATGCTAGGAAAGTAGAGTCTTGTGTATTCGGGCTAGATAAGGCATATCTAGTTCGGTGTACTTGACCGAGTGGAACTAGCTGAAGCTACCTCGCTGTATCCTAGACTAGTTAGACCAGGAAGTGGTCTTAGGTGAGTCAAGTCTCTATTTTCTTGAAAATGGCTTTGTCTAAGGAAGTGGTCATTTTTCCGATCAAAGAAGGCCTCTGTGCCTCGCCACGACCTGGAAGCCATGATCATGAAAAGATGACTTGATGAGCCTAAGGTCAAATCCAAATCTAACACAAGGTTGATAAGTGTTCAAATCATTAAATTTAAATTAAGTAAAATTAGAAGTCATCTCACAAGAACATATAAGGTTAACATGCTTGATCATGTAGACATAGGTGAGATGATTTAGGTTAATAATTTTCAACCAACCTTTAATAATTCCAATATCCGATCCAACTACCTTGCGTGTAGGATCAATGGATGTTGGACAGTGGTTGCTCTCGACACATGATTGGGGATCAACTCAAGTTTTCGAAACTTCGATTCAAACGACAAGGATCGGTAGCCTTCGGAAACAACGACAAGCTCAAAATCATCGGATCAGGTGATATTGAGCTTAACTCTAACTTTATTATTCAAAATGTCTTATTGGTAGAAAATTTTCGATATAATTTACTTAGTGTAAGTCAATTGTGTGATAATAACTATAAGGTCATATTTCTAGAAAATTAATGCGTAATTAATACAAATGAAACTTCTAAAACAATTCTTAAAGGAACCAGAAATAACAATATTTATACTTTTAATTTGACTAACTCCTCAACCAAGTGTCTTATGACATGGCAAGAGGAATCTTGGTTGTGGCACTGACGACTCGGTCACTTACACCCAAGACTCATCCACAAGATGAGTCAGAGTGACTTAGTCAGAGGTTTTCCTAACCTCAACAACTTGAATAATAAAATATGTAATGCTTGTCAACAAGATAAATAATCTAGGACACAATATCAACTAACTAATCAAGAACGAACCAAAAGTGTTCTTGAGCTCCTACACATGGATCTATTTGATTCACACAGAGCTAAGTCACTTAATGGGAGTCAATTTTGCTTAGTCATAATTGACGACTATTCTAGATTTACTTGGGTTAGGTTCATCAAACACAAAAGTGATATCCTAGATCAATTAATCAACCTATTTAAACTAATAGAAAATCAACAAAACTTTAAAATCAAAAGACTTAGGAGTGATCATGGTGGTGAATTCGAGAACCACAGGTTTGCAAAATTTTGTAACCTAAATGGATACCACCATGAGTTCTCATGCCCTAGAACTCCACAACAGAATGGCATGGTAGAACGTAAAAATAAAACCCTACAAGAAGCCGCTAAGACAATGTTAAATGAGTATAACCTACCCGATAGGTTTTGGGCAGAAGTCGTTAGTACGACATGCTATGTCCAAAATAGGATCCTTATGGTAAAGAGGCACCTTAATACCTCGTACGAGATTTATCACAATAAAATACCTAACATCAAGTACTTTAGGGTATTTGGGTGTAAGGTACATATCCTAAACACTAAGGATTACCTAGGGAAATTTACATCCAAAACCTCGACCGGAATCTTTCTAGGATACTCGACTATGAGTAGAGCTTATAGAGTATAAAACCATGACACCCTTAGAGTCGAGGAGACTATCAATGTAGTGTTTGATGAAGGACACGAACCTACAAAACCCCCGGCAATCCCAATTAGCGAGCCGATTCATACCAGACTCAACTCCGATCAGGAGATAAAGTCTAGTATTAATCCTAACCTAAGTCAACCAAGTCATTCTATCGACCAAGTGGTAGATGACTCTAACTCAAATCGAATTAGGACTCAAACAAGTCATCCTATCGACACAGTGATAGATGACTCTAACCCAAATCAAAATAGGACTCAAACAAATCATCCTATCGACCAAGTGATAGGTGATCCAAGCTTAGGAGTTTGAACTAGAGCCTCATACTGGAACCTTAGTCAAATCTCCTTAATTTCCAAAATTGAACCCAAAACTATTGACCAAGCTCTTCTTGATCCCGATTGGATTATTGCAATGCAAGAAGAGCTAGCTCAGTTCACTAAGAACGAAGTATTGGAATTAGTACCACCGCCTAAAGATAAAACAATCGTTGGAACAAGGTGGGTGTTTAGAAATAAACTTGATGATAAAGGCGAAGTAGTTAGAAATAAAGCTAGATTAGTCGCTAAAGGGTTTAGTCAAGTCGAAGGTTTAGATTACGATGAGACTTATGCTTCAGTAGCTAGATTAGAGTCCATTCGAATGTTATTAGCATATGTTGCACATCGAGGATTTAAGTTGTTTCAAATGGATGTAAAGTCAGCATTCTTAAATGGATATATTAAAAAAGAGATTTATGTCAGCCAACCCCCCGGTTTCGAAAGTCTAGATAAAACCCGACCATGTCCTTAGATTAAAGAAAGCTCTCTATGGACTCAAACAAGCTCCTCAAGCTTGGTACGAGAGGCTTTTGGTTTATCTTAAGTCTAAAGGATTTAACCAAGGTTTAGTTGACCCAACCCTTTTCGTAAAAACCGTAGGTAAAGGCATATTCATAGCCCAAATCTACGTAGATGATATCATCTTCGGAACCACCAACTCGATCCTACTAAACGAATTCATTTCACTTATAGAAAGTGAATTTAGTAGGTGAGTTGAGTTTCTTCTTAGGTCTATAAATTAAACAAACTAAAGATGAAATATACCTACACCAACGCAAATATACTAGGGAATTAATTAAACTTTTTGGAATGAAAGACGCTAAAATTATAAATACCCCAATGGCAACGAATGTAAATATAGAAGAAGATGTAACCAGAAATTCAATTGACTTAAAATACTATAGGAGCGAAATAGGAAGTCTCCTTTACTTAACTGCAAGCCAACCTGATATCTTATTTGTAGTAAGTATGTGCGCAAGGTTCCAAACCTGTGCCAAGGAGTCTCACCTAACTCTAGTCAAGCGTATCCTCATATATCTAAAGGGTACACTTAATGTCGGTATTTGGTACTCTAGATCTACCGAGTTCGAACTAACCGGCTACTCCGACTCGGACTATGCCGATAGTAAGCTCGATAGAAAGAGTACGAGAGGTTGTTGTCAACTTCTCGGCTCGAGTCTAGTGAGTTGGTGTAGTAGGAAGCAACACTGTTTTGCCTTATCTACCACCGAAGCAGAATACATCGCGATGGATGAATGTGTCACTCAGCTTCTTTGGATGAAGCACACTCTCTGAGATTTTAAGTTAGACTTTACGAACACTAAACTTCACGTAGATAACATTAGATCAATTAACCTAACTAAGAATCCAATATGTCACTCTAGAACCAAACATATATAGGTCAAACACCATTTCATTCGAGAACATGTGGCCAACAGAGCCATACAACTCGAATACGTCGAATAGAAGTCCAACTTGGTAGACCTATTTACTAAACCCCTACCCGAAGCCGAATTAAGTCTACTAAGATGAAAATTGGGCATGTGCGTAGTAGAATAGGAGTTTACAAATTATATTTTCTTATTACTATTTTTTACTTTACATGCTCATGGAACTAGCTTAGGACATACCTTAGATATCATGCACCTATAGATTTAAGGAGCCAATACATCTCACAACACATAGGACTAATGTTTTTGTGTACTTATCCATGTAGATGAGCATGAGATGTTAGGACCTTACTCCTAGTTCCAGATATAGAGCTAGTGCATCGTCATGAACTACGGAGTATAATCATATATATTAACCGACTATGACCAAGACTTGTTGATCCTTTATATCAATCAAGTCAAATAAGAGTTGAACATTATATAGATGAGCTTATTTTCAGTATTTTATTTTCAAAATAATATGGAACATGCTTGGACATGAAACTTAAACTTAATACCTATATTTGTTAGGTGGCCGCATCGGAGGCTCATTGGCTCCCATGTCCCCGGATTAAAATTTTCACTAATGAAAGAATTAATCCGGATGGGATGAGCTTCCTTAGCACAACCTATTCGTCATCGTGCTAACAACTTGAGTGGTCGCTTGAACAAACTAGTTGTTCAAGCAACACAACTCTTCTAGTTGGTTAGCCGCGGAATAGACGACGGATGGATCGCCGGTTTTTATGTTTATCTTCGGGGTCCATGATTATACAATATATATTCATACACACACATGCATAATCAAAACAAATAAGAACATGCTCAGATATGTACATAAAGTTAAAATAACTTTATACCTCACGATCTTCTACCGTATGTCCTATCCTTCTCGTGGACGACGTGTGGACGAAGAACCTCCATGAGTAGAAGCCTTCTAGATCGCTTTCTTCTCTACCTTGTCCGCTGCGAACAAAGAGAAGAACTCGCAAATACCTTTCCTATCTAGAACCGGCCACCAAATTAGGGAATTTGGTGCAACCGCCGGCCAAGGAGCAATGGATGATGCGCCGGCCAACTTCAAGAAGAGTTGCCGCCGACCACTTTGGAGAATAGGGAGGAGGAAGAGAACCGGCCACCAATGGGAGGAGAACCGCCGGCCAAGGAAGAAGGGAGAGGCTTCTAGGATGGGCGCCGGCCAAGGAATTATCAATGGAAGTGGGCGCCGGCAATCAACAAGATGGAAGAGGTTGCCGCCCACTTTGCTCCAAAACCTAGCCGCCCAAAAACCCTAGCCGCCCACTTGTGGATGAGCCAAACCCTAATTCCAATTCTAAACCAATACTTGCCACCCAAGCCTAAGCCCCCTATTTATAGAATTAGGCTTAAGCCTCCTTTAATCTCCACCGTCGGATCTAGGGATTTAATCTCCACCGTCGGATCTAGGGTTTTATCCCAACCGTCGGATCTAGGGTTTAATCCCAACCATCGGATCTAGGATTTCATCCCAACCTTCTGATCTAAGGTTTCATCCCAACCGTCGGTTCTAGGGTTTCATCCCAACCGTCGGATCTAGGGATTTAATCCCAACCGTCGATTCTAGGGTTTCATCCTAACCATCGGATCTAGGGATTTAATCCCAACCGTTGGTTCTAGGTTTTGTTTTACATTCTTAGATATAGACTTCACAAGGATTATATTAGGCTACGATAGGGACCATAAGGAGGAGTTGGGTCTTGGCCACCCGATGGATCGGAACCACACAAACTTGATCCATCAATGATGTTCCATTCCACTAGAGGATCATCATTGAACTACCTCACCAACCCCCATAAATCAATATGGGCTCCATATATTATTTGTACATTAATCTCCCCGTGTTTAAGATATCGAATGTCCGTCAATTAATTGATTTACTGATCATCAATTAATTAACATCTAATTCCTCGAGTAGTACCACTCAACCTTATCATCATGTTGACTAAGTCAACCAACTGGGTTTACATGATGAACCTTATGAGCTCCTCAAGGGGACATCATCAACCTAATATATAGGATACGGTTTCCTCCTATAATCAACGGCACACCATGTAAATAATATTATTTCCCAACTTACCGGGCATATTGATTTAATCCATCTAAATCTCACCCACTGGTAAATCAAAGAAATAAATACTAAGTATATGTGCTCGTTATTATATCGGGATTAAGAGCATGTACAACATAATATCCGAGGTCCGATTCAATTATGTAGTTAGTACTAAATTGAATCACCTCTATGTCGGTCCTACTCAATACACCTAAGTGTACTAGTGTAACTCTATGTTCAAGATAAAACAATACCAAGCTACACTACAACCATGCCAATGGTTTGTCCAAAACCATCTTGGTTGTGAGCCTTTACTTATATTTTACAAGGTACTGATAACATGATCTTCTGTGCCACACCAAGCACCATGTTATCTACAATGTAAAATATTTGACAATATGCACACATATATAATGAATATATAAAATGCAAACAATGATCATGTGATTCTTATTTCAAAATAAAATGTTCATACAAAAAGAGCTAGGCTTTCAGTATACATTCCAACAATCTCCCACTTATACTAAAAGTCGTCATCACTCGCCATACATCCGATCCCCATGTCCTCCACATGCCTATCAAACGCTTTCGCTGGAAGGGCCTTAGTGAATGGATCCGCCAGGTTATCCTCTGATGCAATCTTGGCGACAGCAACTTCTCCTCGCTTTACGATCTCTCGTATGAGGTGGTACTTGCGCTCTATGTGTTTATTCGCCTTATGGGCTCGTGGTTCCTTCGAGTTTGCAACTGCACCACTATTATCACAATAAATTGTGATAGTTCTGGGCAAACCAGGAATCACATCCAAGTCCATCAAGAAGTTCCTGAGCCATACAGCTTCCTTGGCTGCCTCAGAGGCTGCCACATACTCAGCTTCCATGGTAGAGTCCGCCACGCATTTCTGCTTGACAATCCTCCATGCTATGGCTCCACCTCCAAAAGTAAACACAAACCCCGAGGTAGACTTACTCTTGTCCCTATCTGATTGGAAATCCGAATCCGTGTAACCCACAGGGACTAATTGATCTGCCCGGTAAACTAGCATATAATCCCTAGTCCTTCTCAGATACTTCAATATATGCTTTACCGTAGTCCAATGTCCCTGTCCAGGATTACTTTGATATCTGCTAACCATGCCCACGACAAAGCAGATATCCGGTCTCGTACATAGCATAGCATACATAAGGCTTCCTACTGCCGAAGCATAAGGAACCGCCTTCATGTCCTCTATCTCCTTTGATGTTCTGGGACACATCTCTTTAGATAAAGGAACTCCATGCCTAAAAGGTAGAAAACCTTTCTTGGAGTTCTGCATACTAAAACGAGCAAGGATAGTGTCAATGTATGAAGCTTGAGACAAGCACAACATCCTTTTCTTGCGATCCCTTATAACTTTGATCCCAAGGATGTGTCCCACTTCTCCCAAGTCCTTCATATCAAACTGTTTGGACAACCATACCCTTACATCTGATAACACTTTGATATTGTTGCCAACTAACAAAATGTCATCTACGTATAGTACAAGAAACACCACTACGTTTCCGTCACATCTCTTGTATACACAAGGCTCATCCGGACTTTGAATAAATCCATATGACTGGATTACCTCATCAAAGCGGATGTTCCAAGATCTAGAAGATTGCTTCAATCCATAAATGGACCGATTAAGCTTACATACAAGATACTCTTTGCCTTTAGCAATGAATCCCTCTGGTTGCCGCATATAGATGTTCTCCTCAAGACTTCCGTTAAGGAAAGCTGTCTTGACATCCATCTGCCAAATCTCATAATCCATATGAGCAGCTATAGATAAGAGAATCCAGATAGACTTAAGCATAGCTACCGGCGAAAAGGTCTCCTCATAATCGATACCCTCTTTCGGAGTATACCCTTTCGCAACAAGCCTAGCTTTGAAGGTTTCAACCTTCCCGTCTACTCCTCTCTTTCTCTTGTAGATCCACTTGCATCCAATGGTTTTTACACCATCGGGTGGCTCTACTAGCTCCCAGACCTGATTAGAATCCATAGATTCTATCTCTGAATTCATCGCTCTTTGCCAAGATACTGCATCTCTATCTTGAATTGCCTCGTCATATGTCCAGGGATCAGGTTCATGTTCACCAGGGACTAAGTCCGAAGACTCTCCCAAAAACATGAATCTGTCGGGTTGTCTAACAACCCTCCCACTACGACGAGGTGCCTCATGTGTATGCTCTGTGACATGCGGTGCAGTGACTTGTGGTGTCTCCTCTTGTACCGTGGTCAAGTCGGACTTCCCGCCATCTCCTCAAGAACAATCCTACTCGTGGGCTTGTGGTTCATCACATAGTCTTCCTCTAGAAATCTGGCATTCGTACTCACGATCACCTTATGATCTCTAGGACTATAGAATAAACCACCCTTCGTTCCCTTAGGGTAGCCAACAAACAAGCGCACTTCTGTACGAGATTCCAACTTACCAGCATCTCCCTTCAGCACATGTGCTGGACTACCCCAAATCCGAATATGTCTTAGACTAGGCTTTCGCCCAGTCCACAACTCTGTGGGAGTAGAGGGTACTGACTTAGATGGAACCAAGTTCAGAATGTGTGCTTCTGTTTCTAGAGCAAACCCCCAGAACGAATTAGGTAACTCAGAATAACTCATCATTGATCTGACCATCTCCATAAGAGTCCTATTCCTTCGCTCCGCCACACCATTCTGCTGGGGTGTGCCAGGTGCGGACAATTGGGATTGAATCCCAGCCTCTGATAAGTAACTCCTAAACTCTCCCAAGAGGTACTCGCCACCACGATCAGATCGTAATGTCTTGATACTTTTACCTTGACGGTTCTCCACATCAGCCTTGAATTCTTTGAACTTATCAAAGCATTCAGACTTGTGGCGCATCAAGTAAATGTATCCATACCTTGAATAATCGTCTATAAAATAGATGAAGTATTCAAAGCCACCTCTTGCCTGGATAGACATAGGACCACACAAATCAGAATGAACCAATTCTAACACATCTTTGGCTCTATACCCCTTGGCCTTAAAAGGCCTCTTGTTCATTTTACCTTCCAATCAAGATTCGTAGGTTGGGAGATCCTCCACCACTAATGAACCCAAAGGTCCATCAGCTATCAACCTTTGAATTCTACTTAGGTTAATATGACCAAGCCTTAGATACCAAAGATATGTTTGGTTCATTTGCGAAGGTTCTTTTCTCTTATTAGATTTAGAAGATGAGTTATTTACTTCTATTTGCATCGTGAGAGTTTTTGGTTCAATAGTATATAAATTGCCAACCAATGTACCAGAACAGATAATCTCCCTATTCCTTTTTATAACCACCTTGTCATTAAAAGAAACAGAATATCCATCCAAAAACAATTTAGAAACTGAAATTAAATTCTTTCTAAAAGTAGGTACATAAAGACAATTTCTCAAAACCAAAAATTTATTCCTATCAAAAGATAAATAAACGTCTCCCACTGCAATAGCCGCCACCTTTGAAGCATTGCCCATGAAGACGGTAATCTCTCCCTCAGCTAGTCGTCGGGTTTCCTGGAACCCCTGCAAGGTATTGCAGACATGATCAGTGGCTCCTGTATCTACACACCAGACACTGGTAGATAACACCGCTAAACATGTTTCAACAACTAAACAAGAAGATATACCTTTGTTCTTACGGCGAGGACAGTCCTCCTTCCTTCCAATGTCCACCGCTTGCAAGTGAAGCACTTGCCTTTCGGCTTCTTCACTCCTGCCTGAGGTCCTGTTGCCACCTTCTTCGCTCCACCTTGCTTCTTCTTCTTCTTACCTTTCGGTTTAGAGGAAGAAACCTTCTGAGCGACCATGGCTTGAGAACTCTGACGAAAAATCCCTCCGCTGGAGTTACAAGCTCAGCAGCCAGATACAGCCTCTTGTTCATGTTGTAGTTGGCGGGCTGCTCAAAACTCCTAAGGCGGCCGGAGAATGATATCGACACAGGTTTCCCCATCGATCTCAGCTCCGAGGACTTCTATCTCATTAAGATGAGCCATCATCTTAAGAACATGATCCCTAGCGGGTGTTCCCTCGACCATGGTGGTCGTCATCAAGTTTCTCATTGCCTCCTGCCTAGCCGCCCTACTCTGATGTCCGAAAAGTTCCTTGAGATTGAACATCATGTCATAGCGATGGCTATGGCACGATCTTGATGTTGCGGCACATTTGACATAGATGCCAAAATGTAACACGCCATCTCATACGCCTTAACCCATTTCTTATAACGTTCTTTCTCCTTTTCATGAGTCATCTGAGGGCTCAGGAGGACAGACCTCGAAGAGTACAAATTTGTACTCTTTCGCAATTAAGACAATATCCAGGTTTCTTTTCCAATCAATGTAGTTTGGTCCAGTAAGTTTGTTTTCTTTTAAAATCACAGCAAGTGGGTTGAAAGCTATTTGAAAATCCTAAAAATCACAATGATCAAAATATTAGATTTCAAATATTATTGATTCCTCAAAACAATAAAATCCCGAAATCAACCAACACCTCAAAACACCGAGAATATCGCATGCCACGATAGTGTGGACGTATACGAATTCCATATTTTTAAGAGGAGGTTTTACCCATTAATTTTATTATCTTGTCAACCTCACTTTTTGACAAATAAAATTATTAGCTGGTTCCTCTTTAGCCCTACAAATAAAAGCAGTGACTCCGATGGGGAGGATACTTTTATTTGCATCTAAGTGTGCACCATTACACGATACTAAGGGAATTATTTCGGATTATGTGCCTTACCGATGGGGAAGTACACACGCTCCTAAATAATTTCCTATAACCATTATTTGACCTAGTGATCCGCAAACAAACCCATCCGATGGGGAGGAAGGCACTCAAAGCCAACGCGCAAGTTTGTTGCATCACACGTCAAATTGTAATGGAGGTCGCGGGAATTAATTAAAATATCCCTCTCCCACTTAGTAAATTGCAATCGAGGAATTTTAAACATACACAACATGCATATAAAACAAATAAGAAATAAATATGGAAAAACAGAATTTTTTCCAACTATTATGGCATTGTCCTCCAATATGCATCCCGTCGTGTCGCCACCTCGTCCGCTCCATCTTTTCCCGTGCGCAAGTCACCAAAGAGTTCCGAGCCGAGATAAATCATTTTATATACATCCATCGATCCTATACTCACGAAAGTGTACAAATAATCTAGATCGAAAGTAAACTAAAATGATCGGCTAAACAATGCCGTATTCAATTACAAAAATTAAATACTAATCTAGCCTCGTCAACCCCGAGGATTCAAATAATAAATTTTTACACACATCCATTCACATACACACACATGGCCATAATAGTCGGATCTTATGCTTGCAAGCAAAGAGTTAAACTACGCATATCCTACTATTATCCGACACATATAATATATGAAAAATGCATAAAAATTAACCAAATCCTAAACACACAAAACCGAAACCGATGGCTCGATACAATTGTTAGGTGGCGCCGGAGGCTCATTGGCTCCCATGTCCCGGATTAAAATTTTCACTAATGAAAGAATTAATCCGGATGGGATGAGCTTCCTTAGCACAACCTATTTCGTCATCGTGCTAACAGCGAGTGGTCGCTTGAACAAACTAGTTGTTCAAGCAACACAACTCTTCTAGTTGGTTAGCGCGGAATAGCACGACGGATGGATCGCGGTTTTTGTGTTTGTCTTCGGGTCCATGATTATACAATATATATTCATACACACACATGCATAATCAAAACAAATAAGAACATGCTCAGATCTGTACATAAAGTTAAAATAACTTTATACCTCACGATCTTCTACCGTATGTCCTATCCTTCTCGTGGACGACGTGTGGACGAAGAACCTCCATGAGTAGAAGCCTTCTAGATCGCTTTCTTCTCTACCTTGTCCGCTGCGAACAAAGAGAAGAACTCGGAAATACCTTTCCTATCTAGAACCGGCCACCAAATTAGGGAATTTGGTGCAACCGCCGGCCAAGGAGCAATGGATGATGCGCCGGCCAACTTCAAGAAGAGTTGCCGCCGGCCACTTTGGAGAATAGGGAGGAGGAAGAGAACCGGCCACCAATGGGAGGAGAACCGCCGACCAAGGAAGAAGGGAGAGGCTTCTAGGATGGGCGCCGACCAAGGAATTATCAATGGAAGTGGGCGCCGGCAATCAACAAGATGGAAGAGGTTGCCGCCCACTTTGCTCCAAAACCTAGCCGCCCAAAAACCCTAGCCGCCCACTTGTGGATGAGCCAAACCCTAATTCCAATTCTAAACCAATACTTGCCGCCCAAGCCTAAGCCCCCTATTTATAGAATTAGGCTTAAGCCTCCTTTAATCTCCACCGTCGGATCTAGGGATTTAATCTCCACCGTTGGATCTAGGGTTTTATCCCAACCGTCGGATCTAGGGTTTAATCCCAACCTTCGGATCTAAGGTTTCATCCCAACCATCGGTTCTAGGGTTTCATCCCAACCGTCGGATCTAGGGATTTAATCCCAACCGTCGATTCTAGGGTTTCATCCTAACCATCGGATCTAGGGATTTAATCCCAACCGTTGGTTCTAGGTTTTGTTTTACATTCTTGGATCTAGACTTCACAAGGATTATATTAGGCTATGATAGAAACCATAAGGAGGAGTTGGGTCTTGGCCACCCGATGGATCGGAACCACACAAACTTGATCCATCAATGATGTTCCATTCCACTAGAGGATCATCATTGAACTACCTCACCAACCCCCATAAATCAATATGGGCTCCATATATTATTTGTACATTAATCTCTCCGTGTTTAAGATATCGAATGCCCGTCAATTAATTGATTTACTGACCATCAATTAATTAACATCTAATTCCTCGAGTAGTACCACTCAACCTTATCATCATGTTGACTAAGTCAACCAGCTGGGTTTACATGATGAACCTTATGAGCTCCTCAAGGGGACATCATCAACCTAATATATAGGACACGATTTCCTCCTATAATCAACGGCACACCATGTAAATAATATTATTTCCCAACTTACCGGGCATATTGATTTAATCCATCTAAATCTCACCCACTGGTAAATCAAAGAAATAAATACTAAGTACATGTGCCCGTTATTATATCGGGATTAAGAGCATGTACAACATAATATCCGAGGTCCGATTCAATTATGTAGTCAGTACTAAATTGAATCACCTCTATGTCGGTCCTACTCAATACACCTAAGTGTACTAGTGTAACTCTATGTTCAAGATAAAATAATACCAAGCTACACTACAACCATGCTAATGGTTTGTCCAAAACCATTTTGGTTGTGAGCCTTTACTTATATTTTACAAGGTATTGATAACATGATCTTCTGTGCCACACCAAGCACCATGTTATCTACAATGTAAAATATTAGACAATATGCACACATATATAATGAATATATAAAATGCAAACAATGATCATGTGATTCTTATTTCAAAATAAAATGTTCATACAAAAAGAGCTAGGCTTTCAGTATACATTCCAACAATATTTTCTTTTTCAAAACCCCCCCACACTCTTTTCGATATAAGGGAAAAGGGGGAGAAAAAGGTCAAAGTTAAGGGATCAATTTTTTTTTATAACTTAACTTAATACTTCATACTTATTCTCATGGCCAAAAGTTAAGTAAATGTGTTCTTTTACTTAACTTTAATTTTTGTAAATTTACTTAAACTTAACTGTTTTAAAAAGGAAGAAAGGGCCAAGTTAAGAAGTCTTCTTAACTTAATTTTTTTTCTTACTAAGGCTAACTTTAAGTAATTGTTAATTACTTAAAGTCTTCCTAAATAGCAATCATCAAGGGGGAGGATTAAGATCTTCTTTCAAGACTCATCCTCGGTCAAGGGGGAGGTTTCCTCAAGGGGGAGACTTGGAAGAAAATCACTACTACTCCTACTTAGTCTTTATTATTCTTGATTCTCATGCATATTATTATTCTTCATGCATATTATTTCATTAACTTTGTATGTGGGTTTGCCATAGATAAAAAAGGGGGAGATTGTTGGTGCAGTAGGCACCTAAGTCGAACATGAGTTTTGATTATAGCAAACGATACAAAGTTAAGCTCACGAGCTAAATTGAGTGTGCTGAAAAGTGCTAAAGCTGGAGCTGAAGGCTAGAGACACCCGGAGGAAGCCGCGGTGGTCGGGCTACACTCGAGTAACTTTGGAGGAAGCCGAAGGAATTGAGTGGAAGGCCAGAAGAAAAAGCTATAAAGTAAGTATCGAGGTAAGCTCATGTGTGTAAGCATAAGTGAGGTCATATCCTCCTTACGGGGATGGTCTTAAGCGTAGATCCGACCAAAGACATCCCATGGATGGTCTTGGTCGAGATCGAATGGTCAACGACCATCGAAATTATGTTTTTGTTAAGCTAACTTTTGATTTCAGCTAGCATCAGTCAACTGCCCACAAGAGCCACTCGACTACTTGAAATCAGTCGACTGCTTGGTGTTGTGACTCGATTGGAGCTGCCATCAGTCGACTGATGATGGCAATCAGTCGACTGATGATCAAGGATCAGCTTCGAGGAGTCAAGCCTTATCACCTCATTCCAAGGAGATTGATGCCTAAATCTGATTGGCTGAAGATCCTCTTGATGAGGGACTCAAAGTCTATAAAAGGAGGGCTTCTCCTAGGGTTTTTTCATCAATTCTAAGTGCTCAAAAGCTTTTCGCAATACAACGCCTCTTCAACGATACTCCTACGACAAAGTGCTACCGAGAGGATGATGACCCAAGTTCCAATCTCCAATCTTCCAAGTCATTGATAAAGAAGTCATTTAAGTTGTAATTCTCTCATTACTTTCGAGGTTTTTTGTTGTAACGAGGAGAGGGGGAGTGTCCCTCTACCTCGAAGCTTTCGTGTTTTTGTATTCGATTAACTCCTACCTCCAATGAGAAGGAGTTCGTTAGTACTTTGCCCTCCATGCGTGATCAAGGACCACTAAGACCTTGGAGTAGTAGCCGTAGGCTACAAACCAAGTAAAAAACCCTCGTGTCTTTATTTTTATATTGTGTTTTTCCACTGTGTTTACTTGTGTCTTGAAACAAATTCGAACAAAAAGTTTCTATCACTATTCAACCCCCCTCTAGCGATCTGCTCAATCCAACAATAACTAGCATCCACGATTAACTCCGGACATCACAATGTCTCCAGCCAGTGAGAATCAGCTGCTTGGAAACACCAAAGAGTATACTTCATGCTAGTCTCGACAGAATTGATGGTGTCCAAATCCATCAATTCATCGAAGGTGTTTGAATAGCCTATAAAGGATTCACCACTCCATGTGAGGAGATGTATACCCATGGCCTCTCGTCGGATTCTTACTAAAGTCTTTGGCCAAAACATTACATGTTTAGAGTAAGGTACTCTTTGATACATGTGCAGTAACTGGAATCCGTAGGATGAGGAAATGATACTTGGGCTAGGTGTGACGTAGTCATCCTAGTGGGGACTGACACTATCGACCATGTCCTGAACCAAGTGGGTATAAGATGAGTGAAGGGAATGGGGCACGATTCATTGTAGCTGCTGAAGGGTTTCAGAAATAGTTCTGGATCAACCGTTGATCTTTTCGGTTAATTGGGGATCATGATGTACTACTAGGTGCCACTCATGATCGTTCTATAATTAATAGTTAATTATAGACGTCCAACATAAATTGAGAACCTATTTGGTCACACGGACAACGAGCGTAATCCAAAGGATTTAAAACGAGCTTGAGAATGAGATTCTTAGACTGAGAGAAACTAGGTTTGGTTGGACCAAACATGGAGCGAGCATGAAATCGTTTCTGTCGCAATGGAAGCGTGGATGGGTCATGTCATATGAAGACATGATGGATGAACCAAATTGGTTTGGTTCTAATCCAATGGAGGAGAATAAACCAAAGGGGTTTGGTTTGTTTTAAACGAATGAACCAAAGTTGGTTCGGTTCTTTTTAACTTAAAATAGACCAACATGGTTTGGTTTATTTTAACTTAAATTAATGGAGCGGGTTAACGGGCTTTTGGTTATGATCCGATAACCATTAAGAGAATTTGTTCTCTATAAAATAGGGCTTAAGGGTTTTGTTAAGCCCTAATCCTTGCAACCCTAAAATTGCCACCCACCCTCTCCCTCTTCTCCAAGTGGTCGGCGCCCAACTCCTTGTCGCCGCCCAAGCTCCTCCAACCGGTGTCCAACAGCTGCCGTCCTCCCCACTTGCCAGCATCTAGCTGTTGCCGGAGGAGCTCCGGTGATCTTCCTTTGCTCCGGTGACAAGGTGAGCATATTGCTTTCCTTATTTGGTCGGCGCAAGGTCTCCACCAAAGCTGTCTAGTTTTCTGGACAGCTTGTTTCCTTCTTGTCGGAGCATCGTTTGGAGCTCCGACAGTGCCTTCCTTACCGGGGATTCGATCTTTGGTAATCCTCATAGGTGGAGGATGAAGAATTCGTCAAACGGTTGACGAATACCTCTCTGGAGAAGCGAGTTTTTGAGGACTCGTTTTGGATCCGAATTTTGATTCAGATCGTGATCTTCTCTCGATCACATCGTCTTCAACACGAGGCTAGTAACCCGTACGAAGACGAGGCTAGTGACTTTGTGAAGTCATTCTGAAGATACTCGGCGTGGATACGGATAGAGATGATTCTAGCGAGAATCGTTCCGGTTGATGCCTTTCCCGCTACACGTGATACGTCAGGTATACGTAGTATAAATTTCCTATTATTGCAAAATTTGAATTTACGATTATGCCTACATATGTTGTACTATGCATGCATGTGATGTGTGTGTTGTAATAAATTAAATTTATTATTTTACTCCTTCCGTTGTGCACATGTTTACGAAACATGTTCGAACACACTCGCCGCGGTGCCGGAAACCCAACAGTGGTATCAGAGCCCAGGTTGTGTTTCGACATAATTGTAAAATTGATTTGCGATAGTCATAATGGTATTTCTGGAAATTTTCTACTTTTGGAAAGTTAGAAGTATTTATAGAAATTTTTAATTTTGGAAAGTCTCGAAGTATTTATGGAAATCTTCTACTTTTGGAAAGTTGGAAGAATTTATGGAAATTGATATTTTCCATAAATAAAATATTTGATTAGATTTAGAAATTTGTTTCCTAATTTAATCATGATTTGATTTGGGAAATTAAATCTTAAAATATTTTATTTCCATAAGTAGTTTTGATGATTTAGGAAATTGGTTTCCTAAATTGACTTTCCTTAATCAACTCTTTCCACAAATAAAATATGTGATTAGATTTGGAAATTTATTTCCTAATTTAATCATGATTTTATTTGGAGAATCAAATCTTAAACATATTTTATTTCCATAAATAGTTATGACATATAAGGAAATTTTGTACATGACATAATTGTATGCCATGTAATTGCATTAGATGCATATCATTATGCCATGCGTGTCGTGATATGTAGATGTATGTCATGTATGCCATGCCATGTAGATAATAGTTATTTGCATGCAAAGAGGATGAGACATAAAAACCCTAACTCAATATTAAAGCCTACACCTTCCATTAATATGGTTAGAACCAGAGTTCCGTTTCTTGTTCGGGTTGTTGGACTCTCTCCAAGCCCGGCTCGAACCCGAACATGTTCAAACCATGGAATAGTTTAATACTAATATGGTAAGAGTCAAAGGTCAATCATTAGCTTTGGTTGTTGGACTCTCTCCAAGCCGGGCTAATTGGTTGAATGCGCTCTAACCATATTAAAACTATTTCTCGATTAATGGGTTGGCTTTAACCTGGAGCATCGGCTTGTTGGACTCTCTCCAAGGTCGATGTTAAGGGAGGTGAAGTTGGGTGCTATGCATATGATGCATACTTGTTAATGTGTTAACAACCCGATGTATGTGTTAACATTCAATTAGTTGATAGCACATTGTGATAGTTGCATATACGTGATATGCAATCGGTATATTTGATACCTACCATCGTAGTTATGAATGGCTTGTTGGACTCTCTCCAAGGTTGTTCATATCTATGATGGATATCATCCCATTCGGAGATGGACCTACGATCTCCCGAAGTGATTTTGGGGTTTTTTGAAATTCAAAAAAATGAATGGGATTTATGAATGTATATTGATGCATTTTAAAATCATTTTCTCATATATGCTCATTTTATATTTCTAGGTTAATCGATTGATCATGACGTCTTTGAATTTGCGCACTATTTTGGATTCAAACAAATTGACTGGGCCTAACTTCCTGGATTGGCTTAGAAACTTGAGAATTATTCTCAAGGCGGAAAAACTAGCATATGTCCTTGAAGAGTCTCTTCCCAACCATCTTAGGGACGATACAACTCTAGACCAAATGTTGGTCTATCAGAAGCATGTGGCAGATTCTGAACTGGCAAGTTGCATCATGCTAGCTGTGATGGTACCTGAGCTGCAAAAGCAGCATGAGCATATGGATGCTAATACCATGGTCTTCCATCTTCATGAGTTGTTTGATGAGCAAGCGAGATCCGATAGGTTCGAAGTCTCCAGGCTCCTCTTCACCACGAAGATGCAAGAAGGTTCGTCTGTAGTGTAGTTTGTGCTAAAGATGAACAGGTACATCGAGCGGCTAGCCACCCTCGGGTTTGTGATGGATCATGAATTAAGTATTGACTTAATTCTACATTGTTTTCCCAAGAGTTTCTCATAATTTGTGATGAACTATCGGATGAACAAATTAGAATCCACTATTCCTAAGCTCCTCAATATGCTGAAGACTGTGGAGCCTTCTGTGAAGCATGAGGAGAAGGTGGTTATGTTAGTTGATTCCTCAAAGAAAGGTTCTAAGAGGAAGGCAAAGGAACAGAAGAAAGGGAAGAACAAGAAGGCTAAGAAGGCAGAACCAGCACAAAAGGGCACTTGCCATCATTGTGGCAAGGAAGGCCACTGGCGAAGAAACTGCAAGATTTATCTTGAGTCCATGAAGAAGAAGAAGGCATCCGATGCCCCATCCTCTTCAGATATCTTCGTTATTGATTGTCATTCTATTTCCTTAGACACATGGGTATTGGATACTGGGTGTGACTCACATATATGTAATGACATACAGGGGCTAAGGAATAGAAGAAGACTCGTCAAAGGGGAGTCAAATTTGTGAGTTGGCAATGGAGCAAAGGTTGCTGTGGTCGCCATCGGAACTTATTTGCTGAAGCTCCCTAGTGGACTAGTCTTGGAACTGGACAATTGCTATTGTATTCCTTCTCTAATAAAGAACATTGTTTATATTTCCTGCTTAAATAGAAATGGTTACCATTTGACGTTTAGTAACAATTGTTGTTATATAACTTTGAATGGCGTACTTTATGTTGGTGCAGTGGGCACCAAAGTCGAACCGGTATTTTGATTATGGCAAAAGGCTCAATAGTTAAGGGTATATTTGTTATCTTACGAGCTCAATTAAGTGTGCAGAAATGCTAAAGTTGAGCGGAAGGTCTGCGACACCCGGTGGGAACCGAGGTGGTCGGGCAACGCCAGAGGGACTTCGGAGGAAGCCGAGGTACTCGGGTGAAGACCGGAAGCGAGGCTACAAGGTAAGCTCGTGTGAAAGCGAAGCAAGGTCGTTAAGCGTAGATCCGACCCAATACCTCCAATGGAAGGTCTAGGTCGAGATCAGATGGTTAGAACCATCGTACTTTATATTTTAAGCTAACTTGTACTGCAGTCCAAAACCCTTTGACTACAGTCAACTGCTAGTCAAGTTCCAGCCTCGAGACGAGCTCGAATTTCAAGGGGGTGAATTTGGACTTGACTCGTGTTTTGGTACAAAGGGTGATGTGGCATCAAGGTGGACATCCAAACCATCACCAAGCTTGGACCTCATCCTTGAGTTGGCGTGAAGGCCTCCTTGAGGTGGCACAAGATGGTTGGCTCCCATGATGTGGCACAAGTTGGATGGCTTCTTCTTCTTGGCGTGAAGGCCTCCTTGAGGTGGCACAAGATGGTTGGCTCCCATGATGTGGCACAAGTTGGATGGCTTCTTCTTCTTGGCGTGAAGGCCTCCTTGAGGTGGCACAAGGTGGTTGGATGAAACACCTCATCCTTGAGTTGGGATAAGAACCTCACCTTGGACACTACCTATGTCTAAATTCATAGATCAATATCCATAAATAGACATGTTCACTCCAAGCAAATAACAAGAATTCAAGAGCTCTCAACACGCCGTCGTAACGCCGCTACTACTACTCACATTTGCTACGACGAAGTGCCGCCGACAACGAAAGCTACATCTTCTACTTATAAGAGTTGTCGGTATATTTATTTAAGTTCTACTTCTTTAAATTGTCTTTGTGCTTTAATCGTAACAAGGAAAGGGGGAGTGTCCCTTTGCCTTGATTTCTTTTTGTAATCGTTGCTCCTACTTCCAACGAAGAGGAGTGGTTTTAGTGAATTGCCCTCCGTACGTGATCAAGGATCACTAGGGCCGTGGATTAGCAATCGAAAGATTGTGAACCACGTAAAAATATCTTGTCTACTTTATATTTCCATTGTGCATTCTCTACTTGCTTTTTACTTATTGCAAAAGTTTTTAACGACACCGTATCGCTATTCACCCCCCCCTCTAGCGACACTTTCGATCCAACAATTGGTATCAGAGCCGGGGGCGCTAAGATTCGGTGAAACCACCAATCTAGCTTTGTTTTTCTTTTTTCACAGATTTTTTTTATTTATTTATTTCTGTTTTCGTATAATTATTTCAATTGCTTATCTTCTCCTACATATAGAATTGCATTAGAGGCTTTAGGATCCGGATAAGGTTGTCCTTCGGGTTAGATCCCGAGTAAGGTTGTCCTCGGAACTTCAGCGACATTCGCATTTGATTGTTTATTTCTTTTGCAAGTTACATTTTATATATCTTTTTACTTCCCACTACTAATCCAAGACGAAAGTCTTGTAATATTCTTTTCGTGTGTTTTTTGCAATATTCTTTTCATCGTTATTCTTCTTGTTTTTAAATGGCCCATCTCGAAGGGTTTAGCACCGCCCGACCCCCGTTTTACAACGGTAATGACTTTCGTGATTGGAAGGGTCGGATGGAATGCTTTCTTAAAACCCAAATCGAGATGTGGATCGTAATCCAAACCGGTTTCACACTTCCTATTAATGAAGATGGTGAATCTTTGGGTTACGATCAATGGTCAAATTCCATGAAAAAACAAGTAGAAGCCGATGCCAAGGCAACTCAAATCTTGCAATGTGGGTTGTCCAAGGAAGAGTTCAACCGCGTCGGCCCCTTCATTAGTGCAAAGGACTTATGGACCAAGCTAGTGGAACTACACGAAGGCACCGACGACACGAAGGTATGTAAAAGAGATTTACTTTTAAATAAATTGTATAACTTGAAAATGCAGGAAAACGAGACCGCAACTCAACTACATGCTCGTATCCAAGACATCGTCAACCAACTCCATGCCATCGGACAAAAGGTCGAGAATCGCGACCTTATCAGGTATTCTCTTAACTCGTTTCCTAGGACCACCTTGTGGGCATCCATGGTCGATGCCTACAAGGTCTCCAAGGACCTTTCTAAAATTAGGTTAGACGAATTGTTTTCGGAACTTGAATTACATGAGCAAACTAACGTGGTCCAGGCCGAGAAGAGTATTGCGTTAGTTGCAGGTTCCAAGAAGAAGAAGCCATCCAACTTGTGCCACATCATGGGAGCCAACCATCTTGTGCCACCTCAAGGAGGCCTTCACGCCAACTCAAGGATGAGGTCCAAGCTTGGTGATGGTTTGGATGTCCACCTTGATGCCACATCACCCTTTGTACCAAAACACGAGTCAAGTCCAAATTCACCCCCTTGAAATTCGAGCTCTTCTCGAGGCTGGAACTTGACTAGCAGTTGACTGTAGTCAAAGGGTTTTGGACTGCAGTACAAGTTAGCTTAAAATATAAAGTACGATGGTTCTAACCATCTGATCTCGACCTAGACCTTCCATTGGAGGTATTGGGTCGGATCTACGCTTAACGACCTTGCTTCGCTTTCACACGAGCTTACCTTGTAGCCTCGCTTCCGGTCTTCACCCGAGTACCTCGGCTTCCTCCGAAGTCCCTCTGGCGTTGCCCGACCACCTCGGTTCCCACCGGGTGTCGCAGACCTTCCGCTCAACTTTAGCATTTCTGCACACTTAATTGAGCTCGTAAGATAACAAATATACCCTTAACTATTGAGCCTTTTGCCATAATCAAAATACCGGTTCGACTTTGGTGCCCACTGCACCAACAATCTCCCCCTTTTTGATTCATGGCAAACCGACACAAAAGTTAAGGAAAAATTAAGCATAACAGTAAGCTAGCATAATGATTAAGCACGAATGAGCTAGCATAAAGATTAAATATGAATGAGCTAGCATAATGATTAAGCATGAATGAGCTAGCATAATGATTAAATATGAATGAGCTAGCATAAAGATTAAATATGAATGAGCTAGCATAATGATTAAATATGAATGAGAAATATTATTGTTTCAAGTTCTCCCCTTTGAGATAACCTCCCCCTTGACCGAAGGTGAGTTCTTGAAAAATAATTGTTAGTACTTATAATATCCACATATCTCCACAATGACATGATATTGTCCACTTTGGGCCTAGACCCTCATGGTTTTATTTTTGGGCTTTACCCAAAAGGCCTCATACCAATGGAGATATCTTTTTTCTTATAAGCACATGATCTTTTCCATGTCTTACCAATGTGGGACTTTGATTGTATTCCCCATACTCCCAACAATCCCCCCCTCAAACGAAGGACCACATTGGGCCCCCCCTCAAGCCTATCCCTCCTCGAAGGATTTTCTCTGCTTGATGTCCGATCTTCAACCCACCAGGACTTCCTGCCAGTTGTTCGGTCCCCCCGACCCAACTAGACTTCCTTCCTGATGTCTGGTTCTCTTGATCCGGACGTGGGAGCTCAACTTCCTTCGTTCGAGGTTCATGGCTTGACATGGACCATGGCTCTGATACCAATTGTTAGTACTTATAATATCCACATATCTCCACAATGACATGATATTGTCCACTTTGGGCCTAGACCCTCATGGTTTTATTTTTGGGCTTTACCCAAAAGGCCTCATACCAATGGAGATATCTTTTTTTCTTATAAGCACATGATCTTTTCCATGTCTTACCAATGTGGGACTTTGATTGTATTCCCCATACTCCCAACACTTTATGGAACTGGAACTTTGAGCAATGGCATTTATATGTTGGACGTATCCAGTGACATTTTCAATATCGAAGTGAGCAACAAGCGTGCTCGAAAAGATAGTCAATTAGACTCCTACATGTGGCATTGTCGTCTTGGCCATGTAAGCAAGAAACACATGTCCGAATTACACCAGTGTGGAATTCTAGAATCCTATGAATTTGATTCATACGATACATGTGAATCATGCTTGAAAGGCAAGATGACTAAGTTACCTTTTACAGAAAAAGGTGAACGAGTGGGAGAGTTGCTAGGTCAAATACATACTGATGTATGTGGACCTATGTCAACTCAAGCTTTAGGAGGCTATAGCTACTTCATTACCTTCACCGATGATCACTCACGGTTTGGGTATGTGTTCTTGATGAAACACAAGTCTGAAGCCTTTGAAAGGTTCAAAGAATTCAGAAATGAGGTAGAGAAACTACATGACAAGAGTATTAAAATACTTCGATCGGATCGAGGTGGTGAATACTTAAGTCAAGGGTTTCTTGATTATCTAAGAGACAATGATATATTGTCTCAATGGACTCCGCCATATACACCATAGCATAATGGTGTATCTGAGAGGCGTAACCGGACCTTGTTGGACATGGTCAGGTCAATGATGAATCATGCAAATCTTCCCAAGTCCTTTTGACAGTTGTTTACTTGTTAAACAGAATGTCAACCAAGGTAGTCTCCACTACTCCATATGAGATATGGAATAGTAAGAAACCTCATGTATCTTACTTGAAGATATGGGGTTGTCCTGCTTATGTGAAGCGGACTGTATCAGACAAATTGGATGCTAAGTCTTATAAATGTCTATTTATTGGATACCCTAAGGAAACAAGGGGTTTCCAATTCTATCATCTTGTGGAAAAAAAGGTGTTTGTTTCAAGGCATGCTGTGTTTCTAGAGAAAGAGTTTCTCTTGCAAGAAAACAGTGGGAGTGTCATTGAGCTTGAGGAGGCTCGAGAGACTCAAATAGACATTGATGAGATACCTGGTGAAGCACAACATCTGATAACTCATAGTGATGAGCAATCGGCTGGACCTATTGAAACACCACATCTTCGTAGATCTGGTAGAACACGCAACATTCCAGAGAGATATGAATTTCTCGTAAGTGAATCGAACGACGTGTTACTCATTGATGATGAGGAGCCTACCAGTTATGAAGAAGTTCTGACAAGTTCAGAAAGGGATAAGAGGCTTGATGCCATGAAGTCAGAAATGGATTCCATGTATGAAAACCAAGTTTGGAACTTTGTTGACCCACCTGAAGGCATCAAGCCTATAGGGTGCAAGTGGGTTTTCAAGAAGAAAACCGACATGGATGGTAATGTGATTACCTATAAGACTAGATTAGTGGCGAAAGGATATAGTCAAAAACAAGGTGTTGATTATGATAAAACCTATTCGCCTGTAGCTATGCTTAAATCCATTCGGATGTTCCTGGCTATAGCGGCTCATTATGATTATGAGATATGGCAGATGGATGTGAAAACAACTTTCCTTAATGGAAACCTACTCGAGGACGTGTATATGATACAACCTGAGGGTTTCACATCGGTTGATAAAACAAGGTATGCAAATTGCGACGGTCCATATATGGATTGAAGAAAGCATCCAGGAGCTGGAATATTCGTTTTGATGAGACAATCAAAAAGTTTGATTTCTCACAAAATCTAGACAAACCTTGTGTGTACAAGAAGGTTAGTGGGAGTGTAGTCGTGTTCCTAGTATTGTATGTTGATGACATATTACTTATAGGAGACGATGTTTCAGTCTTACTGTCAGTTAAGATTTGGTTATCCAAGACATTCTCTATGAAAGACCTGGGAGAAGCAACCTACATCCTCGGGATTAAGATCTATAGAGATAGATCGAAACGGTTGCTTGGTCTTTCAGAGTCTACATATATAGATCGAGTGCTAAAGAGGTTTAGCATGTCGGAATCCAAGAAAGGTTTCCTACCCATCAGGCATGGGATACACCTTTCGAAGTCTATGTGTTCGCGCACAGAAGACGAGAGGATTTGCATGAGTAAGATTCCCTATGCATCTGCAAATAGGATCTATCATGTATGCTATGTTATGTACGAGGCCCGATGTATCATATGCTCTAAGTGTCTCGAGTAGATACCAGTCTGATCCAGGAATGGATCATTGGATGACTGTTAAGACAATCCTTAAGTACTTGAGAAGAACTAAGGATGTGTTCCTAATATATGGAGAAAGGGACATGGTGATACGCGGGTATACGGATGCCAGCTTCCAAACAGACAAGGATGATTCCAGGTCTCAGTCTGGATACGTGTTCACCTTGAATGAGGGCGCAGTGAGTTGGAAAAGTTCCAAACAAGACACTATAGCAGATTCTACCACCGAGGCAGAATACATTGCAGCTTCGGAACCAGCAAAGGAAGCAGTTTGGATCAAGAAGTTCATTTATGAACTTGGTGTGATTCCAGCCATTGTTGAAGCAATACCGGTCTACTGCGACAACAATGGAGCAATTGCACAGGCGAAAGAGCCAAGGTCTAATCAACGATCTAAACATGTGCTTCGCCGCTATCATCTGATCAGAGAGATCATCAGTAGGAAGGAAATACAAATCGAGAAAATCTCCACTGAAAGGAACTTAGCGGATCCTTTGACTAAGGCATTACCTCAAAGTAAGTTTGAGGGTCATGTTAGAACTTACGGTATTGGATACTGTAGCAATTGACATTAGGCCAAGTGGGAGTTTGTTAGTAATATATGAGAGATGTCCTAAGGCAATCACCTTATGTTTGAACCATTTATATGATAAATGAAGATTCACTGTTTGAGTATAAATGTTTTCATATATTTGATTAGATCTTAAACTCATTTACTGAATATCCATGATACGATTCACAGCATGAGAGAATTTATGATTGGATCACAACTAGTGAGTATCTTTACATGTGTAATTGTGATGTATCGGAATTATCCCTAGTCGATGAATTGAGGGATTTGAACACCATTGATTCTGTCGAGACTAGCATGAGATATACTCCTTGGTGTATCCAAGCAGCTGATTCTCACTGGCTGGAGACATTGTGATGTCCAGAGTTAATCGTGGATGCTAGTTATGGTAACTAGTTCATTGGAGTGACCAGCCGTAAGACTTCATATGGTTATCTGCATATATAGATATGTCAATGAAGTTCTTACTTCAGCTTAAGAGCACTGTTCCTTTGACTTTCGGTATTCAAGTCATCTTGATAATAAAAACTTATGCTTTGACATCTTAAGCAAGCATCTCTGAGGAGATGTGGACCCGGGATGATTGAGTATAAGTCGAAGTGATCGAAGGTGTTTGAATAGCCTATAAAGGATTCACTACTCCTTGCGAGGAGATGTATACCCATGGTCTCTCGTCGGATTGTTACTAAAGTCTTTGGCCAAAGCATTACATGTTTAGAGTAAGGTACTCTTCGATACATGTGCAGTAATTGGAATCCGTAGGATGAGGAAATGATACTTGGGCTTGGTGTGACGTAGTCAACCTAGTGGGGACTGACACTATCGACCATGTCCTGAACCAAGTGGGTATAAGATGAGTGAAGGGAATGGGGCACGATTCATTGTAGCTGCTGAAGAGTTTCAGAAATAGTTCTGGATCAACCGTTGATCTTTTCGATTAATTGGGGATCATAATGTACTACTAGGTGCCACTCATGATCGTTCTATAATTAATAGTTAATTATAGACAACCAACATAAACCGAGAACCTATTTGGTCACACGCACAATGAGCGTAATCCAAAGGATTTAAAACGAGCTTGAGAATGAGATTCTCAGACTGAGAGAAACTAGGTTTGGTTGGACCAAACATGGAGCGAGGATGAAATCATTTCTGTCGCAATGGAAGCGTGGATGGGCCGTGTCTTATGAAGACATGATGGATGAACCAAATTGGTTTGGTTCTAATCCAATAGAGGAGAATAAACCAAAGGGGTTTGGTTTGTTTTAAACGAATGAACCAAAGTTGGTTCGGTTCATTTTAACTTAAAATAGACCAACATGGTTTGGTTTATTTTAATTTAAATTAATGGAGCGGGTTAACGGGCTTTTGGTTATGATCCGATAACCATTAAGAGAATTTGTTCTCTATAAAATAGGGCTTAAGGGTTTTGTTAAGCCCTAATCTTTGCAACCCTAAAGTTGCTGCCCACCCTCACCCTCTTCTCCAAGTGGTCGGCGCCCAACTCCTTGCCGCCGCCCAAGCTCCTCCAACAGGCGTCCAGCAGCTGCCGTCCTCCCCACTTGCCGGCATCTAGCTATTGCCGGAGGAGCTCCGGTGATCTTCCTTGGCTCCGGCGACAAGGTGAGCATATTGCTTTCCTTATTTGGCCGGCGCAAGGTCTCCACCAAAGCTGTCCAATTTTCTGGACAGCTTGTTTCCTTCTTGTCGAAGCGTTGTTTGGACGACGTTTGGAGCTCCGACAATGGATTCCTTACCGGGGATTCGATCTCCGGTAATCCTCATAGGTGGAGAACGAAGGATTCGTCAAACGGTTGACGAATACCTCTCCGGAGAAGCCAGTTTTTGAGGACTCGTTTTGGATCCGAATTTTGATTCGGATCGTGATCTTCTCTCGATCACATCGTCTTCAACACGAGCCTAGTAACCCATACGAAGACAAGGCTCGTGACTTTGTGAAGTCATCCCGAAGATACTCGGCGTGGATACGGATAGAGACGATTCTAAAGAGAATCATTCTGGTCGATGCCTTTCCCGCTTCACGTGATACGTCAGATATACGTAGTATAAATTTCCTATTATTGCAAAATTTAAATTTACGGTTATGTCTACACATGTTGTACTATGCATGGGTGTGATGTGTGTGTTGTAATAAATTAGATTTCTTATTTTATTCCTTCCGCTGTGCACATGTTTACGAAACATGTTCGTACACACACTCGCCGCGGTGCCGAAAACCCAACAACAGGTGAATAAGTCTCATCATAATCAACACCTTGCTTTTGACGATACCCTTTCGCCACCAATCTAGCCTTATAGGTAATCACATTACCATCCATGTCGATTTTCTTCTTGAAAATCCACTTGCACCCTATAGGCTTTATGCCTTCAGGTGGGTCAACCAAGATCCAAACTTGATTTTCATACATGGAATCCATTTCCGACTTCATTGCATTAAGCCATTTATCCCTTTCTGAACTTTTTAGAACTTCTTCATAACTGGTAGGCTCCTAATCATCAATGAGTAACACGTCATTCGATTAACTTACGAGAAATCCATATCTCTTAGTAATGTTGCATGTTCTACAAGATCTACGAAGATGTGGTGTCACAATAGGTTCAGCCGATGGCTCATCACTATGAGTTATCAGTTGTGGTGCTTCACCAGGTATCTCATCAATGTCGATTGGAGTCTCTTGAGCCTCCTCAAGCTCAACGACACTCCCACTATTTTCTTGCAAGAGAAACTCTTTCTCTAGAAACATAGCATGCCTTGAAACAAATACCTTTTGTTCCACAGGATGATAGAATTGGTAACCTCTCATTTCCTTAGGGTATCCAATAAATATACATTTATCAGACTTAGCATCCAATTTGTCTGATATAGTTCGCTTAACATAAGTAGGACAATCCCATATCTTCAAGTAAGATAAATGAGGTTTCTTACTATTCCATATTTCTTATGGAGTAGTTGAGACTACCTTGGTCGGCATTCTATTTAGCAAGTAAACAATTGTCTGAAGTGTATAGCCCCAAAAGGACTTGGGAAGATTCACATGATTCATCATCGACCTAACCATGTCCAACAAGGTTCGGTTACGCCTCTCAGATACACCATTATGTTGCGGTGTATACGACGGAGTCCATTGAGACAATATACCATTGTCCCTTAGATAATCTAGAAACTCTTGACTCAAGTATTCACCACCTTGATCCGATCAAAGTATTTTAATACTCTTGCCAAGCTGTTTCTCTACTTCATTTCTGAATTCTTTGAACCTTTCAAAGGCTTAAGACTTGTGTTTCATCAAGAACACATACCCAAACCATGAGTGATCATCGGTGAAGGTAATGAAGTAGCTATAACCTCCTAGAGCATGAGTTGTCATAGGTCTGCATACATTCGTATTTTTTAGGCCAAGTAACTCTCCCATCGGTTCACCTTTTCTAGTAAAAGGTAACTTGGTCATCTTGCCTTTTAACCATGATTCACATGTATCGAATGAATCAGATTTAAACGATTCTAGAATTCTACATCGGTGTAATTCGAACATGCGTTTCTTGCTTGCATGGCCAAGACGACATTGCCACATGTAGGAGTCTAATTGATTATCCTTTCGAGCATGCTTGTTGCTCGCTACGATATTGAAAATGTCACTGGATATGCCCAATGTATAAATACCATTGCTTAAATTTCCAGTCCCATAAAGTACACTATTCAAAGTTATATAACAAAAATTGTTACTAAACGTCAAATGGTAGCCATTTCTATTTAAGAAGGAAATAGAAACAATGTTCTTTATTAGAGAAGGAACATAATAGCAATTGTCCAGTTCTAAGACTAGTCCAGTAGGGAGCTTCAGCAAATAAGTTCCGATGGTGACCGCGACAACCTTTTCTCCATTGCCAACTCACAAATTTGACTCTCCTTTGATGAGTCTTCTTCTATTCCTTAGCCCTTGTATGTCATTACATATATGTGAGCCACACCTAGTATCCAATACTCAAGTGTCTAAGGAAATAGAATGACAATCAATAACGAAGATACCTAAAGAGGATGGAGCATTGGATGCCTTCTTCTTCTTCACGGAGATAAATCTTGCAGTTTCTTCGCTAGTGGCCCTCCTTGCCACAATGATGTTAAATACCCTTTTGTGCTGGTTCTATCTTCATAGCCTTTTTCTTCTTCCCTTTCTTCTATTCCTTTGGCTTCTTCTTAGAACCTTTCTTTGAGAAATCAACTAACAGAACTGCCTTCTCCTCATGCTTCACAGAAGGCTCTACAGTCTTCAGCATGTTGAGGAGCTCAGGAATAGTGGATTCAAGTTTGTTCATCCGGTAGTTCATCACAAATTATGAGAAACTCTTGGGCAAACAATCTAGAATTAAGTCAATACTTAATTCATGATCCATCACAAACCCGAGGGTAGCTAGCCGCTTGATGTGCCCATTTATCTTTAGCACAAACTGCACTACAGATGAACCTTCTTGCATCTTAGAGGTGAAGAGAAGCTTGGAGACTTCAAACCTTTCAGATCTCTCTTGCTCATCAAACAACTTATGAAGATGGAAGACTATGGTATTAGCATCCATATGCTCATGCTGCTTTTGCAGCTCGGGTACCATCACAACTAGCATGATGCAACAAGCCAGTTCAGAATCAACCACTTGTTTCTGATAGGCCAACAATTGGTCTGGAGTTGTATCGTCCTTAGGACGGTTGGGAAGAGGCTCTTCGAGGACATACACAAGCTTTTCTGCCTTGAGAACAATTCTCAAGTTTCTAAGCCAATCCAAGAAGTTAGGTCCATTCAATTTATTCGAATCCAAAATAGAGCGCAAATTCAAAGACATCATGATCAATCATTAACTTAGAAATACAAATCGAGCATATTTGAGAAAGATGGAAAAATGCATCAATATACATTTACAAATCCCATTCATTTTTCGAATTTAAAACCACAAAATCACTTTGGGAGATCGTAGGTCCATCTCTGAATGGGTTGATATCCAACATAGATATGAACAACCTTAGAGAGAGTCCAACAAGCCATTCAAAGCTACGATGGTGGGTATCAAGTATACCAATTGCATATCACATATATGCAACTATCACAATGTGCTTTCAACTAATTGAATGTTCACACATACATCGGGTTGTTAACTCATTAACAAGTATGCATCATATGCATAGCACCTAACTTCACCTCCCTTCACATCGACCTTGGAGAGTGTCCAACAAGTCGATGCTCCAAGTTAAAGGCAACCCATTAATCGAGAAATAGTTTTAATCATATTAATGGAAGGTGTAGGCTTTAATGTTGTGTAAGGGATTTAATGTCTCATCCTCTTTACATGCAAATAATTATTATCTACATGGCATGACACACATGGTATACATCTACAAGTCACGACACACATGACATAATGATATGCATCTAATGCAATTACATGACATACAATTATGGCATGTACAAATAGTTTTCTTATTTGTCATAATTATTTTGGAAATAAAATATGTTTTAGATTTGATTTCCCAAATCAAATCATGATTAAATTAAGAAACAAATTTCCAAATCTAATCACATATTTTATTTATGGAAAGTGTTAATTAAGAAAAGTCAAATTTAATTTAGAAAATAAATTTCCTAAATTGTCAAAACTATTTATGGAAATAAAATATATTTTAGATTTAATTTCCCAAATCAAATCATGATTAAATTAGGAAAAAAATTTCCAAATCTAATCACATATATTATTTATGGAGAGTGTAAATTTCCATAAATACTTCTAAACTTTCCAAAAGTAGAAGATTTCCATAAATACTTCTAAACTTTCCAAAAGTAGAAAATTTCCATAAATACAATTATGACTATTGAAAAATAATTTTACGATTATGTCAAAACACTACTTGGCTCTGATACCACTGTTGGGTTTCCCCGGCACCACGGCGGGTATGTGTTCGAACATATTTCATAAACATGTGCACAGCGGAAGAAATAAAAGCAATAAATCTAATTTATTACAACACACACACCACACGCATACAAGATACATCATTTGTAGACATAATCACAGTTTCAAATTTTACAACAAAAGTAAATTACGCTAGTTATACCTGACGTATCACGTGTAGCGGGAATGACATCAATCGGAGCAACTCACGCTAGAATTGCCTCTATCCGTATCCATGCCGAGTACCATTGGGATATCTTCACCAAGCTACGAGCCTCGTCTTCGTAGGAGTCACTAGCCTCATTTCGAAGACGATGTGATCAAGAGAAGATCACAATCCGAATCAAAATTCATATGCAAAAATGAGTCCCCAAAACTAGCTTCTCCGAAGAGGTATTCGTCAACCAATTGATGAATCCTTGGTCCTCCACCTATGAGGATTGCCGGAGATCCAATCCCCGACAAGAAAGTTGTTGTTGGAGCTCCAAACACCGTCCAAATGACGCTCCAACAAGAAGGAATCAAGCAGTCCAAAAATTGGACAGCTTTGTGGAGGACTTGGCGCCGGCCAAACGAAAAGGGTCGGCTGGTCCTTGGTCACCAGAGCCAAGGAGGGTCACCAGAGGATCACCGGAAGCAGAAGGAGGCTGACGGCAGCAGGGGGCGTCGACGACAGTAGGTGGCATCAGCAGCCAGATCCCCATGGGCGACAGCGGCAAAGAGAAGAAAGGAAAGGAGGCTAGGGTTTCAAAAACCCTTGAACCGAAAAAAATCTCTCTCGAAAAACCTTTAAGCCGTGTTTTTATTCAGAACACATTCTCCTAATGGTTATTGGTTCATAACCAAAACCCATTAACCCGCTCCAATAACTTAAGTTAAAATAAACCAACCAGCGTTGGTCTATTTAAATTTAAAACGAACTGAACCAACTTTGGTTCATTCGTTTAAAACAAACCAAACCCCTTTGGTTTATTTTCCACCATTGGATTAGAACCAAACCAATTTTGTTTATCCATCATGTCTTCAAAAGACACGACCAATCCATGCTTCTGTTGCGACTGAAACAATTTCATGCTCGCTCCTTGTTTGGTCCAACCAAATCTAGTTTCTCTCGTTCTGAGAATCTCATTCTCAAGCTCATTTTAAATCCTTTGGATTACGCTTGTTGTGCGTGTGACAAAATAGGTTCCTGATTTATGTTGGTCATCTATAATTAACCATTAATTATAGAACGATCATGAGTGACACCTAGTAATACATCATGATCCCCAATTAATTAGAAAATCAACGGTTGATTCCAGAACGACTTCTGAAACCTTTCAGCAACCATAGTGAATCGTGCCCTGTTCCTTTCACCATCTTATACCCACTTGGTTCAGGACATGGTCTATTGTGTCAGTCCCCACCAGGCTGACTACGTCACACCTAGCCCAAGTATGATTTCCTCGTCCTTCGAATTTTAGTTAGCGCACATGTATCCAAGAGTACATTACTCTAAATATGTAATGCTTTGGCCAAAGGCTTTAGTAGCAATCCAACGAGAGACCCTGGGTATACATCTCCTCACAAGGAGTGATGAATGATTTATAGGCTATTCAAACACCTTCGGACAGTTCGACTTATACCCAATCATCTCGGGTCCTCATCTCCTTGGAGATGCTTGCTTAAGATGTCAAAGCATAAGTCTCCATGACCAAGATGACTTGAATACCACAAGTCAAAGGAACATCTCACTTAAGCTGCAGTAAGAACTTCATTGACATATCCATATATGCAGAGAACCATATGAAGTCTTACAGCTGGTCACTCCAATGAACTAATTACCATAACTAGCATCCACGATTAACTCCGGACATCACAATGACTCCAGTCAGTGAGAATCAGCTGCTTGGATACACCAAAGAGTATATCTCGTGCTAGTCTCGACAGAATTGATGGTGTCCAAATCCATCAATTCATCGACTAGGGATAATTCCAATAAATCACAATTGCACATGTAGAGATACTCACTAGTTGTGATCCAATCACAAATTCTCTCATGTTGTGAATCGTATTGTCGACATTCAGTAAATGAGTTTAAGATCTAATCAAATACATGAAAACATGTATACTTAAATAGTGAATCTTCATTTATCATATAAATGGTTTAAACATAAGGCAATTGCCTTAGGACACCTCTCATATATAACTAACATCTTGATCTTTTTTGTATGTCTCTGTTGCAGTCTAATTTTGATTTTGTTTTGATTCTTGATAAATCCTTTTGATTCATGTATGGGATGTATTGATAGCAGTAGAAAAATAGATGATAAGCAAACATATGGTAGTGCAAGATTACATGTTGTTTTGAGGGCGCCCCACTCCTATGTTTATTATGTGAGCATCAGTGCATTTATCCATTTTGGGAGGTATTGTATCAGGCTTGGTTTATTTGATTGGATTGGAAATCATCATACATGTTGACTGTTGTAGGAGTCAGATCTTTTGAATGCCCGGGATCCGGATCGATTTGTGATCCTAAGTAACTTATTTTTTCTATCTCTGAATTATTGATTTGGGTATTGTTTGGTGAATGAGTTAGGGAGTCAGTGTTACTTTGTTTTTATTATTTCTTGAAATGCGCAAAAATTTGTGTTGGGGAATTTGATAGCTTCATTTTATTGCGCTATTTTTACTTATGGATTAGATATTTTAGACTCTTTGATGGGGTAATTAATGTTATTTAGTATATTTTTGCATATTGAATCTATTTGCGATTAATTGTGTTAATTCCTATAATTTCAATATTTTTCACGAATTGAATGTGATTTTATAGGAAACATAAAAAGGGGCCTAATTGGAGCAATCGCAGCCATCGATTCGGAACCAAAGCGATTGCAACCATTGGATTTGATTAAGCAGCCTACTTAGGGAGCAGATTAATTGGACTTATTAAACCCTAGCTCTAAATGGGTGGTTGAGATCAAAAGGCATTCAATCGGATGGCTAAGAAAAATCCACTCAAAAATACAACTTCTTTGTTCATGCATGCATGAGTTGTTTAGTTCCTTTCGGTACTTAAGTTTTAGTGTCTTAAAAGCTATCTCAGTAGTATTTTTGAAAATTGCTTGCATGAGTTGTTCCCATAGGTAGCTTAACTCTATTTATCTTGTGGTATTTTATTCTATGTGCTCTATTGAATGTTCTAGACTTACACTGATTAGCTCTGTTTTTGCACTTATACATGTCGAATAGTCTGACAGGGAGAATCTAGTACATACCTAGTTATGATTCACTTCAATAGTCTAGTACTTTGGAATCCATAGGTGACTCTAGGTTTAACATTTTAGTTACTGGAGATGCTCGGATTGTGTAAGCCCATTCAAAAAAATAAAAATCCCTATGAGATGAAAAAAAAAAGATTTTATGGGATAAAAAATAGTCTTCGTGGGTGGAAATGGCTAGGTGCCCCTTTGAGACCAAGTTAGGTTACTAGAGAAACACCTCCCAATTTCTCTCAATATCGAGCACGCCTTTGAGACTTTATGCTAGATCTAGGGAACGACCCTCACTTTGGGCAGGTAAGTGCCTAAGAGTCGGAAACCTTAGGAAAGCTATGGGGTGACGACTTAACTCACCATGGAACGGGCATCCCCTAAGAATGATTCGCCTAGCACGAGCATGAGGAGCTAACTTAATGAATTTTTAGAATGTATCTGTTTTGCTTTGATTGCAAATACCACCTGATAAATTTAGTTAGCACGCTTATTATAGAACATTAACTTTTTAAAAATTTTATGGCACTGAGGTTTGCTTGAGGACAAGCAAAGATTTAAGTCTGGGGGAAGTTATATGAGCAAAATATATAGGATTTTAGGAGTAGTTTTTGCTCACATTTTGTTATATTTTGTGTTAGTTTCATGCATATGTTACTTTGTTTTTGCATGCATTTCCTATTTTCTAGTTCGGAGGTCTGCTCGTTGTTCTTTTGAATGCAGGTTGGCTTTTCGGGCGGAAAAGACGCATTTTTGGAGCTAGAGAAAGACATTTCATGCTAGACGCAGAGTGGGACATGGCTAGGGCATGTGGATTCACACGGCCATGTCCGATGGGTGAAGATCAGCACACTAGGGCCGCACACGGTCTGGCCATGTGGAAACACACAACAGTGTGGCGGCCCGATGGAGTTGTGCGACTAGGGTTTTTTCTCAATTTTGCAGCGGTCCGAGGCGACGTCTATATAAGGATGGCTCTGCCCAAACCCTAGGGGGGAGGCACGATGGCTAGGACGGCACGCCGAAGCCCTAAAAAGCTTCGGTAACTCACAGCGGGGAGGATGAACGCCGCCGGAGGTCCACCACTTGCAATACAAAGCCGGAGAGAAGGTCACAACGCATTGTAATCTCTATTTCTGTGCTCTCTTTCTATTGTAATTTAACTTAAACATGTGTTGCGATTCTTCCTTCGTGTTTATGGAGTAGAACTTTTGATTCTTGGATTAGGGAGTAGCTTGTGTTCATAGACAAATGTTAATTCATATTAAATTCTGGCCAAAAGTTTGATTTGACAATTCGATGTTGCTCTTTCTTATACCTACGTGTATTTGGCTTTCTTTCCGCTGTGCTTAGGAGATACGAGGTGGTGACAGCCCTCACAATCTAGATTTAGAAGGTTTGATCAAGGAACCTAGGGGTAAACCTGACCTCTCGTAACTACGGGGAGAAGGGAGCGGTGGAATCGGAAACGGTCCACCGCAAGGATTGATTTAGCATCCTCGTACCCTCTATCCCGTCCTTTTGGGCGAGGATAGCTCCCGGTGAATGCGGCGGCTTTGTGGGAGAGTGTATGATGTCCCTTCCCCAAAACCGTAAGTAGAAGTTTAGACGATGCCAATTGACAACGTTGTTCTGTGGTACACAAGTGAAACCGAAGTCCTAGAATTGCCTTTTTAAGACCCCTGAAGGTAGGGGAAACTTCGCTTCCCACTTCAACTCGATCGCTTATTCATGGCGATCCATTCTACGTCCCCGGATAAAAAAAATTTATCCTTGACAAGAGGGATTACCCAAGCTACCGTTTCATCGTCGTGCTATTCGATTAGAGTGGTCACTTGAAAAAACTTATTGTTCAAGCAACCAACTTCTATTTTAGATTAGTTGCGGAATAGACGATGTACGGATCGTCGGTTTTTGCATTTGTATTTGAGGTCCAAGTTAATTTAGCCATAAAACAGAACATACAACATGTATATAATTGAGAAACAATTATTGACATAATACAAAAGAATATAAACAAATATTATACCTCTTGATCTTCTATTATATGTCCTTCCTCCTTTTGGACGTCGTGTGTGCGACGATCTTCCAAAAGTCAAAGCCTCCTAGATCACCAATCTTCCTTTCTTTGCTCACTCCGAACAAAAGGAAGAATAAGAAACAAAACTCTCCTCTATCTAGGATCAACCAACAAGCTCCCAACTTGATACTTGCCGCCGCCCTAAAGAGAGAGGAAGGTGGACGCCGGCCAAGAGCTCCAAGGAATCACCCTAACCCTTGTTTCCATCGGCCAAGGAGAAGAGAAGGAAGAGCTTTGGACGCCGGCCAAAGAGAGGAGAGGAGAGGATGGGCGCCGACCACCTAAGGAAGAGGAAGGAAAGAAATTTCCTAATTTGTGGCCACCCAACCTCCAAGCTCCTTGCCGCCCAAAACCCTAACCCCTCCTTGCCAGCAAATTGCTCTTGCCGCCCACCCTAATCCCTCCTTTTATAGAGTTAGGCTTAAGCCTTGTTTTAATCTCCACCATCGGTTCTAGGGATTTAATCTCAACCGTCGGATCTAGAGATTTAATCTCAACTGTCGGATCTAGAGTTTTGTTTTCCATCATTGGATCTAGGCTCCATGAGGTCTTAATAGGCAACAATAGGGACCATGAGGAGGAGTTGGATCATAGCCACCCAATGGATCAAGCCCACATAAAGTCCGATCCATTAATGATAATCCATTCCACTAGAGGATTATCATTGATCTACCTCACCAACCCCCATAAATTAATATGGGCTCCATATATTATTTGTATAATTTTCTCTCCGTGTTTAAGATCTCGAATGTCCGTCGATTAATTAATTTATTGACAATTAATTAATCAACATCTAACTCCATGAGTAGTACCACTCAACCTTATCATCATGTCGGACCAAGTCCACCTGCAGGGTTTACATGATGAACCTTATGAGCTCCTCAAGGGGACATCATCATCCTAATATATAGGACACGGTTTCCTCCTATAATCAATGGCATACCATATAAATAATACCATTTCTCAACTTACCGAGCCTATCGATTTACTCTATAAATCTCGCCCATTGGTAAATCAAAGAAATGAATACTAAGTATATGTGCCCGTTATTATATCGGGATTAAGAGCATGTACAATATAATATTTGAGGTCCGATTCGATTACGTAGTCAGCAATAAATCGAATCACCTCTAAGTAGGTCCTGCTTAATACACACAAAGTGTTCTAGTGTGATTCTATAGTCAAGACAAACCAATACCAAATCACACTACAACCATACCAATGGTTTGTCCAAAGCCATCTTGGTTGTGAGCCTTTACTTATACTCTACAAGGAGCTGATAACATGATCTACCGTGTGACACTACACACCATGTTATCTATAATGTAATGTATGAGACAATATACATAACCATAAATATGTAAACAATGATCATGTGATTCTTATTTCAAAACTAAAGATGTTCATACAAAAGATAGACTTTT
The DNA here is from genome assembly GCA_025175895.1 of Wurfbainia villosa. Lineage (NCBI taxonomy): Eukaryota > Viridiplantae > Streptophyta > Magnoliopsida > Zingiberales > Zingiberaceae > Wurfbainia > Wurfbainia villosa. The sequence continues at coordinate 45,999,353 of CM046007.1, read as the reverse complement.
CAGTATACATCCCAACAATCTCCCACTTATACTAAAAGACTATGTTGTACTCATACTGCCATACATCTGATTCCCATTCCCTCCACATGCCTATCAGAATCTTTTGCTTGAAGGGCCTTAGTGAAAGTGTCTACCACGTCATCCTTTGATGCAATCTAGGCGACAACAACTTCTACATCCTTTACGATTTATCGCATTAGGTGGTACTTGCGCTCTATGTGTTTACTTGCCTTATGGGCTTGTGGTTCCTTCGAGTTTGCAACTGCACCACTATTATCACAATAAATTGTGATAGTTCTAGACAAACCAGAAATCACATCCAAGTCCATCAAGAAGTTCCTGAGTCACACAGCTTCTTTGGCTGCCTCAGAGGCTGCCACATACTCAGCTTCCATGGTAGAGTCCGCCACCCATTTCTGCTTGACACTCCTCCATACAATGGCTCCACCTCTCAAAGTAAACCCAAAACCTGAGGTAGACTTACTGTTATCCCTGTCTGATTGGAAGTCAGAATTTGTGTAACCCACAGGGAGTAATTGGTCTGCCTGGTAAACTAGCATATAATCCCTAGTCCTTCTCAGGTATTTCAATATATGCTTTACCGCAGTCCAATGTCCCTGTCCTGGATTACTCTGATATCTGCTGACCATGCCCATGGCAAAGTAGATATCTGGTCTTGTACATAGCATCACGTACTTGAGGCTTCCTATTGCCGAAGCATAAGGAACCGCCTTCATCTCCACTATCTCCTCAGATGTTATAGGAAACATCTCCTTAGATAAAGGAACTCCATGCCTGAAAGGTAGAAAACCTTTCTTGGAGTTTTGCATGCTAAAACGATCCATAATGGTGTCTATATATGAAGCTTGAGATAAGCACAACATCCTTTTCCTGCGATCCCTTATAACCTTGATCCCAAGGATGTGCCCCACTTCTCCCAAGTCCTTCATATCAAACAGTTTGGACAACCACACCCTTACATCTGATAACACCTTGACATTGTTGCCAATTAACAAAATGTCATCTACGTATAGTACAAGAAATATCACTACGTTTCCGTCACATCTCTTGTATACACAAGACTCATCCAGACTTTGAATAAATCTATAAGACTGGATTACCTCATCAAAGCGGATGTTCCAAGACCTCGAAGCTTGCTTCAATCCATAAATGGACCGATTAAGCTTGCACACAAGATGCTCTTTACCCTTTGCAATGAATCCCTCTGGTTGCTTCATATAGATGTTTTCCTCAAGACTTCCATTAAGAAAAGCTATCTTGACATCCATCTGTCATACCTCATAATCCATATGAGCATCAATATATAAGAGAATCCGAATAGACTTAAGCATGACTACCGGCGAAAAGGTCTCCTCATAATCGATACCCTCTTTTTGAGTATACCCCTTCGCAACAAGCCTCGCTTTGAAGGTCTCAACCTTCCCATCTATTCCTCTCTTTCTTTTGTAGATCCACTTGCATCCAATGGTTTTTACACCATCGGGTGGTTCTACTAGCTCCCGGACCTTATTTGAATCCATAGATTCAATCTCAGCATTCATTGCACTTTGCCAAGATACTGCATCTTTATCTTGGATTGCCTCATCATATGCCCAGGGATCAGGTTCATGTTCGCCAGGGATCAAATCAGAAGATTCTCCCAAGAACATGAATCTATCAGGCTGTCTAACAACCCTCCCACTACGACGAAGTATCACCTGTGTATCTTCTATGACACGCAGTGCAGTGACTTATGGTATATCCTCTTGTACGGGTTGTTAGTAATATATGAGAGATGTCCTAAGGCAATCGCCTTATGTATGAACCATTTATATGATAAATGAAGATTCACTATTCGAGTATACATGTTTAATGTATTTGATTGGATCTTAAACTCATTTACTGAATGTCCACGATACGATTCACAGCATGAGAGAATTTGTGATTGGATCACAACTAGTGAGTATCTCTACATGTGTAATTGTGATGTATCGGAATTATCCCTAGTCGATGAATTGATGGATTTGGACACCATCAATTCTGTCGAGACTAGCACGAGGTATACTCCTTGGTGTATCCAAGCAGTTGATTCTCACTGGCTGGAGACATAGTGATGTCCGGAGTTGATCGTGGATGCTAGTTATGGTAACTAGTTCATTGGAGTGACCAGCCGTAAGACTTCATATGGTTCTCTGCATATATAGATATGTCAATGAAGTTCTTACTGTGGCTTAAGTGCGATGTTCCTTTGACTTGCGGTATTCAAGTCATCTTGATCATGGAGACTTATGCTTTGACATCTTAAGCAAACATCTCTAAGGAGATGTGGACCCGGGATGATTGGGTATAAGTCGAAGTGATCGAAGGTGTTTGAATAGCCTATAAAGGATTCACCACTCCTTGCGAGGAGATGTATACCCATGGCCTCTCGTCGGATTGTTACTAAAGTCTTTGGCCAAAGCAATACATGTTTAGAGTAAGGTACTCTTCGATACATGTGGAGTAACTAGAATCCGTAGGACGAGGAAATGATACTTGGGCTAGGTGTGACGTAGTCAGCCTAGTGGGGACTGACACAATAGACCATATCCTGAACCAAGTGGGTATAAGATGAGTGAAGGGAATGGGGCACGATTCATTCGAGCTGCTGAAGGGTTTCAGAAATAGTTCTGGATCAACCGTTGATCTTTTCGGTTAATTGGGGATCATGATGTACTACTAGGTGCCACTCATGATCGCTATAATTAATGGTTAATTATAGGCGGCCAACATAAACCGAGAACCTATTTGGTCACCACGCTGCGAGTGTAATCCAAAGGATTTAAAACGAGCTTGAGAATGGGATTCTCAGACCGAGAGAAACTATGTTTGGTTGGACCAAACATAAAGCGAGCATGAAATTGTTTCAGTCGCAATGGAAGCGTGGATGGGCGGTGTCTTATGAAGACATAATGGATGGACCAAAATGGTTTGGTTCTAATCCAATGGATGAGAATAAACCAAAGGGTTTGGTTTATATTAAACGAATGAACCAAAGGTTGGTTCGGTTCGTTTTAACTTAAAATAAACCATCATGGTTTGGTTTATTTTAACTTATCTTAATGGAGCGGGTTAACGGGCTTTATGGATATGATCCATTAACCATTAAGAGAATTAGTTCTCTATAAAATAGGGATTAAACCCTAACCCTAAAGAAAATCATCTAGTTGCCGCCCAACACCTAGTTGCCGCCCAACACATTGTGGCCGCCCAACATCTTGTTGCCGCCCAGCTTGGTGCAGCCTTCCAACTTGTTGCCGGCGACCAAACTTCAGCCGGTGAACCTCCGGCGACCCTCCGGTGATCCCCTAAAAGGTTCGGCATCAAGGTGAGCTTTTGTCTCCTTGTTTTGGCCGGCGCCTATCTCCTCCACCAAGCTGTCCAGTTTTCTGGACAGCTTCTTCTCCTCTCGTCGGAGCGTCGTTTGGACGACGGTTAGTGCTCCGACAGCGGCTAACATACCGGGGATTTGATCTCCGGTAATCCTCTGAGGTGGAGGACGAAGGATTCGTCAATCGGTTGACGAATACCTCTCCGGAGAAGCAAGCCTTGAGGACTTGTTTTTAGGTCCGAATTTGGATTCGGATCGTGATCATCTCTCGATCACGTCGTCTTCAACACGAGGCTAGTAACCCGTATGAAGACGAAGCTCGTGGCTTGGCGAAGTCATCCCGAGGAGCTCGGCGTGGATACGGATAGAGGCGATTCTTACGAGGATCGTTCCGGTTGATGCCGTTCCCGCTACACGTCATACGGAAGGTATAACGTAGTTTAATTTCCTTTTATTGCAATTTTAATTTACGGTTATGTCTACACTTGTTGTAATAGCATGCATGTGTTGTGTGTGTTGTAATAAATAGGAGTATTTATTATTTTTATTGCTTCCGCTGTGCTCATGTTTACGAAACATGATCGAACACACACACGCCGCGGTGCCGGAAACCCAACAGTGGTATCAGAGCCCAGGTTGTGTTTCGACATAATCGTAAAATGGTTTTGCGATAGTCATAATGTATTTCTGGAAATTTTCTAATTTTGGAAATTTAGAAGTATTTATGGAAATTTTTCAATTTTGGAAAGTCTCGAAGTATTTATGGAAATCTTCCACTTTTGGAAAGTTGGAAGTATTTATGGAAATTGATATTTTCCATAAATAAAATATTTGATTAGATTCTGGAAATTTGTTTCCTAATTTAATCATGATTTATGAAATTGGTTTCCTAAATAGATTTTCCTTAATCAAATAATTCCATGAATAAAATATGTGATTAGATTTGGAAATTTGTTTCCTAATTTAATTATGATTTGATTTGGAGAATCAAATCTTAAACATATTTTATTTCCATAAATAGTTATGACATATAAGGAAATATATAATGACATAATTGTATGCCATGTAATTGCATTAGATGCATAACATTATGCCATGCGTGTCGTGACATGTAGATGTATGCCATGTATGCCATGCCATGTAGATAATAGTTATTTGCATGCAAAGAGGATGAGACATAAAAACCCTTAAACAATATTAAGGCCTACACCTTCCATTAATATGGTTAGAACCAGAGTTCTGTTTCTTGTTTGGGTTGTTGGACTCTCTCCAAGCCCGGCTCGAACCTGAATATGTTCAAACCATGGAATAGTTTAATACTAATATGGTAAGAGTCAGAGGTCAATCGTTAGCTTTGGTTGTTGGACTCTCTCCAAGCTGGGCTAATTGGTTGAATGCGCCCTAACCATATTAAAACTATGTCCTGATTAATGGGTTGGCTTTAACCTGGAGCATCGGTTTGTTGGACTCTCTCCAAGGTCGATGTAAAGGGAGGTGAAGTTGGGTGCTATGCATATGATGCATACTTGTTAATGTGTTAACAACCCGATGTATGTGTGAACATTCAATTAGTTGATAGCACATTGTGATAGTTGCATATACGGATATGCAATCGTATAGATGATACCACCGTCATAGTTATGAATGGCTTGTTGGACTCTCCCAAGGTTGTTCATAACTATGATGGATATCAGCCCATTCGAGATGGACCTACAATCTCCAAGTGATTTTGGGGTTTTTGAAATTCGAAAAATGAATGGGATTTATAAATGTATATTGATGCATTTTAAAATCATCTTTCTCATATATGCTCGTTTTGTATTTCTAAGTTAATATATTGATCATGATGTGTTTGAATTTGCGTTCCATTTTGGATTCAAATAAATTGACTGGGCCGAACTTCTTGGACTAGCTTAGAAACTTGAGAATTGTTCTCAAGGTGGAAAAGCTTGCGTATGTCCTCGAAGCGCCTCTTCCTGCCCATCCTAGTGACAATGCAACTCTGGACCAATTGTTGGCCTATCAGAAACATGTGAGTGATTCTGAAAAAAAAATGAGTTGCATCATGCTAGCCACGATGGAACCCAAGCTACGAAAGCAGCATGAGCATATGGATGCTCATATCGTAGTCCTTCATCTTTGTGAGTTGGTTGATGAGCAAGTGAGATTCGAAAGGTTCGAAGTCTCAAAGCTCCTCTTCACCTCTGAGATGCTAGGAGGTTCATCTGTGGTATCGCCAATATGTCAAGACTGTGGAGTCTTCTCGAGAAGCATGAGCGAGGGAGTCTTTGTTAGTTGATTCCTCGAAGAAAGGTTCTAAGAGGAAGTCAAAGGAACAGCAGAAGGGAAAGAAGAGAAAGGCTAAGAAGGTAGAACTAGCACAAAAGGAAACTTGCCATCATTATGGCAAGGAGAGCCATTTGTGAAGAAAGTGCAAGATTTATCTTGAGTTCATGAAGAAGGATAAGGCATCGGATGCCCCATCTTCTTCAGAAATCTTCTTTATTGATTGTCATTCTATTTCCTTAGACACTTGGGTATTGGATACTGGGTGTGGCTCACATATATGTAATGACATACATGGGCTAAGGAATAGAAGAAGACTCGTCAAGGGAGAGTCAAATTTACGTGTTGGGAATGAAGCAAAGGTTGCTGCACTCGCCATCGGAACGTATTTGTTGAAACTCCCTGCAGGACTTGTCTTAGAACTGGACAATTGCTTTTATGTTCCTTCGTTGATAAAGAACATCATTTCTATTTCTTGTTTAAATAGAAATGGGTACCATTTGACTTTTAGTAACAATTGTTGTTATATAACTTTGAATGGCGTACTTTATGGAACTGGAACTTTGAGTAATGGCATTTATACGTTGGACGTATCCAGTGACATTTTCAATATCGAAGCGAGCAACACGCGTGCTCGAAAGGATAATCACATAGACTCCTATATGTGGCATTGTCGTCTTGGCCATATAAGCAAGAAACGCATGTCCGAATTACACCGATGTGGAATTCTGGAATCGTTTGAATTGGATTCATACGATACATGCGAATCATGCTTAAAAGGCAAGATGACTAAGTTACCTTTTTTTGGAAAGGGTGAACGAGTGGGAGAGTTACTAGGTTTAGTACATACTGATGTATGTGGACCTATGTCAACTCAAGCATTAGGAGGCTATAGCTACTTCATTACCTTCACCGATGATCACTCACGGTTTGGGTATGTGTTCTTGATGAAACACAAGTCTGAAGCCTTTGAAAGGTTCAAAGAATTCAGAAATGAAGTAGAGAAACAACATGACAAGAGTATTAAAATACTGATCGGATCGAGGTGGTGAATACTTAAGTCAAGAGTTTCTTGATTATCTAAGAGACAATGGCATATTGTCTCAATGGACTCCGCCCTATACACCACAAAGATAATGGTGTATCCGAGAGGCGAATCAGGACCTTGTTGGACATGGTCAGTCAATGATGAATCATGCAACTCTTCCCAAGTCCTTTGGGGTTATGCACTTCGCAAATTTTACTTGTTAAACAGAATGCCTACCAAGGTAGTCTCAACTACTCCATATGAGATATGGAATAGTAAGAAACCTCATGTATCTTACTTGAAGATTCGCTTATGTGAAGGCGGATTATGTATCGATCGCATAAACCGGGATGCTAAGTCTGATAAATGTCTATTTATTGGATACCCTAAGGAAACAAGGGGTTACCAATTCTATCATCCTGTGGAACAAAAGGTGTTTGTTTCAATGCATGCTGTGTTTCTAGAGAAAGAGTTTCTCTTGCAAGAAAACAGTGGGAGTGTCGTCGAGCTTGAGGAGGCTCGAGAGACTCAAATAGACATTAATGAGATACCGGTGAGCACAACGGTAAATGGCAACTCATAGTGATGAGCAATCCTACTGGACCTATTATAACACCACATCTTCGTAGATCCGGTAGAACACGCAACATTCACGAGAGATATGGATTTCTTGTAAGTTTAATCGAACGACGTGTTACTCATTGATGATGAGGAGCCTACCAGTTATGAAGAAGTGCTGACAAGTTCAGAAAGGGATAAGTGGCTTGGTGCCATGAAGTCGGAAATGGATTCCATGTATGAAAACCAAGTTTGGAACTTGGTTCACCACCAAGGCATAAAGCCTATAGGGTGCAAGTGGGTTTTCAAGAAGAAAACCGACATGGATGGTAATGTGATTACCTATAAGGCTAGATTGGTGGCGAAAGGATATCGCCAAAAGCAAGGTGTTGATTATGACGAAACCTATTCGCTCAGTAGCTATGCTTAAATCCATTCGGATGCTCCGCCATAACGGCTCATTATGATTATGAGATATGGCGGATGGATGTGAAAACGACTTTCCTTAATGGAAACTCGCCGAGGACGTGTATATGATACACCGAGGGTTTCACATCGGTTGATAAAACCAAGGTATGCAAATTGCGACGATCCATTTATGGATTGAAGCAAGCATCCAGAGTCGGAATATCCGTTTTGATGAGACGATCAAAAGGTTTGATTTCTCACAAAATCCAGACGAACCTTGTGTGTACAAGAAGGTTAGTGGGAGTGCAGTCGTGTTCCTAGTATTGTATGTCGATGACATATTACTTATAGGAAACGATGTGTCAATCTTCTGATCGATTAAGGTTTGGTTATCCAAGACATTCTCCATGAAAGACCTGGGAGAAGCAACCTACATCCTTGGGATTAAGATCTATAGAGATAGATCGAAACGGTTGCTTGGTCTTTCACAGTCTACATATATAGACCGAGTGCTAAAGAGGTTTAGCATGTCAGAATCCAAGAAAGGTTATCTGCCCATCAGGCATGGGGTACACCTTTCGAAGTCTATGTGTCCGCGCACAGAAGACGAGAGGATTTGCATGAGTAAGATTCCCTATGCATCCGCAATAGGATCTATCATGTATGCTATGTTATGTACGAGGCCCGATGTATCGTATGCTCTGAGTGTCACGAGCAGATACCAGTCTGATCCAGGAATGGATCATTGGGCGGCTGTTAAGATGATCCTTAAGTACTTGAGAAGAACTAAGGATGTGTTCCTAATATATGGAGAAGGGGACATGGTGATACGCGGGTATACAGATGCCAGCTTCCAGACAGACAAGGATGATTCCTGTGTCTCACCGATAATGTTCACCTTGAATGGGGGCGCAGATGAGTTGGAAAAGTTCCAAACAAGAGATCAGAGCGGATTCTACCATCGAGGCGTAATATATTGCGGCCTTCGAAGCTGAAAGGAAGCGGTTTGGATCAAGAAGTTCGTTCATGAACTTGGTGTGATTCCGGCCATTGTTGAAGCAATACCGGTATACTGCGACAACAATGGAGCAATTGCACAGGCGAAAGAGCCAAGGTCTCATCAACGATCCAAACATGTGCTTCGCCGCTATCATCTTATCAGAGAGATCATCAGTAGGAATGAAATACAAATCGAGAAAATTCCCACTGAAAGGAACTTAGCGGATCCTTTGACTAAAGCATTACCTCAAAGTAAGTTTGAGGGTCATGTTGGTGCTTATGGTATTGGATACCGTAGCGATTGGCATTAGGCCAAGTGGGAGTCTGTTAGTAATATATGAGAGATGTCCTAAGGCAATCGCCTTATGTATGAACCATTTATATGATAAATGAAGATTCACTATTTGAGTATACATGTTTAATGTATTTGATTGGATCTTAAACTCATTTACTGAATGTCCACGATACGATTCACAGCATGAGAGAATTTGTGATTGGATCACAACTAGTGAGTATCTCTACATGTGTAATTGTGATGTATCGGAATTATCCCTAGTCGATGAATTGATGGATTTGGACACCATCAATTCTGTCGAGACTAGCACGAGGTATACTCCTTGGTGTATCCAAGCAGCTGATTCTCACTGGCTGGAGACATAGTGATGTCCGGAGTTGATCGTGGATGCTAGTTATGGTAACTAGTTCATTGGAGTGACCAGCAGTAAGACTTCATATGGTTCTCTGCATATATAGATATGTCAATGAAGTTCTTACTGTGGCTTAAGTGCGATGTTCCTTTGACTTGCGGGATTCAAGTCATCTTGATCATGGAGACTTATGCTTTGACATCTTAAGCAAACATCTCTAAGGAGATGTGGACCCGGGATGATTGGGTATAAGTCGAAGTGATCGAAGGTGTTTGAATAGCCTATAAAGGATTCACCACTCCTTGCGAGGAGATGTATACCCATGGCCTCTCGTCGGATTGTTACTAAAGTCTTTGGCCAAAGCAATACATGTTTAGAGTAAGGTACTCTTCGATACATGTGGAGTAACTAGAATCCGTAGGACAAGGAAATGATACTTGGGCTAGGTGTGACGTAGTCAGCCTAGTGGGGACTGACACAATAGACCATGTCCTGAACCAAGTGGGTATAAGATGAGTGAAGGGAATGGGGCACGATTCATTCGAGCTACTGAAGGGTTTCAGAAATAGTTCTGGATCAACCGTTGATCTTTTCGGTTAATTGGGGATCATGATGTACTACTAGGTGCCACTCATGTCATTCTATAATTAATGGTTAATTATAGACGGCCAACATAAACCGAGAACCTATTTGGTCACACGCACAACGAGTGTAATCCAAAGGATTTAAAACGAGCTTGAGAATGGGATTCTCAGACCGAGAGAAACTATGTTTGGTTGGACCAAACATAAAGCGAGCATGAAATTGTTTCAGTCGCAATGGAAGCGTGGATGGGCAGTGTCTTATGAAGACATAATGGATGGACCAAAATGGTTTGGTTCTAATCCAATGGATAAGAATAAACCAAAGGGTTTGGTTTATTTTAAACGAATGAACCAAAAGTTGGTTCGGTTCGTTTTAACTTAAAATAAACCATCATGGTTTGGTTTATTTTAACTTATCTTAATGGAGCGGGTTAACGGGCTTTATGGATATGATCCATTAACCATTAAGAGAATTAGTTCTCTATAAAATAGGGATTAAACCCTAACCCTAAAGAAAATCATCTAGTTGCCGCCCAACACCTAGTTGCCGCCCAACACATTGTGGCCGCCCAACATCTTGTTGCCGCCCAGCTTGGTGTAGCCTTCCAACTTGTTGCCAGCGACCAAGCTTCAGCCGGTGAACCTCCGGCGACCCTCCGGTGATCCCCTAAAAGGTTCGGCATCAAGGTGAGCTTTTGTCTCCTTGTTTTTGCCGGCGCCTATCTCCTCCACCAAGCTGTCCAGTTTTCTGGACAGCTTCTTCTCCTCTCGTCGGAGCGTCGTTTGGACGACGGTTAGTGCTCCGACAGCGGCTAACATACCGGGGATTTGATCTCCGGTAATCCTCTGAGGTGGAGGACGAAGGATTCGTCAATCGGTTGACGAATACCTCTCCGGAGAAGCAAGCCTTGAGGACTTGTTTTTAGGTCCGAATTTGGATTCGGATCGTGATCATCTCTCGATCACGTCGTCTTCAACACGAGGCTAGTAACCCGTACGAAGACGAAGCTCGTGGCTTGGCGAAGTCATCCCGAGGAGCTCGGCGTGGATACGGATAGAGACGATTCTTACGAGGATCGTTCCGGTTGATGCCGTTCCCGCTACACGTCATACGGAAGGTATAACGTAGTTTAATTTCCTTTTATTGCAATTTTAATTTACGGTTATGTCTACACTTGTTGTAATAGCATGCGTGTGTTGTGTGTGTTGTAATAAATAGGAGTATTTATTATTTTTATTGCTTCCGCTGTGCTCATGTTTACGAAACATGATCGAACACACACACGCCGCGGTGCCGGAAACCCAACACGGGTGGTACTGAAGAAGTGACTTCCCCTTTCAATTCCTCCAGAACAATCTTACTCATGGGCTTGTGGTTCATCACATAGTCTTCCTCTAGAAATCTGGCGTTCGTGCTAACGATCACCTTCTGATCTCTAGGACTATAAAACAAACCACCTTTCATTCCTCTAGGATATCCAACGAACATGTGCACTTCTGTACGAGGTTCCAACTTACCAGCATATGCCTTCGGCACATGTGTTGGACTCCCCCAAATCCGAATATGTCTTATACTAGGCTTTCGCCCAGTCCACAATTCTGTGGGAGTAGAAGACACTGATTTAGGTGGTACCAAGTTCAGAATATACACTGCCGTATCTAGAGCATATCCCCAGAACGAATCTGGCAACTCAGAATAACTCATCATCGATCTAACCATCTCCATAAGAGTCCTATTCCTTCGCTCTGCTACACCATTCTGCTGGGTTGTACCAGGTGTAGACAATTGGGATTGAATCCTAGCCTCTGATAAGTAATTCCTAAACTCTCCCAAGAGGTACTCACCACCACATTTGATCGTAGTGTCTTGATACTTGTACCTTGACATTTCTCCGCATCAGCCTTGAATTCTTTGAACTTGTCAAAGCATTCAGACTTGCGGCGCATCAAGTAAATGTATCTATATCTTGAATAATCATCTATAAAAGAGACGAAATACTCAAAACCACCTCTAACCTAGATAGACATAGGACCACACAAATCAGAATGAACCAATTCCAACACATCTTTGGCTCTATACCCCTTGGCCTTAAAAGGCCTCTTGGTCATTTTACCCTCCAAGCAAGATTCGCAGGTTGGGAAATCTTCCATCACTAATGAACCCAAAGGTCCATCAGCTATCAATCTTTGAATTTTGCTTAGGTTAATATGTCCAAGCCTTAGATGCCAAAGATATGTTTGGTTCATCTTCGAAGGTTCTTTTCTCTTATTGGAATTAGAAGATGAGTTATTCACCTCTATTTGTATCGTGGGAGATTTTGGTTCAAGTGTATACAAATTTCCTATCAATGCACCAAAATAGATAATCTCTCTATTCCTTTTTATAACAACTCTGTCATTAAAAGAAATAGAATATCCATCCATAAACAATTTAGAAGTCGAAATCAAATTCTTTCTAAATAAAGGTACATAAAGGCAATTCTTAAGAACCAAAACTTTATTTTTCTCAAAAGACAAATAAACATCTCCCACTGCAACATCTGCCACCTTCGTGGCATTGCCCAAGTATACGATAATCTCCCCCTCAGCCAGTCATCTGGTTTCCTTGAACCCCTGCAAAGTATTGCATACATGATAAGTGGCTCCCGTATCTACACACCAGGTGCCTGTAGATAACACCGCTAAACATGTTTCAACGACTAGACCAAAAGATATACCTTTGTTCTTCTTCTGGTTGGGGCAGTCCTTCTTCCAGTGTCCAGTCTGCTTGCAAGTGAAGCACTTGCCTTTTGGCTTCTTCACTCCTGCCTGAGTTCCTCCCGCCACCTCTGCCCCAGCTTGTTTCTTCTTCTTCTTGCCTTTCGGGTTAGAAGCAAAAACTTTTTGGGCAACCATGGGAGCACTCTGACGAAATAGTCCCTCTGCCGCCTGGAGTTCTATCAGAAGCTCTACCAACGAATACAATCTCTTGTTCATGTTGTAGTTCAGGCAAAACTGCTCAAAACTCCTAGGTAGAGATTGGAGAATGATATCGACGTGGGTTTCCCCATCGATCTCAGCTCTGAGGACTTCCAGCTCATTTAAATGAGCCATCATCTTGAGAACATGATCCCTCACGGGTGTTCCCTCGATCATGGAGGTCGTCATCAAATTCCTCATGGCTTCCTGCCTAGCAACCCGATTCTGGTGTCCGAAAAGTTCTTTGAGATTGAGCATCATGTCATAAGCAGTGGGCATGGCTTGATGCTGATGTTGCAGTACATTTGACATAGATGCCAAAATGTAACACCACGCCATCTCATCGGCCTTAATCCACTTCTTATAACTCTCCTTCTCCTTTTCTCTAGAGTCATCTGCAGGCTTAGGAGGGCACTCTTCAAGGAGTACATATTTGTATTCCTCTGCAGTCAAGACAATATCAAGATTCCTCTTCCAATCAACATAGTTGGGTCCAGTAAGTTTATTTTCTTTCAGTATCACAGCAAGCGGTTTGAAAGTCATTTTAAAAAACCTAAGAATCACATAGATCAAAACATTAGATTTCAAAAATTATTGATTCCTCAAGCAATAAAATTTGAAAATCAACCAACACCTCAAAACACCGAGAATATCGTATGCCATGATAGTGTGGACGTATACGAATTCTACATTTGTAAGAGGAGATTTTACCCATTAATTTTATTATCTTGTCAACCTAACTTTTTGACAAATAAAATTAATAGTTGGTTCCTCTTCGGCCCTACAAATAAAAGTAGTGACTCCGATGGGGAGGATACTTATATTTGTATCTAAGTGTTCACCATTATTCGGTACCAAGGTAATTATCTCGGGTTATGTGCCTTCCGATGGGGAAGTACACACACTCCTTAATAATTTCCTATAACCATATTCGACCTTGTGATCTGCAAACAAACTCATCTGATGTGAAGGAAGGCACTCAGAGCCAACACACAAGTTTGTTTGTATCACATGTCAAATCATAATGGAGGCCTTAGGAATTTATAAAAATATCCCTCTCCCACTTAGTAATTTAAAATTGAGGAATTTTCTAGCCCACGACATGCATATCAAACAATAAGCAATAAATATGAAAAAGAAATATTTTCCAACTATTATGGCTTTTGTCTCCAATATGCCTCTCGTCGTATTGTCGTCTCGTCCGCTCCTCCCTACGCCATGTACAAGCCATCCGGATATCCGAGCCGAGAGAAACTATTTTAATTTACATCCATCGATCCTATACTCCATGAAGGAGTGTACATGAAATCTAGATCGAAAGTAAACTAAAATAAAAAGAGTGGCTAAACAATGCCGTATCTAATTACAAAAATTAAATACTAGCCTCGTAAACCCCGAGGATTCAACAAAATATACAATTACACACATACAATCACATACACACATATGACCATAATAGTTGGATCCTATACCTGCAACCAAAAAGTTAACCTATGCACATCCTCTATTATCTGACACATATAATATATGAAAAGTGCATAAAAGTAACTGAATCCTAAACACACAAAATCGGAAACCTTGGCTCTAATACCAATTGAAGGTAGGGGAAACTTCGCTTCCCACTTCAACTCGGTCGCTTGTTCATTGTGATCCCATCTACGTCTCTGGATAAAAAAAATTTATCCTTGACAAGAGGGATTACCCAAGCTACCATTTCATTGTCGTGCTATTCGATTAGAGTGGTTACTTGAACAAACTTGTTGTTCAAGTAACCAACTTCTATTCTAGATTAGTCGCGGAATAGACGATGTACGGATCATCAATTTTTGCATTTGTATTTGGGGTCCAAGTTAATTTAGCCATAAAATAGAACATACAACATGTATACAATTGAAAAACAATTATTGACATAATACAAAAGAATATAAACAAACATTATACCTCTTGATCTTCTATTGTATGTCCTTCCTTCTTTTGGATGTCATGTGGGCGATGATCTTCCAAAAGTCGAAGCCTCTTAGATCACCAATCTTCCTTTCTTTGCTCGCTCCGAAAAAAAGGAAGAATAAGAAACAAAACTCTCCTCTATCTAGGATCAACCAACAAGCTCCCAACTTGAAGCTTGCCGCCGGCCTAAAGAGAGAGGAAGGTGGGTGTTGGCCAAGAGCTCCAAGGAATCACCCTAACCCTTGTTTCCACCGGCCAAGGAGAAGAGAAGGAAGAGCTTTGGATGCCGGCCAAAGAGAGGAGAGGAGAGGATGGGTGTCGACCACCTAAAGAAGAGGAAGGAAAGAAATTTCCTAATTTGTGGTCGCCCAACCTCCAAGCTCCTTGTCGCCCAAAACCCTAACCCCTCCTTGTCTCCAAATTGCTCTTGCCGGCCACCCTAATCCCTCCTTTTATAGAGTTAGGCTTAAGCCTTGTTTTAATCTCCACCATCGGTTCTAGGGATTTAATCTCAACCGTCGGATCTAGAGATTTAATCTCAACCGTCGGATCTAGAGATTTAATCTCTACCATTGGATCTAGAGTTTTGTTTTCCATCATTGGATCTAGGCTCCATGAGGTTTTAATAGGCTACAATAGGGACCATGAGGAGGAGTTGGATCTTGGCCACCCAATGGATCAAGCCCACATAAAGTCCGATCTATTAATGATAATCAATTCCACTAGAGGATTATCATTGATCTACCTCACCAACCCTCATAAATTAATATGGGCTCCATATATTATTTGTACATTTTTCTTCCTGTGTTTAAGATCTCGAATGTCTGTCGATTAATTAATTTATTGACAATTAATTAATCGACATCTAACTCCATGAGTAGTACCACTCAACCTTATCATCATGCTAGACTAAGTCCACCTACAGGGTTTACATGATGAACCTTATGAGCTCCTCAAGGGGACATCATCATCCTAATATATAGGACACAATTTCCTCCTATAATCAACAACACACCATATAAATAATACCATTTCCCAACTTACCGAGTCTATCGATTTACTCTATAAATCTCGCTCATTGGTAAATCAAAGAAATCAATACTAAGTATATATGTCCGTTATTATATCAGGATTAAGAGCATGTACAATATAATATCTGAGGTCCGATTCGATTATGTAGTCAACAATAAATCGAATCACCTCTAAGTCGGTCCTGCTCAATACACACAAAGTGTACTAGTGTGATTCTTTGGTCAAGACAAACCAATACTAATTCACACTACAACCATACCAATTTTTTGTCCAAAGCCATCTCGGTTGTGAGCCTTTACTTATACTCTACAAGGAGCTGATAACATGATCTACCGTGTGACACTACACACCATGTTATCTACAATGTAATGTATGAGACAATATGCATAACCATAAATATGAAAACAATGATCATGTGATTCTTATTTCAAAACTAAAGATGTTCATACAAAATATAGACTTTTTAGTATACATCCCAACAAACCCAACACACTCTTTTCCTCCTCCGTGTGACACCGCACTGAGTAGGGTCCTCCGATAGTCCTCACCAACCGACTCTCACTGAGATTTCGTCCGAACAATCGCAACCACTTAGTGTATTGGTACTCAAATTCTAGTTTCTGTGGGATCGATAATCTATTTAATACTTGACGACATCTGTGCAGTTGCGGGCATTGAGTGCGAGTGCGTACTTTGAGTCTTCGACGGTCTCCGTCGTGAGATTTAAGGTCGTGACCATGCTCATCAGGGGTATGGGCAATAACAGGGTAATGGACAGCGACCACATAAGTCCAGACTGAAACTGATGATGGAGGACTTCATTGCTACCCAAACTAAGGCCAATGAGGAATTTCATCGCCAACATCAGAAGTCTGAAGAATCACTCAAAGACTTGAAGTCCAGGATATTGGAGACGCAAGTGACCCAGATAGCCCAAACAGTGTCGCAACTTGTGAAAAGCTCTCTAGTGAGTCAAGCTAAAGAGGAAGGAGTGGGGAAGAATAGAAAATTTACCAAGGGGTGTGCAGCCATGATTACCACCCTACCTGACCAAGCTGAAATTGAAGATAAGACTCCACTACAGCTTGAGGACCCTGGTGAATTTATTATCCCCTACTCAATTTATGGGGAGAGCTTCGATGAAGCTCTATGCGACTTGGGATCATCAGTCAGTGTGATGCCCTACACATACTATCTGAAGATGGGACTGAATGAGCTCCAATTAGCGAATCTTGGTATTCGTATGGGGGATGACTCAGTCAAGGAACCCGTCGGCTTGCTGGCACACGTGCTTGTGGTGATTGAGGATTTCGTGATACCCACGAACTTCATCACACTAGACACAAGATCAGATATCCAGAATTCCATCATTCTGGGAAGGCCTTTTCTAGCGACTTCAAGGGCGTGCATAGACATGAAGGCACACCAGATCTCCCTGGAGGTAGATGGGGAGATCATCCTCTTTAGCCTTTTGGAGCACAGAGCTGTAGGGAATTCTATATGCCAAATAGCATATGTGCAACGAAAAAATTAGGATCCCTTCCTAGTGATCCTTGCGAAAGAAAACCTCGTACAAAATAAATTTCTCTAAAACCAAACCTATCTTATAGGAGAGGATTACCTTTGTTGCGTGCCCTTGTTAATCCCGCTTTTCCTTTTGGTTTGTTGGATCTTTAGCACGTTCAAATGTTCGTGCCTCTATATGTATCCACACGAGCAAGCTCTTGTCTCACAAAAGAAAAACTAGAAGGGCTCTCCTTTACTTCTTGCTAGAGAAGTCCCTAAAGGAGAGGAAGCTAGGGAAAAGAGAAGGGAAGAAGAAGACTACTCTTCTTGCTAGCCTACACTCACAAAACCACACAACCAAAGCTTCCACCAAGCTCTCAAGCTCTCACACAACCACAATGCATCCCTATGGCCGGCCACTTCATGGAGTCTTTTATAGGGTTGGAAAAACCCTTTCACCTCCACACATTCAATGCAATCCATTGCATTGAGACACAATCCAAAAAGGAGTTGGCTTCCTTGTTTGGCCGGCCACTTAAGGAGACAAAAACCACTTTGTCTCCTTCCACATCATCTAACTTAGGTGGATGCTTAGGTGGCATGCTTATGTGGCATTCATGCTTGTTGAATTAATCTTATTAATTCAATTAAGCTTATGTTATCATATTGAATTAATCTCATTAAATCAATAAGGTAACATATTGAATTAATCTCATTAAATCAATTAGCTAAAATTCTCATTAAGCTTAAAGTCCAAAAACCATTTTGTACTTAAGCTTATTCCCAAATTATTCTAGTCAAACTAGAATACTCTAATTCCTCTAATTATCATGCTCTTTGTGTGTGACCCTATAGGCTCTCATAACGTTGGCAGTGGATCTAAACTCTTTTAGATACACAAGCAATGAGCGGCATCTAGCAATACATCATTGCTACCCAAGTTATGAGATAAGTCAAGATCCGATTAACCTTTCCGTGACTACTTTAATGTATGACCGTGTCCTTCTATCCTTGATATCAGATTGACCAATGAGGCATAGACCGTGTCATCCTCGATCAATCTATGTGTTTCTTGATCCCTGAGTAAACTAACTCAAACAAATGAGCTCAATATCTCATATTGACTCATTCGAGCATGGCCATGCGTTTTAGTAGTTCTACTGAATCAAGGGGCCCACCGATATCACTCTCGTCATATGAGAGGGATAGATCCCATCTACATCACTCACATCCCTCCGCATAATTTGATATATACCCAGTAATCGCCTTTATGGTCCACCCTGTTACGGGTGACGTTTGACGATACCAAAGTACATAACTCCTTATGTAGGGAACCGTAGTGACTTCAGGTCTGAGGACTATTCATACCAATAGTCACATGAGAAAGTTTATGACACTCATATAACGATCCATGAAACTTTCTCATGGCGGGTCAGTTCAGTATATATTCTCTAATATATACCAATGTGTCAACTTGATATCATATATCCATGACTTGTGAGATCAAGTCATCAATTGACCTACATGCTAGTCTTTATGTATTAATATTGCCCTTGCATATTAATACTTGACTAGGAACTTTTAGAAAGTGTTCTCTACAGCCTCTCATAATCAATTCTGCCAATTGATGTGCTGTAGATAAGAACCTACTTTTCTAGGGCATTACTATATTTAATTTAGCTGGCACAAACAAGACTTAAATATAATAACCAATCCTTTGCCTTTATAGAATATGATACAAAATGTTCCCTTTTCAACCATCACATGATTGGCTCTAGGGCTATAACTAACAATCTCCCACTAGCACTAGTACCAATCACTATGATATCTAATACCTAGTGACCTAGTGTGACCATCATGCTTCCTCTGTGCCAAAGCCTTGGTCAATGGATCTGCGATGTTAGCTTCTGTCGGTACTCTGCATATCCTCACATCTCCTCTATCGATGATCTCTCGAATGAGATGGAAGCGCCGATATGTGTTTGGTCGGTGATGTGATCGAGGTTCCATAGCTCGCAATAGCCCCATTGTTGTCACAATAGAGGTCTATTGGATCTGTAATGCTAGGAACTACCCCAAGTTCAGCGATGAACTTGCGGAGCCAAATAGCCTTTTCTTGCAGACGACGCAGAATATACTCTGTAGAATGAGCAATCGTGTCTGCTTTGAACTCTTCCACATAGCTCCACCATTCGAGCAAAACACGATTCGATTGTGATCTATAGTCATCCTTGTCTGTTTGGAAGCTTGCATCACTGTAACCCTTTACAGCTAGCTCCTCATTGCCTCCAAATATCAGGAAATATTCTTTCGTTCTTCGTAAGTATTTAAGAATATTTTGATGCTATCCGATGACTTTCACTGGATCCGAGTATCTACTCGTCATGCTCAAAGCATACG
This sequence comes from Wurfbainia villosa, assembly GCA_025175895.1. Lineage (NCBI taxonomy): Eukaryota > Viridiplantae > Streptophyta > Magnoliopsida > Zingiberales > Zingiberaceae > Wurfbainia > Wurfbainia villosa. The sequence goes on along the minus strand of CM046007.1, from coordinate 45,979,631 downwards.
AGGCGTCGGAGCAGTACAAAGCATGGCGTACATGATAGACCCTATGGCGGATGCATAAGGGATCTTATCCATGCGATCTCTCTCCTCCTTAGAAGAGGGACATTGAGTCTTGAAAGACTCACACCATGTGATAAAGGCGAAATCCTTTCTTGGAATTTTGCATAGCAAAACGATCTAGCACTTTATCAATGTATGTACTCGACTTAGGCCAAGTAATCTTTTAGATCTATCTCTATAGATCTTGATGCCTAGAATATGGCGGCTTCACCTAAGTCTTTCATCGAGAAACAATTCCTAACCACATCTTCACAGCATGGAGTGAGGGAATATCATTTCCGATGAGAAGTATGTCATCTACATACAAGACAAGAAACACAATCAGGTGCTCCCACTATTTCTCTTGTAGACACAAGGTTCATCTTCATTCTTGATGAAACCAAACTCCTTGATTGCATCATCGAATCGAAGATTCCGGCGAGAGGCTTGCTTTAGTCCATAAATGGACCTTTGCGGTTTGCATACCTTTCCAGATGCTTTGGATCTTCAAAACCCTCAGTGTGTCATGTACACATCCTCGAGTAGCTTTCCATTCAAAAGCGGTTTTGACATCCATCCAGATCTCATAATCGTGGTAGGTCAGAATAGCAAGTATGATCGAATGGATTTAAGCATCGAATCGGTGAAAAGGTTTCATCATAGTCAATACCATGAATTTGTTTGAATCCTTTAGCCACCAATCTACCTTTATAGGTATGCTTATTACCATCCATGTCAGTCTTTACTTTAAAGACCCACTTACACCCAATGGGTTTTACCCCTTCAGGTGGATCAACCAAAGTCCATACTTGGTTAGTGTACATGGATTCCATTTCGGATCTCATGGCCTCTAGCCATTTCTCAGAATCTGGGCTCATCATAGCTTCTTGATAGGATGTAGGCTCGTCAAGATCGACAAGCAATACCTCACCGTTGTCAGTCAAGAGAAAAGAATATCTCTCGGGTTGACAACGGATCCTATCAGATCTACGAAGAGGTTGGTCTACTTGAACAGGTGTCTGCTCCACAACTCTTTGGGCAACACATTCCTCATCCACAACACTTTGTGGTTCCTGTTCATTTTCCATCGAAGCCTTAGTGTTATCGTCATCTTGAACTTCTTCAAGATGAATTTTACTCCCACTAGTTTTTCTAGAAATAAATTCTCTTTCTAGAAAGACAGCATTTCTGGCAACAAACACCTTGCCAAGTGTGGGATTGTAAAAGTAATATCCCTTAGTTTCCTTGGGATATCCTACAAAATAACACTTATCTGATTTGGGTCCTAGTTTATCTAAGACTTGACGTCTTACATAAGCTTCACAACCCCAAATCTTTATAAAAGACATTTTGGGACTCTTCCCAGTCCATATCGTATATGGTGTCTTTTCTACGACTTTTGATGGGACGCGATTAAGTGTGAAAGCGGCTGTCTCTAGAGCTAGTCCCCAAAAGGAAGTAGGTAGATCAGTCTGGCTCATCATTGATCGTACCATATCTAATAGAGTACGATTTCTCCTCTCAGATACACCATTCCATTGTGGTGTTCCAGGGGGAGTGAGTTGGGATATTATCCCACACTCAGCCAGGTGATCACGAAACTCTTGACTAAGGTATTCACCACCTCGATCTGATCGAAGTAGCTTAATACACTTACCAAGTTGGTTTTGTACTTCATTCTTGAATGCTTTGAACTTTTCAAAGGATTCTGACTTATGTCTCATCAAATATAAGTAGCCGAATCTACTCATATCATCAGTGAAAGTAATAAAGTATTTATAGCCTCCTCTGGCTTCGACATTGAAAGGGCCACATACATCAGTATGTATGAGTCCTAACAAGTCCGTCGCTCTCTCGCCATGTCCACTAAATGGAGTTTTAGTCATCTTTCCTAAAAGACAAGATTCGCATACCTCATATGATTCAAAATCAAATGAGTCCAATAATCCATCTTTATGGAGTTGGGATATGCGTTTTTCATTTATGTGACCTAGGCGACAGTGCCAGAGATATGTTTGGTTCAAATCATTCGATTTGAACCGTTTTGTATTTACGTTATATATTGGGTTTTCTAAATCTAGAACATAGAGACCATTCATAAGTGGTGCATTACAATAGAACATTTCATTCAAATAAATGGAACAACATTTGTCCTTTATTATAAAAGAAAAGTTTTTCTTGTCTAAACAAGATACGTAAATTATGTTCTTTGTTAATGCAGAGTACATAAAGGCACTCCTCTAGTTCTAAGATAAGCCCGAGGCAAAGACAAAGAATATGTTCCCTCTGACAAAGAAGAACTTTGCGCCATTGCCTACTCGCGAGTCCACTTCGCCCTTTGCCATTAGTCTACTATTTCGGTCCACGCACATTAGTACAAATGTGAGATGCACATCCGATCTAATACCCATGTAGAAGAAATAGATAGATTAACTTCTATAACGTGTATACCGAGTCAAGTCCCACTTCTTTTCTTCTTTACTTCTCAAGTAGACTGGTTTAGCTTCCGGTGTCGATCTCACCGCAATGGAAACGATCCCCTTCCTTAGGTACTTTACCTTTACCCTTTGAAGTGGATGAATTGGCCTTGCCTTTGGCTTGGTCTTACCCTTGCCGCTACCTTTGCCCTTGTTGACCATTAGTATGCATTACTAACTTTCTTCTTGAGATTCGGTTGTGATTCTTAACATCTTTGAGAATCTCGGGCAAAGGTTTATCAATTTCATTCATGTTATAATTCATGACGAATTGATTATATGCTTCCGGCAACGATTGCAGGATAACATCGGTTGCCAATTCTTGGCTCAGTGGAAAACCTAGTCTTTCAAGGTTCTCAACGTACCCAATCATTTTAAGTACGTGAGTTCCTACAGGTGTTCCTTCTTGCATCTTGCATGCAAAAAGAGCCTTAGACACTTCAAAACGCTCATGCCTGGCTTGTCCTTGATATAGTTGTTTCAAATGCTCAACCATATCATAGGCATCCATGTTCTCATGTTGCTTCTGAAGCTCAGAGTTTATGGTTGCAAGCATAAGGCATGACACATCTAATGCGTCATCTTGATGCTTCTTATAAGCATCTTTTTCAGCACGAGTGGCCGCAGGGGCAGGTATTTCAGGGGTAGACTGCTCTAGGACATACAGTTTGCGTTCTTGCTTGAGGATAATCCTCAAGTTCCTATACCAGTCAAGAAAGTTCGCTCCATTGAGCTTGTCCTTCTCAAGGACAGATCGCAAGTTGAGGGGGTGTGTTGTGTTAGATGACATGGTGATCTACAACAATAAAATGCAAAATTAAGTATCATACCTAAGTCATTTAATTAGGCCTTTAATTAAATGAGGCTCCCACTAAATTCTCATAGCTTTGATATGAGCTAATCATTGATGTAGGCAAACACTTTTCGCTTACATCATTAGCTACTATTTAGCTATAAATTTATATGGGATAAAGATCCACATCATAATTCGTCTTGAGTTAGCTTTGGCTAATCGCCCAAGACGTAGTATGATTAGGTAGGCAATCTTTTGCCAATTACATCTGATGTAACTCTTTAATAGCTTTGGTTAAGTTTAGATTAGTTTAGTGCTTATTCCTAAACCAGCTTCCACGCTGTGGCGAGGCACAGGGGCCTTCTTGGATATCGGAGCAACGACCACTTCTAAGACAAAGCTGATGTTCGGAAATCACATAAAACTAATTTTAAAACTTATGTTCAAAGCTAATATATGCCTCTACTTTCTTAACTAATTAAGAAAAACTTAATTAAGTCTTAACCAAGTTTGATAGCGGGACATCACGATTGTCCACTCGCACCCTTCCAAGATAAAATGCATTGCTTTGCTTTGGCAAACCCAATAACAAATGATCGAGGAAGTAGTGAGTACCAAACTTTGGTAGGCATATCGTTTTTGACTTATTAAGAAAAAACATGCATCATATACATATTAGCATACATCACATATAAGCTAAACTAACATGCATCACATACATATTAAATTAACATGCATCACATACAAGTTAAACTAAGTGTGTCATGGTTATGGCCCTTATTCTACAATCTTCTCAAGCCAATGAGAAGATTGATTGGTCAACCTAGGGATAGCATCTTCTCCCAAGTGCTTCCTTTTGGTTGTCATGTGTTGTTGACTTCCTCCTTGTAACATTATCTTCCAATGGACCCTCCATCTTTGTTGTATATTACAAAAGGAGAAATACTCGAGTTACATTCGAGTCTAAAGCTAATTTTACAACAAGAATTTTAGGAGAAAGGCACGACACGCAGACCGTATTAAGAATTACAACACACAATCACAAACTTTTGGGACTAGGCCATAACCATGCACCATGTCAATTTTAACTTTTAAAAGACATCGGATATTTTATTATGTTTGAAAATTTGCTAATGCAATTATCAACTCATAATAAAATTCATCCTACTTCTATATCATATATAAAATAGAGAAAAACTATTTTTATACGATCTTTCGCAAGTGGCTCTGATACCACTGTAGGGAATTCTATATACCAAATAGCATATGCGCAATGGAAAAATTAGGATCCCTTCCTAGTGATCCTTGCGAAAGAAAACCTCGTACAAAATAAATTTCTCTAAAACCAAACCTATCTTATAGGAGAGGATTACCTTTGTTGCGTGCCCTTGTTAATCCCGCTTTTCCTTTTGGTTTGTTGGATCTTTAGCACGTTCAAATGTTCGTGCCTCTATACGTATCCACATGAGCAAGCTCTTGTCTCACAAAAGAAAAACTAGAAGGGCTCTCCTTTACTTCTTGCTAGAGAAGTCCCTAAAGGAGAGGAAGCTAGGGAAAAGAGAAGGGAAGAAGAAGACTACTCTTCTTGCTAGCCTACACTCACAAAACCACACAACCAAAGCTTCCACCAAGCTCTCAAGCTCTCACACAACCACAATGCATCCCTATGGCCGGCCACTTCATGGAGTCTTTTATAGGGTTGGAAAAACCCTTTCACCTCCACACATTCAATGCAATCCATTGCATTGAGACACAATCCAAAAAGGAGTTGGCTTCCTTGTTTGGCCGGCCACTTAAGGAGACAAAAACCACTTTGTCTCCTTCCACCTCATCTAGCTTAGGTGGATGCTTAGGTGGCATGCTTATGTGGCATTCTTATGTGGCATTCATGCATGTTGAATTAATCTTATTAATTCAATTAAGCTTATGTTATCATATTGAATTAATCTCATTAAATCAATAAGGTAACATATTGAATTAATCTCATTAAATCAATTAGCTAAAATTCTCATTAAGCTTAAAGTCCAAAAACCATTTTGTACTTAAGCTTATTCCCAAATTATTCTAGTCAAACTAGAATACTCTAATTCCTCTAATTATCATGCTCTTTGTGTGTGACCCTATAGGCTCTCATAACGTTGGCAGTGGATCTAAACTCTTTTAGATACACAAGCAATGAGCGGCATCTAGCAATACATCATTGCTACCCAAGTTATGAGATAAGTCAAGATCCGACTAACCTTTCCGTGACTACTTTAATGTATGACCGTGTCCTTCTATCCTTGATATCAGATTGACCAATGAGGCATAGACCGTGTCATCCTTGATCAATCTATGTGTTTCTTGATCCCTGAGTAAACTAACTCAAACAAATGAGCTCAATATCTCATATTGACTCATTCGAGCATGGCCATGCGTTTTAGTAGTTCTACTCAATCAAGGGGCCCACCGATATCACTCTCGTCATATGAGAGAGATAGATCTCATCTACATCACTCACATCCCTCCGCATAATTTGTTATATACCCAGTAATCGCCTTTATGGTCCACCCTGTTACGGGTGACGTTTGACGATACCAAAGTACATAACTCCTTATGTAGGGAACCGTAGTGACTTCAGTGTCCGAGGACTATTCATACCAATAGTCACATGAGAAAGTTTATGACACTCATATAACGATCCATGAAACTTTCTCATGGCGGTGAGATATATTCTCTAATATATACCCATGTGTCAACTTGATATCATATATCCATGACTTGTGAGATCAAGTCATCAATTGACCTACATGCTAGTCTTTATGTATTAATATTGCCCTTGCATATTAATACTTGACTAGGAACTTTTAGAAAGTGTTCTCTACAGCCTCTCATAATCAATTCTGTCAATTGATGTGCTGTAGATAAGAACCTACTTTTCTAGGGCATTACTATATTTAATTTAGCTGGCATAAGCAAGACTTAAATATAATAACCAATCCTTTGCCTTTATAGAATATGATACAAAATGTTCCCTTTTCAACCATCACATGATTGGCTCTAGGGCTATAACTAACAAGAGCCCCCTTCCTCAACGGCTTCACGTTTAGATGAATGAATCTAGAACCACCAGATGAAGCTTTTAAGATGGATGAATGGAGGTTCACTGAACCTCGAGAGCCAAGTTGATAGTGGAGTGTGGTCGAGCTAAACGACCTTAAACAAAGTTCTTCTTGGGAGGCACCCCAAGTTAGGTTTTTAGATTTCCCTTTGATCGTATAGCATGCATTTAGTTAATTCGAATTTTGATTTCCATCTCATTTAGAATTAGGACTAAGGAAAGCACTTTCTAGGTAAAAACAAAAGTCATTTTAAGTTTATGCGGTGAAGTGAGTGAGAGAAATCAGACCATTGTGCACCATGAGAAAAGAAACAAAGGGTGCACGGCCAGGCATTGTGTTTTCACATGGCCGTGCCTTGACTTCCAGAGGCGCACACGGTGAGGCATTGTGTTTTCACATGGCCATGCCCTGACTTCCAGAGGCACACATGGTCAGGCCATGTGATTTCACACGGCCGTGTCGCACCCCTAGTCCACGTGAAAAGCCTACACCTACACCATTTTCTGTTCCTACTTTTGAGCAGATGTAGGTACTTTGATGTGAGCAAAACATATAGGGTTTTAGGAGAAGTTTTCGCTCACATCTCATTGAATTTTGTGTTAGTTCCATGCATATGTTACTCTATTTTTGCATGCATTTCCTATTTTCTGGTTCGGAGGTCTTCTCGTTGTACTTTTGTGTGCAGGTTAGCTTTTCGAGTGAAAAAGACACATTTTCGAAGCAAAAGAAGGACATTTCATAGCTAGACGCAGAGTGGGACAAGACCAGGGCATGTGGATTCACACGGCCGTGTCCAATGGGCGAGATCAGCACCCTAGGGTCGCACACGATCTGGCCGTGTGGAAACACATGGCTGTGTGGCGGCCCGACGGACTTGTGCGACTAGGGTTTTTTTTTTCAGATTTTGCAGTGGTCCGAGGCGATGCCTATATAAGGATGGCTCCTCCCAAACCCTAGGGGGGAGGCACAACGGCTAGGACGGCACGCCGAAGCCCTAAAAAGCTTCAGTAACTCGCAACGGGGAGGAGGAATGCCGCCGAAGGTCCACACCTTGCAATTCAACGTCGGAGAGAAGATCACAGAAGCATTGTATATATCTATTTCTGCGTTTCATTCCCTATGTATTCAATCTTAGACATGCTTTGTGATTCTTCCTTCGTATACATGGAGTAGTACTTTCGATTATAGGATTAGGGAGTAGCTTGTGTACATAAACAATGTTGGTTCATGTTAAATTCTGCTCATGAGTTTGATTTGACAATTGGTAGTTGTTCTTTACTATATCTATGCGTGTTTGGCTTTCTTTCCACTATGCTTAGATGATACGAGGGGTGACAGCCCTTGCAATCTAAAATTTAGGAGATTTGATTAAGGAACCTAGGGGTAAACCTGATCTTCTGCAACTGCGGGGAGAAGGGTGCAGTGGAATTAGAAATGGTACACCGTAGGGATTGATTTGGCATCCTCGTACCCTCTATCCCGACCTTTTAGGCGGAGATAGCTCCCGGTAGATGCGACAGCTCTTTGGGAGAGTGTATGATATCCCTTCCACAAAATCGTAGGTAAACGTCTCGACAACGCCAATTGACAACATTGTCCTGTGATACACAAGCGAAATCGAAGTCCTAGAATCACCTTTGAAGACCTCGACACACTCCTTTCCTCCTCCGTGTGACACCGTACAGAGTAGTGTCCACCAACAACCCTCACCAACTAAAACCTCTTAGAAATCACGTCCAAATAATTACCACCACTGAGTACATTGGTATTCAAATCCCAGTCCTTGTGGGATCAATAATCTTTATTACTTGACGACATCCTTGCACTTGCGGGCGTTGAGCGCGAGCGCGAGCGCGCGCTTTGAGTCCTTGACGGTATCCGTCACGAGATTTGAGGTCTCGTCCATGCGCATCATACTTCTAGCTATGATTTCTTAGAGTTTTGATCACGCCTCGATGACATATACGCCGAGCAGCAGATGCAGGGGCAGCGATGGGATGCTCATAACTCCTATACACAGGCAGAGTTTATAGGCTTATGGGAGCACTTCCAGTGGACCGAGGACTTCTACGATGAGGCTCGTATTTATTTTCAAGAAAAGGATGCCCGATGCCAGGAGGAGGCTACCTACTGCAAGGAAATGCGGCAGCACATGCGTGCCCAGCAGGCATAGTGGGCCCGGGAGGAGGAGTACAGAGCAACCGCTACATCCACCAGCTCCCAAATCGACCACATGTACATGTGGCATCAACGGCTCAGCAGCAGGTTCTCCCAGGATCCCGAGATGCCGAGGCTCCCAAACTTTCCACCTCATCCACCATATTAGAGGTATATTTTCGTTTAAGTCTGGGGGGGGGGGGGGGGCAAAGTTTATTTTGTTTGTTTTCTAGCAGTAATTTCTTTTCTGGTATTTTCATTCATTTATTCATGCATGGGTTGTTGAGTTTCTTTTAGTACTTAGTTTTTATTATCTGTAAAGCTGCCTCAGTAGTATTTTTAAAAGTTGCTTACATGAGTTGTTCCCATAGGTATCTTAACTTCATTTATCTCGTGGTATTTTATTTTATTCGCTTTAATGAATGTTCTAGACTTACACTGGTTAGCTTTTTATTTTTACACCTACACATGTTGAACATTCTGAAAGGGAGAATTTAGTACATACCTAGTTATGATTCATCTCAGTAGTCTAATACTTTGGAATCCATAGGTGACTCTTGGTTTAACATTTTAGTTACTAGAGATGCTCGGATTGTGTAAGCCCATTTGGAAAAATCAAAATCCAAGTGAGAAGAAAAAAAAGAGAGAAAGAGAAAAAGATGAAAAAGAAAACAAAGAAAAAGAAAAGAAAAAAAAGAGAAGGGAGAGAGAGAGAGAAGATTATGAGGGATAAAAAACAGTTGTCGTGGGTGGAAATGGATAGGTGCCCCTTTGAGATTGAGTTAGGTTACTGGGGAAACACCTACCAATTTCTTTCAATACCGAGCACGCCTTTGTAACTTTATGCTAGATCTAGGGAATGACCCTCGCTTTGGGCAAGTAAGTGCCTAAGAGCCGGAAACCATAGGAAAGCTATGGGATGATGACTTAACTCACCATGGAACGAGCATCCCCTAAGAAGATTCGCTTAGCATGAGCACGAGGAGCTAACTTAGTGAATTTCTAGAACATATTTATTTTGCTTTGATTGTAAATACCACTTGATAAATTTAGTTAACATGCTAAGTATGGAACAATGTCTTTTTAAATTTCATAGCACTGAGGTTTGCTTGAGGACAAACAAAGATTTAAGTCTGGGGGAAGTGATGTGAGCAAAACATATAGGGTTTTAGGAGTAGTTTTCGCTCACATCTCATTACATTTTATGTTAGTTTTCATGCATATGTCACTCTATTTTTCACGTATTTCTTATTTTCTGGTTCGGAGGTCTGCTCTTTGTATTTTTGTGTGCAGGTTAACATTTCGGATGAAAAGGCACACTTTCAGAGCAAAAGAAGGACATTTTGCATCTAGACGCAGAGTGGAACATTGCCAGGGCGTGTGGCTACACACAGCCGTGTCCAATGGGCAAGATCAGCCACCCTAGGGCCACACACGACCTAGTCATGTGGAAACACACGGCCGTGTGGTGGTCCACCAGATTTGCATGACTAGGGCTTTTTCCGAATTTTGCAGTGGTCCAAGGTGATGTTTATATAAGGATGGCTCCGCCCAAACCCTAGGGAGGAGGCCCGATGGCTAGGACGGTAGACCAAAGCCCTGAAAAGCTTTGGAAACTCATAATGGGGAAGAGGAATGCCGTCGGAGGTCCATGCTTTGCACTTCAACGCCAGAGAGAAGACCACGAAAGCATTGTAATTTCTCATTCCTGCACTTTATTTCTGATGTATTCGAACATGTACATACTTTGTGATTCCTCCTTTATATACATGGAGTAGTTCCTTCGATTCTAGGATTAGGGAGTAGCTTGTGTGCACATTACATGTTGGTTCATGTTAAATTCTATCTTTGAGTTTAATTTGGCAATTGGAAGTTGTTTAAACTATATCTATGCGTGTTTGGTTTTCTACCTGTTGTGCTTAGGCGATATGAGAGGTGACAGCCCTCGTATCTAAGATTTAGGGGATTTTATACAAGGAACCTAGGGGTAAACCTGATCTCCTGTAACCATGGGTAGAAGGATATGATGGAACCGGAAATGGTTCATTGTAGGGATTGATTTGGCATCCTCGTACCGTCTATCCCATCCTTTTAAGGCAGAGATAGCTTCCGGTAGATGCGGTGGCTCATCGGGAGAGTGTATGATGTCACTTCTACAAAACCATAGCTAAACGTCTAGACAACGCCAGTTGACAGTATTGTTTTGCGACACACAAGTGAAATCGAAGTCCTAGAATCACCTTTAAAGACCCCAGCACACTCCCTTCTTCCTCCACGTGACACCGTATAGAGTATAGTCCACCGACATCCCTCACAAATCGAATCCTCTTAGAGTTTACTTCCGAACAATTTCAACCACTGAACATATCGATATTCAAATCCCAGTCCCTGTGGGATCGATAATCTTTTATTACTTGATGATATCCGTGCACTTGCGGGTGTTGAGCATGAGCACGTGCTTCGAGTCCTCAACGACCTTCGTCGCGAGATTTGAGGTCGCGTTCACGTGCATCAAGCTCCTAGTGCTAGAGGATTTAGGCCGAGTATAGCTGGACCATCTATTTTGGCAAATAAATTTGAACTGAAGCGAGCACTCATACATATGGTCCAGCAGAGTTAATTTGGGGGAGTTGCGACTGAAGACCCGAATCGGCACCTGGTGATATTTTTGGAAATCTGCTCGACGATGAAGATAAATGGAGTCCATGCAAACACGATCCACCTGAGCCTATTCTCGTTCTCATTGCGGGATAAGGCTAAGGCATGGCTTCACTCCCTGCCTTCGGGAAGCATTACTACATGGGAGCAATGTAAGCAGCAGTTCTTGAACAAATACTTCCCACCAAGCAAAATTGCTCACATCCGCCATCTAATCACAAGCTTCCGTCAGAAGGAAGGGGAGTCCCTATTTGAAGCTTGGGATCGTTACAAGGGGCTACTTTACCAATGCCCCCACCATGGACTAGAAAGGTGGCTGGTGATCCACATCTTCTACAATGGGATCACGTATGCCACAAAGATGTCCCTCAATTCTGTCGCAGGAGGAGCACTTATGAATAAGACTATAGAGGAAGCAGAGGATTTGATAGAAGAGGTGACCCAAAACCACCATCAATGGGTTTTCGAACGTGGTCATCCAGCTCCTGCACTGGGACGATATGCTGGTAACTCAGTGGACCACCTAGCAGTGAGAATGGATGTGCTTAGCAGACGATTCGATTCTTTAAATTCTACATATGCATGTACAACCATTGACTTTGGAGAAGGAGCAGCAGCGTATCGGGAGGACTAATATGAAGGGTAGGGTGGCTTAGAAGAGCAGATTGACCATTACGATGCAGTTAGGGACTACAATCAAAGGCCCAACAACCCATTCTCCAGTACTTACAACCCCGGATGGAAGAACCACCCGAACTTTTCCTATCGGAATAACTCAGGGAACTTCAAACCATTAGAAGGGTATGAGCAGTAGCAGGGCAATGGATAGCAACAACCATAGAAGTCTAGGTTATAATTGATGATGGAGGACTTCAATGCTACCCAAATGAAGGTCAATGAAGAGTTCCATCGCCAACACCAGAAAATAAAGGAGTCACTCAGAGACTTGAAGGCCACTGTTGACGGTCTTACAAGTAACACAAGGATGTTGGAGACACAAGTTGCCCAGATAGCCCAAACCATGTCGCAACCTATGGATAATTCTCCGTCATTACCTAAGCCGAGTCAAGCTAAGGAGGAAGGAGTGTCCAACAAGAGAGTAGCATAGTGAAACAGATTCGCCAAGGGGTGTGCAACCATGATTTTCACCCTACTAGACCAAGCTAAAATTGAAGATAAAATTCTACCCCAGCTTGAGGACCTTGGTGAATTTGTTATCCCCTACTCGATTTATAGGAAAAGCTTCGATGAAGCATTGTGCGACTTAGAGTCATCAGTAAGTGTGATGCCCTATGCATACTACTTGAAGATGGGACTGAATGGGCTCTGACCAGTGAACCTTGGTATTAGTATAAGGGATGACTCAGTCAAGGAACCCGTCGGCATGCTAACACATGTGCCTGTGGTTGTCGAGAACTTCGTGATATATATGGATTTTATCATACTTGACACAGGACCAGATCCCTAGAATCCCATCATCTTGGGAAGACCCTTTTTGGCAACTGCGGGGGCATGCATAGATGTAAAGGCACACCAGATCTCCTTATAGGTAGATGGGGAGATCATCCTCTTCAACCTATCAGAGTGTAGAGATCCCTACCTAGACGACTTTACTTTCAACAGGATAAAGCCGAGCCAACCGAACATAGACACCGAGATGGATGAATGGAGGTTCACAGAACCTCCAGAGCCAAGTTGATAACAGAGTGTGGTCGAGCTAAATGACCTTAAACAAAGCACTTCTTGGGAGGCAACCAAAGTTTAGTTTAGTTTTTTTAGGTTTTCCTTTGATTGTATTGCATTCATTTGGTCAATTTGAACTTTGATTTCCATTTCATTTAGCATTAAGAACAGAAAGAACTTGCTAGGTAAAAATAAAATCAATTTTTAGCTTACACGACGAAGTGTGTGAGAAAATTCGTACCGTTGTGCACAAAAGGAGAGAAATAAAGGACACATGACCTGGTCGTGTGTTTTCCCATGACCATGCCCGACAAACCCGAGGCGTACATGACTTGGCCATGTGTTTTCACATGGCCATGTTGCGCAAGGGATAAAGGGGCACAACACCGTGCATTTCGCCCCTTTGCATCACAGTCCCTCCAGTCCATACCTACATAGGAGCCCACCTAGTTAATGTCGACATGAGCCTGCACCCACACCACCACCTTTTTCTACTTTTGAAAAGGATGCAGCTACATCTACCTACGATTTTTTAGAGTCTCGATCATGCCTTGATGACATATACACCTAGTAGCAGACGTAGAGACAGCAATGGGAGGAGCAGAGTACCTACACATAGGCGGAGTTTTAGGGCTTCCAGGAGCACTTCCAGCACGCCAAGGATTTCTACGACGAGGCCCGCGTCTACTTCCAGGAGGAGGCTACCCATCGCCAGGCGGAGGTCGCCTACCACCAGGAGATGCAGCAGCATATGCGAGCCCAGCAGGCATAGTGGGCTAGGGAGGAAGAGCACCGAGCAGCCACTGCATTCACCAGCTCTCAGATCGACCACATGTACATGTGGCATCAGTGGCTCAATAGCAGATTCTCATAGGATCCCGAGATGCCGAGGCTACTAGATTTTCCACCTTGTCCACCATACTAGAGGTATGCTTCACTTAAGTCTGGGGGGCCCCAAGTTTTGTTTTGTTTCTAGCAGTAGTTTCTTTCCTAATGTTTGCATTTTAGTTAGCATTCATCTATTCATGCATTAGTTGTTTTAGTTTCTTTTAGCACTTAGTTTTTGGCTACCTATAAGCTGCCTCAGTAGTATTTTTAAAAGTTTTCTTCATGAGTTGTTTTCATGAGTAGTGTAACTTCATTTGCCTCGTGGTATTTTATTTTATTGGCTCTGAATGAATGTTCTAGACTTACACTGGTTAGCTTCTATTCTACACATACACATGACGAACTTTCTGAAAGGGAGAGTCTAGTACATACCTAGTTATGATCCATCTCAGTAGTCTAGTACTTTGAAATCCATAGGTGACCCTAAGGTAAGCATTTTAGTTACTGGAGATGCTCGGATTGTGTAATCCCATTCGAAAAAATCAAAATCCCAGTGAGTCGAAATAATAAAAGAGAGAAAAGAAAAAAAAAAGAGAGAAAAGGAAATGAAAAGAAAAAAAAATAAAAGAAAGAGGAAAAAAGAGATTATGAGGGATAAAAAATAGTTGTCGTGAGTGGAAATGGTTAGGTGCCCCTTTGAGACCGAGTTTGGTTACTGGGGAAACACCTACCAATTTTCTCTCAATACCGAGCATGCCTTTGAGACTTTGTGCTAGATCTAGGGAATGACCCTCGCTTTGGGAAAGTAAGTGCCTAAGAGTCGGAAACCATAGGAAAGCTATAGGATGACGATTTAACTTACCATGGAACGAGTATCCCCTAAGAAGATTCGCTTAGCACAAGCATGAGGAGCTAACTTAGTGAATTTCTAGAACATATATATTTTTCTTTGATTGCAAATACCACTTGATAAATCTAGTTAACTTGCTAAGTATGGAACAATACATTGTTAAAATTTCATGGCACTGAGGTTTGCTTGAGGACAAGCAAAGATCTAAGTCTAGGGGAATTGATGTGAGCAAAACATATAGGGTTTTAGGAGTAGTTTTCGCTCACTTCTCATCTCATTTTATGTTGGTTTCATGCATATTTTACTTTGTTTTCCATGCATTTCTTATTTTATGGTTCGGAGATGTGCTCTGTATACTTTTGTGTGCAGGATAGCATTTCGTGGGGATAATGGCACACTTATGAAACAAAAAGAAGACATTTGGAAGCTGTACGTAGAAGGGAACAGGGCTAGGGCGTGTGCCTACACACGACCGTGTTCGGGAGGCGAAAATGGCTGGCATAGCTTGACACATGGCTAGGTCGTGTGTTTTCACACAGTCGTGTGGTGGCTAAGCGATTTGACGCAACTAGGGTTTTTTTTCAGATTTCGCAGCGATCTGGCATGATGTCTATATAAGAAAAGCTACGCCCTAAACCCTAGGGAGGCACACTGGCCAGGACGACACTCCGAAGCCCTAAAAAGCTTCGGGAACTCGCATCGGGGAAGGAGAGAGCTACTTGAGGATCAAGATCTGCACCACAACGCCAGAGGGAAGAGCTGAAATTACATTGTAATTCATATTTATTGCACGTTTATCATTATATTCATGAATTCCATAATGTATTGTGACTCTCTTCTCATATTCATGGAGTAGATTCTCCAATTCTAGGATTATGGAGTAGTTTGTGTTAAGTAGAACATTGCTATTTCAAATATGTTTCTGTTCTTGAAATCATATTTGCAGTTGAATGATTGTTTAGATCTATATCTTTGTGTTTTGGTTTTATATCTTCTGTGCAAAGATGATACGAGGAGTGACAGTCCTCGTATCTAAGATTTAGGGGATAATAGGAGGAATCTAGAGGTTGGCCTCATCACGTACAACTGTGGATAGAAGGATGCGATAGAGTTGGTAATGTGTCTCGTTTTCGGCTCATCTTGTGATCCAATCACAAATTCTCTCATGCTGTGAATCGTATTGCGGACATTCAGTAAATGAGTTTAAGATCCAATCAAATACATGAAAAAATATGCATACTCAAATAGTGAATCTTCATTTATCAAATAAATGGTACAACCATAAGGCAATTACCTTAGGACATCTCTCATATATTACTAACAAACTCCTACTTGACCTAATGGCAATCGCCACGGTATCCAATATCATAAGCTCTAACATGACCCTCAAACTTACTTTGAGGTAAGGCCTTAGTTAAATGGTCCGCTAAGTTCCTTTTAGTGGGAATCTTCTCGATTTGTATTTCCTTCCTACTTTTGATCTGTCTGATCAAATTGATAGCAGCGAAGCACATGTTTGGATCATTAATGAGACCACATCAAGTTCAGAGACGAACTTCTCGATCCAAACCACTTCTTTTGCTGCTTCCAAAGATACAATGTATTCTGCCTCTGTGATAGAATCCGCTTTAGTGTCTTGCTTGGAACTTTTCTAACTTATTGCGCCTCCATTTAAGGTAAATATGTAACCAGATTGAGACCTAGAATCATCCTTGTATGTCTAAAAGCTGGCATCCATATACCCGCATATTACCATATCACCTTCTTCATATATTAGGAACACATCCTTAGTTCTTCTTAAGTACTTAAGGATTGTCTTAACAGCTGCCCAATGATCCATTCCTGGATCAGACTGATATCTACTTGTGACACTCAGAGCATACGATACATCCGACCTCGTACATAACATAGTATACATAATATATCCTATTGCGGATGCATAGGGAATCTTACTCATGCAAATCCTCTCATCTTCTGTATGCGGACACATAGACTTCGAAAGGTGTATCCCATGCCTGATGGGAAGAAAACCTTTCTTGGATTCCGACATGCTAAACCTCATTAGCACTCAGTCTATATATACAGACTACGAAAGACCAAGCAACTGTTTCGATCTATCTCTATAAATCTTGATCCCGAGGATGTAGGTCGCTTCTCCCAGGTCTTTCATGGAGAATGTTTTGGATAATCAAATTTTAACCGACTGTAAGACAAATATATCATTTTCTATAAATAATATTTCATCGACATACAACACTAGAAACATGATTGCACTCCCACTAACCTTCTTGTATACACAGGGTTCATCTGGATTTTGTGAGAAATCAAACCTTTTGATTATCTCATCAAAACGGATATTCTAGCTCCTGGATGCTTGCTTCAGTCCATAAATGAACCATCGAAGTTTGCATACCTTGGTTTTATCAACTGATGTGAAACCCTCAGGTTGTATCATATACACGTCCTCGAGTAGGTTTCCATTAAGGAAAGCCATTTTCACATCCATCTGCAATATCTCATAATCATAATGAGCCGCTATGGCTAGGAGCATCCGAATGGATTTAAGCATAACAACTAGTGAATAGGTTTCGTCATAATCAACAGCTTGCTTTTGACGATAGCCTTTCGCCACTAATCTAGCCTTATAGGTAATCACATTACCATTCATGTCGGTTTTCTTCTTGAAAACCCACTTGCACCCTATAGGCTTAATACCTTCAAGTGGGTCCACCAAGTTCCAAACTTGATTTTCTTACATGGAATCCATTTTTGACTTCATGACTTCAAGCCATTTGTCTCTTTTTGAACTTTTCAGAACTTCTTCATAACTGGTAGGTTCCTCATCGTCAATGAGTAACACGTCATTCGATTCACTTACGAGAAATCCATATCTCTCAGGAATGTTGCATGTCCTACCAGATCTACGAAGATGTGGTGTCATAATAGGTTCAGTCGATGTCTCATCACTATGAGTTATCGGTTGAGGTGCTTGACTAGGTATCTCATCAATGTCTATTGGAGTCTCTTGAACCTCCTCAAGTTCAACAACGCTCCCACTGTTTTCTTTTAAGAGAAACTCTTTCTCTAGAAACACAGTATGCCTTGAAACAAACACCTTTTATTCCACAAGATGATAGTATTGGTAACCCCTCATTTCCTTAGGGTATCTAATAAATAGACATTTATCAGACTTAGCATCCAGTTTGTCTGATACAGTCCGCTTCACATAAGCGGACAAGCCCATATCTTCAAGTAAGATAAGTGAGGTTTCTTACTATTTCATATCTCATATGGAGTAGTAGAGACTACCTTAGTCGGGACTCTGTTTAACAAGTAAATAGCAGTCTGAATTGCATAGCCCCAAAAGGACTTGGGAAGATTCACGTGATTCATCATCGACCTAACCATGTCCAACAAGGTTCGATTTCGCCTCTCAAATACACTATTATGCTGTGGTGTATATGGTGGAGTCCATTGAGACAATATACCATTATCCCTTAGATAATTCAGAAACTCTTGACTCAAGTATTCACCACCTCGATCCGATCGAAGTATTTTAATACTCTTGCCAAGTTGTTTCTCTACTTCATTTCTGAATTCTTTGAACCTTTCAACGGCTTCAGACTTGTGTTTCATCAAAAACACATACCCAAATCATGAGTGATCATCGGTGAAGGTAATGAAGTAGTTATAGCCTCCTAGAGCTTGAGTTGACATAGGTTCGCATACATCAGTATGTATTAGACCAAGCAACTCTCCCACCGGTTCACCTTTTCCCGTAAAAGGTAACTTAGTCATCTTGCCTTTTAAGCATGATTCACATGTATTGTATGAATCTAATTCAAACGATTCTAGAATTCCACATCGGTGTAATTCGGACATGCATTTCTTGCTCACATGGCCAAGACGACAATGCCACATGTAGGAGGCTAATTGATTATCTTTTCGAGCATGCTTATTGCTTGCTTCGATATTGAGAATGTCACTGGATACGTCTAACGTATATATACCATTGCACAATGTTCCAGTCCCATAAAACACGCCATTCAAAGTTATGTAACAATAATTGTTACTAAAAGTTAAATGGTACCCATTTCTATTTAGAAATAAAATAGAAATGATGTTCTTTATCAACGAAGGAACATAAAAGCAATTGTCCAATTCTAAGACAAGTCTTGTAGGGAGTTTCAACAAATACGTTCCGATGGCAAGTGCAACAACCTTTGCTCCATTCCCAACACGTAAATTTGACTCTCCCTTGATGAGTCTTCTTCTATTCCTTAGCCCATGTATGTTATTACATATATGTGAACCACACCCGATATCCAATACTCAAGAGTCTAAGGAAATAAAATGACAATCAATAACGAAGATATCTGAAGAGGATGGGGCATCAGATGCCTTCTTCTTAGAACTTTTTCTTGCAATTTCTTTGCCAATGGCTTTCCTTACCACAATGATGGCAAGTGCCCTTTTGAGTTAGTTTTGCCTTTTTAGCCTTTTTCTTCTTCCCCTTCTGTTGTTCCTTTGACATCATCTTAGAACTTTTCTTCGAGGAATCAACTAACAACACCGTCTCCTGCTCATGTTTCATAGAAGGCTCCACAGTCTTTAAGATGTTGAGTAGTACCATAGATGAACCTTCTTGCATCTCAGAGGTGAAGAGGAGCTTAGAGACTTCGAACCTTTCAGATCTCACTTGCTCATCAAACAACTCATAAAGATGAAAGACTATAGTATGAGCATCCATATGCTCATGCTGCTTCCGTAGCTCGGATACCATCGCAGTTAGCATGATGTAACTCACATATTTCTGATAGGCCAACAATTGGTCCAGAGTTGCATCATCACTAGGACGGGCAGGAAGAGGCTCTTCGAGGACATACGCAAGCTTTTCTGCCTTGAGAACAATTCTCAAGTTTCTAAGCGAGTCCAAAAAGTTTGGCCTAGTCAATTTATTCGAATTCAAAATAGAGTGCAAATTCAAAGACATCATGATCAAGCGATTAACCTATAAATAGAAATCAAGCATATATGAGAAAATGATTTTAAAAAGAATCAACATACATTTACAAAATCCCATTCAATTTTCGAATTTGAAAAACCCTCAAAATTAATTCAGGAGATCGTAGGTCCATCTTCGAATGGGTTGATATCCGACATAGATAAGAACAACCTTGGAGAGAGTCCAACAAGCCATTCTTAGCTACGATGGTAGGTATCAAGTATATCAATTGCATATCACATATATGCAACTATCACAATGTGCTATCAACTAATTGAATGTTCACACATACATCGGGTTGTTAACTCATTAATAAGTATGCATTATATGCATAACACCAAACTTCACCTCCCTTCACATCGACCTTGGAGAGAGTCCAACAAGCAGATGCTCCAGGTTAAAGCCAACCCATTAATCGAGAAATAGTTTTAATATAGTTAGAGCACATTCAACCAATTAGCCAGGTTTGGAGAGAGTCAAACAACCCAAACTAACGATTGACCTTTGACTCTTACCATATTAGTAATAAACTATTCCAATGGTTTGAACATGTTTCGGTTCGAGCCAGGCTTGGAGTGAGTCCAACAACCCAAACAAGAAACAAAACTCCAGTTCTAACCATATTAATGGAAAGTGTAGGCTTTAATATTGTGTAAGAGTTTTAATGTCTCATCCTCTTTGCATGCAAATGACTATTATCTACATGACATGACATATATCTACAGGTCACGACACACATGACATAATGATATGCATCTAATGCAATTACATGTCAAGCAATTATGGCATGTACAAATGATTCCTTATTTGTCATAATTATTTTGAAAATAAAATATGTTTTAGATTTTATTTTCTAATTCAAATCATGATTAAATTAGGAAATAAATTTTCAAATCTAATAACATATTTTATTTATGGAAAGTGTTAGTTAAGGAAAGTCAAATTTAATTTAAGAAACAAATTTTCTAAATTGTAATTTCCTAATCATATTAGGAAA
This sequence comes from Wurfbainia villosa, assembly GCA_025175895.1. Lineage (NCBI taxonomy): Eukaryota > Viridiplantae > Streptophyta > Magnoliopsida > Zingiberales > Zingiberaceae > Wurfbainia > Wurfbainia villosa. Next base: position 45,959,046 of record CM046007.1, on the reverse strand, counting down.
TTTCCAATTTGAATTTCCATATTTGTCATAACTATTTATGGAAATAAAATATGTTTGAGATTTGATTTTCCAAATCAAATCATTATTAAATTAGGAAAGAAATTTCCAAATATAATCACATATTTTATTTATGAAAAGTGTTAATTTCGAAAAATACTTCTAAACTTTCCAAAAGTAGAAAATTTCCATAAATACTTCTAAACATTTCAAAAAGAGATAATTTCCATAAATACTTCTAAACTTTCCAAAAGTAGAAAATTTCTATAAATACAATTATGACTATCGTAAAATAATTTTATGATTATGTCGGAACACAACGTGGCTCTGATACCACTGTTGGGTTTTCCCGGCACCGCGGCGAGTGTGTGTTCGAACACGTTTCGTAAATATGCACACAGCGGAAGCAATAAAAGCAATAAATATAATTTATTACAACATACATATCACACGCATGCAGGATACAACATGTGTAGACATAATCGCAATTTAAAATTTTGCAATAAAAGGAAACTTATACTAGGTATACTTGACGGATCACGTGTAGCGGGAATGACATAATCCGTAGCGACCCTCGCAAGAATCACCTCTATCCGTATCCACGCCGAGTATCATCGGGATAGCTTCACAAAATCACGAGCCTCGTCTTCGCAAAAGTCACTAGCCTCGAGTCGAAGATGATGTGATCAGAGAGACGATCACAATCCGAAATAAATACGGATCCCAAAAATGAGTTTAACAAACTCGCTTGTCAGAAGTGGTTTTCGTCAACCGTTTGACAAAAACATAACCCTCCACCTATGAGGATTGCCGGAGATCCAATCCCCGGCAAGTAGATCGCTGTCGGAGCATAAAACACCAACTAAACGACCTCTCCATGCAAAGGAGAACAAGCTGTCCAAAACTGGACAACTTGTATAGGTGGAAGAAGTGGCCGGCCAAAGGCTTGGCCGATTACTCCTTGGTCACCGGCGGCCAAGGGAGGTTGGTCGGCGGCTGAGGGTGGCCCAAGGAACACGGGCGGCTGGTGGATGGCTGATGGCGAGGAGAGGCAGCAACTCCTTTGGGCGGCGGCGACACACCTTGGGCGACGGCAAGGAGAAGAGGAGGAGAAGGAAAGGAGGCTAGGGGTTTCCAATGCAAAGTTGTATCAATCAATCACAAAACCCTTAAGTCATGTTTTTATAGAGAACATGTTCTCCTAATGGTTTTTGGTTTATAACCAAAACCCGTTAACCCGCTCCAATAACTTAAGTTAAAATAAACCAAACCGCATTGACCTATTCTAAGTTAAAATGAACCAAACTAACTTTGGTTCTTTCGTTTAAAACAAACCAAACCACTTTGGTTTATTTTTCACCATTGGATTAGAACCAAACCAATTTGGTTCATCCATCATGTCTTCATAAGACTCGGCCCATCCATGCTTCCGATGTGACTGAAACAATTTCATGCTCGCTCTTTGTTTTGTCCAACCAAACCAAGTCTCTCTCGATATGAGAATCCTATTCTCAAACTCATTTTAAATCCTTCGGATTACACTCCTTGTGCATGTGACCAAATAGGTTCCCGGTTTATGTTGGCCATCTATAATTAACCATTAATTATAGAATGATAATGAGTGGCACCTAGTAGTACATCATGATCCCCAATTAACTGGAAAATCAACGGTTTATCCTAGAACCATTTCTGAAACCCTTCAGCAGCTACAATGAATCATGCCCCATTCCTTTCACTCATCTTATACCCACTTGGTTCAGGACATGGTCTATTGTGTTAGTCCCCACTAGGCTGACTATGTCAAACCTAACCTAAATATTACTTCCTCGTCCTCCGAATTCTAGTTACTGCACATGTATCCAAGAGTATCATACACTAAACATGTAATGCCTTGGCCAAATACTTTAGTAACAATCCAACGAGAGGACATAGGCTATACATCTCCTCGCAAGGAGCGGTGAATTCTCTGTAGGCTATTCAAACACCTTCGACCACTTCGACTAATACCCAATCATCCTGGGTCCACATCTCCTCGGAGATGCTTGCTTATGATGTCAAAGCATAAGTCTGTTGGGTTTCCGGCACCGCGGTGTGTGTGTGTTCGATCATGTTTCGTAAACATGAGCATAGCGGAAGAAATAAAAATAATAAATCTACATTTATTACAACACACACATCACACGCATGTATAGTACAACATGTGTAGACATAACCGTAAATTTAAATTTGCAATAAAAGGAAATTTAACTACGTATACCTTTCGTATCACGTGTAGCGGGAACGACATCAACCAGAATGATCCTCGCTAGAATCGTCTCTATCCGTATCCACGCCGAGTATCCTTAGGATGACTTTGCTAAGCCACGAGCTTCGTCTTCGTACGAGTTACTAGCCTCATGTTGAAGACGACGTGATCGAGAGATGATCACGATCCGAATCCAAATTCGGATCCAAAACGAGTCTTCAAAACTCGCTTCTCCAGAGAGGTATTCGTCAACCGATTGACGAATCCTTCATCCTCCACCTCAGAGGATTACTGGAAATCGAATCCCCGGTAAGTTAGCCACTGTCGGAGCTCTAACCGTCGTCCAAACGACGCTCCGACGAGAGAAGAACAAGCTGTCCAGAAAACTGGACAGCTTTGGTGGAGGAGATGGGTGCCGGCCAACAAAGGAAGCCAAGTGCTCACCTTTTCACCGAAGCCTAGGAAGATCACCGGAGGGTCGCCGGAGGATCACTGGTTGAAGCTTGGACGCCGGCAAGGAGCTGGACGGCGGCACAAGGGCTGGGCGGCAATGGAGTTGGCGCCGAAAACTCCAAGGAGAGGAGGTGGGCCGCAACTTTAGCTAGGGTTTTGGATTAGGGCTTAATTATCCCTTAAACCCTCTTTTATAGAGAACTAATTCTCTTAATGGTTATTGGATCATAACCATTAGGCCCGTTAACCCGCTCCATTAAGATAAGTTAAAATAAACCAAACCATGATGGTTTATTTTAAGTCAAAACGAACCGAACCAACTTTTGGTTCATTCGTTTAAAATAAACCAAACCCTTTGGTTTATTCTCCTCCATTGGATTAGAACCAAACCATTTTGGTTCATCCATTATGTCTTCATAAGACTCGGCCCATCCACGCTTCCATTGCGACTGAAACGATTTCATGCTCGCTTTATGTTTGGTCCAACCAAACCTAGTTTCTCTCGGTCTGAGAATCCCATTCTCAAGCTCGTTTAAATCCTTTGGATTACGCTGGTTGTGTGTGTGACCAAATAGGTTCTCGGTACATGTTGGTCGTCTATAATTAACCATTAATTATAGAACAATCATGAGTGGCACCTAGTAGTACATCATGATCCCCAATTAACCGAAAAGATCAACGGTTGATCCAGAACTATTTCTGAAACCCTTCAGCAGCTCGAATGATTCGTACCGCATTCCCTTCACTCATCTTATACCCACTTAGTTCAGGACATGGTCTATAGTGTCAGTCCCCACTAGGCTGACTACGTCACACCTAGCCCAAGTATCATTTCCTCGTCCTATGGATTCTAGTTACTCCACATGTATCGAAGAGTACCTTACTCTATACATGTAATGCTTTGGCCAAAGACTTTAGTAACAATCCGACGAGAGGCCATGGGTATACATCTCCTCGCAAGGAGTGGTGAATCCTTTATAGGCTATTCAAACACCTTCGATCACTTCGACTTATACCCAATCATCCCGGGTCCACATCTCCTTAGAGATGTTTGCTAAAGATGTCAAAGCATAAGTCTCCATGATCAAGATGACTTGAATACCGCAAGTCAAAGGAACATCGCATTTAAGCCACAGTAAGAACTTCATTGACATATCTATATATGCAGTGAACCATATGAAATCTTACGGCTGGTCACTCCAATGAACTAGTTACCATAACTAGCATCCACGATTAACTCCGGACATCACTATGTCTCCAGCCAGTGAGAATCAGCTGCTTGGATACACCAAGGAGTATACCTCGTGCTAGTCTCGACAGAATTGATGGTGTCCAAATCCATCAATTCATCGACTAGGGATAATTCCGATACATCACAATTACACATGTAGAGATACTCACTAGTTGTGATCCAATCATAAATTCTCTCATGCTGTGAATCGTATCGTGGACATTCAGTAAATGAGTTTAAGATCCAATCAAATACATAAAACATGTATACCCAAATAGTGAATCTTCATTTATCATATAAATGGTTCATACATAAGGCGATTGCCTTAGGACATCTCTCATATATTACTAACAGACTCCCACTTGGCCTAATGCCAATCGCTACGGTATCCAATACCATAAGCTCTAACATGACCCTCAAACTTACTTTGAGGTAATGCTTTAGTCAAAGGATCCGCTAAGTTCCTTTCAGTGGAAATTTTCTCGATTTGTATTTCGTTCCTACTGATGATCTCTCTGATAAGATGATAGCGGCGAAGCACTTTTTTGGATCATTGATGAGACCACATCAAGTTCAGAGATGAACTTCTTGATCCAAACCGCTTCCTTTGCTGCTTCCAAAGCTGCAATGTATTCTGCCTTAGTGGCAGAATCCACTATAGTGTCAAGCTTGGAACCTTTCCAACTTATTGCGCCTCCATTCTAGGTGAATACATACCCAGACTGAGACATGGAATCATCCTTGTCTGTCTGGAGCTGGTATCCGTATACCCACGTATCACCATGTACCCTTCTCCATATATTAGAAACACATCCTTAGTTCTTCTTAAGTACTTAAGGACCGTCTTAACAGCCACCCAATGATCAATTCCTGGATCAAACTGGTATCTGCTCGTGACACTCAGAGCATACGATACATCGGGCCTCGTACATAACATAACATACATGATAGATCCTATTGCGGATGCATAGGGAATCTTACTCATGCAAATCCTCTCATCTTCTGTGCGCGGACACATAGACTTCGAAAGGTGTACCCCATGCCTGATAGGTAGGAAACCTTTCTTGGATTCCGACATGCTAAACCTCTTTAGCACTCGGTCTATATATGTAGACTGCGAAAGACCAAGCAACCGTTTCGATCTATCTCTATAGATCTTAATCCCGAGGATGTAGGTTGCTTCTCCCAGGTCTTTCATGGAGAATGTCTTGGATAACCAAACCTTCACTGACTGTAAGATTGAAACATCATTTCCTATAAGTAATATGTCATCGACATATAATACTAGGAACACGACTGCACTCCCACTAACCTTCTTGTACACACAAGGTTATGTTGGTGCAGGGGCACTAGAAAATCGAACCTTGATTTTGATGATGGCAAAGATTCAAAGTTAAGCTATTTTGTTATCTCATGTGATATGCTAAGTGTGCAGGAAGTGTTTAAACTAAGCCAAAGGTCGAGCGACATCCTGAGAATCTCAAGTTGAGAAACCGTGGTGGTCAGACGACACCAGGAGAACCTCGGGGAGTCGAGGAACCTCGGTGGTGACTGAAAGCTAAGCGACAGGTCAAGAGGACCAAAGGTAAGCTCCGTGTGTAGAGCGGTGGTAAGGACGTGTCCTCGGTTAGAGGACAATCCTAGGTGTCGATCCAACTAAGGCTTCCGGAGGAATGCCGAAGTCGAGATCGGACAGTCAAAGGACTGTCACACTGCATGACATTATGCATCTATTGTGCTAATCTTGTATTGCAGGAATTCTCAAGGTCAATCGGAGATGTCGAGCTCGATCAAGGAAGTCGACTACTAAGAGGATCAGTCGACTGATGTAGACGAATCGGCCCAGTGCACAAGGTCAAAGAGATAGAGATTGATGCCGCCACCTCAAGATAAGATAAGCCGCCACCTCAAGATAAGATAAGCTGCCACCTCAAGATAAGATCCACGAGTTTTGGATCTGGATCGAGACAAATTCCAAGGTGCAAATCTATAAAAGGAGGGGAGGAGTCAAACCCAAATTCAAGAATCTCTCAAGTGCTCGTGCTCTCTACAACGCTACTCCGACCGTGCGTCATCTTCTAATTAATTATCGATATTATTATATTTCTGTACTTAATTTGTATAAGGACCGGTAAGGTTGTTACTGGCCTTATAATCATTGTAATCGTCTTGTCTCTTACCTCCAACGAGGAAGAGACTTTTAGTGATTGCCCTTCGGAAGCGATCAAGGATCGCAGGGCCTTGGATTAGCAGTCGGTGGGCTGTGAACCAAGTAAAAAGCTTTGTGTCTTTCTTGTGTTTATCTTTTGTTTTCCACTGCCTACTTGGTTTTAATTGGTTTAAAAGAAAAGTTTTCACTAAATTCACCCCCTCTAGCGTTTCAAATCGATCCGACAATTGGTATCGAGCTGAGGCTCAGATTCGGTGCAACCACCGATCGAGCATTTTCTTTTCTTTATTTTTATTTTTTATTTTTAATTATCTCCTGCACTACTAATCCAAGACCAAGTCTTGGGACTTTTTGGTTTGTATTTTTTTTTGCAAGTATTAGAAGACCGTTGACCGAGCTAACCATGGAAGAGTATCGCTCAATGCCTAAAGGTAACAATGTCAATTTAAATTTCAAATTCCATATTATTTGTTTCAAGTGCAGGGAGAGAGGACACTATAAAAATAAGTGTCCTACTCGTAAGACTCGAACGACAAAATCGACGGCAAAGGAGACACCATTGCGTGAGTACGGAAGAACAAGGAGCACATCAAGTGCGGAAGATTCGGCCACTACAAGAATCGATGTCCGGAGAAAAAGGTTAGTAAAATTAATAATTTTGAAAAGTTGAGTTTTAGAATAGTTGATAATTTAGATAAATTGTGTAATTGTTGTCAATTAAATAATACAATTAATAATTCAACTAATAAAAAATTAATTAATTCAGATTTAATTAGTTTAAATAATAATAATAACAATATCATGGAAGAAAATGATCAAATTAATCTTACATTTGATAAAATTAACCAAGAGATTAATCAAATTTTTAGTTTAATTAACATAGATCTAGATCAAGTTAAGGATAAAACCAACCTAGGACTTAATCAGAATAATCAAAACCTTGATCAATAATCAAACCATATGACAGAATCATCAAATCCTAGATCTGATTAATCTAGATAATTCCGAATTAAAAAAATTCTATTTTGAAAAATTCAACCATAAAAAATTCGAAATTAACTTTAAAAAATTCCAAAGATAATCTAAATAATTCTAATAATAATTCTACCTTTAAAAACTCTAATAATCTTATCTTAAATAATTCTAATAATAATTCTCCCTTTAAAAACTCTAACAATCTTATCTTAAATAATTCTAAAAATAATTCTACCTTTAAAAACTCTAGCAATCTTATCTTAAATAATTCTAATAATAATTCTACCTTTAAAAACTCTAACAATCTTATCTTAAATAATTCTAACAATAATTCTACTTTTAAAAAGTCTAATAATCTTATATTGAAAAAGTCTAATAATATTATTTTGAAAAATTCTAATAATCCTATTTTAAATAATTCACAATCTAACTTAATTAAAAATTCAAAATTAGTTAATCAAACCAATAAAATTAATTATAATATAGTACCATTTGATTATACACAAATTAATAATCTAGCAATTAAACCTTCAACTTTTAAAAATTCAACTAATAAATATGTAGACTTGGGTTACAAGTCTAAGCTAACCAAAAATCAAGACACTAAAATTTGTAAACCTAATTATAATAAAGTATCTTATAACTATGGAACAAATAAAAGTCCACCCAAGAAAATAATCATTTCTTTAAATTGATTGAATGTAGCTTGCTCATGTATACATATCATTATCATGCTTATTTTGTCATGTCATACATACTAGTTAACTCTCATAGAATGGTTAGATAGGAAATAATTAATTAATCTTGACAATATAGTATCAGGACGCGGTGAGATGATAGTACGTTAAGAAAACGAAGTCAAGTGTATCCGAGTTGGATAAGGAGTATCTAGCTTGGTGCATTTAACTAAGTGAAACTAACTGAAGCTACCTCACCACATCCTAAACTAGTTAGACCAGGACGTAACCCTAAGTGAATTAAGTGTGTAATTTCCTAAGTTGGCTTTGTCTAAGGAAGTGGTCGTTGTTCCGATCAAAGAAGGCCCCTGTGCCTCGCCATGACCTGGAAGCCCTCTTTTGAAATGTTCACTTAACTAACTAAAGGTTAAATCTGAATCTAACCCAAGATTAATTAATTTTTAAGGCATTAAATTAAATTCATCTCACAATACCTATAAGGATAACTTGGTTGATCATATAGAATGGGTGAGATGGTAAGGACAACAAATTAAAAATGATTTTGAAAACGATTTCAAATTTTATACACACATAAATAGATTCTTAAAACTATTCTTATTGGTTGCCATGATTATTGTGTGTAGTTATATGTAGTTTTCAAAACAACTATGCTTCTTAAAATGATGGTTAGTTGACCAATACTAAAAATCTAAATTTTTAGGTCAACTTTAGATACCTAGACCCTTTGGACACTTAGGTGAGCCTTCCTTATGGCCAACAAGGATGCCCTAAGAGTGTGTCAAACAAAAGGGGAGACCCTCTAGATAAGCCTTCCTTGTGGCTAACAAGGATGTTAGGTTAAGGGGGAGGTTCTAATTGGATAATCATCATAGAAGTTGTTAAAAAATATTTTTTTTAAAATCACCAATATTTTCTAAATTTAAATCCTTCTTTTGATAATATGCCAAGGGGGAGAGAAGACTTAAGTTGGACAAACTTAGTATCTAGCTACCTCCAGTTTGGCATAAAAACCAATAGACATGAGCCTTTAAAATATTTTTTTTTCTTTCTCAAAATTTTATAACAATGTTAAAGGTTAGGGGGTCACATTCTAACCTAGGATATACATTGTTGGTGCAGGATCTAGAAACCTAAACTCCTAAGTATTAAAGAAAGTTGAACATATTAAATCAACTTGATTAGCATGTTTAAAAATTCTATTTCTTGGCAATGTACCCAATATAAAGTTATTTTTGATATATGTCAAAGGGGGAGAGAGAATAAAGTTAAGAGGTTACTTACTTTTTCTTTCCCAAAAAGTAATTATTTTTCAAAAATCACCCAGGGTTAAGGGGGAGGTACCCTTAAGGGGGATATTTTGAAAAATGATTGTTCAATGTTTACTGCTTATTTTCTCTTAACTTTGAATTGGTTTGCCATAGATCAAAAAGGGGGAGATTGTTGGTGCAGGGGCACTAGAAAATCGAACCTTGATTTTGATGATGGCAAAGATTCAAAGTTAAGCTATTTTGTTATCTCATGTGATATGCTATGTGCGAAGTGTTTAAACTAAGCCAAAGGTCGAGCGACATCCTCGAGAATCTCGAGTTGAGAAACTGGTGGTGGTCGACGACACGAGAGAACCTCGGGGAGTCGAGGAACCTCGGTGGTGACTGAAAGCTAAGCGACAGGTCAAGAGGACCAAAGGTAAGCTCCGTGTGTAGAGCGGTGGTAAGGACGTGTCCTCGATTAGAGGACAATCCTAGGCGTCGATCCAACTAAGGCTTCCGGAGGAATGCCGAAGTCGAGATCGGACAGTCAAAGGACTGTCACACTGCATGACATTATGCATCTATTGTGCTAATCTTGTATTGCAATCGAGATGTCGATAGCCGATCAAGGCAGTCGACTACTAAGAGGATCAGTCGACTGATGTAGATGAATCGGCCCAGTGCACAAGGTAAAAGAGATAGAGATTGATGCCGCCACCTCAAGATAAGATAAGCCGCCACCTCAAGATAAGATAAACTGCCACCTCAAGATAAGATCCACGAGTTTTGGATCTGGATCGAGACAAATTTCAAGGTGCAAATCTATAAAAGGAGGGGAGGAGTCAAACCCAAATTCAAGAATCTCTCAAGTGCTCGTGCTCTCTACAACGCTACTCCGACCGTGCGTCATCTTCTAATTAATTATCGATATTATTATATTTCTGTACTTAATTTGTATAAGGACCGGTAAGGTTGTTACTGGCCTTATAATCATTGTAATCGTCTTGTCTCTTACCTCCAACGAGGAAGAGACTTTTAGTGATTGCCCTTCGGAAGCGATCAAGGATCGCAGGGCCTTGGATTAGCAGTCGGTGGGCTGTGAACCAAGTAAAAAGCTTTGTGTCTTTCTTGTGTTTATCTTTTGTTTTCCGCTGCCTACTTGGTTTTAATTGTCGAAAAAGAAAAGTTTTCACTAACGCTATTCACCCCCCCTCTAGAGTTTCAAATCGATCCGACAGGTTCGTCTGGATTTTGTGAGAAATCAAAATTTTTGATCGTCTCATCAAAATGGATATTCCAGCTCCTGGATGCTTGCTTCAATCCATAAATGGACCGTCGCAATTTGCATACCTTGGTTTTATCAACCGATGTTAAACCCTCCGGCTGTATCATATACACGTCCTCGAGCAGGTTTCCATTAAGGAAAGCTGTTTTCACATCCATCTGCCATATCTCATAATCATAATGAGCCGCTATGGCCAGGAGCATCCGAATGGATTTAAGCATAGCTACAGGCGAATAGGTTTCGTCATAATCAACACCTTATTTTTGACGATATCCTTTCGCCACCAATCTAGCCTTATAGGTAATCACATTACCATCCATGTCGGTTTTCTTCTTGAAAACCCACTTGCACCCTATAGGCTTTATGCCTTCAGGTGGGTCAACCAAGTTCCAAACTTAGTTTTCATACATGGAATCCATTTCCGACTTCATGGCACCAAGCCACTTATCCCTTTCTGAACTTGTTAGCACTTCTTCATAACTGGTAGGCTCCTCATCATCAATGAGTAACACATCGTTCGATTCACTTACGAGAAATCCATATCTCTCAGGAATATTGCGTGTTCTACCAGATCTACGAAGATGTGGTGTTACAATAGGTCCAGCCGATTGCTCATCACTATGAGTGTTTTGTCAGCTTCACTGTATCTCATCAATGTCTATTTGAGTCTCTCGAGCCTCCTCAAGCTCGACGACACTCCCACTGTTTTCTTGCAAGAGAAACTCTTTCTCTAGAAACATAGCATGCCTTGAAACAAACACATTTTTGGTAACCCCTTGTTTCCTTAGGGTATCCAATAAATAGACATTTATCAGACTTAGCATCCAATTTGTCTGATACAGTCCGCTTCACATAAGCAGGACAACCCCATATCTTCAAGTAAGATACATGAGGTTTCTTACCATTCCATATCTTATATGGAGTAGTTGAGACTGTAACGCCCGCCCTTATCTGCTCTCAGGGCGGCGCTACTTTTACCCCTTTCTCTTTTTTTTTCTTTTAAAACATAATACACATGGATCATTTCACCATTTACTTAAGCATGTTATCATGGCTAAACCTTCTTTTCTACATGCATCACCTATCTTATTCATAGTTAGCATGCTACCATATCTTATCTCATTTCATAACATGCCCATCATAAGGATCCATTCGTGAGTTCTATCATATCAACTTTCTTAAGTAATTGAACAATAACATAACTAAGCAATATCCAACATGGTACTAATAATTCACAAGTCTTATAAGCGGAAGCAAGGTCTTAAGTTGTTAATTGAGCATATAAATATAAGCAGATAGTAGTAGGGTCTTTCTCCACCATGCCACTATCACACACACTGGGCCCTTCCTGCTACCTCCTCTAGTTCAGGTTTCCTTGATCTGCAGTATATGGACAACATAAACTATAAGCATAAAGCTTAGTAAGATTCTTGCCTACTCACAAAAAACACGAACTTCATCAAGCAATTAGAAACATAAGCATGCTAGCATAAATGGCCTAAGTATTCCATAGTAACACTAATCAACAACATACCATGTAATGAAACCTAAGCATGGCATAGAGTTTACATCAGCATGCTAAGCATAATTACAACCAAGCAGGGCATAATCTAAACATAAGCATTCATGATATAAATCTTAGACATGCAGGAAGTACATAAACCCCAAATGTTCTTACTATAAGCATCATAACTTAGTAAAATCTAACATGCTTCAAGAACATAATCATAAGCATTTTTAACTTGAGCATAAACATTTATAATGACATAAATCCTAAACATGCATAAGGTACATAATCACAACATTCTTAAACTATCAGAAGCATCATAACTTCATATAGTCTAACATGCATAAAGTACATAATCATAAGCATTTTTAACTTGAGCATAAACATTTATAATGACATAAATCCTAAACATGCATAAGGTACATAATCACAAACATTCTTAAACTACTGTAAGCATCATAACTTCATAGAGTCTAACATGCATAAAGGACATAATCATAAGCATTTTTAACTTGAGCATAAACATTTATAACGACATAAATCCTAAACATGCATAAGGTACATAATCACCAACATTCTTAAACTACTGTAAGCATCATAACTTCATAGAGTCTAAAATGCATAAAGGACATACTCATAAGCATTTTTAACTTGAGCATAAACATTTATAATGACATAAATCCTTAACATGCATAAGGTACATAATCACAAGCATTCTTACACTCAGCATCATAACTTCATGGAGTCTAACATGCATAAAGGACGAGTTCGTAAGCATTCATAATCTTTAACATAAGCATACACAATTTCATAAAAGTCTTTTCTTTTCAAAACATATACATATAGATACTTCAATATCATCATAACTTGTTTGGGGGGCCCCAGGTTAAGTACCACATAATGCGCGTTCCCTAATAGGTCAGTAGCGAGCCACGGACCTACGAGCAAGACCTCTTACGTCTTACAGGCAAGACCTCTTACGTCTTCTTATGTCCCTATGGATTTGATTAACGACCACCTGACGGGTCGGGTACTTAACCTCTTACAAAGTAAAATACTTAATTCCTTTCTTTTCTTGACATAGTATAAAGAATGCTCTTGATCCCCAACATAAAAAGGGAAGCATCTTAATCTTATCTTATCATAAGGAGAGCTCTTGATCCCTACTTGAAAGGGAAGCATCTCCATTTTATCTTATCTTAAGGAGAGCTCTTGATCCCTACTTGAAAGGGAAGCATCTCCATCTTATCATAAGGAGAGCTCTTGATCCCTACTTGAAAGGGAAGCATCTCCATCTTATCATAAGGACACATGCATTCATAACATAAGAGTACCCTAAAGGGGTCCTAAAGTATAAACATGTTCATCATACAAGCATATTTCGTGGCACATTACATCATAAACATGAAGCATATTTCCTTGGCATATTCATGGCATATTAAATCACAAAAACATGTTCATCACCTAAGCATATTTCATGGCACATTACATCATCAACATGTAGCATGTTTCCTAAGCATATTCAAGGCATATTAAATCATAAAAACATGTTCATCACCTAAGCATATTTCATGGCACATTACATCATAACATGAAACCTATTTCTTTGGCATATCCATGGCATATTAAATCATAAAAATATGTTCATCACCTAAGCATATTTCATGGCACATTACGTCATAACATGAAGCCTATTTCTTTGGCATATTCATGGCATATTAATCACAAAGCATGTTCATCACCTAAAACTCCTACATGAGGCATACAACATCCCCTAGTTCCCTTAGAAGCCTTTTTCTTGCAACCCTAACCCTAGTTTCCTTGGTTGGCCGAAACTTGTGAAGGGCTCAAGCTTGGGTTTGTCCCCTAAAACTCATTCATGAAGCCTTATAACCTATCATAGCATCATTAGAAATATTTTCATGCAACCCTAACCCTAATTTCATGGGTTGGCCGAAACTTGTGAGGGGCTCAAGCTTGGGTTTGCCCCCTAAAATTCATTCATGAAGCCTTATAACCTATCATAGTATCCTTAGAAATATTTTCATGCAACCCTAACCCTAATTTCATGGGTTCTCCGAAACTTGTAGGGTTAATATCTTTGGATTTTTTATCACCTACATCTATTCATGTAAGCCTATATCATAACCTAACTTCATAAGGGGGAGCTCTTCATGAAACCCTAACCCTAAACCCTTGGTGGCCGAAACATATAGGATTAAAACCCTTGGACTTTTGTTACCTAAGGATCCCTACTTGGAGCATACAACATATAAAAGGTTTCCCTAATAGCATATTTCATGAATCCTAGCCCAAGACATTAGTTGGCCGAAACATATGAAGCTCCCAAACTCCTATTTCTTTCATGTATTTCATCCTACAAAACTAATATACTACAGGTGAGGAAATCTTACTTCCTTCGCTTTGCTTTTTAGTTGGAAGATGACCTAATGGAAGCCAACCCTAGCCTTCTTCTTGCTTGGAGGAATTCGGCCAAAGGTGCAAATGGAGAGGGGGAGCAAGGTGGTTTCGGTGAGGATGAAGAGGAGAGGAGGAAGTGGCCAAATGGGAGCTTCCCTCTTCTTTATAAAGGGAGGAAGAGAAGTTCTTCTTTTCTTTTCTATGCCCCTTCATTTACCCTCATCACCCTTATCTATAATTCCCCTCTTCTCTTAATGATATAATCCTATTGGGCTTATGGTTAGTGGGTGCATCTATAGGGCTTGGCTATCTCTAGAGGTTTGGGGTTCAATTCCTAGGCCTTGCATCTCTTTTTGGCTATTTCCTTTTATTTTCGTAATACCCACATGAAGCCCATTATCGTAAAGCCAAAAATTCTCGTAAAATTGCTGGAGACTTTTTACGGGCGTTACAATCCCTCATACCTTGTAAAAGTTTCGTCCTCGAAACTTAAAACAATTCTGGGTACTTCTGCTTCATGTCCTCCTCTCGTTCCCAGGTAGCTTCCTCGTATCGTTGATTCTGCCACAGGACCTTTACTAAGGGCACCTCTTTGTTCCTTAGCCTCTTGACTTCTCGGTCTAGTATCTGGATAGGCCGACTTTTCATACTCAGGTCCTCTTGAACTGGTACAGTTTGTGGCTCGATCACTTGGTCCACACTGGATAAGCATTTCTTGAGCACAGAGACATGGAACACGTCGTGTATAGCCGACATCTCTTGTGGCAGCTCCAGCTTGTAAGCTACCTTGCCCACTCTTTGCAATATCGGATACGGTCCTACGTAGCATGGATTCAGTTTACCCTTCATTCCGAATCTCATCATTCCCTTCATAGGGGTCACTTTGAGGAATACCAGGTCCCCGACTTCGAATTCTAACGGTCTACGCCGCATATCCGCATAACTCTTTTGTCGGCTCTGAGCAGTTTCGATTCTCTGACGGATATTCTGTATAGCGCGGGTGGTATTGTCAATAATATCGGTCCGAAAACCCATTTCCCTCCTTTCACCACCCTCGTACCAACAGATAGGAGACCTGCATCTCCTCCGTCTGAGCTTTAAAATCTAATCACATATTTTATTTATGGAATTATTTGATTAAGGAAAATCTATTTAGGAAACCAATTTCCTAAATCATTAAAACTACTTATGGAAATAAAATATTTTAAGATTTGATTTCCCAAATCAAATCATGATTAAATTAGGAAACAAATTTCCAAAATCTAATCAAATATTTTATTTATGGAAAATATCAATTTCCATAAATACTTCCAACTTTCCAAAAGTGTAAGATTTCCATAAATACTTCAAGATTTTCCAAAATTTAAAAATGTCCATAAATACTTCTAAATTTCCAAAATTAGAAAATTTCCAGAAATAACATTAAGACTATCGCAAAACCATTTTACGATTATGTCGAAACACAACCTGGGCTCTGATACCACTGTTGGGTTTCCGGCACCGCGGCGTGTGTGTGTTCGATCATGTTTCGTAAACATGAGCACAACGGAAGAAATAAAAATAATAAATCTACATTTATTACAACACACACATCACACGCATGCATAGTACAACATGTGTAGACATAATCATAAATTTAAATTTGCAATAAAAGGAAATTTAACTACGTATACCTATCGTATCACGTGTAGCGGGAACGGCATCAACCGGAACGATCCTCGCTAGAATCGTCTCTATCCGTATCCACGCCGAGTATCCTTAGGATGACTTCGCTAAGCCACGAGCTTCGTCTTCATATGGGTTACTAGCCTCGTGTTGAAGACGACGTGATCGAGAGATGATCACGATCCGAATCCAAATTCGGATCCAAAATGAGTCCTCAAAACTCGCTTCTCCGGAGAGGTATTTGTCAACCGATTGACGAATCCTTCGTCCTCCACCTCAGAGGAATACCGGAGATCGAATCCCCAGTAAGTTAGCCGCTGTCGGAGCTCTAACCATCGTCCAAACGATGCTCCGACGAGAGGAGAACAAGCTGTCCAGAAAACTGGACAGCTTTGGTGGAGGAGATAGGCGCCGGCCAACAAAGGAAGCCAAGTGCTCACCTTTTCACCGAAGCCTAGGAAGATCACCGGAGGGTCGCCGGAGGATCACCGGCTGAAGCTTGGATGCCGGCAAGGAGCTGGACGGCGGCACAAGGGCTGGGCGGCAATGGAGTTGGCGCCGAAAACTCCAAGGAGAGGAGGTGGGCGGCAACTTTTGCTAGGGTTTTGGATTAGGGCTTAATTATCCCTTAAGCCCTCTTTTACAGAGAACTAATTCTCTTCATGGTTATTGGATCATAACCATTAGGCCCGTTAACCCGCTCCATTAATATAAGTTAAAATAAACCAAACCATGATGGTTTATTTTAAGTCAAAATGAACCGAACCAACTTTTGGTTCATTCGTTTAAAATAAACCAAACCCTTTGGTTTATTCTCCTCCATTGGATTAGAATCAAACCATTTTGGTTCATCCATTACGTCTTCATAAGACTCGGCCCATCCACGCTTCCATTGCGACTGAAATAATTTCATGCTCGCTTTATGTTTGGTCCAACCAAACCTAGTTTCTCTCGGTCTGAGAATCCCATTCTCAAGCTCGTTTTAAATCCTTTGGATTATGCTCGTTGTGCGTGTGACCAAATAGGTTCTCGGTTTATGTTGGTCGTCTATAATTAACCATTAATTATAGAACGATCATGAGTGGCACCTAGTAGTACATCATGATCCCAATTAACCGAAAAGATCAACGGTTGATCCAGAACTATTTCTGAAATCCTTCAGCAGCTCGAATGATTCGTGCCCCATTCCCTTCACTCATCTTATACCCACTTGGTTCAGGACATGGTCTATAGTGTCAGTCCCCACTAAGTGACTCGTCACACCTAGCCCAAGTATCATTTCCTCGTCCTACAGTTCTAGTTACTCCACATGTATCGAAAGTACCTTACTCTAAACATGTAATGCTTTGGCAAAGACTTTAGTAACAATCAAGCGAGAGGCCATGGGTATACATCTCCTCATGAGGAGTGGTGAATCCTTTATAGGCTATTGAACACCTTGATTACTTGACTTATACCCAATCATCCGGGTCCACATCTCCTTAGAGATGTTTGCTTAAGATGTCAAGCATAAGTCTCCATGATCAAGATGACTTGAATACATAAGTCGAAGAACATCGCACTTAAGCCCAGTAAGAACTTCATTGACATATCTATATATGCGGAGAACCATATGAAGTCTTACGGTTTGGTCACTCGATGAACTAGTTACCATAACTAGCATCACGATTAACTCGGACATCACTATGTCTTGACCCGGTGAGAATCGGTGCTTGGATACACCAAGGAGTATACCTCGTGCTAGTCTCGACAGAATTGATGGTGTCCAAATCCATCAATTCATCGACTAGGGATAATTCCGATACATCACAATTACACATGTAGAGATACTCACTAGTTGTGATCCAATCATAAATTCTCTCATGCTGTGAATCGTATCGTGGACATTTAGTAAATGAGTTTAAAATCCAATCAAATACATAAAACATGTATACTCAAATAGTGAATCTTCATTTATCATATAAATGGTTCATACATAAGGCGATTGCCTTAGGACATCTCTCATATATTACTAACAGAATGTTTGTTTCTAAACATTTTTAACACTGGGGGTTCCTATAACTATCAAAATAATTATTTAGAAGCTAACCTAATGTGCAAGAATCATTCAACCATGCACCACACTGTCACTATACGATACAATGGCTAAACAATTTTGATTAACGGACATGACCATGTATCGCACTGTTACTATATGACACAATGATCAAATATTAACTCAAAACTAAACTAAACAAACTAAAACAATTCAATCCTGCATCGCACTGTTACTATATGGTACAATGATCAAAGATTAATTGAAAACTAAACTAAACAAACTAAAACAATTCAATTCTGCACCACACTGTCACTATACAGTACAATGATCAAAGATTACTGAACAACTTAAACAATTCAACAAAGCACCGCACTGTCACTATATGATACAATGGTTAAAGGTTAACTGAAAACTAAACTAAACAAACCTAAGAAATTCAACCAAGCACTGCACTGTTACTATACGACACAATGGTCAAAGATTAACTGAAAACTAGAAACAATTCAACCAATCACCGCACTATCACTATACGACACAATGGTTAAAGATTAACTGAAAACCAAACAAAATAAACCTAAGCAATTCAACCAAACACCGCACTGTTACTATACGGCAAAATGGTCAAAGATTAACAAACATAACCAAACATAACAGACAAAACCAGACATGACAAACATAACATAACCAAACAAACATAACCGAATAAGCATACTAATAAAAATTAACCGACGATCGTCCACAACTCTTGGAAAGGAACCACCCTCTCTGGTGACCCACGACAGAGCTAGACAACTTCTAACGACGTCGATGGAATGGATCTTTTGTCAGAAAATCCATCCGACGAAAGCTAAAATTGATGGACACGAATCACTGCTCCAGTGATGAACTGCGTGGTTGTCGAATCACCACAATGATGGATGGATTTACAAAGGCGAAGCGGCACGAATCATGGCTATGAAAATAAAAGAGAACCAAAGTTGTGAACGTTTAACAACCTTCACAAATGCTGGAATTAGAGGCTGCCACTGGAAACGGAGAAATCAATGGGATGCTGAAGTTGGAAAACCATGTTGCCAATATCACAGTAGTAGAAAATAACCCCAGCCTTCTGAAATCACATCCAACTGGGTCACTCAGCTCTAATCGTCAGGCATGAGAAGAACAATGGTGAAGACGACCGAAATCCAAGCTGCTTGGCGAAGCCGTGATGCCCAACTTCACCACTGATCTCCACCGAAAACAGCAAGGAAGCTTCAGATGGAATGGATTGTGAAGGAGACGCTGCTGGTTGCATTTGGAAATGTCGCCGAGCTGCTGTGGATCAACCGCCATTGAAGTGCGTGAAAAGGGGGAAGAAGAAGCGCTGCATTTTTTTCTATTTTTTTCACGATTGGGAAGATGTGGGTTTTATTAAGTGCATTTCCTTAGCCGTCCGATTGCATGCCCTTTTGATCATAGCCACCCATTAGATCTAGGTTTTAATTGATCCGATTAATGCTTCACCTAAGTGGTTGATCAATAAAATCTAAGGGCTACGATCGATTTGATCCGGATCGACGGATGCAATTGCTCCAATTAGGCCCTCATTACATGTTTCCTACAAAATCACATGCAATTCGTGAAAAATACTGAAATTATAGGAATTAACATAATTAATTGCAAATAGATTCAATATGCAAAACATACCGAATAACAACAATTACCCCATCAAAGAGCCTAAAATGTCCAATCCATAAGTAAAAATAGCGCAATAAAAAGGAAGCTATCACTTACCTTGAGTGAACCTTTTGAACTGGATATGGATCCGTAGCTTGTCTTGAATTGAAACTCGTCTTCAGATCCAGAGTCAGACTCTTCCTCAGGTTCGGACTCTTCCTTGGGTTCGATAGGCTTGGCCATGAAGATGAGGGTGTTGAGCTCGTCTTCTTCCTCCGACGATTCCTCTCACATAGTGTTGAGTGCTTTCTTGAACTGTTGTGCCATGTTCTTGAGTCTTGGACATTCCTACTTGATGTGATCCATCCTGTTGCACTCATAGAATCAATAGTGAGAACTTTGTTTTGACTTACCTTCCTTGGATTGATTGATTAGCCTCCTTCTACTCTTGATCATTTTTTGAACTAGATTCACTAGTTCGATCTCCATCTCGTCGTTCACCTCCAACTCGTACTCATCTTCTTCCTCCGGAGGTGGTTTTCTCTTGGGCTTCTTCTTCGAACCTACAAATAAAGCGATACTTTTTTCGGCAGGGTCTGAATTAGAATGCTCATGTAATTCGAATTTGAAAAATAATTCATCTAACCTAATTTTTGAAAGGTCCTTAGAAACCTTGTAGTCATCAACCATGGATGCCCACAAGGTAGTCCTAGGGAATGCATTAAGCGTGTACCTGATCACGTCCTGATTTTCAACCTTCTATCCGATCGAATGCATCCCATTCATAATATCTTGAATTCGGGCATGGAGATGGGTGGCTGATAAATGAATATTTGTCGTGATACCATTGCCAAATTATTTACCGAACCCCCTAACTACACTAATAAAGTATAGGACTGACTCGGATCGTCTCCCAACGAACCTAATGGCTGGACGTTTGTTTTTAAATAGAAGTAAATACTGGGTTTTTTTATGATTTATCAAAACAATTATTCAAAGCTAACCTAATGCAAGAACGATTCAACCTTGCACCGCACTGTCACTATACGATGCAATGGTCAAACAATTCTGGTAAACAAACAAACATGGAAATTAAATCTGCAGGAAGGAAATCTAACTACTAAATAACAAGTAACAAGCAACTATCCTAATGCGCAAAAGTAAGTGATCACGCACCACACTTTCACTATACGGTACAATGATCAAATAAATGTGAACAATTCAACCAAGCACCGCACTGTCACTATACGACACAGTGATCAAACAGTCACTGAAAAACTAAACTAACAGACAGAAAAGAAATCGACCAAGCACCGCACTATCACTATACAGTACAATGATCAAACAAATGTGAACAATTCAACCAAGCACCGCACTGTCACTATACGGTACAGTGATCAAACAGTCACTAAAAAACTAAACTAAATGCAAGGAAAGTAAGCAATTCAACCAGGCACTGCACTATCACTATACGGGACACTAGTCGAATGTAAATGAAAATAAACTAACAACTAAAGCATAACACAAATAAAACTCTAACTACGACTCGAATTAAAACACAAGTTAGAATACAGAATAAAATACGAGGTAAACTACAGATTAAAATACAAGTTAAAAAGACTAGTGAAAACATAGATTATAAACACTAGTAAAAACACAATTCAAGGCCACTGGTGAAAGCACATATTAAAAACACTAGCGAAAACACAATTGGAAACACTAATGCAAACACAATGTAAGAACACCAGTGATAACACAAATGAAAACACAAGTGCAAATACGAAGGAAAACACAAGTGCAAATACAAATGAAAACATAACATGAACCATAGAGTAAAGATTAACCAACTCTCGTCCACAACTCTCGGAAAGGAACCACCCTCTCCGGTTACCCATGACAAATCTAGACAGCTTATAACGGCTTCAATGGCATGGATCTCTCATCAGAATAATCCTCCAACGAAAGTTGGAATGGTGGAATGGATCACTGCTCCGGTGATGGACTTCGGGACTACCGCTACCACAGCAGTCGATGGATGAATGCGGAAAGCGGAGCAGCACGATTCACGGCCGCGACAATGGAAGGAACTGGTGTTGTGATTGTCTACAAGCCTTCACCGATGCTAGAAATAGAATTTTACCACCAGAAATTAGGAATTGAAGGGCTACCGGAATCTGGAAATACATGTTGCCACTACCACGGCAGCAACAAGTCACCCCCAACCTTCTGCGACCACATCCAGCTGGAGTAGCTCAACTCCGATGGTGGGGCATCTGATAAGCGCGAGTGAAGATGGACGAAAATCCCAGTTGCTCGACGAAGACACTGTCTGCCCAACTTCAAAGCTTGACTCTGCCGACCAAGGGAAGGATCATCGGATGGATGGAGATGAAGGGGACGCCACTGGAGTTGCCGGAAAACCGCCGTCGGAATCGCTGTGGAAGAAGCCGTCACCGCCGCGGGTGAAAAAAAGGGGAAAAAGCTACTTGGAGAAGATGAGGGAATAGGAAATAGGAAATGCCACCACTGTCCTTGGTGGAAGAAGGGAACGACCGACGGTGCTTCAGGCGGTGGTGTAGAGAAGATCCGCCGGCGGCGTGCGATTGGAGAGGAGACTGCACGATTTTTGGGAAGAAGAAGAAACTGCGGTTCTATAATCTGCTATGCGTTAAGAAGGATCATTAAAGGATTTTTCTGAGCCGTCCGATTGAATCCAGATCTAATCTCAGCCGTCCACTTGAAGCTAGGGTTTGATTAAGTTGATTAATCCATTAAGAAGGTTGTGATCCAACGACTGTGATTCCTCTGATTTTGAATGGATGGATCTGATCCATCTGAAGGGATAATTACGATCGGTCGAATCTGGAGGAAAGGCTCAGATGTCTAGATCGAAATGTATAGACTAGATCTCTCCATATCTGGATAGATGGCTCAGAATCAACTGCTTTCATCGAACGGTCCATAATGCTCATATCTGATCCAGATCGACGGCTGCGATTGCTCCAATTAGACCCTCATTATATGTTTCCTACAAAATCACATAAAATTCGTGAAAAATACTGAAATTATAGGAATTAATGCAATTAATCGCAAATAGGCTCAATATGTAAAAAAATCCCGAATAACAATAATTATCCCATCAAAGAGCCTAAAATATCTAATCCACAAGTAAAAATAACGCAATAAAAAATACAGCTATTAAATTCCCCCACACTTATTTTTGCGCATCCCGAGCAATAACAAAAACAAATTCACACTAACTCCCTCACTCATTCCCCAAACAATACCCAGATCAATAATTCAGAGACAGAAAAAGAAAGTTACTTAGGATCACCAAATCGATCCGGATCCTAGGTAGCCAAAAGATCCAACTCCTACAACAATCAATATGTATGATGATTTACAGTCAAATCAAATAGACTAAGCCTGATACAAAACCTCCCAAAATGGATACATGCACTGATGCTCACATAATAATGTAGAAGTGGAGTGCCCTCAAAACAACATGCAATCCTGTACTACCATATGTTTGCTTATCATCTACTTCTCTACTGCTATCAATACATCTCATACATGAATCAAAAGGATTTATCAAGAATAAGAATAAGATCAAAAGTAGATTGCAAATAAAGTATGCAAAGAGTAGTACAAGACAACGGTACAAATGAATAGGGAACAAGAGATGAATTGGAGAAATAAACCTGATGAGTTGCTCTGTGAAATGCTTAGTAACCAGCAATATGGGAAGAGGCTAAGACAATTGGAAACTTTATAATTGGATTCAGGATCAAATGGCTCTATCCCACATATTGCAATTCCATTTGCTTGCATTACAATTGCACTTTTTTTTTTTTACAAAAGAAACATCAATGACGCCATTTTTTTTCCTCTTTTTTTTTTTTTTTTGCAGAAAATCAAGTACTAATCACAGGCAAATATATCTTAGGACCAATGACCTCTGAAAACTATGTCTTCCATATCATGTTTCCAACAAAAATAATATAGCTCCTCCCCCACACTTAAAAATATTGTCCGTCTCGGATAATACAACCCATCAAACTATTCCTCTAACATGGAAAACAATAGATATGAAAAAGATACTCCACAAAGATACAAAGACAATGGATAACAAATGAAGAGATATGACAAGTGAGACATGGAATAAGTAAGTATCACGTGGATTTGACAAGCAAACCAAGTCAGAAAAGGGTCAAGAATGAAATCCTTCATCATATCCATGCAAGTAAAAGTTGCTGATGTTTTGAAAAGACTCAAAGCAAGTTCTAGAGTAAGAAGTATCACACGTGTATCACACCAAAGTGGGTAAATGATGAAAATGGCTTACAACCTCACTAGGTGAATAAAAATCAAGCTTGGTCTATCAATAAAAAGTTCACCATCATAACAAGTGACTACATGCAAGTGAAGTCTCTTATCATACAAAAAAATCCACAATTTGATGATCAAACTTAACTAATTTTTACCACCTCTGAAATGATACTAAGGCATGCATAGGGAATATTATTTGACTCAACAATAGACAAACAAACCTAGGTAAACAGGCAAACAAACACACAATCCACACAAATTATTCCGAACATGAAAGGAAGAAAATAAATGCAGTAAATAAAAGAACACACTCCCCTTTCAAGTCGGAGAAGAAGCATCATCATGTCTGGCCCCACCGTATTCTCTAGTATAGACTTGATCTCTTTGCTTAAAATGGCCTGCATCTATTACGAAAGTGAGACCCTTGATCACTAATGATCACCCTGGGTACTCCAAATCTGCAAAATATGTGATACTTAACAAAATCCACAACAACTAGAGAATCATCAGTCCTGGTAGGGATGACCTCCACCCATTTAGAAACATAATCATATGCCAAGAGAATATATGAAAATTTAAAAGATATAGGACACGAACCCAGAAAATCAATACCCCAAACATCGAAAATCTCACAGAATAACAAAGGTTGCTGAGGCATTTCATTTTGACGTCCTATGTTCCCTGTTCGTTGACATTGCTCACAAGACTTGTAAAATTCCTAGGCATCACGAAATAAGACAGGCCAATACAAACCAGACTCTAAAACTTTCCTAGCAGCCCTTTGGGGTCCAAAATGCCCCCCACAAGCTAGAGAATGACAAAAAGTAAGTATGGAATGTGTTAGTAATATATGAGAGATGTCCTAAGGCAATCGCCTTATGTATGAACCATTTATATGATAAATGAAGATTCACTATTTGAGTATATATGTTTTATGTATTTGATTGGATCTTAAACTCATTTACTGAATGTCCACGATACGATTCACAGCATGAGAGAATTTGTGATTGGATCATAACTATTGAGTATCTCTACATGTGTAATTGTGATGTATCGAAATTATTCCTAGTCGATGAATTGATAGATTTGGACACCATCAATTCTGTCGAGACTAGCACGAGGTATACTCCTTGGTGTATCCAAGCAGCTGATTCTCACTGGCTGGAGACATTGTGATGTCCAGAGTTAATCGTGGATGGTAGTTATGGTAACTAGTTCATTGGAGTGACCAGCCGTAAGACTTCATATGGTTCTCTGCATATATAGATATGTCAATGAAGTTCTTACTGTGGCTTAAGTGCGATGTTCCTTTGACTTGCGGTATTCAAGTCATCTTGATCATGGAGACTTATGCTTTGACATCTTAAGCAAACATCTCTAAGGAGATGTGGACCCGGGATGATTGGGTATAAGTCGAAGTGATCGAAGGTGTTTGAATAGCCTATAAAGGATTCACCACTCCTTGCGAGGAGATGTATACCCATGGCCTCTCGTCGGATTGTTACTAAAGTCTTTGGACAAAGCATTACATGTTTAGAGTAAGGTACTCTTCGATACATGTGGAGTAACTAGAATCCGTAGGACGAGGAAATGATACTTGGGCTAGGTGTGACGTAGTCAGCCTAGTGGGGACTGACACAATAGACCATGTCACGAACCAAGTGGGTATAAGATGAGTGAAGGGAATGGGGCACGATTCATTCGAGCTTGAAGGGTTTCAGAAATAGTTCGGGATCAACCGTTGATCTTTTCGGTTAATTGGGGATCATGATGTACTACTAGGTGCCACTCATGATCGTTTTATAATTAATGGTTAATTATAGACGGCCAACATAAACCGAGAACCTATTTGGTCACACGTACAACGAGTGTAATCCAAAGGATTTAAAACGAGCTTGAGAATGGGATTCTCAGACCGAGAGAAACTATGTTTGGTTGGACCAAACATAAAGCGAGCATGAAATTGTTTCAGTCGCAATGGAAGCGTGGATGGGCCGTGTCTTATGAAGACATAATGGATGGACCAAAATGGTTTGGTTCTAATCCAATGGATGAGAATAAACCAAAGGGTTTGGTTTATTTTAAACGAATGAACCAAAAGTTGGTTCGTTCGCTTTAACTTAAAATAAACCATCATGGTTTGGTTTATTTTAACTTATCTTAATGGAGCGGTTAACGGGCTTTATGGATATGATCCATTAACCATTAAGAGAATTAGTTCTCTATAAAAGGGCTTAAGGGATTGTTAAACCTAATCCAAAACAAACCCTAGCTCTTGCCAACCTGGTTGTGCCCAAGCTTGCCGCTCTTCCTCCTCGCCAAGCGCCCAAGCTCTGCCAACCTCCGCGATCTCCTAGGTTTGGCATCAAGGTGAGCTTTTCTCTCCTTGTTTTGGCCGGCGCCTATCTCTTCACCAAGCTGTCCAGTTTTCTGGACAGCTTTTCCTCTCGCCGGAGCGCTGCTTGACGACGGTTAGTGCTCCGACAGCGGCTAACATACCGGGATTTGATCTCGTAATCCTCTGAGGTGGAGGACGGGCGATTCGCCAAACGGGTTGACGAATACCTCTCCGGAGAAGCAAGTTTTGAGACTTGTTTTAGGATCCGAATTTGGATTCGGATCGTGATCATCTCTCGATCACGCCGCCTTCAACACGAGGCTAGTAACCCGCACGAAGACGGCTCGTGGCTTAGAAGTCATCCCGAGGAGCTCGGCGTGGATACGATAGAGACGATTCTTACGAGGATCGCTCCGCTGATGCCGTTTCCCGCTACACGCCATACTAAAGGTATAACGAGATTTAATTTCTTTTATTGCAATTTTAATTTACGGTTATGTCTACACTTGTTGTAATAGCATGCGTGTGTTGTGTGTGTTGTAATAAATATAGATTTATTATTTTAATTGCTTCACTGCTGTGCTCATGTTTACTAAACATGATCGAACACACACGCGCATGTCAAACCCAACAAAGGGTATCAGAGCCCAGGTTGTGTTTCGACATAATCGTAAAATGGTTTTGCGATAGTCATAATGTATTTCTGGAAATTTAGAAGTATTTATGGAAATTTTTCAATTTTGGAAAGTCTATCAGTATTTATGGAAATCTTCCACTTTTGGAAAGTTGGAAGTATTTATGGAAATTGATATTTTCCATAAATAAAATATTTGATTAGATTCTGGAAATTTGTTTCCTAATTTAATCATGATTTGATTTGGGAAATCAAATCTTAAAATATTTTATTTCCATAAGTAGTTTTAATGATTTAGGAAATTGGTTTCCTAAATAGATTTTCCTTAATCAAATAATTCCATGAATAAAATATGTGATTAGATTTGGAAATTTGTTTCCTAATTTAATTATGATTTGATTTGGAGAATCAAATCTTAAACATATTTTATTTCCATAAATAGTTATGACATATAAGGAAATAAATACATGACATAATTGTATGCCATGTAATTGCATTAGATGCATAACATTATGCCATGCGTGTCGTGACATGTAGATGTATGCCATGTATGCCATGCCATGTAGATAATAGTTATTTGCATGCAAAGAGGATGAGACATAAAACCCTAACTCAATATTAAAGCCTACACCTTCCATTAATATGGTTAGAACCAGAGTTCTGTTTCTTGTTTGGGTTGTTGGACTCACTCCAAGCCCACTCGAACACAACATATGTTCAAATCATTGGAATAGTTTAACTCTAATATGGTAAGAGTCGAGGTCAATCGTTAGTTTGGGTTGTTGGACTCTCTCCAAGCACTGGCTAATTGGTTGAATCGCTCTAACCATATTAAAACTATTCGCGATTAATGGGTTGGCTTTAACTTGGAGCATCGATTTGTTGGACTCTCACTCCAAGGTCGATGTGAAGAGAGGTGAAGTTGGGTGCTATGCATACTTGTTAATGTGTTAACAACCCAATGTATGTGTAAACATTCAATTAGTTGATAGCACATTGTGATAGTTACATATACATGATATGTAATCGGTATACTTGATACCCACCATCATAGCTAAGAATGGCTTGTTGGACTCACTCCAAGGTTGTTCTTATCTATGATGGATATCGACCATTCGGAGATGGACCTACGATCTCGAAGTGATTTTGGGTTTTGAAATTGAAAAATGAATGGGATTTATAAATGTATATTGATGCATTTTAAAATCATTTTCTCATATATGCTCGTTTTGTATTTCTTAGATTGATCATGATGTGTTTGAATTTGCGTTCCATTTTGGATTCGAATAAATTGGTAGGCGAACTTCATGGACTAGCTTAGAAAGCTTGAGAATTGTTCTCAAGGTTGAAAAGCTTGCAAATGTCCTCGAGCGCCTCTTCCCACTTGTCATAGTGATGATGCAACTCTGGACCAATTGTTGGCCTATCGAAACATGTGAGTGATTACGACAAATGAGTTGCATCATGCTAGCCACGATGGAACCCAAGCTCTGGCGGCATGAGCATATGGATGCTCATATCGTAGTCCTTCATCTTTGTGAGTTGGTTGATGAGCAAGTGAGATTGAAGGTTCGAAGTCTCAGCTCCTCTTCACCTCGAGATGCTAGGAGGTTCATCTGTAGTCTTGCTCAATATCTTTGAAGGCTGTGAGTCTTACGAGAAGCATGGCGAGGGCGGTCTTTGTTAGTTGATTCCTCGAAGAAAGGTTCTAAGAGGAAGTCAAAGGAACATGAGAAGGAAAGAAGAAAGGCTAAGAAGGTAGAACTAGCACAAAGGAAACTTGCCATCATTATGGCAAGGAGAGCCATTCTTGAAGAAAGTGCAAGATTTATCTTGAGTCCATGAAGAAGGATAAGGCATCGGATGCCCCATCTTCTTGAAATCTTCTTTATTGATTGTCATTCTATTTCCTTAGACACTTGGGTATTGGATCTGGGTGTGGCTCACATATATGTAATGACATACATGGGCTAAGGAATAGAAGAAGACTCGTCGAGGAGAAGTCAAATTTACGTGTTGGGAATGGAGCAAAGGTTCTTTGCACTACCATCGGATCGTATTTGTTGAAACTCCCTGCAGGACTTGTCTTAGAACTAGACAATTGCTTTTATGTTCCTTCGTTGATAAAGAACATCATTTCTATTTCTTGTTTAAATAGAAATGGGTACCATTTGACTTTTAGTAACAATTGTTGTTACATAACTTTGAATGGAGTTCTTTATGGGACTGGAACTTTAAGCAATGGTGTTTATCGTTGGGCGTATCGGTGACATTTTCAATATCGAAGCAAGCAACACGCGTGCTCGAAAGGATAATAAAATGGACTCCTATATGTGGCATTGTCGTCTTGGCCATATAAGCAAGAAACGCATGTCCGAATTACACCGATGTGGAATTCTGGAATCGTTTGAATTGGATTCATACGATACATGCGAATCATGCTTAAAAGGCAAGATGACTAAGTTACCTTTGGAAAGGTGAGCAGTGGGAGAGTTACTAGGTCTAATACATCTTGATGTATGTGGACCTATGTCAACTCAAGCATTAGGAGGCTATAGCTACTTCATTACCTTCACCGATGATCACTCACGGTTTGGGTATGTGTTCTTGATGAAACACAAGTCGAAGCCTTTGAAAGGTTCAAAGAATTCAGAAATGAAGTAGAGAAACAACATGACAAAGTATTAAAATACTTGATCGGATCGAGGTGGTGAATACTTAAGTCAAGAGTTTCTTGATTATCTAAGAGACAATGGCATATTGTCTCAATGGACTCCGCCCTATACACCACGACATAATGGTGTATCGAGAGGCGTAACGGACCTTGTTGGACATGGTCAGTCAATGATGAATCATGACTCTTCCCAAGTCCTTTTGGGGTTATGCACTTGACATTTGTTTACTTGTTAAGCAGAATGCCTACAGGTAGTCTACTACTCCATATGAGATATGGAATAGTAAGAAACCTCATGTATCTTACTTGAAGATATGGGGTTGTCACCTTATGTGAAGCGGTGTATGTCGAGACAAATTGGATGCTAAGTCGATAAATGTCTATTTATTGGATACCCTAAGGAAACAAGGGGTTACCAATTCTATCATCTGTGGAACAAAAGGTGTTTGTTTGAGGCATCTTTGTGTTTCTAGAAAGAGTTTCTCTTGCAAGAAAGCGATTAGAGTGTCGTGAGCTTGAGGAGGCTCGAGAGACTCAAATAGACATTGATGAGATACGGTGAAGCACAACTGTGTAGACAACTCATAGTGATGAGCAATCAATTTGGACCTATTGTAACACCACATCTTCGTAGATCACGGTAGAACCATGATATTCTGAGAGATATGGATTTCTAAGTAAGTGAATCGAGCGTGTTACTCATTGATGATGAGAGCCTACAGTTATGAAGAAGTCTTGACAAGTTGAGAAAGGGATAAGTGGCTTGGTGCCATGAAGTGGAAATGGATTCCATGTATGAAAACCAAGTTTGGAACTTGGTTGACCCACTGAAGGCATAAAGCCTATAGGGTGCAAGTGGGTTTTCAAGAAGAAAACCGACATGGATGTAATGTGATTACCTATAAGGCTAGATTGGTGGCGAAGGATATCGTCAAAAACAAGGTGTTGATTATGTGAAACCTATTACTTTGTAGCTATGCTTAAATCCATTCGGATGCTCCCAGCCATAGCGGCTCATTATGATTATGAGATATGGCGGATGGATGTGAAAAAACACTTTCCTTAATGGAAACCTGCTCGAGGACGTGTATATGATACAGCCTGAGGGTTTCACATCGGTTGATAAAACCAAGGTATGCAAATTGCGACGGTCCATTTATGGATTGAAGCAAGCATCCAGAAGCTGGAATATCCGTTTTGATGAGACGATCAAAAAGTTTGATTTCTCACAAAATTCAGACGAACCTTGTGTGCACAAGAAGGTTAGTGGGAGTGCAGTCGTATTCCTAGTATTGTATGTCGATGACATACTACTTATAGGAAACGATGTTTCAATCTTCTGATCGATTAAGGTTTGGTTATCAAGACATTCTCCATGAAAGACACAGGAGAAGCAACCTACATCCTCGGATTAAGATCTATAGAGATAGATCGAAGCAGTTTGCTTAGTCTTTGATCTACATATATAGACCGAGTGCTAAAGAGGTTTAGCATGTCGGAATCCAAGAAAGGTTATCTGCCCATCAGGCATGGGGTACACCTTTCGAAGTCTATGTGTCCGCGCACAGAAGACGAGAGGATTTGCATGAGTAAGATTCCCTATGCATCCGCAATAGGATCTATCATGTATGCTATGTTATGTACGAGGCCCGATGTATCGTATGCTCTGAGTGTCGCGGCGGATACGGTCCGATCGAGGAATGGATCATTGGGTGGCTTAAGACGATCCTTAAGTACTTGAGAAGAACTAAGGATGTGTTCCTAATATATGGAGAAGGGTACATGGTGATACGTGGGTATACGGATGCCAGCTCCAGACAGACAAGGATGATTCCATGTCTTTGTCTGGGTATGTATTCACCTGGAATGGAGGCGCAATAAGTTGGAAAGGTTCCAAGCTTGACACTATAGCGGATTCTGCCACTAAAAGGCGAGAATACATTGCGACTTTAGGCGACAAAGGAAGCGGTTTGGATCAAGTAGTTCATCTATGAACTTGATGTGGTCTCATCAATGATCCAAACATGTGCTTCGCCGCTATCATCTTATCAGAGAGATCATAAGTAGGAACGAAATACAAATCGAGAAAATTCCCACTGAAAGGAACTTAGCGGATCCTTTGACTAAAGCATTACCTCAAAGTAAGTTTGAGGGTCATGTTAGAGCTTATGGTATTGGATACCGTAGCGATTGGCATTAGGCCAAGTGGGAGTCTATTAGTAATATATGAGAGATGTCCTAAGGCAATCGCCTTATGTATGAACCATTTATATGATAAATGAAGATTCACTATTTGAGTATACATGTTTAATGTATTTGATTGGATCTTAAACTCATTTACTGAATGTCCACGATCGATTCACGGCATGAGAGAATTTGTGATTGGATCACAACTAGTGAGTATCTCTACATGTGTAATTGTGATGTATCGGAATTATCCTAGTCGATGAATTGATGGATTTGGACACCATCGATTACACGAGATTAAGCAAGTATACTCCTTGGTGTATCAAGCGGTGATTCTCAGCTGGAGACATTGTGATGTCGAGTTAATCGTGGATGCTAGTTATGGTAACTAGTTCATTGGAGTGACCCGGTAGTAAGACTTCATATGGTTCTCTGCATATATAGATATGTCAATGAAGTTCTTCTTGTGGCTTAAGTCACGATGTTCCTTTGACTTGCGGTATTCAAGTCATCTTGATCATGAGACTTATGCTTTGACATCTTAAGCAAACATCTCTAAGGAGATGTGGACCGGGATGATTGGGTATAAGTCGAAGTGATCGAAAGGTGTTTGAATAGCCTATAAAGGATTCACCACTCCTTGCGAGGAGATGTATACCCATGGCCTCTCCGGATTGTTACTAAAGTCTTTGGCCAAAGCATTACATGTTTAGAGTAAGGTACTCTTGATACATGTGGAGTAACTAGAATCCGTAGGGCGAGGAAATGATACTTGGGCTAGGTGTGGCGTAGTCGACCTAGTGAGGGACACAATAGACCATGTCTGAACCAAGTGGGTATAAGATGAGTGAAGGGAATGGGGCGCGATTCATTCGATTTCTTTGAAGGGTTTGAAATAGTTACGGATCAAGTTGATCTTTTAGGTTAATTGGGGATCATGATGTACTACTAGGTGCCACTCATGATCGTTCTATAATTAATGGTTAATTATAGGCGGCCAACATAAACCGAGAACCTATTTGGTCACCGCAGCAGTGTAATCCAAAGGATTTAAAGCGAGCTTGAGAATGGGATTCTCGGGGCCAGAGAAACTATGTTTGGTTGGACCAAACATAAGCGAGCATGAAATTGTTTGATCGCAATGGAGGCGTGGATGGGCGTGTCTTATGAAGACATAATGGATGGACCAAAATGGTTTGGTTCTAATCCAATGGATAAGAATAAACCAAAGGGTTTGGTTTATTTTAAACGAATGAACCAAAAGTTGGTTCGGTTCGTTTTAACTTAAAATAAACCATCATGGTTTGGTTTATTTTAACTTATCTTAATGGAGCGGGTTAACGGGCTTTATGGATATGATCCATTAACCATTAAGAGAATTAGTTCTCTATAAAAGTGGGCTTAAGGGATTGTTAAACCCTAATCCAAAAATCAAAACCCTAGCCTCCAAGGAGTTGCCGCCCAACCTGGTTGTGCCGCCCAAGCTCCTTGCCGCCCAGCTTGATTGTGCTGCCGTCAAGACCCTTGCCGGCGTCCAAGCTCCAGCCGGTGAACCTCCGGCGACCCTCCGGTGATCCCCTAAAAGGTTCGGCATCAAGGTGAGCTTTTGTCTCCTTGTTTTGGCCGGCGCCTATCTCCTCCACCAAGCTGTCCAGTTTTCTGGACAGCTTCTTCTCCTCTCGTCGGAGCGTCGTTTGGATGACGGTTAGTGCTCCGACAGCGGCTAACATACCGGGGATTTGATCTCCGGTAATCCTCTGAGGTGGAGGACGAAGGATTCGTCAATCGGTTGACGAATACCTCTCCGGAGAAGCAAGTCTTGAGGACTTGTTTTAGGTCCGAATTTGGATTCGGATCGTGATCATCTCTCGATCACGCCGTCTTCAACACGAGGCTAGTAACCCGTACGAAGACGAAGCTCGTAGCTTGGCGAAGTCATCCCGAGGAGCTCGGCGTGGATACAGATAGAGACGATTCTTACGAGGATCGTTCCGGTTGATGCCGTTCCCGCTACACGTCATACGAAAGGTATAACGTAGTTTAATTTCCTTTTATTGCAATTTTAATTTACGATTATGTCTACACTTGTTGTAATAGCATGCGTGTGTTGTGTGTGTTGTAATAAATAGGAGTATTTATTATTTTAATTGCTTCCGCTGTGCTCATGTTTACGAAACATGATCGAACACACACATGCCGCGGTGCCGGAAACCCAACAACTAATCCAAAACCCTAGCTTGTGGTTGCCGCCCACCCCTCCATCCTCTCCTTGGATTTTCGGCGCCAAACCTAGGTGTGCCGCCCAGCTTGTTGTGCCGTCGTCCATCTCCTTGCCGGCGTCCAAGCTTCAGCCGGTGAACCCTCCGGCGACCCTCCGGTGATCTTCCTAGGCCTCGGTGAAAAGGTGAGCACTTGGCTTCCTTGTTTTGGCCGGTGCCTACTCCTCCACCAAGCTGTCCAGTTTTCTGGACAGCTTCTTCTCCTCTCGTCGGAGCGTCGTTTGGACAACGGTTAGAGCTCCGACAACGGTTACCTTACCGGGGATTCAATCTCCGGTAATCCTTTGAGGTGGAGGATGAAGGATTCATCAATTGGTTGACGAATACCTCTCCGGAGAAGCGAGTTTTGAGAACTCGTATTAGGATCCGAATTTGGATTCGGATCGTGATCATCTCTCGATCACGTCGTCTTCAACACGAGGCTAGTAACCCGTACGAAGACGAAGCTCGTGGCTTAGCGAAGTCATCCCGAGGAACTTGGCGTGGATACGGATAGAGACGATTCTAGCGAGGATCGTTCCGGTTGATGTCGTTCCCGCTACACGTCATACGAAAGGTATAACGTAGATAAATTTCCTTTTATTGCAAATTTAAATTTACGGTTATGTCTACACTTGTTGTAATATGCATGCGTGTGTTGTAATAAATGTAGATTTATTAAAGCGTGATCGAACACACACCAAACCCAACATTGCTATCTGGTTTTGCGATAGTCATAATGTTATTTCTGGAAATTTTCTAATTTTGGAAATTTAGAAGTATTTATGGAAAATTTTTAATTTTGGAAAGTCTAGAAGTATTTATGGAAATCTTCCACTTTTGGAAAGTTAGAAGTATTTATGAAATTTGATATTTTCCATAAATAAAATATTTGATTAGATTCTGAAAATTTGTTTCCTAATTTAATCATGATTTGATTTGGGAAATCAAATC
The DNA here is from genome assembly GCA_025175895.1 of Wurfbainia villosa. Lineage (NCBI taxonomy): Eukaryota > Viridiplantae > Streptophyta > Magnoliopsida > Zingiberales > Zingiberaceae > Wurfbainia > Wurfbainia villosa. The sequence continues at coordinate 45,924,081 of CM046007.1, read as the reverse complement.
TTAAAATATTTTATTTCCATAAGTAGTTTTAATGATTTAGGAAATTGGTTTCCTAAATAGATTTTCCTTAATCAAATAATTCCATGAATAAAATATGTGATTAGATTTGGAAATTTGTTTCCTAATTTAATTATGATTTGATTTGGAGAATCAAATCTTAAACATATTTTATTTCCATAAATTGTTATGACATATAAGGAAATTATATACATGACATAATTGTATGCCATGTAATTACATTAGATGCATAACATTATGCCATGCGTGTCGTGACATGTAGATGTATGCCATGTATGCCATGCCATGTAGATAATAGTTATTTGCATGCAAAGAGGATGAGACAAAAAAAACCCTTAAACAATATTAAAGCCTACACCTTCCATTAATATGGTTAGAACCAGAGTTCCGTTTCTTGTTTGGGTTGTTGGACTCTCTCCAAGCCCGGCTCGAACCCGAACATGTTCAAACCATGGAATAGTTTAATACTAATATGGTAAGAGTCAGAGGTCAATCGTTAGCTTTGGTTGTTGGACTCTCTCCAAGCTGGGCTAATTGGTTGAATGCGCTCTAACCATATTAAAACTATTTCCCGATTAATGGGTTGGCTTTAACCGGGGGCATTGGTTTGTTGGACTCTCTCCAAGGTCGATGTAAAGGGAGGTGAAGTTGGGTGCTATGCATATGATGCATACTTGTTAATGTGTTAACAACCCGATGTATGTGTGAATATTCAATTAGTTGATAGCACATTGTCATAGTTGCATATACGGGATATGCAATCGGTATAGATGATACCTACCGTCGTAGTTATGAATGGCTTGTTGGACTCTCTCCAAGGTTGTTCATAACTATGATGGATATCAGCCCATTCGGAGATGGACCTACAATCTCCTGAAGTGATTTTGGGGTTTTTGAAATTCGAAAAATGAATGGGATTTATAAATGTATATTGATGCATTTTTAAAATCATTTTCTCATATATGCTCGTTTTGTATTTCTAGGTCAATAAATTGATCATGACGTCTTTGAATTTGCGCACTATTTTAGATTCGAACAAACTGACTGGGCCTAACTTCCTGGACTGGCTTAGAAACCTGAGAATTGTTCTCAAGGCGGAAAAGCTTGCATATGTCATTGAAGAGCCTATTCTTGACCGTCCTAAGGACGATGAAACTCCAGACCAAATGTTGGTCTATCAGAAGCATGTGGCAGATTCTGAGCTGGCGAGTTGCATCATGCTAGTGGCGATGGTACCTGAGCTGCAAAAGCAGCATGAGCATATGGATGCTAATACTATGGTCTTCCATCTTCATGAGTTGTTCGATGAGCAAGCGAGATCCGAAAGGTTCGAGGTCTCTAGGCTCCTCTTCACCACGAAGATGCAAGAAGGTTCGTCTCAGAGTGCATTTGTGCTAAAGATGAATCGGTACATCGAGCTAGCTACCCTCGGTTTTGTGATGGATCATGAGTTAAGTATTGACTTAATTCTGCATTGTTTGCCCAAGAGTTTCTCGCAATTTGTGATGAACTATCGGATGAACAAATTGGAATCCACCATTCCCGAGCTCCTCAATATGCTGAAGACTGTGGAGCCTTCTGTGAAGCATGAGGAGAAGGCGGTTCTGTTAGTTGATTCCTCAAAGAAAGGTTCTAAGAGGAAGGCAAAAAAAAAACAGAAGAAAGGAAAGAACAAAAAGGCAAAGAAGGCGGAACAAGCGCAAAAGGGCACTTGCCATCACTGTGGCAAGGAAGGCCACTGGCGAAGAAACTGCAAGATTTATCTTGAGTCCATGAAGAAGAAGAAGGCATCCGATGCCCCATCCTGTTCAGGTATCTTCGTTATTGATTGTCATTCTATTTCCTTAGACACTTGGGTATTGGATACTGGGTGTGGCTCACATATATGTAATGATATACAGGGGCTAAGGAATAGAAGAAGACTTGTCAGAGGGGAGTCAAATTTGCGAGTTTGCAATGGAGCAAAGGTTGCTGCGGTCGCCATCGAAACTTATTTGCTGAAGCTCCCTAGTGGACTAGTCTTGGAACTGGACAATTTCTATTATGTTCCTTCTCTAATAAAGAACATTGTTTCTATTTCCTGCTTAAATAGAAATGGTTTCCATTTGACGTTTAGTAACAATTGTTGTTATATAACTTTGAATGGCGTACTTTATGGAACTGGAACTTTGAGTAATGACATTTATACGTTGGACGTATCCAGTGACATTTTCAATATCGAAGCGAGCAACACGCATGCTCGAAAGGATAATCACATAGACTCCTATATGTGGCATTGTCGTCTTGGCCATATAAGCAAGAAACGCATGTTCGAATTACAACGATGTGGAATTCTGGAATCGTTTGAATTGGATTCATACGATACATGCGAATCATGCTTAAAAGGCAAGATGACCAAGTTACCTTTTACTAGAAAGGGTGAACGAGTGGGAGAGTTACTAGGTCTAATACATACTAATGTATGTGGACCTATGTCAACTCAAGCTTTAGGAGGCTATAGCTACTTCATTACCTTCACCGATGATCACTCACGGTTTGGGTATGTGTTCTTGATGAAACACAAGTCTAAAGCCTTTGAAAGGTTCAAAGAATTCAGAAATGAAGTAGAGAAACAACATGACAAAAGTATTAAAATACTTCGATCGGATCGAGGTGGTGAATACTTAAGTCAAGAGTTTCTTGATTATCTAAGAGACAATGGCATATTGTCTCAATGGACTCCACCCTATACACCACAGCATAATGGTGTATCTGAGAGGCGTAACCGGACCTTGTTGGACATGGTCAGGTCAATGATGAATCATGCGGATCTTCCCAAGTCCTTTTGGGGTTATGCACTTCAGACAGTTGTTTACTTGTTAAACAGAATGCCTACCAAGGTAGTCTCAACTACTCCATATGAGATATGGAATAGTAAGAAACCTCATGTATCTTACTTGAAGATATGGGGTTGTCCTGCTTATGTGAAGCGGACTATATCAGACAAATTGGATGCTAAGTCTGATAAATGTCTATTTATTGGATACCCTAAGGAAACAAGGGGTTACCAATTCTATCATCCTGTGGAACAAAAGGTGTTTGTTTCAAGGCATGCTGTGTTTCTAGAGAAAGAGTTTCTCTTGCAAGAAAACAGTGGGAGTGTCATCGAGCTTGAGGAGGCTCGAGAGATTCAAATAGACATTGATGAGATACCTGGTGAAGCACAACAGCCGACAACTCATAGTGATGAGCAAGCAATTGGTGGACTTTGTAACACCACATCTTCGTAGATCTGGTAGAACACGCAATATTCCTGAGAGATATGGATTTCTCGTAAGTGAATCGAACGACGTGTTACTCATTGATGATGAGGAGCCTACCAGTTATGAAGAAGTGTTGACAAGTTCAGAAAGGGATAAGTGGCTTGGTGCCATGAAGTCGGAAATGGATTCCATGTATGAAAACCAAGTTTGGAACTTGGTTGACCCACCTGAAGGCATAAAGCCTATAGGGTGTAAGTGGGTTTTCAAGAAGAAAACCGACATGGATGGTAATGTGATTACCTATAAGGCTAGATTGGTGGCGATAGGATATCGTCAAAAACAAGGTGTTGATTATGACGAAACCTATTCGCCTGTAGCTATGCTTAAATCCATTCGGATGCTCCTGGCCATAGCGGCTCATTATGATTATGAGATATGGTAGATGGATATGAAAACAACTTTCCTTAATGGAAACCTGCTCGAGGACGTGTATATGATACAGCCTGAGGGTTTCACATCGGTTGATAAAACCAAGGTATGCAAATTGCGACGGTCCATTTATGGATTGAAGCAAGCATCCAGGAGCTAGAATATCCATTTTGATGAGATGATCAAAAAGTTTGATTTCTCACAAAATCCAGATGAACTTTGTGTGTACAAGAAGGTTAGTGGGAGTGCAGTCGTGTTCCTAGTATTGTATGTCGATGACATATTGCTTATAGGAAACGATGTGTCAATCTTACAATCAGTTAAGGTTTGGTTATCCAAGACATTCTCCATGAAAGACCTGGGAGAAGCAACCTACATCCTCGGGATTAAGATCTATAGAGATAGATCGAAACAGTTGCTTGGTCTTTCGCAGTCTACATATATAGACCGAGTGCTAAAGAGGTTTAGCATGTCGGAATCCAAGAAAGGTTTCCTACCCATCAGGCATGGGGTACACCTTTCGAAGTCTATGTGTCCGCGCACAGAAGACGAGAGGATTTGCATGAGTAAGATTCCCTATGCATCCGCAATAGGATCTATCATGTATGCTATGTTATGTATGAGGCCCAATGTATCGTATGCTCTGAGTGTCATGAGCAGATACCAGTCTGATCCAGGAATGGATCATTGGGTGACTGTTAAGACGATCCTTAAGTACTTAAATAGAACTAAGGATGCGTTCCTAATATATGGAGAAGGGTACATGGTGATACGTGGGTATACGGATGCCAGATCCAGACAGATAAGGATGATTCCATGTCTTAGTCTGGGTATGTATTCACCTGGAATGGAGGCGCAATAAGTTGGAAAGGTTCCAAGCTTGACACTATAGCGGATTCTGCCACTAAGGCAGAATACATTGCAGCTTTGGAAGCAGCAAAGGAAGCGGTTTGGATCAAGAAGTTCATCTCTGAACTTGATGTGGTCTGATCAATGATCCAAACATGTGTTTCGCCGCTATCATCTTATCAGAGAGATCATCAGTAGGAACGAAATACAAATAGAGAAAATTCCCACTGAAGGGAACTTAGCGGATCCTTTGACTAAAGCATTACCTCAAAGTAAGTTTGAGGGTCATGTTAGAGCTTATGGTATTGGATACCGTAGCGATTGACATTAGACCAAGTGGGAGTCTGTTAGTAATATATGAGAGATGTCCTAAGGCAATCACCTTATGTATGAACCATTTATATGATAAATGAAGATTCACTATTTGAGTATACATGTTTTATGTATTTGATTGGATCTTAAACTCATTTACTGAATGTCCACGATACGATTCACAGCATGAGAGAATTTGTGATTGGATCACAACTAGTGAGTATCTCTACATGTGTAATTGTGATGTATCGGAATTATCCTAGTCGATGAATTGATGGATTTGGACACCATCAGTTACATCGAGACTAAGCAGTATACTCCTTGGTGTATCCAAGCGGTGATTCTCATTTGGAGACATTAGTGATGTCCGGAGTTAATCGTGGATGCTAGTTATGGTAACTAGTTCATTGGAGTGACCAGCCGTAAGACTTCATATGGTTCTCTGCATATATAGATATGTCAATGAAGTTCTTACTGTGGCTTAAGTGCGATGTTCCTTTGACTTGCGGTATTAAAGTCATCTTGATCATGGAGACTTATGCTTTGACATCTTAAGCAAACATCTCTAAGGAGATGTGGACCCGGGATGATTGGGTATAAGTCGATGTGATCGAAGGTGTTTGAATAGCCTATAAAGGATTCACCACTCCTTGCGAGGAGATGTATACCCATGGCCTCTCGTCGGATTGTTACTAAAGTCTTTGGCCAAAGCATTACATGTTTAGAGTAAGGTACTCTTCGATACATGTGGAGTAACTAGAATCCGTAGGAAGAGGAAATGATACTTGGGCTAGGTGTGACGTAGTCAGCCTAGTGGGGACTGACACAATAGACCATGTCCTGAACCAAGTGGGTATAAGATGAGTGAAGGGAATGGGGCACGAATCATTCGAGCTGCTGAAGGGTTTCAGAAATAGTTCTGGATCAACCGTTGATCTTTTCGATTAATTGGGGATCATGATGTACTACTAGGTGCGACTCATGATCATTCTTTAATTAATGGTTAATTATAGACGGCCAACATAAACCGAGAACCTATTTGGTCACACGCACAACGAGCGTAATCCAAAGGATTTAAAACGAGCTTGAGAATGAGATTCTAGGACCGAGAGAAACTAGGTTTAGTTGGACCAAACATAAAGCGAGCATGAAATCGTTTCAGTTGCAATGGAAGCGTTGATGGGCCGTGTCTTTTGAAGACGTAATGGATGAACCAAAATGGTTTGGTTCTAATCCAATGGATGAGAATAAACCAAAGGGTTTGGTTTATTTTAAACGAATGAACCAAAAGTTGGTTCGGTTCGTTTTAACTTAAAATAAACCATCATGGTTTGGTTTATTTTAACTTATCTTAATGGAGCGGGTTAACGGGCCTAATGGTTATGATCCAATAACCATTAAGAGAATTAGTTCTCTATAAAAGAGGGCTTAAGGGATAATTAAGCCCTAACTAATCCAAAACCCTAGCTTGTGGTTGCCGCCCACCCCTCCATCCTCTCCTTTGATTTTCGGCGCCAACCCTAGGTGTGCCGCCCAACTTGTTGTGCCGCCGTCCATCTCCTTGCCGGTGTCCAAGCTTCAGCCGGTGAACCCTCCGGCGACCCTCCGGTGATCTTCCTCAGCCTCGGTGAAAAGGTGAGCACTTGGCTTCCTTGTTTTGGCCGGCGCCTACTCCTCCACCAAGCTGTCCAGTTTTCTGGACAGCTTCTTCTCCTCTCGTCGGAGCGTCGTTTGGACGACGGTTAGAGCTCTGACAGCGGTTAACTTACCGGGGATTCGATCTCCGGTAATCCTCTGAGGTGGAGGACGAAGGATTCGTCAATTGGTTGACGAATACCTCTCCGGAGAAGCGAGTTTTGATAACTCGTATTAGGATCCGAATTTGGATTCGGATCGTGATCATCTCTCGATCACGTCGTCTTCAACACGAGGCTAGTAACCCGTATGAAGACAAAGCTCGTGGCTTAGCGAAGTCATCCCGAGGAACTCGGCGTGGATACGGATAGAGACGATTCTAGCGAGGATCGTTCCGGTTGATGCCGTTCCCGCTACACGTCATACGAAAGGTATAACGTAGATAAATTTCCTTTTATTGTAAATTTAAATTTACGGTTATATCTACACTTGTTGTAATATGCATGCGTGTGTTGTGTGTGTTGTAATAAATGTAGATTTATTATTTTTATTGCTTCCGCTGTGTTCATGTTTACGAAACGTGATCGAACACACACACGCCGCGGTGCCGAAAACCCAATAGAATGAAACTCATAGTCAGGAACACATCTCCTAATAATCTGATCACTACAAAACTTCCAAAGGTAAGGATCATCCCATACATAATACTTGACATCACTTTTCAATTTCTGGACTTGTGCATAAGTAAAATGTGAAGGTACAACACGACAACTAAATAAATAGCAAGATATGCATACCATGGTGTCTTACCCTACAGGTGAAAAACTGCTCATCTAGAAAAGAATCTTCTATATGGGTGGACTCGATCTCCATCACAATCCTGGTCAAACTGAAATACCACCTCCTTCTGCAATAAGTTGGTCAAGGGTAGGGTCAATCTTACTGAAGTCTCTAATAAAACGTCTGTAGAAACCTGCATGACCCAGAACAGCACAAACTTTTCGCACAGAAGCGGGGTAAGATAGAGAAGAAATAACATGAATTTTAGCAGGATCTACTTTAATACCATACACAGAGATAATATGACCTAAGATATCCCATACTCAACCATGAAATAACATTTCTTACAAACATCTGATGGAAGTCATCCTTGGGGCATCACCTGAACAACGCAAGTCCCTACACATTCCATATCTCTGTCTACATAAAAGGGCCCACAGATAGGTCCTAATGACAAATCATTATCAACATCAAAATCATCAGAATCAATAAAATCACAACAATATGTAAAAGGTGCAGAGATATCCAAATGAAAAACAGACTAAGAAATAAAGTTCATGCAGTCCAACTCATCAGCTATAACCATGCTAAGAATAGAATGATCTTCAATCGGGTGCTTCATAGCGTCCAAAATACTGAACCAAAATACAGTATCTCCTACCTCCATATCAAGAATATAAAAATCTGCAAGAAATTCTTTCAGCTTCTTCTTGTGAATACATAAATCTTTCAGAACATCGGGATACTTGGGAATTTACTAGCTCCTGGAATTCCCTAGCATTTTCTTCAACAACCCTCTTCCTAAGCTGGGCCTCTGAGAGAAGAGAAAAAACTGCTGCATAAAACTCAAGTAGATTATCACCTGAAGATCTAGTCATTCACACAAACAAATACAATGAGAAATAAATATAGATAATAAGAAAGACAATAATAATAATAAAAAAAAGAAAACAAACAAACAAACTACAGTTTAAAGACAAACGAATGCCATTAGAGTCCCAGGCAACGACGCCAAAATTTGATAAACGAATATTTATCGTGATACCGTTCCCAAATTATTTTCCGAACCCCCTAACTATACTAATGCAGTATAGGACTGACTCGGATCGTCTCCCAACGAACCTAATAGCTGGACATTTGTTTTTAAATAGAAGTAAACACTGGGGGTTTTTTACGATTTATCAAAACAATTATTCAAAGCTAACCTAATGCAAGAACGATTCAACCTTGCACCGCATTGTCACTATACGATGCAATGGTCAAACAATTCTGGTAAACAAACAAACATGGAAATTAAATGTGCAGGAAGGAAATCTAACTACCAAATAACAAGTAACAAGCAACTATCCTAATGCGTAAAAGTAAGTGATCACGCACCGCACTGTCACTATATGGTACAATGATCAAACAAATATGAACAATTCAACCAAGCACTGCACTGTCACTATACGACACAGTGATCAAGCAGTCACTGAAAAACTAAACTAACAGACAGAAAAGAAATCGACCAAGCACCGTACTGTCACTATACAGTACAATGATCAAACAAATGTGAACAATTCAACCAAGCACCGCACTATCACTATACGGTACAGTGATCAAACAGTCACTGAAAAACTAACCTAAATGCAAGGAAAGTAAGCAATTCAACCAGACACCGCACTGTCACTATATGACACACTGGTCGAATGTAAATGAAACTAACCTAACAACTAAATCATAACACAAATAAAACTCTAACTATGACTCGAATTAAAACATAAGTTAGAATACAGAATAAAATACGAGGTAAACTGCAGATTAAAACACAAGTTAAAAACACTAGTGAAAACATAGATTACGAACACTAGTAAAATCACAATTCAAGGCCACTGGTGAAAGCACATATTAAAAACACTAGCGAAAACACAATTGAAAACACTAATGCAAACACAATGTAAGAACACCAGTGACAACACAAATGAAAACACAATTGCAAATATGAAGGAAAACACAAGTGCAAATACAAATGAAAACATAACATGAACCATAGAGTAAAAATTAACCAACTCTCGTCCACAACACCTGGAAAGGAACCACCCTCTCCGGTTACCCACGACAAATTTGGACAGCTTCTAATGGCTTCAATGGCATGGATCTCTCGTCAGAATAATCCTCCGACGAAAGCAGGAATGGTGGAACGGATCACTTCTCTAGTGAGGGACTTCGGGACTGCCGCTACCACGGAAATCGATGGATGAATGCGTAAAATGGAGGGGCATGAATCACCGTCGGAAAGCGGAGTGACAATGGAAGGAACTAGTGTTGTGATCGTCTACAAGCCTTCACCGATGCTGGAAATAGGGTTTTTCCACTGAAAATTAGGAATTGAAGGGCTGCCAAAATCTGGAAATACATGTCGTCGCTACCACAACAACAACGCGTCACCCCCACCCTTCTACGACCACGTCCAGCTGGGGTAGCTCAGCTCCGGTGGTGAGGCATCTGATAAGCGTCGGTGAAGATGGACGAAAATCCCAACTGCTCGGCGAAGCCACCTTCTGCCCAACTTCAGAGCTTGACTCCACCGACCAAGGGAAGGATCTTCGGATGGATGGAGATGAAGGGGACACTGCTGGAGTTGCCGAAAAACCATCACCGTAATCGCTGTGGAAGAAGCCGTCGCCGCCGCGCATGATAAAAAGGGGAAAAAGCTACTCGGAGAAGATGAGGGAATAGGAAATAGGAAATACCACCACCGGCCTTGGTGGAAGAAGGGAACGACCGGCGGTGCTTCGGGTGGTGGCGTGTAGAAGATCCGTCGGCGGCGTGCGATTGGAGAGGAGGTTGCGCGATTTTTGGGAAGAAGAAGAAACTGTGATTCTATAATCTGTTGTGCATGAAGAAGGATCATTAAAGGATTTTTCTGAGTCGTCTGATAGAATCCAGATCTAATCCCAGTCGTCCACTTGAAGCTAGGGCTTGATTAAGTTGATTAATCCATTAAGAAGGTTGTCATCCAACAGCTGTGATTCCTCCGATTTTGAATGGATGGATCTGATCCATTTGAAGGGATAATTATGATCGGTCGAATCTGGAGGGAAGGCTCAGATGTTCAGATCGAAATGTATGGACTAGATCTCTCCGTATCTGGATAGATGGCTCAGAATCAACTGCTTTCATCGAATGGTCCATAATGCTCAGATTTGATCCGGATCGACGGCTGCGATTGCTCCAATTAGACCCTCATTATATGTTTCCTACAAAATCACATGAAATTTGTAAAAAATACTGAAATTATAGGAATTAACACAATTAATCACAAATAGGCTCAATATGTAAAAACATCCCAAATAACAATAATTATCTCATCAAAGAGCCTAAAATATCCAATCCACAAGTAAAAATAGCGCAATAAAAAATATAGCTATCAGTGGTCGACTCATATTCTTGCATCTTTAAGTTAAACAATTTATTTAATAGAAAATCCCTCTTACATACCTTGGTGTCCGCGGTCCCTTCGAGAAGTTCGATGAGCTTATTCCACAAGTCCTTTGCGCTGATACAGGGGCCGACGCGATTGAGCTCCTCTTTGGATAAGCTGCACTATAGGATTTGCGTAGCCTTGGCATTGGCTTCCACTTGGCATTTCATTGCATTTTTCCATTAATCGCAATCCAACGATTCACCATCTTCATTAGTTGGAAGTGTGAATCCGGTTTGAATTACGATCCACATCTCTACTTGGGTTTTTAAATAGCACTCCATCCGACCCTTCTAGTAACAGAAGTCATCTTCATTGTAAAACAGGGGTCGGGCGGTGCTAAACTCTTTGAGATGGGTCATTTAGAAGAAAAGACCTCACAAAAACAAAAATGACAAAAAGGTTGCCAAGACTTTCATCTTGGATTAGTAGTGCGGGAGAAATAATTTAACGAAATGAAAAATGCTTAAAACTTACAAATCGCAAAACCAAAAATGAAAAGAAACTTAAAACAAATGCTAGATTGGTGGTTGCACCAAATCGTAGCACCCCAACTCTTATACCAATTGTTGGATCAAAAAAGAGCATTAGAGGGGGGGGGGCATGAATAGTGCGTGACAAATCATTTCGTTGGTTCGATTAAAACACTAGTAAGAGTAAATTGCATAGCAGAAAAGTAAAGTAGATGAAAAGATTTTACTTGGTTCACAACCTACCAGCTGCTAATCCAAGGCCCTTACGATGGAAGATCATGTACAGAGGGCAATGCACTAAAACATCTCCTCCTCATTGGAGGTAGGAGACATGAATACACGAAAACAAAGCTTGAGGAAGAGGGACAATCCCACCTCTCCTCTTAAGGGAAATATAACTATAAAGAAGAGAAGTACAAACAATCAAATTGAACTCTAAGAAAGCTTTTACTGATGGCGATCTGATCTTGAACTTGTAGTCGTGTCGTCGGCGTTTCGACAGTGCTTCATCGTCGTAGAGTTGTGATAGAAGAGCGGTGTTGCGGGAGCATTTTGGAGGCTTGGAATGATGAGAAATGGAGTGAAACCCAAGTCTTTTTATAGCCTTTGAGCCCTTTAAACAAAGAGATGATGATCCACCAAAAAAGGCCACCTCACCCTAAGATAAGGGGATGAGGTTTGACTCTCATCGAAGCTGGAAATTCAAATGGAAGTTGACTACTGCCCTTATCAGTTCGACTGATGTCCAGTAGTCCGCTACTACAAGCCAGTAGTCAACTGGTGGCTAGGGTTCTCGATTGCACTAAAGAGTTAGCTCAAAATAAAAACAATATAAGTGAATTCGACGACCACTTACTGTCTGATCTCGACCTAGACCTTCCACGGGAAGTTTTAGTCGGATCGCCGCCTAAGGATGTCCCCGTACAGAGGACCCATCCTTACATTCACTCACACACGAGCTTACCTTAGGTCCTTTTGTGACTTGCAGCTTTGCTTCAGGGCTCCACTTGGGTTCTTCGGCTCCCTCCGAAGTTCTCCCGGTGTTGCCCGACCACCACGATTTCCCGACTCGGGATTCTCCGGGTGTCGTTGGCTTTCAGCTCAGCTTAACCAATCCTGCACACTTGGTTCGCTCGTTAGACAACATTATGACCTTAGCTTTGGGTCTTTTCCATAATCAAAACCTAGGTTTGACCATTTGGTGCCTACTGCACCAACAAAAATAAGCTCCCCGGGCTTTGTATGAAAGATTACTATCTTTCTTAATTTCTATGGATTTTAGAAGGGGCCAAGTAGATCAAACTCTTTTCATTAAGTCAAAGTCAAAGGATATATTTGTTGCCCAAGTGTATGTTGACGACATCATTTTTGGGTCAACAAATGATGAACTCCTTCAAGACTTTATCAAAAATATAGAAAATGAGTTTGAAATGAGTCTAGTTGGGGAGTTAAATTTCTTCTTAGGTCAACAAGTTAAACAAACAAATGAGGGAATCCATATATATCAAACCAAATATGCCAAAGAAATGATTAAAAAATTTGGTTTGGAAAATGCTAAGGTAGTAACCACTCCTATGGCAACTAATACTAATATAGACAATGATCTTGAGGGTAAATCAATTGACTTAAAACTTTATAGGAGTATGATTGGTAGCCTACTATACCTAACCGCTAGTAGACCCGATATTTTTTTTTGCGGTAGGTATGTGTGAAAGATATCAATTTTGTGCCAAAGAGTCTAACTTAGTGGTCGTTAAAAGAATTTTAAGATATATTAAAGGCACACTAAGTGTAGGACTTTGGTACCCTAGGCCTAGGTCTTTGACTTGGTTAGGTATACCGATTCCGATTATGTGGGTTGCAAATTGGATCGGAAGAGTACTAGTGGTGGGTGCCAATTTCTTGGATCCTCCCTAGTTAGTCGGAGTAATAGGAAGCAACCTTGTGTTGCTTTATCCACCACCGAGGTCGAGTATGTAGCCATGGGTGGTTGTGTAGCTCAATTGCTTTGGATGAGACACACTCTAGAAGACTATGAGCTGCAATACTCTAACATTAAAATTTATTGTGATAATGTGAGTACCATTAATTTGACCAAAACCCCAGTACATCACTCTAGGACCAAGCACATTAAAGTGAAGCATCACTTTATTAGAGATCATGTGGCAAAGGGGGACATTGAACTTAACTACATAGAATCTAAGTCTAACCTTGCCGACATTTTCACCAAGGCTTTCCCCGAAGTGGATTTTTCATCACTTAGGAGACAACTTGGAATGTGCTTTGTAGAATAGAGTTTTAGGTTTGTATGGTCCCATAAAAAATCTAGGACTATACCTCTATGCATTTCACAAAACACCTAAAAATCATGATTTTTGTATTGAGCCACTTAGGGGGCGTTTGACAGAATTCTCATTTTCTATTTTCTGGAAAACAGAAAATAGTTTTTTTCTGTTTTCCAGTTTTCCAAAAAATTATCTCTCAAAAAACGGAGATGGAAAACGCCAACCAAACGCGTTTTCTCGTTTTCTCAGAAAATGAAAACAGAAAATAGAAAATTTTCTCTCTACCAAACTCCCCCTTAGACATCATGTGAGATGTTAGGAAGATGCACTTGGTTCCTCATGCTTGTTATGATGCATTACTATGAACCAAAGTGTCATATAGAGACATTGATCCTTAGTTGGACCAATCATTGGGAAGGCTTGTGTGCAAATTGATGTGCATATAGCTCTAAGAACATGATTGGAAATATCAAACAAAATATATTTTAAACTATGTTTATCATATTTTGAAAAATAATTTTCACTTGATAAGAAAAAGTTGTACAAAGCTTTGAAAAACCTTAAAGCTTTTGCTAGCTTTCAAATTTGTGTCAATTTCAAAATTTGGAAAAGATATATTTTTCAAATTATTTTTCCTTGATAGAAAATGATTTTAGAAATGTGTCCACAAAATTTCGTGAATTTTTTACATTTTTTAAATTATTTATGTATTTTTGAAGTTATGCTGAAAACCTGAACTGGACGTTTCAAGGGTGGAAGTCGACTGCTTCAGTGTCCAATCGACTGTTGCACTGATTGTTTCAAAAATCAACCTTGTTTACTAGTCTTGAGCTCAATCTTAGGTGTCCTAACCCAATGGTATGATAAGCGCAGTAAATAAGGGGGAGTAGGTGTTGGGATCTCTTTATGCAAAATAGCATATGCGCAACGGAAAAATTAGGATCCCTTCCAAGTGATCCTTGCGAAAGAAAAACTCGTACAAAAATAAATTTCTCAAGAGAAAGCCTATCTTATAGGAGAATTCTACCTTTGTTACGTGCCCTTTGCAATCCCGCTTTTCTTTGGATGTGTTGGATCTTTTAGCACGTTCAAATGTCCGTGCCTCTATATGTATCCACACGAGCAAGCTCTTGTCTCACAAAAGAAAACTAGAAGATCTCTCCTTTACTTCTTGCTAGAGAAGTCCCTAAAGGAGAGGAAGGTAGGGAAGAAGAGAAAGGAAGAAGAAGACTACTCTTCTTGCTAGCTTACACTCACAAAACCACACAACAAAAGCCTCTCCCACCAAGCTCTCACCAAGCCTTAAGCTCCAACTCAACTCCTTTGGCCGGCCACCCCATGGGGTGTTTTATAAGATTTGAAAAACCTTTCATCTCCTATCACATTCAATGCAATCAATGGCATTGAAAGATAGCCCCCAGGGCAATGGCGCGTCGGTAAGAGCTTGGGGGGTCCCTGGAGCAAGCCATGGTTCGATCCTGCGTTGCCTATGGAGGAATTCCGCTTCCACTCGCTATGGTTGCGGAGGCGGGTTCCGCTACCTGGTTGGTGTGGGGTGCGGACCCTGATTGGCGTTAAACCCCTCACGGCGACTTGGTGGCGCGTCTTCCTGATTTACCCTTGTGGGCCGGTGGAGACTCTTCGGAGGCCGTGGGGCAGGGCCGGTTCGCCAAGTGGACTAGTCGGGCGAAGCTTGGATACCACTTGTAAATCAAAAAAAAAAAAATGGCATTGAAAGATAATTAAACAAGAAGTTATCCTCCTTGTTTTGGCCGGCCACATGTGGAGGAAATCCAAGGGTCAAAACCCTGTCTCCTTCCAACTCATCAAGCTTAGGTGGCATGCTTATGTGGCATGCTTAGGTGGCATGCTTATGTGGCATTCATGGATGTTGAATTAATCTTATTAATTCAATAAGCTTATGTTATCATATTGAATTAATCTCATTAAATCAATAAGGTAACATATTGAATTAATCTTATTAAATCAATTAAGCTTAGCATATTGAATTAATCTCATTAAATCAATAAGCTAAAATTCTCATTAAGCTTAAAGTCCAAAAACCATTTTGTACTTAAGCTTATTCCCAAATTATTCTAGTCAAACTAGAATGCACTAATTCTTCTAATCATCATGCTCTTTGTGTGTGACCCTATAGGCTCTCATAACGTTGGCAGTGGATCTAAACCTTTTTAGATACACAAGCAATGAGCGACATCTAGCAATACATCATTGCTACCCAAGTTACGAGATAAGTCAAGATCTGACTAACCTTTCCGTGACTACTATAATGTATGACTGTGTCCTTCTATCCTTGATATCAGATTGACCAATGAGGCATAGACCGTGTCATCCTCGAACAATCTATGTGTTTCTTGATCCCTGAGTAAACTAACTCAAACAAATAAGCTCAATATCTCATATTGACTCATTCGAGCATGGTCATGCGTTTTAGTAGTTCTACACAATGAAGGGGCCCACAGATATCACTCCCGTCATATGGGAGGGATAGATCCCATCTACATCACTCACATCCCTCCGCATAATTTGTTATATACCCAGTAATCGCCTTTATGGTCCACCATGTTACGGGTGACGTTTGACGATACCAAAGTACATAACTCCTTATGTAGGGAACCGTAGCGACTTCAGGTTTGAGGACTATTCATACCAATAGTCACATGAGAAAGTTTATGACACTCATATGACGATCCATGAAACTTTCTCATGGCGGGTCAGTTCAGTATATATTCTCTAATATATACCCATGTGTCAACTTGATATCATATATCCATGACTTGTGAGATCAAGTCATCAATTGACCTACATGCTAGTCTTTATGTATTAATATTGCCCTTGCATATTAATACTTGACTAGGAACATTTAGGAAAGTGTTCTCTACAGCCTCTCATAATCAATTCTGCCAATTGATGTGCTGTAGATAAGAACCTACTTTTCTAGGGCATTATTATATATTTAATTTAGCTGGCACAAGCAAGACGTAAATATATAATAACCAATCCTTTGCCTTTATAGAATATGATACAAAATGTTCCCTATTCAACAATCACATGTTTGGTTCTAGGGCTATAACTAACAATCTCCCACTAGCACTAGTACCAATCACTATGATATCTAATACCTAGTGACCTAGTGTGACCATCATGCTTCCTCTGTGCCAAAGCCTTGGTCAATGGATCTGCGATGTTAGCTTCTGTCGGTACTCTACATATCGTCACATCTCCTCTATCGATGATCTCTCGAATGAGATGGAAGCGCCGCAGTATGTGTTTGGTCCGCTGATGTGATCGAGGTTCCTTAGCCTGTGCAATAGCCCCATTGTTGTCACAATAGAGGTCTATTGGATCTGCAATGCTAGGAACTACTCCAAGTTCACTGATGAACTTGCGGAGCCAAACAACCTCCTTTCTTTGCATCGAGACGCAGCAATATACTCTCCATTGTAGAATCAAGCGTATCGTGTCCTACTTGAACTTTTCCGACTCACGGCTCCACCATTCGAGCAAAACCATTACCCGATTAGTCATCCTTGTCTATTTGAAAGCTTGCATCACGTAACCCTTCTGATTAGCTCCTCATTGCCTCCAAATATCGGAAATATTCTTTCGTTCTTCGTAAGTATTTAAGAATATTTTTATCGCTATCGATGACTTTCACTTGGATCCGACTGGTATCTACTCGTCATGCTCAAAGCATACGAGACATCAGGACGAGTACAAAGCATGGCGTACATGATAGACCCTATAGCAGATGCATAAGGGATCTTATCCATGCGATATCTCTCCTCTTTAGAAGAGGGACATTGAGTCTTCGAAAGACTCACACCATGTGATAAAGGCAGAAATCCTTTCTTGGAATTTTGCATAGCAAAACGATCTAGCACTTTATCAATGTATGTACTCTGACTTAGGCCAAGTAATCTTTTAGATCTATCTCTATAGATCTTGATGCCTAAAATATAGCCAGCTTCACCTAAGTCTTTCATCGAGAAACAATTCCCTAACCACATCTTCACAGACTGGAGTGAGGGAATATCATTTCCGATGAGAAGTATGTCATCTACATACAAGACAAGAAATACAACTGTGCTCCCACTATTTCTCTTGTAGATACAAGGTTCATCTTCATTCTTGATGAAACCAAACTCCTTGATTGCATCATCTAATCGAAGATTCCAGCTTCGAGAGGCTTGCTTTAGTCCATAAATGGACCTTTGCAGTTTGCATACCTTTCCAGGATGCTTTGGATCTTCAAAACCCTCAGGTTGTGTCATGTACACATCCTCGAGTAGCTTTCCATTCAGAAAAGCGGTTTTGACATCCATCTGCCAGATCTCATAATCGTGGTAGGCTGCAATAGCAAGTATGATCCGAATGGATTTAAGCATCGCAACTGGTGAAAAGGTTTCATCATAGTCAATACCATGAATTTGTTTGAATCCTTTAGCCACCAATCTACCTTTATAGGTAAGCTTATTAACATCCATGTCAGTCTTTACTTTAAAGACCCACTTACACCCAATAGGTTTTACCCCTTCAGGTGGATCAACCAAAGTCCATACTTGGTTAGTGTACATGGATTCCATTTCGGATCTCATGGCCTCTAGCCATTTCTCGGAATCTGGGCTCATCATAGCTTCTTGATAGGATGTAGGCTCGTCAAGATCGACAAGCAATACTTCACCATTTTCAGTCAAGAGAAAAGAATATCTCTCGGGTTGACGACGGATCCTATCAGATCTACGAAGAGGTTAGTCTGCTTGAACAGGTGTTTGCTCCACAACTCTTTGGGCAACAATTTCCTCATCCACAACACTTTGTGGTGCCTGTTCATTTTCCATCGAAGCCTTAGTGTTATCTTCATCCTGAATTTCTTCAAGATGAATTTTACTCCCACTAGTTTTTCTAGAAATAAATTCTCTTTCTAGAAAGACAACATTTCTGGCAACAAACACCTTGCCATGTGTGGGATTGTAAAAGTAATATCCCTTAGTTTCCTTGGGATATCCTACAAAATAACACTTATCTGATTTGGGTCCTAGTTTATCTGAGACTTGACGTCTAACATAAGCTTCACAACCCCAAATCTTTATAAAAGACATTTTGGGACTCTTCCCAGTCCATAACGTGTATGGTGTCTTTTCTACGGCTTTTGATGGGACGCGATTAAGTGTAAGCGGTACTGTCTCTAGAGCTAAACCCAAAAGGAAGTAGGTAGATCGATCGGCTCATCATTGATCGTACCATATCTAATAGAGTACGATTTCTCCTTTCGGATACACCATTCCATTGTGGTGTTCGGTGGAGTGAGTTGGGATAACTCGGCCCGGGTGATCACGAAATTCTTGACTAAAATTATTCACCACCTCGATCGATCGAAGTAGCTTATCGCTTACCAAGTTGGTTTGTACTTCATTCTTGAATTCTTTGAACTTTTCAAAGGATTACGACTTATGTCTCATCAAATATAAGTAGCAAATCTACTCATATCATCGGTGAAAGTAATAAAGTACTTATAGCCTCCTCAGCCCGACATTGAAAGGGCCACATACATCGGTATGTATGAGTCCTAACAAGTCCGTCGCTCTCATGTCCACTAAATGGAGTTTTAGTCATCTTTCCTAAAAGACAAGATTACATACCTCATATGATTCAAAATCAAATGAGTCAATAATATATCTTTATGGAGTTGGGATATGCGTTTTTCATTTATGTGACCTAGCGGCGATGCGAGAGATATGTTTGGTTCAAATTATTCGATTTGAACCGTTTGGTATTCACGTTATAAATTGGGTTTTCTAAATCTAGAACATAGAGACCATTCATAAGTGGTGCATTACAATAGAACATTTCATTCAAATAAATGGAACAACATTTGTCCTTTATTATAAAAGAAAAGTTTTTCTTGTCTAAACAAGATCTGAGATTATGTTCTTTGTTAATGCAGTACATAAAAGCACTCCTCTAGTTCTAAGATAAGCCCGGTGGGCAAAGACAAAGAATATGTTCCTCTGACTCTGGCTGACAACTTTTGCGCCATTGCCTACTCGTAGGTCCACTTCGCCTTTGCCATTAGTCTACTATTTCTCGGTCCTGCACATTAGTACAAATGTGAGATGCACATCCGGTATCTAATACCCATGTAGAAGAAATAGATAGATTAACTTCTATAACGTGTACACCAGCGAAGTCCCACTTCTTTTATTCTTTACTTCCTCGAGTAGACTTTGCGATTCCGCTTCGTGTCGATCTCACGCAATGGAAAGTCCCTTCCTTAGGTACTTTACCTTTACCCTTTGAAGTGGATGAATTGGCCTTGCCTTTGGCTTAGGTCTTACCCTTACCTTTGCGCTTACCTTTGCCCTTCTTGACCATTAGTACATTACTAACTTTCTTTTTGAGATTCGGTTCGTGATTCTTAACATCTTTGAGAATCTCGAGCAAAGGTTTATCAATTTCATTCATGTTATAATTCATGAATTGATTATATGCTTCCAAACACGATTGCGAGGATAACATCGGTTGCCAATTCTTGGCTCAATGGAAAACCTAGTCTTTCAAGGTTCTCAAGCGTACCCAATCATTTTAAAATGCGTGAGTTCCTCTACAGTGTTCCTTCTTGCATCTTGCATGCAAAAGAGCCTTAGACACTTCAAAGCGCTCGTGCCTAAGCTTGTCCTTGATATAGTTGTTTTAAATGCTCAACCATATCATAGGCATCCATGTTCTCATGTTATACGAAGCTCGAGTTCATGGTGGCAAGCATAAGACATGACACATCTAATCGTCATCTTGATGCTTCTTATAAGCATCCTTTTAGCAGTGGCGCAGGCGGGTGTTTGAGGATAGGCTGCTCTAGGACATACAGTTTACGTTCTTGCTTGAGGATAATCCTCAAGTTCCTATATCTAGAAAGTTAGCTCCATTGAGCTTGTCTTTCTCAGGGCAGATCACAAGTTGAGGGGGTGTGTCGTGTTAGATGACATGGTGATCTACAACATTAAAATGCAAAATTAAGTATCATACCTAAGTCATTTAATTAGGCCTTTAATTAAATGAGGTTCCCACTAAATTCTCATAGCTTTGATATGAGCTAATTATTGATGTAGGCAAACACATTTTGCTTACATCATTAGCTTCTATTTAGCTATAAATTTATATGGGATAAAGATCCACATCATAATTCGTCTTGAGTTAGCTTTGGCTAATCGCCCAAGACGTAGTATGATTAGGTAGGCAATCTTTTGCCAATTACATCTGATGTAACTCTTTAATAGCTTTGGTTAAGTTTAGATTAGTTTAGTGCTTATTCCTAAACCAGCTTCCAGGCTATGGCGAGGCACAGAGGCCTTCTTTGATATCGGAGCAACGACCACTTCTAAGACAAAGCTGATGTTTGGAAATCACACAAAACTAATTTTTAAAACTTATGTTCAAAGCTAATATATGCCTCTACTTTCTTAATTAAGTCTTAACCAAGTTTGATAGCGGGACATCACGATTGTCCACTCGCACTCTTCCAAGATAAAATGCATTGCTTTGCTTTGGCAAACCCAATAACAAATGATCGAGGAAGTAGTGATTACCAAACTTTGGTAGGCATATCGTTTAGACTTATTAAGAGATAAACTTAAACATGCATCACATACATATTAGCATACATCACATATAAGCTAAATTAACATGCATCACATACATATTAACATACTAAGCATGTCATGGTTATGGCCCTTATTCTACAATCTTCTCAAGCCAATGAGAAGATTGATTGGTCAACCTAGGGATAGCATCTTCTCCCAAGTGCTTCCTTTTGGTTGTCGTGTGTTGTTGACTTCCTCCTTGTAACATCATCTTCCAATGGACCCTCCATCTTTATTTTGTATATTACAAAAGGAGAAATACTCGAGTTACATTCGAGTCTAAAACTGATTTTACAACAAGATTTTTAGGAGAAAGGCACGACTCGCAGGCCGTATTAAGAATTACAACACACATTCACAAACTTTTTGGGACTAGGCCATAACCATGCACCATGTCATTTTTATCTTTTAAAAGACATCAGATATTTTATTATGTTTGAAAAATTGCTAATGCAATTATCAACTCATAAAAAAATTTATCCTACTTCTATATCATATATAAAATAGAGAAAAACTATTTTTTTTATACGATCTTTCGCAAGTGGCTCTGATACCACTGTTGGGATCTCTTTATGCAAAATAGCATATGCGCAACGGAAAAATTAGGATCCCTTCCAAGTGATCCTTGCGAAAGAAAAACTCGTACAAAAATAAATTTCTCAAGAGAAAGCCTATCTTATAGGAGAATTCTACCTTTGTTGCGTGCCCTTTGCAATCCCGCTTTTCCTTGGATGTGTTGGATCTTTTAGCACGTTCAAATGTCCGTGCCTCTATATGTATCCACACGAGCAAGCTCTTGTCTAACAAAAGAAAACTAGAAGATCTCTCCTTTACTTCTTGCTAGAGAAGTCCCTAAAGGAGAGGAAGGTAGGGAAGAAGAGAAAGGAAGAAGAAGACTACTCTTCTTGCTAGCTTACACTCACAAAACCACACAACAAAAGCCTCTCCCACCAAGCTTTCACCAAGCCTTAAGCTCCAACTCAACTCCTTTGGCCGGCCACCCCATGGGGTGTTTTATAGGATTTGAAAAACCTTTCATCTCCTATCACATTCAATGCAATCAATGGCATTGAAAGATAATTAAACAAGGAGTTATCCTCCTTGTTTTGGCCGGCCACATGTGGAGGAAATCCAAGGGTCAAAACCCTTTGTCTCCTTCCAACTCATCAAGCTTAGGTGGCATGCTTATGTGGCATGCTTAGGTGGCATGCTTATGTGGCATTCATGGATGTTGAATTAATCTTATTAATTCAATAAGCTTATGTTATCATATTGAATTATTCTCATTAAATCAATAAGGTAACATATTGAACTAATCTTATTAAATCAATTAAGCTTAGCATATTGAATTAATCTCATTAAATCAATAAGCTAAAATTCTCATTAAGCTTAAAGTCCAAAAACCATTTTGTACTTAAGCTTATTCCCAAATTATTCTAGTCAAACTAGAATGCACTAATTCTTCTAATCATCATGCTCTTTGTGTGTGACCCTATAGGCTCTCATAACGTTGGCAGTGGATCTAAACCTTTTTAGATACACAAGCAATGAGCGGCATCTAGCAATACATCATTGCTACCCAAGTTACGAGATAAGTCAAGATCCGACTAACCTTTCCGTGACTACTATAATGTATGACCGTGTCCTTCTATCCTTGATATCAGATTGACCAATGAGGCATAGACTGTGTCATCCTCGATCAATCTATGTGTTTCTTGATCCCTGAGTAAACTAACTCAAACAAATGAGCTTAATATCTCATATTGACTCATTCGAGCATGACCATGCATTTTAGTAGTTCTACTCAATCAAGGGGCCCACAGATATCACTCCCGTCATATGGGAGGGATAGATCCCATCTACATCACTCACATCCCTCCGCATAATTTGTTATATACCCAGTAATCGCCTTTATGGTCCACCCTATTACGGGTGACGTTTGACGATACCAAAGTACATAACTCCTTATGTAGGGAACCGTAGTGACTTCAGGTTTGAGGACTATTCATACCAATAGTCACATGAGAAAGTTTATGACACTCATATGACGATCCATGAAACTTTCTCATGGCGGGTCAGTTCAGTATATATTCTCTAATATATACCCATGTGTCAACTTGATATCATATATCCATGACTTTTGAGATCAAGTCATCAATTGACCTACATGCTAGTCTTTATGTATTAATATTGCCCTTGCATATTAATACTTGACTAGGAACATTTAGGAAAGTGTTCTCTACAGCCTCTCATAATCAATTCTGCCAATTGATGTGCTGTAGATAAGAACCTACTTTTCTAGGGCATTATTATATATTTAATTTAGCTGGCACAAGCAAGACGTAAATATATAATAACCAATCCTTTGCCTTTATAGAATATGATACAAAATGTTCCCTATTCAACAATCACATGTTTGGTTCTAGGGCTATAACTAACAGTAGGACTAATTGATGCATTGATTTAGGGGGAGTTTTTCTTATGATATATTTTTCATCCCAAAATCTATATGCATAATAATTGTTGGTGCAAAGTTAAGATATATTTCTTATCTATGGTTTCATGCTTTGCTCAACATGTTCTTTACACATGATAAACTATGTCTTGGATTAAGGGGGGAGCCTTATGTCTATCTTATACCTTGGTTCAAGACATAACCAATTTTATTCATTCATGGACTTATTTTCAATGAGTCCTCTTTTTGATATGTGTCAAAGAGGGAGAAGGGGACTTTAAGTTAGAATTCATATTGGGATATGTGATGTTTTTTATTTGCATATTTCAAGACCTAACTTAAATGATTGACAAACATAAAAAAGGGGGAGATTATTGTAAAATATCGAGAAAAATAAAATAAAATAAAATTCCTCATTAATTGATAAATCATATTGTGGAATTTTTTAGAAATTTTTAGAAATTTTTCTGAATTTAAACGGAAGTTTTATGGATATTTTTATAGGGATAAAGCAGATAGGCTTTTGTAAAGCATGTTTAGACGATCGGCTAAGAATTAATAGGTTTAATTAAAAACCTTTATAATCCTTCCGTTTTCCTTGATTTCCCGATAAATCCATTCCCTTCCCCTTCCGCGATTCCCCTCCTCTCCCGATTTCTTCGCAGCAACTTTCTCCTCGCGACCGGTGGTGTGAGGAAGCTTCGTGGATCTCCAGCAAGCATCGGCCTTTCCCAAAGAGATCTCGAGACCGAGAAGGAGAATCAACCGTCTCCTCGCCGCCGCTCGCTGCGCAAGCCACGCGAGCGATTCCATCGATCTCTCCCATCCCAACCCGTCGGCCTCCTCGCGTAAGCAGCTCAACGACCTCACCATCCACAGCCACGATGTCCTCTCCCGATCGCAGATCGCCGATGGAGTTTAGCATTGGCGTCTTCTCTTCGCTCATCATCGCCTCTGATTAGTCATTGCCAACCGGTCTCCAGACGATGCAAGCCCCAAGCCAGCCACGAGCTCTCCATTGAACTCGCGGACAGGCCACTGCAACACCGTGCGCGACCTTCATCGCCGACATCTTCTCCTTCCCCCGATCTCACGGATGCCACTTCTTCTACCCTCTGTCTTCTCGGCCTCTCTTCTGTGGCCGACGCCTCTTGGTGGGAAAAAATCGACCGAAGGGGAAGGAGGTCGATGCCCTTGCTTCTCTGCGATCCAGCTATTGTCGACGGTGCCATCGGGTGGGAGAGCCAGCGGGAGTGAAGGGCTCGACAGCGACTTCGTTCTGTCAGATTTTAGGGGCTGCCCGTATAGCCAAGTTTCGTCGGAGCAAGGTAAGAACCAAATTTGCCTTACCTTGGACGAGATTTTGGTGCTACGTGTTGGTGCAATCGGCCCAGGTCACGATTGACCAGACTCAAGTTTGACTCGAGTGATGTTTTGATGTTTAACAAAGGGATTTGACAAAGTGGTTTGGCATTGATGTATGACATTAGTGTCGGTTAATATGTTGGGGAGATTGTTGGAGCAATCGACCCGGGTCATGTTTGACTGGACTCGAGTTTGACTCGAGGAAGACCTTAATGGTTGACTAGGGTTGACCATGTGATTTTGGGAAGTCCAAGCATGGGTCTTGGCAAGGTAAAGTCCAAGTCATGGGTACTTGGCATGGAAAGTCCAAGTGGCACACTTGGCATTTGGTAAAGTCCAAGTCTTGAGTACTTGGCATGAAAAGTCCAAGTGGGACACTTGGTGCATGGAAAGTCCAAGTCATGGGTACTTGGCATTTGGAAAGTCTAATTCTTGAGTACTTGGCATGAGAAGTCCAAGTATGGGTCTTGACAAATGAGAAGTCCAAGCATGGGTCTTGGCAAATGGAAAGTCCAAGTCATGGGTACTTGGCATTTGGAAAGTCCAAGTCTTGAGTACTTGGCATGAGAAGTCCAAGCATGGGTCTTGGAAAATGAGAAGTCCAAGCATGGGTCTTGGCAAATGGAAAGTCCAAGCATGGGTCTTGGCATGGAAAGTCCAACATGGGTTGGCAAGGGAAAGTCCAAACTTGAGTTTTGGCATTTGGGAAGTCCAAGGGGATTGATATTGGCGGCGTAAAGTCCAAGCGGAGTCTTGGCGGCGTAAGTCCAATGTGCCTTGGCGGTGTAGACACCGTTAGCATGACATAGCCGAGGGAAGCACCTGGAGGCTAGCGCGATGGATGAACAAGTCATGGATGACTTTGAGGGATCCGAGAGGCGTGAGGCTGATATAGGTGGCTAGAAGGCTTAGGTCTAGGCTAAGGGTGGTCTAGTAAGTATGGGGGCACCATACTTGGGTTAAAACCTCATTCTTGAGTTTGGCAGTCGACTGGCATTATGGCCGGTTCGACTGCCGTGAGTCGACTTGAGTTCGACTGCTAGTTTAGAGCTGGAATTGCTCTGCGATCATTGCCAAGTCGGCGATCATTACCCGATTCATGTCGAGCACGAGCGCTCATGGCCGGCGCCGATTGACTCGGTATTGCGATCGCCAATGTTGGCGATCATTGCCAAGAGTCCCGTTGGAACTTGTCCAACGTGGATTGAGCCGTTGTCTCACGACAACAGTGGCATCAGTCGACTGGTGACTTATGGCAGTCGACTGATAGGTGGAAATCCAGCCCGACGCAGGTTAAAAGGAGCTGTTCGTGGGAGGATTGAAGAAAAGGTTTCTCTTGGGCGATTTGAAGGGGAATTGATGGTGCTCTTCCAGTCCTTCAAGGCTAGTCCAAGGCAACCAAAGATCAAGCAACCAAAGTGCTCTTGTAAAGTAGTTTTCTTTACTTGCATTGTATTTCACTATTGTATTTGCTTGCATCCATTTAGATTATTGTTGTAATCTTTTGTACGAGGTTTCTCTGCCTTCGACTTGTGTCGAGAAGGAGTATTTGTGATTAGTGAGTGCGTGTGCATCACTAGGGCTCTTTAGAGCTCGATCCGTGGAGTAGGAACCGTTTGGTTCCGAACCACGTTATATTGTGCGTGTTGTGATTGTATCTTGTGTTTGTATTTGTTATTGTTTATTCCGCTGCGTACTAACAAGATTGTAGACAAGCAACGTGAACGATTTCCATCTACGTATGAATTCAACGCTATTCACCCTCCTCTAGCGGCGTCAAATCTCCAACAAGTGGTATCAGAGCCCGGGGCTCTTCTACGGACTAACCGCCGGGAGCTAGGACAAAGAAGCTAGAGGGTGAAGATGGAAGGACAATTGGGATGGGATATCAATACACCTATCCCCTATACCTTCTATGGACAAGAAGGGTTTAAGCAATGGAAGTCAAGAATTGAAGACTTCCTAATGATGAGGGACTTCGAAGAATGGTCTATCTTGATGGAGGCTTTTAGCTATCCAATAGGACCAAAGGGAGGATTCCTCAAGAAGAAGAAGTGGTGTGAAGATCAACTCCAAGCCTTCGAGAAAAACAAGAAGGTAATCAAATTCATTTTTGATTTAATTCCTAATGACCTTTTGTGTAGTCTAGGTGACTATGTGGATGCCAAGGAGCTATGGAGCGATTTGGCCAAGCTCCATGAAAGTCTATCATCGGTCCAAGAAGAAGGACCATCACCCTCTCAAGCTCAAGCAAGCACATCTCCATCTAAAGAGCTTGAGGAGTCGGAAGTTGATAGGGAGTCGACTTCCGGATCGGAGAAAGAAGAGGTGGAAGAGGTGGAAGAAGCATCCACCTTAAGGATTGAGGGGGAGGAGAGAACTTCCACACCGGAGCCGGAACAAATTCAAGAAGAAGTCTCAACCTCTGGGAGGAATGAAGAATCCACTCCAATCACCACATCCACCATAGGTAACTCAAACATATCAATTTGTAATAAAAATCATATCATATGTTTTGAGTGTAGAGAAGCCGGGCACTACAAGAGCAAGTTCCCAAAGAAGGTTAGGAAAGCTCCACCGGCACCAAAAGTCAAGGATGCCGATGCCCCAAGTCAAAAGAGCAAGGAGCATATCATATGCTTCAAGTGCAACTCAAAGGGGCATTACCGAAGTCAATGTCCTAGGGGGAGAAAAAAGACCCAAGAAGGAGCTATACATGTAGGGGGAGCCTCCAAGGCAAACCCTAAGGTATATTTCAATAATGCACCTTCTAGATTTAATAGTCAAAAGCATGCTAGGAATTTTAATTCTCTTGCAATTCACCATGAAAAGCATGCTAGAGATAAATATATTTGTTTAGGAGCTAAAAGCGTTAACTTCAAAAGTAGGGAGAAATTTGGGACTAATGTCCCTAAAAACAACTTATTTAAGGACAAACCTAGGTCAAATAACTCCAGATCAATTTTACCTAGGGAGACAATTAGAAAGGTGCAAGAGCACCTAGGTCTAAACCCTAAATGGACTAGGCATATGCTTAGGAAGTCCAATGCCCAAGATTTAAATCAAAATTCTAAAATTGGGCAATTAGAAAAGGAAAATCAAGTCTTGAGGTCAAGGCTTGAAGAACTTGAAAAGACCCTAAATAAGATATAAAATCAATTTAAAGGGTCTAATGGTCAAAGTCAACACCAAGGACCTAAGAGTCAAAAGTCAAAAAAAGGCAAGCAAGGTTTGGATCACAAACCTAAGCCTAAGGTAGCTTACCATAGTGTTCCATTTGATTATGGGACACAAACTAGGTCTAGGAAGACCAAGGTCAATAGGGAAGTCATCCCTAGAGTTGACCATAGGGTATGCTTAGTGGCTAGGGTTTCTAGGAAACCTAGGGTGGCCACTAAGAAGGTTGCAAGGGGAGTTACCCCTAGAGTCAACCTAGGTAAGACCCAAATGACCAAGGCTAACAAGCCTAGGAGGGTCATTAGGAAGGTATCTAGGGAGGTTATCCCTAAGGAATACCTAATTAACCCTAGGAGCTCAAATCGGTTTTGGGTTCCTAAGAGCGTGATTGATTCACGCTAAGATTGGTTTAGGGTGTGCCAACCTTGATTGGATGGGTAGTTAACTCAACCATGGCAAAGGTGGCATGTTAGGTCATTTTCAAGGTTTTGGTTACCTTGGGATGTGGTTAGATTTGAATTCTAAAGGATTTTAGGATGTGCCAATATTAATTATGAAGTTTGATAAAATGATCAAATTGGCACAATTAGGGTTTAGAGTGTTAGTGTGCCATTTTGGGTTTTTGGCACACTAGGGAGATTAATGATAATATGGCAAAATATATCTAACTATATGAAATGACAATTAATATTAAAATTTAGTTATTACTATACCTATATATTTTATATGCCATGCTTTGTTTGCCATATAACATGCCATGACATCATGCTTAGTTTTAATCATATAAAATGTCATGATCATGTTTAGGGTTTAGGTTAATGTCATGAGTTTTTAGTTTATATCATATATCATGACATCATGATCATTGGCCATGTTTTAATTTTTGCTATCATTATGCCATGATCATTTCATGCATTAATGAGATTGAAATTGATTTAAGGACTATGGCATGACTTGAAGTCCCATTTATAAGGGAATCAAGTAGGGTTGTCTTAGAGAATGCATAAAACCCTAGATTAGGAGTTGCTAATCTAATTGACATGTATGTGTATTTTATACACCTTAGATACATGTGAGATGCTAGGATATGAGTTAAGTTCAAGGTGCATAGTTTTTGCATCTAGATGAACTAAAACTCATCTAATTCTATTTGTGGATCATTGGGAGAGCATGTGTACAAGTCATGTACATAGAGCCCAAGGAATATGATCCAAAATAAGGTTTTGAAAACATTTTAAAATCATTTTGAAAAACCTTGGTGAAGTCTATCGTTTGATAGCAATCACCATTGATAGAGTTGATACAAAATAGGGTCAAAACATTGAAAATTTCAATGGTTTTGAGTTTTGTATCAAACTCACTATTTTATGGGTAAAATAATTTTCAAATATTTTTCACCCATTGTATTGGTCATAGGTATTATACGTATTAAATTTCATGATTTTTCGAATTACGTATAATTATTTATGAATTTTCAAAATTATTTCGAGTAAAATCGAGATTAGCTATCACCGACGCCTGCGGTGATCGATGTGGGTGGCTGAATCGACATCATCTGTGAGTCGATCGACAGGTCTGATTTCGTTAACAAGGTTTGTTTAGCCCGTGTTCGCTATGGAAAAGGTTCCTAATCACTCCTAACCCTAGGATATGCTTTAGGAAGCATTATAAAGGGTGAAAATCCATATGGATTAGAGTTGTGTTAGGTCAAAGTATCAAATTTAGGTGAGGAAAGTTTTCAATGTTGAATTTCTAACATTTTGATGGTTTAGAGTTCCTATTGGCTTAGGGACTGCCCAAGGACATTGTTGGTGCAATGGTCAAGGGGGAGCAAGCCTTTAGGGGGAGGTATCCATCTTGGGATGATGGATGTGTTTTTCTCCTTGAAGGGGAGAAGTGATTGGGAGAGTATCATCAATTGGGAAAATTGATGGGTTTTTGATACCCAATTTGGAAATTGGGAGAGAGTATAGGATTGTCTCTCTTGAGTGATATGTGAATTATCACTAGGAAGATGGTAGGCATCCTAGGTATTTATTTTTGGATCAAGGGAGAGATTGTAAGATCTCATAGGGACATGAGACATTGACCTCCTTGGAGAGAAAACCTTTTTGATGTTAGTCAAAAAGGGGGAGAATGTTTGGGGGAGAACATTTGGAGAATGTTTACCAATTTGGGATAATTGGTAAGGGATTTGAGTTAGTGGTCTAACTCAGATGATTTGTTTGGTTTTTGTCAAACATCAAAAAGGGGGAGATTGTTGGTGCAATCGGCCCAGGTCACGATTGACCAGACTCGAGTTTGACTCGAGTGATGTTTTGATGCTTGACAAAGGGATTTGACAAAGTGGTTTGGCATTGATGTTTGACATTAGTGTCGGTTAATATGTTGGGGAGATTGTTGGAGCAATCGACCCGGATCATGTTTGACCGGACTCGAGTTTGACTCGAGGAAGACCTTAATGGTTGACTAGGGTTGACCATGTGATTTTGGGAAGTCCAAGCATGAGTCTTGGCAAGGTAAAGTCACATGGGTCTTGGCAAATGGAAAGTCCAAGTCATGGGTACTTGGCATTTGGAAAGTCCAAGTCTTGAGTACTTGGCATGAGAAGTCCAAGTATGGGTCTTGGCAAATGAAAAGTCCAAGCATGGGTCTTGGCAAATGGAAAGTCCAAGCATGGGTCTTGGCATGGAAAGTCCAACATGGGTTGGCAAGGGAAAGTCCAAACTTGAGTTTTGGCATTTGGGAAGTCCAAGGGGATTGATATTGGCGGCGTAAAGTCCAAGCGGAGTCTTGGCGGCGTAAGTCCAATGTGCCTTGGCGGTGTAGACACCGTTAGCATGACATAGCCGAGGGAAGCACCTGGAGGCTAGCGCGATGGATGAACAAGTCATGGATGACTTGGAGGGATCCGAGAGGCGTGAGGCTGATATAGGTGGCTAGAAGGCTTAGGTCTAGGCTAAGGGTGGTCTAGCAAGTATGGGGGCACCATACTTGGGTTAAAACCTCATTCTTGAGGTTGGCAGTCGACTGGCATTATGGCCGGTTCGACTGCCGTGAGTCGACTTGAGTTCGACTGCTAGTTTAGAGCTGGAATTGCTCTGGCAGTCGACTGCCAAGGGTCGGCAGTCGACTGCCAGTTCTGTGTCGAGCACAGAACGCTCCGTAGCCGACTGACCAGTCGACTACGGGCGCTGGCAGTCGACTGCCAATGTTGGCAGTCGACTGCCAAGAGTCCCGTTGGAACTTGTCCAACGTGGATTGAGCCGTTGTCTCACGACAACAGTGGCATCAGTCGACTGGTGACTTATGGCAGTCGACTGATAGGCGGAAATCCAGCCCGACGCAGGTTAAAAGGAGCTGTTCGTGGGAGGATTAAAGAAAAGGTTTCTCTTGGGCGATTTGAAGGGGAATTGTTGGTGCTCTTCCAGTCCTTCAAGGCTAGTCCAAGGCAACCAAAGATCAAGCAACCAAAGTGCTCTTGTAAAGTAGTTTTCTTTACTTGCATTGTATTTCACTATTGTATTTGCTTGCATCCGTTTAGATTATTGTTGTAATCTTTTGTACGAGGTTTCTCCGCCTCCGACTTGTGTCGAGAAGGATTATTTGTGATTAGTGAGTACGTGTGCATCACTAGGGCTCTTTAGAGCTCGATCCGTGGAGTAGGAACCATTCGGTTCCGAACCACGTTATATCGTGCGTGTTGTGATTGTATCTTGTGTTTGTATTTGTTATTGTTTATTCCCTTGTGTACTAATAAGATTGTAGACAAGCAACGAGAACGATTTCCATCTACGTATGAATTCAACGCTATTCACCCCCCTCTAGCGGCGTCAAATCTCCAACACTACGGTGGTTTTCGGTTGCTGAAATCCCTCTATGAATTGAGCAGGTTTTGGGCCGGTGAACTGAGGATGGGTGGAATAGATGGCTTCCGGTGAAGTTGTGACCCGTAAGCTTTGTTCTCCTTTGTTGTTTCATATGTAATTGCTGTAATGATCTGTGATGTGTCGATGTTGTTGAGATTACAATGGTTTCTATTCATGGATCATCGTGTGTGGCTGTTGGGAGTGGGATCCATTAGATTAGGTACCATTTAGTGTTGTTGTGATGGTTTCAGTTGATGTTGGAGTTGTAATTGTGGTGTGGTTGCTATGTTGTTATGCCGGCTGTGAAGTCCAATTGATGATTGGTTGATCCGATTGTAGTGGGAGTGATGTTCAGATGAGCAATAGTGTGTGATCTGAATGTTTTTGAGGTTGCTAACCATAATTGTTGTGTTGCTGTAAATGATGGAGTGTTGGTAAGATGTAGGCATGAGATGTTTCAGAGTATTGATGTTGTGTTAAGGAGAGTTGGTTGGGTGTATCGGCCGAGGATGAATGTAGATATGAGGTTACGAGAGGTGTGTGCTCGAGTTCCTAACTCGTAGACGAGGAAAGGTTGTGAACATAGGAACGACGTGGTAATTAAGTTGTATATTTGTAGTATACTTGCACTTAATCATAATGTTTGATATGTGCAGGACATGGATACGAGGCAGGCTCGCGGACGCAAAGATAATCAGCACGAGCTACGTATCAGGTGGGTAATTTTCTACCCGGTCTGGGTAGATGTATTGCATTCAGATTTAGTCATTGATATGAGCATGTTAGGTGTTCATATTACCTTGACCCTGCTCTTATTATCATATGCTTGAACTTATCGTTGGATTTATTTATGCTCAATTGTTGATATCACATATACCCTATCATGATTTAGGAGTTATAGATGTGATGTAAATTGGCTTAGATGATTAGTAGGGTGTAAATGTCAGTACGGGTGATGACCCAAATTATAAATTGGGGAAAAGGTCATCTATGGGTAGGTAATGTCCTAAATGTAGGATTTATTTCTAATACCCATATGTTGCATACTGTTACCAACCATGAGTTGTGTAATGGTTAAGTGAAGGGTGATTAGTATGTCGCTGTGGACCGGTAGTCCCAGCTGGATATGATTATACCTGTTGTACCTCTAGAGTATGTTGTTGAAAATACATGTGATATGACATATATATATGTTTTTCTATTACATGCTGAGTTTTACTCACCACCCCCCACGGACCCTGGGTTTTTCTGTCGCCCAGGTAATAGGTAGAATACTTCGTGACAGCTTGGAGCACCGCTGGCTGACATCTCATCTCACCTCCAAGGCTCCCGTGTTGGTTTTGGGCTTTGCGTCCTCCGTGTATTGTATTTGAAGTTTTCGTAGTGTACTGTGTTGTGGACATGTAGATCCGGATTTTGTCGATGCACTGTATGTGGTTGTGGTGTGTTAGTCATACCGATATGCATGATGTGGATGTATTGTATATGTGGGGTTATGGGTATATCATTGTATTAGTTTCTGCTGTGTTTCGTTATGTTGTGTTTTTATTTGTTATGTTATTGTTATTGTGGGCCTACGGGCCTTGTATTAACCCGAAATGTTGCCACGTACAGGGGAGGTGTCGTCCGTTTGATTTTCGGCTCAGCATGCTCTCGGGGCGTGACAACTTTAGTGGTATCAGAGCCCAAGGTTCTGCGATGCCATACAATGTTATTGTTGGGTCGAGTCTTGGATTCTCGGGAGTCGATTTATTCGGTTTTGGTTTTCTGAGATGAGATGGACAGCGGCCTGAGCTCCAAGCGGCATGAGGTAAGAATTCCTGAAAAGCTTATGGTTTAGTAGATATTTATCTAAACTTGATCAATAGGTGTATACAATAGAGTTATGACTCATGTGCAGACTTGTAGTAGGGGTCGTCCACCGAGGCGACCAACCGGAGTGACCTTTAGTGTTTATACTCTCGGTTATGTTGGCTATGCATTTAGATGCTTATACCAGGGAATAACCTGTAGTGTGTTGGTTATTATTCGTAACCGTGGTATGAGTTGACCACGGGAACGACCTGTTGAGTCTGTGAGTCTTGAACCTTTGTGGAGGAGGTGATTTACCTCTGAGAGCCGACTGATACCGAGTTAGAAAACAGGGGCCAAGTCGTTACATTTATTATGGAAATCAGAGACTACAGTCTTAGAGATTTCCACTAACTGTGCTAGTCGGATCATTACCTGTGTGTAATGAACAGACTTGTAGACTATTGTTGATGCAGATAGCGGAAGGCTAGGTTATGGAGTTTCATAGTGATTTTATCCTTGAGTTGTTCATACTGAGTTGTATAACTTTGAGAGTACTTTTAAGTACTTAACTCATGTTATACCGAGAAAGTAGAGTTATTTGTATACCATTATCAGGGTCAAGTCGGTATTTGGTGATAAATGCAGAAAATAATCTTCGGGAAATAATATATCACTTGATCATGGTTTAGTGATGTTGAAAGAGAGTATTTCCCCGTGTCACTTTTAGTGACGCATTGTAAGGAATTCTTGAGTTTTAAGAAAGGGTGATCAGTTAGTAATAGTGTACTGTGCAGATTCGTAAGACATGCAGAGGTTACGACCACCTAATAGCTCAAGAAGATGAATGGATATTTTAAGCCACCTATGATTGTTGACTTACTGTTGGATTAAGATGACGAGATCTTCTACCAGATCTTGTCGGAAGACGTTGGATTGAGACAGGAGTTTAGAAATGACTCCGTACAAGTGTTTAAGAGTTAGAGACCGATAAACAAATATTGCAGGTCAACTTATTATAGTGAGAAGTCTCTGACTATTGGATAAAAGGAGCAAGATCGGAGTTAAAGGCTTTGAGCTACTCTCCGATTATGTAAGACCAACCGCAGATCATCAGGATATTCTCGAGGATATCAGCAAAATCAGAACAAAGACTTCTAAGGGATTGTGTGTGTGCAGTGCATATCACGAAGACACGTGAAGTAAGATATCAGTTGGATCAGTTCATCTGATGCTATTGTGAGCAACTAGTACAGAGGAGGTGGTGTATTTTGAAGATTACCAATGGTGTTCCGGGAGGATGATGTATCGTCTCGACAGCAGAGATCAGCACAGAGGATTGGGTTATCTCATCAACAACAACCTACTACCTCAGGCGTGGTTGGAGTTCTTTGATACTTCCCTCTAGGGGAAGTGACTTATGCAGCAGCATCAGCAGAAGACATCTTAGAAGATTCAACAGACACCAACAGTTATCTCTAGATGTGATTTGATTTGTACAGAGGAGAGAGTATACGACGATGGTCGTATCTATTTGGTATTCTATAATTGTAGCTCGTAGGATTAAGTGATGAGATCAGACGATCTGGGAAAATCCTCGGGTCATTTGTCGTAGAAATGCGACCGCTTTGTCGCGGACTGTTGGATCTGATGTTATTCTCTTCGGAGAAAGGTCGAGACTTGCAAGGAGCCTTTAGATCGGATCGATAGATAATTGATTGTTCAGGGTATTACTTTAGTTTACCCTCAAGGTTAATATATTGAGAGATACTTGTAGTTTATGGGTATCTTTGTCTAGAACATTCTCAGTTTTGATTAGAAGGGTTCCTATGCATCGACTCGTGGGTCGGTGGTATCTCTACTGTCATGTGAGATGTGGACCAACAATTAAGAAATTAAGGGATGCCCTTAGACTTTGATAGACATATATTTACTGTAGACATATCCTTACGGATGGTCAAGTTGTTAAGATTATAGTATGATTATGTCTCTCAGATGTGTGTATAATCCGAGAGCCTTCGGATGTAGTTCGGATGAACTCCTAGCCTTGTCGTTGCATAGGCAAGTGGAGTAGGCGATTGAAATGATTGCGGAAATAGTTTCGATATCGAAGATCCTATACCGGATGATAAATTGATTGGTATAAGTGTTACTAAACACTATGGAAATTGGAAGAACGTAAGTTGTGATTATAGGAGATGTTGGAAGGAGATATTTATCTATCCCAGTATTTCTCCTTGAGAAGGATCCAAAACTCTTTGATAAAAGAGGGATGAACCTTTGAAAGTATACATCGATTATCGATGATGGAGTGCGATAATTGTTGAAAGTAAATATCCTACGTTGAGGATAAATGATCTGCTTAGATCATCTAAAGACACCTGTGTATACTCTAGGGTTGGTTTACGACTGGAGCATTGATATGGTAGTGACATGGTGTCATATAAGTATCATTGTCGTTATGATGATTGATATATCATCAATGTAGAGTAAAAGGAATGCAGGTGTGTAGAGACGACAATTTCATACTTGGTATGAATTGTATGAGTTTTAATTAAGTTGTTAGACTAATTAATGATTTAGTCGCCACTGGATTTGAGAATCATGTATCCTGGACACGATTGGATCAGTTGTGGTTGTTGGAGTTGCGCGCTCGACCACCGTAGATGGTAGTTTGCCTTGTATGGTTTTGTTAGTACTATAGATGTGGATAGAATGTCTTAGCATTACTATACTACAAATTGTTTGACAAAGGTGATGTTGGAAATCATTTAGTCGGAAGCTGGTGAAACCAGTTTACAGGATCTAGACAGCGGTTAACTTTTACACGAGTATTAGTTAATCCTTATGGAGTGGATAAAAGGATGATGTACGCAAATGCGTCATTTCAGGGATCGGAATGATTCCGATGCAGTTAAATGAGGCATATCTTATGTCTACGTCAGTTAAGAAACTACAAGATAGTCTGTCATATATATGATGTGACTTTAGTAGTTATTATCTGTATTTGTAGTTGTATAGAGCAGGAATGCTCATGAGATTGTAACTAGCTACTGGGTAGCTACTATAGAGTTGCCGGAACTCGAACAGTTGCAACAATTGCAACAAAGGAGATTAATTGCTATAGTCTTTCATGCACTTACAACGTGTGTGGAGTGTATCTTGGATGATTGATGGATTTCTCTTTTGAGAAAATAATTCCCCGTCTCTGATAAGGATAGTGGGTTCCGGAGTTGCAGTATTTAAGGAAGAGTTGCTACAGAAAGCACATCATTCGAGATGGGCTATATACCTTGGTGGTACTCAGATGTACCGAGAGTTGAAACATTTATACTGGTAGAATGGTATAAAGAGAGTTATAGCAGATTTTGCTGCTCGATGTTTAGTATGCTAGTAGGTGAAGGCTGAACATCAGAAACTCGCTGGATTGCTCTAGACAATTCCGATTCCGGAATGGAAGGGGGAGCATATCACTGTCGATTGCGTTACGGGATTGCCTAGAACCCGTAAAGGTCGTGATGCGATTTGGGTGATTGTGGATCAACTGACCAAATCAGCTCATTTTCCTTCCTATTCGTGGGTCGTACTTATTGGACCATCCGGCAGCGTTGTATTGTCGGAAAATTATCGGATTGCGTGGGGTACTTTTGAGTACTAGATCTGATATCGATCCGCTGTTTGCCTCACAATTTTAGCAAAGTTTGCACCAGACTATGGGCATAGAGCTTCGGCTTAGTGCAACGTTTCATCCGAAAACAGATGAACAGTCTGAGTGTATCATTTAGACATTGGAGGATCTATTCAGATCTTGTGTCATGGATTATGAAGGTGTAGCTTATCGATTGGCTTTACCTCCGACACTTGCGGGTGTTCATAACGTATTTCATGTTTATATGCTGAGGAAATACGTGTCGCGATTTGACCATGTTCTGAAAGAGGTTTCGAATTCTACCTTAGTCTAATGCGACTTACGAGGTGATTCCAGGGTGGAGTCTGGGTCATAAGGAGCGACAGTAGTGGGACGAAAACCATCCGACTCGTAAAGGTTGGATGACAGCTTCATACCGATGAGGAGGCTATGTGGGAGCTGGAAGATACTATCCGAGCTCGATAGTCTCATCTGGTCACTTGAGGAAGGTATGTGGCCCTTTCGAAAACTTGCTTGAAGTAAATTTTTGCAGGTTAGTACGAAATTTGGGGACCAAATTTTTATAAATGGGGGAGAATGTAAAATACCGGGAAAAAAATTAAAATAAAATAAAATTCCTCGTTAATTGATAAATCATATTGTGGAATTTTTCAGGAATTTTTAGAAATTTTTTTGGATTTAAACGGAAGTTTTATGGATATTTTTATGGGGATAAAGCAGATAGGCTTTTGTAAAGCCTGTTTAGACGATCAACTAAGAATTAATAGATTTAATTAAAAACCTTTATAATCCTTCCATTTTCCCTGATTTCCCGATAAAGCCGTTCCCTTCCCCTTCCGCGATTCCCCTCCTCTCCCGATTTCTTCGCAGCAACTTTCTCCTCGCGACCGGCGGTGTGAGGAAGCTTCGTCGATCTCCACCAATCGTCGGCCTTTCTCGAAGAGATCTCGAGACCGAGAAGGAGAATCAGCCGTCTCCTCGCCGCCGCTCGTTGCACAAGCCACGCGAGCGATTCCATCGATCTCTCCCATCCCAACCCGTCGGCCTCCTCGCATAAGCAATTCAACGACCTCGCCGTCCATAGCCGCGATGTCCTCTCCCGATCACAGATCGCCGATGGAGTTTAACGTCGGTGTCTTCTCTTCGCTCATCATCGCCTCTGATCAGTCATTGCCGGCCGACCTCCAGATGATGCAAGCCCCAAGCCAGCCGCGAGCTCTCCATCGGACCCGGGGACAGGCCACTGCAATGTCGTGCGCGACCTTCATCGCCGACATCTTCTCCTTCCCCCAATCTCACGAATGCCACTTCTTCTACCCTCTGTCTTCTCGGCCTCTGTGCTGTGGCCGACGCCTCTTGGTGGGAAAAAAATCGACCGAAGGGGAA
Source organism: Wurfbainia villosa (assembly GCA_025175895.1). Classification (NCBI taxonomy): domain Eukaryota; kingdom Viridiplantae; phylum Streptophyta; class Magnoliopsida; order Zingiberales; family Zingiberaceae; genus Wurfbainia; species Wurfbainia villosa. Next base: position 45,885,242 of record CM046007.1, on the reverse strand, counting down.
GGAGGTCGATGCCCTTGCTTTTCCGTGATCTAGCAATTGTCGACGGTGCCGTCGGGTGGGAGAGCCTGCGGGAGTGAAGGGCTCGACAGTGACTTCGTTATGTTAGATTTTGGGGGCTTCCCTTCTAGCCGAGTTTCGTCGGAGCGAGGTAAGAACCAAATTTGCCTTACCTTGGACGAGATTTTGGTGCTACAGTGGTTTTCGGTTGCTAAAATCCCTCTATGAATTGAGCAAGTTTTGGGCCGGTGAACTGAGGATGGGTGGAATAGATGGCTGCCGGTGAAGTTGTGACCCGTAAGCTCCGTTCTCCTTTGTTGTTTCATATGTAATTGCTGTAATGATCTATGATGTGTCGATGTTGTTGAGATTACAATGGTTTCTATTCATGGATCATCGTGTGTGGCTGTTGGGAGTGGGATCCGTTAGATTATGTACCGTTTAGTGTTGCTGTGATGGTTTCAGTTGATGTTGGAGTTGTAATTGTGGTGTGGTTGTTGTGTTGTTATGCCGGCTGTGAAGTCCAATTGATGATTGGTTGATCCGATTGTAGTGGGAGTGATGTTCAGATGAGCAATAGTGTGTGATATGAATGTTCTTGAGGTTGCTAACCATAATGGTTGTGTTGCTGTAAATGATGGAGTGTTGGTAAGATGTAGGCATGAGATGTTTCTGAGTATTGATGTTTTGTTATGGAGAGTTGGTTGGGTGTATCGGCCGAGGATGAATGTAGATATGAGGTTACGAGAGGTGTGTGCTCGAGTTCCTAACTCGCAGACAAGGAAAGGTTGTGAACATAGGAACGACGTGGTAATTAAGTTGTGTATTTGTCGTATACTTGCACTTAATCATAATGTTTGATATGTACAGGACATGGATACGAGGCAGGCTCGCGGATGCAAAGACAATCAGCATGAGCTACGTATCAAGTGGGTAATTTCCTACCTGGTCCGGGTAGATGTATTGCATTCAGATTTAGTCATTGATATGAGCATGTTAGGTGTTCATATTACCTTGACCCTGCCCTTATTATCGTATGCTTGAACTTATCGTTGGATTTATTTATGCTCAATTGTTGATATCACATATACCCTATCATGATTTAGGAGTTATAGATGTGATGTAAATTGGCTTAGATGATTAGTAGGGTGTAAATGTCAGTACGGGAGATGACCCAAATTAAAAATTGGGAAAAAGGTCATCTATGGGTAGGTAATGTCCTAAATGTAGGATTTATATCCAATACCCGTATGTTGCATACTGTTACCAACCATGAGTTGTGTAATGGTTAAGTGAAGGGTGATTAGTATGTCGCTGCGGACCGGTGGTCCCAACTGGATATGATTAGTCGAGTATGACTCTCTATCGGATAGAGAGTGTTAGTAATATATGAGAGATGTCCTAAGGCAATCGCCTTATGTATGAACCATTTATATGATAAATGAAGATTCACTATTTGAGTATGCATGTTTTATGTATTTGATTGGATCTTAAACTCATTTACTGAATGTCCACGATACGATTCACAGCATGAGAGAATTTGTGATTGGATCACAACTAGTGAGTATCTCTACATGTGTAATTGTGATGTATCGGAATTATCCCTAGTCGATGAATTGATGAATCTGGACACCATCAATTCTGTTGAGACTAGCACGAGGTATACTCCTTGGTGTATCCAAGCAGCTGATTCTCACTGGCTGGAGACATAGTGATGTCCGGAGTTAATCGTGGATGCTAGTTATGGTAACTAGTTCATTGGAGTGACATAGTAAGACTTCATATGGTTCTCTGCATATATAGATATGTCAATGAAGTTCTTCTTGTGGCTTAAGTGCGATGTTCCTTTGACTTGCGGTATTCAAGTCATCTTGATCATGGAGACTTATGCTTTGACATCTTAAGCAAACATCTCTAAGGAGATGTGGACCCGGGATGATTGGGTATAAGTCGAAGTGATCGAAGGTGTTTGAATAGCCAATAAAGGATTCACCACTCCTTGCGAGGAGATGTATACCCATGGCCTCTCGTCGGATTGTTACTAAAGTCTTTGGCCAAAGCATTACATGTTTAGAGTAAGGTACTCTTCAATACATGTGGAGTAACTAGAATCCGTGGGGACGAGAAATGATACTTGGGCTAGGTGTGGCGTGAGTCGACCTAGTGGGAAGGTGACACAATAGACCATGTCCTGAACCAAGTGGGTATAAGATGAGTGAAGGGAATGGGGCACGATTCATTCGAGCTACTGAAGGGTTTCAGAAATAGTTCTGGATCAACCGTTGATCTTTTCGGTTAATTGGGGATCATAATGTACTACTAGGTGCCACTCATGATCGTTCTATAATTAATGGTTAATTATAGACGGCCAACATAAACCGAGAACCTATTTGGTCACACGCACAACGAGTGTCATCCAAAGGATTTAAAACGAGCTTGAGAATGGGATTCTCAGACCGAGAGAAACTATGTTTGGTTGGACCAAACATAAAGCGAGCATGAAATTGTTTCAGTCGCAATGGAAGCGTGGATGGGCAGTGTCTTATGAAGACATAATGGATGGACCAAAATGGTTTGGTTCTAATCCAATGGATGAGAATAAACCAAAGGGTTTGGTTTATATTAAACGAATGAACCAAAGGTTGGTTAGGTTCGTTTTAACTTAAAATAAACCATCATGGTTTGGTTTATTTTAACTTATCTTAATGGAGCGGGTTAACGGGCTTTATGGATATGATCCATTAACCATTAAGAGAATTAGTTCTCTATAAAAGTGGGCTTAAGGGATTGTTAAACCCTAACTAATCCAAAATCAAAACCCTAGCCTCCAAGGAGTTGCCGCCCAACCTGGTTGTGCCGCCCAGCTTGATTGTGCTGCCGTCTAGCTCCTTGCCGGCGACCAAGCTTCAGCCGGTGAACCTCCGGCGACCCTCCGGTGATCTCCTATAGGTTTGGCATCAAGGTGAGGCTTTTCTCTCCTTGTTTTGGCCGGCGCCTACTCCTCCACCAAGCTGTCCAGTTTTCTGGACAGCTTCTCCTCCTCTCGTCGGAGCGTCGTTTGTACGACGGTTAGTGCTCCGACAGCGGCTAACTTACCGGGGATTTGATCTCCGGTAATCCTCTGAGGTGGAGGACGAAGGATTCGTCAAAAGGTTGACGAATACCTCTCCGGAGAAGCGAGTTTTGAGAACTCGTTTTGGATCCGAATTTGGATTCGGATCGTGATCATCTCTCGATCACGTCGTCTTCAACACGAGGCTAGTAACCCGTACGAAGACGAAGCTCGTGACTTAGCGAAGTCATCCCGAGGAGCTCGGCGTGGATACGGATAGAGACGATTCTTACGAGGATCGTTCCGGTTGATGCCGTTCCTGCTACACGTCATACGGAAGGTATAACGTAGTTTAATTTCCTTTTATTGCAATTTTAATTTACGGTTATGTCTACACTTGTTGTAATAGCATGCGTGTGTTGTGTGTGTTGTAATAAATAGGAGTATTTATTATTTTTATTGCTTCCGCTGTGCTCATGTTTACGAAACTTGATCGAACACACACACGCCGCGGTGCCGGAAACCCAACAGTGGTATCAGAGCCCAGGTTGTGTTTCGACATAATCGTAAAAATGGTTTTGCGATAGTCATAATGTATTTCTGGAAGTTTTCTAAATTTTGGAAATTTAGAAGTATTTATGGAAATTTTTCAATTTTGGAAAGTCTAGAAGTATTTATGGAAATCTTCCACTTTTGGAAAGTTGGAAGTATTTATGGAAATTTATATTTTCCATAAATAAAATATTTGATTAGATTCTGGAAATTTGTTTCCTAATTTAATCATGATTTGATTTGGGAAATCAAATCTTAAAATATTTAATTTCCATAAGTAGTTTTAAAGATTTAGGAAATTGGTTTCCTAAATAGATTTTCCTTAATCAAATAATTCCATGAATAAAATATGTGATTAGATTTGGAAATTTGTTTCCTAATTTAATTATGATTTGATTTGGAGAATCAAATCTTAAACATATTTTATTTCCATAAATAGTTATGACTGATAAGGAAATTATATATATGACATAATTGTATGCCATGTAATTGCATTAGATGCATAACATTATGCCATGCGTGTCGTGACATGTAGATGTATGCCATGTATGCCATGCCATGTAGATAATAGTTATTTGCATGCAAAGAGGATGAGACATAAAAACCCTTAATCAATATTAAAGCCTACACCTTCCATTAATATGGTTAGAACCAGAGTTCTGTTTCTTGTTTGGGTTGTTGGGCTCTCTCCAAGCCCGGCTCGAACCTGAATATGTTCAAACCATGGAATAGTTTAATACTAATATGGTAAGAGTCAGAGGTCAATCGTTAGCTTTGGTTGTTGGACTCTCTCCAAGCTGGGCTAATTGGTTGAATGCGCTCTAACCATATTAAAACTATGTCCTGATTAATGGGTTGGCTTTAACCTGGAGCATCGGTTTGTTGGACTCTCTCCAAGGTCGATGTAAAGGGAGGTGAAGTTGGGTGCTATGCATATGATGCATACTTGTTAATGTGTTAACAACCCGATGTATGTGTGAACATTCAATTAGTTGATAGCACATTGTGATAGTTGCATATACGTGATATGCAATCGGTATAGATGATACCTACCGTCGTAGTTATGAATGGCTTGTTGGACTCTCTCCAAGGTTGTTCATAACTATGATGGATATCAGCCCATTCGGAGATGGACCTACAATCTCCCGAAGTGATTTTGGGGTTTTTGAAATTCGAAAAATGAATGTGATTAATAAATGTATATTGATGCATTTTAAAATCATCTTTCTCATATATGCTCATTTTGTATTTCTAAGTTAATATATTGATCATGATGTGTTTGAATTTGCGTTCCATTTTGGATTCAAATAAATTATGGCGAACTTCTTGGGTGGCTTAGAAACTTGAGAATTGTTCTCAAGGTGAAAAGCTTGTGTATGTCCTCGGCGCCTCTTCATAAATCTAGTGACGATGCAACTTTGGACCAATTGTTGGCCTATCAGAAACATGTGAGTGATTCTGAACAAATGAGTTGCATCATGCTAGCCATGATGGAACCCAAGCTACGAAAACAACATGAGCATATGGATGCTCATATCGTAGTCCTTCATCTTTGTGAGTTGGTTGATGAGCAAGTGAGATTCGAAAGGTTCGAAGTCTCAAAGCTCCTCTTCACCTCTGAGATGCTAGGAGGTTCATCTGTGTATCTTTGCTCAATATGTTGAAGGCTGTGGAGTCTTACGAGAAGCATGACCGAGGGATGTCTTTGTTAGTTGATTCCTCGAAGAAAGGTTCTAAGAGGAAGTCAAAGGAATGAAGAGAAGAGAAGGGCTAAGAAGGTAGAACTAGCACAAAAGGAAACTTGCCATCATTATGGCAAGGAGAGCCATTTGCGAAGAAAGTGCAAGATTTATCTTGAGTCTGTGAAGAAGGATAAGGCATCGGATGCCCCATCTTCTTCAGAAATCTTCTTTATTGATTGTCAATCTATTTCCTTAGACACTTGGGTATTGGATACTGGGTGTGGCTCACATATATGTAATGACATACATGGGCTAAGGAATAGAAGAAGACTCGTCAAGGGAGAGTCAAATTTACGTGTTGGGAATGAAGCAAAGGTTGCTGCACTCGCCATCGGAACGTATTTGTTGAAACTCCCTGCAGGACTTGTCTTAGAACTGGACAATTGCTTTTATATTCCTTCGTTGATAAAGAACATCATTTCTATTTCTTGTTTAAATAGAAATGGTTTCCATTTGACGTTTAGTAACAATTGTTGTTACATAACTTTGAATGGGGTTCTTTATGGGACTGAAACTTTAAGCAATGGTGTTTATACGTTGGACGTATCCAGTGACATTTGCAATATCGAAGCGAGCAACAAGCATGCTCGAAAGGATAATCAAATAGACTCCTACATGTGGCATTGTCATCTTGGCCATGTAAGCAAGAAACGCATGTCCGAATTACACCGATGTGGAATTCTGGAATCGTTTGAATTGGATTCATACGATACATGCGAATCATGCTTAAAAGGCAAGATGACTAAGTTACCTTTTACTGGAAAAGGTGAACGAGTGGGAGAGTTACTAGGTTTAGTACATACTGATGTATGTGGACCTATGTCAACTCAAGCATTAGGAGGCTATAGCTACTTCATTACCTTCACCGATGATCACTCACGGTTTGGGTATGTGTTCTTGATGAAACACAAGTCTGAAGCCTTTGAAAGGTTCAAAGAATTCAGAAATGAAGTAGAGAAACAACATGACAAAAGTATTAAAATACTGATCGGATCGAGGTGGTGAATACTTAAGTCAAGAGTTTTTGATTATCTAAGAGACAATGGCATATTGTCTCAATGGACTCCGCCTATACACCACAAAGATAATGGTGTATCCGAGAGGCGTAATCGACCTTGTTGGACATGGTCGTCAATGATGAATCATGCGACTCTTCCCAAGTCCTTTGGGGTTATGCACTTCGCATACCGCTTTGTTAAATGTAATGCCTACCAAGGTAGTCTCAACTACTCCATATGAGATATGGAATGGTAAGAAACCTCATGTATCTTACTTGAAGATATGGGGTTGTCCTCGCTTATGTGAAGCGGATCAGACGCATAAATCGATGCTAAGTCCGATAAATGTCTATTTATTGATACCCTAAGGAAACAAGGGGTTACTAATTCTATCATCCTGTGGAACAAAAGGTGTTTGTTTCAAGGCATGCCGTGTTTTCTAGAGAAAGAGTTTCTCTTGCAAGAAAATAGGGGAGTGTCGCCGAGCTTGAGGAGGCTCGAGAGACTCAAATAGACATTAGATGAGATACCGTGAAGCACAACACCGACAACTCATAGTGATGAGCAATCTACCGACTTATTGTAACACCACATCTTCAGATCCGTAGAACACGCAATATTCCCGAGAGATATGGATTTCTCGTAGTTTAATCGAACGACGGTTACTCATTGATGATGAGGAGCCTACCAGCTTATGAAGAAGGGCCGACAAGTTCGTAGAAGGATAAGTGGCTTGGTGCCATGAAGTCGAAATGGATTCCATGTACGAAACCAAGTTCGAACTCGTCGAATTCCACCAAGGCATAAAGCCTATAGGGTGCAAGTGGGTTTTCAAGAAGAAAACCGACATGGATGGTAATGTGATTACCTATAAGGCTAGATTGGTGGCGAAAGGATATCGTCAAAAGCAAGGTGTTGATTATGACGAAACCTATTCCCAGTAGCTATGCTTAAATCCATTCGATGCTCCCGCCATAAGCGCTCATTATGATTATGAGATATGGCAGATGGATGTGAAAACAAGCTTTCCTTAATGGAAACTTGCTCGAGGACGGTATATGATACACCGAGGGTTTCACATCGCTGATAAAACCAAGGTATGCAAATCATGACGATCCATTTATGGATCAAGCAAGCATCCAGAGTCGGAATATCCGCTTTGATGAGACGATCAAAAGTTTGATTTCTCACAAAATCCGCACGAACCTTGTGTGTACAAGAAGGTTAGTGGGAGGCAAATGTTCCTAGTATTGTATGTCGATGACATATTACTTATAGGAAACGATGTGTCAATCTTACAATACCTAAGGTTTGGTTATCCAAGACATTCTCCATGAAAGACGGGAGAAGCAACCTACATCCTGGGATTAAGATCTATAGAGATAGATCAAACGGTTGCTTGGTCTTTCGCAGCCTACATATATAGACCGAAAAGCAAAGAGGTTTAGCATGTCTAATCCAAGAAAGGTTATCACCCATCGCATGGGGTACACCTTTCAAGTCTATGTGTCCGCGCACGTAAGACGAGAGGATTTGCATGAGTAAGATTCCCTATGCATCCGCAATAGGATCTATCATGTATGCTATGTTATGTACGAGGCCCGATGTATCGTGATGCTCGAGTGTCACGAGCAGATACCACCGATCCAGAATGGATCATTGTGTCATAAGACGATCCTTAAGTACTTGAGAAGAACCAAGGATGTTCCTAATATACGGAGAAGGGTACATGGTGATACGGGTATGATACCCGCATGCATAAGGATGATTCCATGTCTTCTGGGTATGTATTCACCGAATGGAGGCGCAATAAGTTGGAAAGGTTCCAAGCTTGACACTATAGCGGATTCTCGCCACTAAGGCGTAATACATTGCAGCTTTTGGGAAGCAAAAAAGCTTGATGTTGATCAAGTTCATCATCTGAACTTGATGTGGTCTCATCAACTCCAAACAACTTAGCGGATCATCGTAATGTATCGTCAATCTCGAGGGTCATGTTAGCTATGGTATCGATACCTGATTGGCATTAAGGGCCTCATGTTAGTAATATATGAGAGATGTCCTAAGGCAATCGCTTTATGTATGAAATCCATTTATATGATAAAATGAAGATTCACTATTTGAGTATACATGTTTTATGTATTTGATTGATCTTAAACTCATTTATCAATGTCCACGATACGATTCACAAAGATGAGAGAATTTGTGATTGGATCACAACTAGTGAGTATCTCTACATGTGTAATTGTGATGTATCGGAATTATCCTAGTCGATGAATCGATGGAATCTGACACCATCAATTCGCCGAGACTAGCACGAGGTATACTCCTTGGTGTATCCAAGCACCGATTCTCACCGGCCGAGAGACATAGTGATGTCCGAGTTAATCGTGGATGCTAGTTATGGTAACTAGTTCATTGGAGTGACCACCGTAAGACTTCATATGGTTCTCTCGCATATATAGATATGTCAATGAAGTTCTTATCGGGCTTAAGTGCGATGTTCCTTCGACTTGCGGTATTCAAGTCATCTTGATCATGGAGACTTATGCTTTGACATCTTAAGCAAACATCTCTAAGGAGATGTGGACCCGGATGATTGGGTATAAGTCAAGTGATCAAGGTGTTTGAATAGCCTATAAAGGATTCACCACTCCTTGCGAGGAGATGTATACCCATGGCCTCTCGTCGGATTGTTACTAAAGTCTTTGGCCAAAGCATTACATGTTTAGAGTAAGGTACTCTTCGATACATGTGGAGTAACTAGAACTGTGAGGACGAGGAAATGATACTGGCTAGGTGTGACGAGTCACCTAGTGGGGATCGACACAATAGACCATGTCCTCAACCAAGTGGGTATAAGATGAGTGAAGGGAATGGGGCACGATTCATTCAAGCATCAAGGGTTTCGTAAATAGTTCTCGATCAACCGCTGATCTTTTCTGCTAATTGGGGATCATGATGTACTACTAGGTGCCACTCATGATCGCTCTATAATTAATGGTTAATTATAGACGGCCAACATAAACCGAGAACCTATTTGGTCACACGACAACGAGTGTAATCCAAAGGATTTAAAACGAGCTTGAGAATGGATTCATCGAGAGAAACTAGGTTTGGTTGGACCAAACATAAAGCGAGCATGAAATTGTTTCAAATGCAATGGAAGCGTGGATGGGCAAAGTGGTCTTATGAAGACATAATGGATGGACCAAAATGGTTTGGTTCTAATCCAATGGATGAGAATAAACCAAAGGGTTTGGTTTATATTAAACGAATGAACCAAAGGTTGGTTCGGTTCGTTTTAACTTAAAACAAAGCATCATGGTTTGGTTTATTTTAACTTATCTTAATGGAGCGGGTTAACGGGCTTTATGGATATGATCCATTAACCATTAAGAGAATTAGTTCTCTATAAAAGTGGGCTTAAGGGATTGTTAAACCCTAACTAATCAAAAATCAAAACCCTAGCCTCCAAGGAGTTGCCGCCCAACCTGGTTGTGCTGCCCAACCTCCTTGCCGCCCAGCTTGATTGTGCTGCCGTCTAGCTCCTTGCCGGCGACCAAGCTTCAGCCGGTGAACCTCCGGCGACCCTCCGGTGATCTCCTATAGGTTTGGCATCAAGGTGAGGCTTTTCTCTCCTTGTTTTGGCCGGCGCCTACTCCTCCACCAAGCTGTCCAGTTTTCTGGACAGCTTCTCCTCCTCGTCGGGCGTCGTTTGGGCGGCGGTTAGTGCTCGACAGCGGCTAACTTACGGGGATTTGATCTCCGGTAATCCTCTGAGGTGGAGGGCGAAGGATTCGTCAAGCGGTTGGCGAATACCTCCGGAGAAGCGAGTTTTGAGAACTCGTTTTGGATCCGAATTTGGATTCGGATCGTGATCATCTCTCGATCACGTCGTCTTCAACACGAGGCTAGTAACCCGTACGAAGACGAAGCTCGTGACTTAGCGAAGTCATCCCGAGGAGCTCGGCGTGGATACGGATAGAGACGATTCTTACGAGGATCGTTCCGGTTGATACCGTTCCCGCTACACGTCATACGGAAGGTATAACGTAGTTTAATTTCCTTTTATTGCAATTTTAATTTACGGTTATGTCTACACTTGTTGTAATAGCATGCGTGTGTTGTGTGTGTTGTAATAAATAGGAGTATTTATTATTTTTATTGCTTCCGCTGTGCTCATGTTTACGAAACATGATCGAACACACACACGCCGCGGTGCCGGAAACCCAACAGAGAGTGCGTCGATCAGTTGAGTACGACTCTCTATTGGAGAGAGAGTTATGATCAGTCGAGTACGACTCTCTACAGGATAGAGAGTGCGTCGATCAGTTGAGTATGACTCTCTATTGGAGAGAGAGTTATGATTAGTCGAGTACGACTCTCTACAGGAAAGAGAGTGCGTCGATCAGTTGAGTACGACTCTCTATTGGAGAGAGAGTTATGATCAGTCGAGTATGACTCTCTACAGGATAGAGAGTCCGTCGATCTGTTGAGTACAACTCTCTACAGGATAGAGAGTATTGATTAGATGGGTATGACTCTTTGCTGAACAGAGAGTCTGTGGTAGATGGTTGTACGTGTGACAGCATACACATGTCATTTGCATGCATTCTGACGACATAGTCTCCCTTGGGGTTGAGAGAGTCGTCAGTCATCTTGCCTCCCAGAGCACTCCCCGAGGAGTAACTGGTGTGAGGGCAGAGCATCTGTTGTGCTGCACTCTACCACTATAGATGGTGGTAGTTAGAGTTGCGTGCAGTTGTCCTGGGTGCGTGGTACTCGACCACTCATTGGTAGTGTTAGTCGGAGTGGCCAGCAGCAGGGACCCCCGTTGTGTAGCGAGCTCTTTACGCTCATATGCTACTTGATCATACTGCCCACTCGGCCACTCTATAGCAGTGGTTGGTGTGAGTTGGGACAGTTGTCATGTCGTGCCACCTAGGCCACACTGGGGTCGTGGTAGCAAGTAGGGGTGAGCAGGCATGACCATGCATGCTGCATTGCCGTATCTGATGACACTTTGCATATTACCATATATAGATACATATATGTATGTATATATATATATGGATGGTTGAGATTAATATATATATAGATACAGTCTATATATATATGCTTATTGTGATGTTGCACTTGATTGTATTATGCTTGCTGCATTTGATTGTACATCATATTCATGCATGCTTCCTGCATATGTTATACGGTTGTGTCGGGTACTGGTATATGTGTTGGACAGACCATTAGATACCTTGACCTGTAGCTAGAGTATATTGTGAGTTGATCTACTCTTCCTGTTATATATATATATATATATGTTGGATATATGTTCAGGTTGGATCAGAGTAGCGTAGCAGACTTCAGGTATGTCTGCATTTTTATGTTGTTTATTTGGTTAGACGGTATATGCTTGTATTTATATACTATGCTGATATACCTGTTGTACCTCTAGAGTATGTTGTTGAAAATACATGTGATATGACATATATACATGTTTTTCTATTACCTGCTGAGTTTTACTCACCACCCCCTATGGACCCTAGGCTTTTCTGTCGCCTAGGTAACAGGTAGAAGACTTCGTGACAGCTTGGAGCACTGCTGGCTGACATCTCATCTCACCTCCGAGGCTCCCATGTTGGTTTTGGGCTTTGCGTCCGTCGTGTATTGTATTTGGAGTTTTTGTAGTGTACTGTGTTGTGGACTTGTAGATCTGGATTTTGTCCATATACTGAATGTGGTTGTGGTGTGTTAGTCATACCGGTATGCATGATGTGGATGTATTGTATATGTGGGGTTATGGGTATGTCGTTGTATTAGTTTCCGTTGTATTTCGTTATGTTGTTGTGTTTTTATTTGTTATGTTATTGTTATTGTGGTCCTACGGTCCTTGTATTAACCCGAAATGTTGCCACGTACAAGGGAGGTGTCGTCGGTTTGATTTTTGGCTCGGCATGCTCTCGGGGCATGACAATTATTGGTGCAACAATGCTCCAATCATTTATGTATTTTGATGTTTGTATAATCATTTAAGTTAGAAAATATTTGTGATCTAATTATGAATGTGTTAAGTGACAGGAAAAGAGAAGTCTAAGTGTGAATGTTGGCAAAGAAAGTCCAAGGGAAGGTCTTGGCAGCATAAGTCTAAGCATGTAGTCTTGGCAGCATAAAGTCCAAGCGGACCTTGGCAAAGGAAGTCCAAAGGCAAGATCTTGGTAGCGTAAGTCCAAGCATGTAGTCTTGGCGATGTAAAGTCCAAGCGGACTGATGTGAACAAAACATATAGGATTTTAGGAGTAGTTTTCGCTCACATCTCATTACATTTTATGTTTGTTTCATGCATATTTTACTTTGTTTTGCATGAATTTTCTATTTTCTGGTTCGGTGATATGCTCTTTATACTTTTATGTGCAAGATAGCATTTCATGGGAAAAATGGCGCACTTTCGGAGTAAAAGAAGGACATTTTACAGCTGGATGCAGAAGGGGACACGACCAGGGCGTGTGGCTACACACGACCATATCCAATTATGGAATTTGGCCACCACAGCGCCACACACGACCTGACTGTGTGGAAACACATGGCCATGTGGCACTGTGTGATTCCGATGCGAGTCGGTTAGTTTCCAAGTTTTAGAGAGATCCAGACTGATGTCTCTATAAAGGAGGCTACAGCCAAACCCTATGGGGAGGCACGACGACCGAGATGACACTCCGACACCCTAAAAAGCTTCAGGAACTCGCAACGAGGAGGAAGAAAGTCATCGGAGATACAAATTCTGCACTTCAACGCCGGAGAGAAGAGTCACATCACATTATAAATTCTTTTCTTTACATAATTTCCATTGTTTATATGAACATGATCATTCTTTGTGTTTCTCCTCTCTTATTTATGGAGTAGACTCTTCGATTCTAGGACTAGGGAGTAGTTTGTATTGAGTTAGACCATGTTGGTTCAAATATCTTTTCGTTCTTGAATTTATTTTTGCAATTGGCATTTGGTTTAGAGCTATAACTATTGTTTTGGTTTTCTATCTACTGTGCTAGCCGATATGAGGGGTGACAACCCTCGTATCTAAGATTTAGGAGAATTAAGGAGGAACCTAGGGGTTGGCCTCATCTCCTGTAACCGTGGGTAGAAGGATACGATAGAGTAGGAAACACGTCCCATTTTCGACTCGTCGCAGGGATCGATTCAGCATCCTCATACCGACTATCCTATCCTAAGTCCAGGGGTCAACCTGGTAATGGCAGAGATAGCTTCCGATAGATGCGAAGGCTCATCGGGGGAGTGTATGATGTCCTTTCCACAAAACCATAGTTAGAAATCTAGACAAAACCCAATTGACAACGTGTTTTGCAACGAAATCGAAATCCTAGAATCCCTTCCAAAGACTTACAACTAGTTTTTTTCTTCTTCCGTGTGACATCGTATTGAGTTGGGACCACCATCAACCATCGCAATCACAACCCTTAGATCTGAATTCCGAACAATAACCTCCACTTACCAAATCGGTACTCGAATCTTAGTCCCTGTGGGATCAATAATCTATTTATTACTTGACGACATCCATGCACTTGCAGGCGTTGAGCGCAAGTGTGCGCTTCGAGTCCTTGACGGTCTCTATCGCAAGATTTGAGGTCGCATTCGTGTGCATCAAGTTTTTGGCACCGTTGCTGGGGACTGATTGATTCGATATCAAATCAAGAAGCGGATAATTGGATCGGACTTAAGGTAGATTTATTTACTTGCTTTACTTTTATTTCTTTCGTTTATTTTTATTTACTTCAGTTTTATATTTTTAATATATAGAGTAAGTTTAGATTTATTTCAGTAATTACGTTGCATTAACCTTTAGTTAAATTTTCTGCATTTGATTTAGTATTAGTTTAGGCTATTTTCAATTTTGATTAAGTATTAGGTAATACTCCTAATTTTGTGGCTCGGTTCCTCGTATACTTAGAAGTCTAAGATCGGGAGACCTGATTCCGATCGATCTAGAAATTTAACGAACCTATCATCGCCGAAAAGCTTAAGAGAAGAGAATGGAGGACCAAGCTGCATCCGAGGTGAATATAGGTAGCCGACCTTTGCGGGATTATGCAACCCCTAGTGCTAGAGGATTTAGGTCGAGTATAGTCGGACCATCCATTTTGGCAAACAACTTTGAGCTGAAACCGTCACTCATACACATTGTCCAGCAGAGTCAATTTGGGGGAGCTGCGACTAAAGACCCAAACTGGCACCTGGAGACAATTTTGAAAATCTGCTTAATAATGAAGATTAATGGAGTCCTTGCAGACGTGATCTGCCTGAGCCTATTCCCGTTCTCATTCTGGGATAAGGCTAAGGCATGACTTCACTCCCTGCCTTCAGGAAGCATTATTACCTGGGAGCAATGTGAGCAGTAGTTATTAAATAAATACTTCCCACCTAGCAAGACTGCTCACATGCGCCATCTAATAACGAGCTACCGTCAGAAGGAAGGGGAGTCCCTATTTGAAGCCTGGGATCACTACAAAGGGCTACTCTACCAATGCCCCCACCATGCACTGGAAAGGTGGCTGGTGATCAACATCTTCTATAATGGGATCATGTACACCACAAAGATGTCCCTCGATTCTGCCGCAGGAGGAGCAATTATGAACAAGACTATCGAGGAAGCGGAAAAGCTAATAGAAGAGGTGGATTGATCGAAAGATTTTAATTGTCTCAATACCGTTCCAAAATTATTTACCGAACTCCCTAACTACACTAATGCAGTATAGGAATGACTTGGATCGTCTCCCAATGAACATAATGGTTGGACATTTATTTTTAAACAGAAGTAAACACTAGGGGTTCTTATAACTTATCAAAACAATTATTTGCAGCTATCCTAATGCAAGAATGATTCAACCCTGCACCGCACTGTCACTATACGATACAATGACCAAACAATTCTGGTAAATAGACATGGAAATTAAATCTGCAAGAAGTAAATCTAACTACCAATTAACAATTACCAAGTAACTATCCTAATGTGCAAAAGAAAGTAATCACGCACCACACTGTCACTATATGGTACAATGATCAAAGAGTAACTAAACAAATGTGAATAATTCAACCAAGCACCGCACCGTCACTATACGACGCAATGGTCAAACAGTCACTAAAAACTAAACTAACAACCTAAAACAATTCAACCAAGTACCGCACTATCACTATATGGCACAGTGGTCGAAGATTAACTGAAAGCTAAATGCAAGAAAAGTAAGCAATTCAACCAAGCACCGCACTGTAACTATACGTTACACTGGCCAAATGTAAATGAAAACTAAACTAACAACTAATGTAATTCAACCAAGCATTGCACTGTCACCATACGGTACACAGGTCGAATGTAAATGAAAATTGGGAAGAACACTAACACTACAGGAAACAAATTTAACCGCTTGGTAAACATTGTAAATGATTAACAAGACTAACTAAACTATCAAAACAAATTGCCACAAGCACACCATACCACACAAATGAAATACGACTAAAACACCATTGAAACAAAACTTAACACTGAAGAATCAATACCGAAACAATATTGAAAAAAATAGTGAAATAGTAGTGAGTCAACAATGTAAAAAATAAGTGAAACAACAGAGTAAAACAATGAAACAAAAGTGTAAAAATTAACCAACAGTTATCCACAAACACTAGAAAAGAACAACCCTCTCCGGTGACTCACGACAGTGTCGAACAACTCCTACGACTTCAGTGTACGAATCTCTCGTCAGAATCTGGCGAAAGATGGATAGATAATGATAGTTCACAGCTCCAATGGTGGACTTCGGGACTGCCATGACCTCAGTAGTAAATGGTTGGCTTTGCGGAGATGAAGCGATGCGAATCACGACCGCTAATGTTGAAGGAATTGAGGCTGTGAATGGGTACTGATCATCACCAACTACTGGAAATGGAATTTCTACCTAAATCGGAAGAAGTACAACCATCATAATCTGGAAATCAATGCTGCCATGACCACGACAGTAGTAGGTCACCGCTAGCCTTCTGCGACCACATCCAGCTAGGGTAGCTCAGCTCCGGTGGTGAGGCATCGTAGAAGCGTCGGTGAAGATGGACGAACCCAACGCTGCTCAGTCGATGGAACTGCCGCTGCCCAACTTCAGCCGCTAGCTCCGCCGGACCAAAGGAAGGAAAAGACGCTGGATGGAATTGAATCAGGGAAAACCTCTAGAGTCACCGAAATCATCGCTGGAAATGTTGGAGTGGATCTCTGTCGCTGTACTCGCGAGGAAGAAGAAGACGCCACACTGTTCTGTTCTCTATCGCGCGATGAGAAAATGTCGACTTTTAAGATGGATTTTCCTCAGCCACTTGATCGTGCCATTTCTAATCTCAACCACCCATTTAGATCTAGAGTTCAATAACTCCAATTAATCTTCCCTAAGTGGCTGATCAACCAATCCAACGGCTGCTATCGATTTGATCCAGATCGACGACTGTGATTGCTCCAATTATGCTCTTTTCATGTTCCCTATAAAATCACATTCAACATGTGAAAAATAATACTGAAATTATAGGGATTAAACAATTAATTACAAATAGATCCAATATGTAAAAACATACTAAATAACGCTAATTACCGTATCAAAGAGCCTAAAATATCCGATCTGTAAGTAAAAATGACACAATAAAAATGCAACTATCAAATTCCCCCACACTTATTTTTGCACGTCCTGAGCAATAATAAAAACAAAGAAACACTGACTCCCTAACTAATTCCCCAAACAATACCCAGATCAATAATTCAGAGGCAGAAAAAAATAAGTTACTTAGGATCACAAAATCGATTCGGATCCCGGGTAATCAAAAGATTCGACTCCTACAACAGTCAACATGTATGATGATTTACAGTCAAATCAAATCTACCAAGCTTGATACAAAACCTCCCAAAACGAATAATTGCACTAATGCTCACATAATAAACGTAGGAGTGGGGCGTCTTCAAAACAACATGTAAACTTGTACTATCATAAGCTTGCTTATCGTCTACTTCTCTACTGCTATCAATACATCTGATGTGTGTAAGTCATGTTACATTTTGGGTATTCAATATGCATGCATTTCATCGCATTTTATGTTTTAGTCATATATTTTGTTATGTTTTAGTCAAGTTTAACATATTTTGGACAAAGAAACTGTTTTGGGTTAGTTTTCATGTTAACAGGGTGAAGTATCATGAGGTATCGATAATTATCGAGGCATATCAGAATAACATAGATGTGCCATCAGAGACACATCCGTGTTGAGCCTCCAGACCTCAACACACCCCGGGTGTGTTGGCTGACACGTCCACGCCAAAAGCCCGACACGCCCACGCCAAAAGCCCGACATGCCCATGCCCTCCATTGATATGGGCGTGTCGTCCTATTTCCAGACGCAGGCTTCTTTCCTTTTTTTTGCGTACAACATGGCTAAACCTAGGATTTCCGCCTTAATTGAAGATTTTATACCTTAATTGAAGACCAAGACAAGGCTATAAAAGAAGATGTATCCTAACCCTAGGAGGGGGGCGGCGGAATTCGAAGAAGGAGGACAAAGTCGACGGCGAAGTAAACAACACCATGGCGTTAAGGATTGTAATTTCTTTCTCTGGCAATACTGATTCATCTATGGAGTAGTGTCTTGTAATCTTAGGATGGGAGAGTAGCCCTTGACAATTTATGATGGTTGATTGAATCTCTTCTACTTGAATAGACATTTGTTTTGATTTGGTTTTTGATTCTTTTTGATAAATATAAGGAACCTTAGGGAAGTACCTAACAGTGAACCCAAGTTCCTGAAACCTAGATCCAAGCTAGGGATTAACTCCTATCAAGTATCGATAGCGTATCTATGAGGGCTTGCAGGAATCATTGATGATTCCTTAGCTGATTATAGTCCCGTGTGAAAAACTATCGTGAAAAGGAAATTTAGTCTCTAGAGGAACTCTTATGGACTTAATGGATCTATCAAATCCAATTTTTACCAAGTAACGGTAGTAAGACTAGGGAGGTTTACGGGGGTCTCGTGACAGGTCCCCTTAGCTGATTATGATCACCTACGCTCGAATACCGTGACAGGGAAATTGAGTTTGATAGGTACAATTGGCGTAGACCTCGAAAGGGGCCATTGATTTACCTTAGGACAGGTTCTATCGAAACAACTCTAAGGAGTAGGAGAGAATGTAATCACCTTATAAATCATCAATGCGGTGAAACCCATATCCTGAGATTCCCTTCAATTATTGACTTTTAGCTCGTTCTTCTCATTTGCTGTTCTTGACTGCTTAGTTTCTTCACATTGTTCACAAATTTGATTTGACTAGATAACTTGGTATCACAATCATTCGATAATTGACCCAATCTCTGTGGGATCGATATTTTTATTACTTGACGACAATCGTGCACTTGCAGAAATCGACACATCAACATCTCATACATGAATCAAAAGTATTTATCAAGAATCAAAATAAGATCAAAAGTAGATTGCAGATAAAGTATGCAAAGAGAAGTGCAAGATAAAGGTACAATGAATAGGGAACAATAGAAGAATTGGAGAAATAAACCTGATGAGTTGCTCTGTGAAATGCTCAGTAATCAGCAATATAGGAAGAGGCTAGGACAATTGAAACTTTAGAATTGGATTCAGGATCAAATGGCTCTATCCAACACATTGCAATTCCATTTGCCTGCATTACAATTGCACCTTTTTTTTTTCTCTTTTTCTCTTTTTTTTTTAACAAAAGAAACATCAATGGCGCCATTTTTTTTTGTGTGCAAAAATTAAGTACTAATCATAGGCAAATATATCTTAGGACCAATGACCTCTGAAAACTATGCCTTCCATCTCATGTTTCTAACAAAAATAATATAGCTCTTCCACAACACTTAAAAATTTTGTCCGTCTCAGACAATACAACACATCAAACTATTCCTCCAACAAGGAAAACAATAGATATACAAAAGATAATCCACAAAGATACAGAGACAATGGATAGCAAATGAAAAGATATGACAAGTAAGACATGGAATAAATAAGTATCACGTGGATTAGACAAGCAAACCAAGTCAGAAAAGAGTCAAGAATGAAATCCTTCATCATATTCATGCAAGTAAATGTTACTGCAGTTTTGAAAATACTCAAAGCAAGTTCTAGACCAACAAGTATCACATGTGTTATCACACAAAAGTGGGTAAATGATAAGAATGGCTTGCAACCTCACTAGGTGAATAAAAATGAAGCTTAGTCTATCAATAAAAAGAGTTCACCATCATAACAAGTGACTTCATGCAAGTGAAGTCTCCTATCACACACAAAAATCCACAACTTGATGATCAAACTTAACTAATTTTTACCACCTTCGAAATGATACTAAGGCATGCATAGGGAATATTATTTGACTCAACAACAACACTAAACCTAGGTAAACATGCAAACAAGCAATCAACCACCCAAATTATTCCGAACATGAAAGGAAGAAAATAAATGAAGTAAATAAAAGACCACACTCCCCTTCCAAGTAGGAGAAGAAGCATCATCATGTTTGGCCCCACTGTATTCTCCAGTATAGACTTGATCTCTCTGTTTCACACTTCATGAGTCTATTACAAAAGTGAGACCCTTAATCGCTAATGATCGCCCTGGGTACCCCAAATCTGTAAAATATGTGAGACCTAACAAAATCCACAACAACTGGAGAATCATCAGTCCTGGTGGGGATGACCTCCACCCATTTAGAACATAATCTACTTCCAAAAGAATATATGAAAATCAAAAAGATATAGGAAATGGACCCATAAAATCAATACCCCAAACATCGAAAATCTCAAAGAATAAAAAGGGTTGTTGAGGCATTTCATTTCTAGGTCCTATGCTCCCTGTTCATTGACATCGCTCACAAGGCTTGTAAAATTTAAAGGCATTAGGAAATAGGGTGGGTCAATACAAACCAGACTCTAAAACTTTTCTAGCTGTCCTTTGGGGTCCAAAATGCCCCCACAAGCCAGAGAATGACAAAAAGTAAGTATAGAATGAAACTCATAGTCAGGAACACATCACCTAATGATCTGATTGTTGGGATCGAGGTTCGCTAGAGGGGGGGGGGTGAATAGAGAATTAAAAAATTCTAACTCACTTTTGACTACAAAATAGAGGATTACGTAGTGGAAATAGAAAAACAAAAACACAAACCACAAATACAACCAAATGCAGGTATTTATGTGGTTCGGAATTGAGAAGTTCCTACTCCACGGGCATCTCAAAAGGAAAGTCTACTATGTATGATCGGAATGGTTCCAAAGGTGAAAACTTCACCTCTTACAAGCTTACAATGCAATGAATATACTTTAAGAACAGTAAGATAAGTATTAAAAACTAGTTACAGATTGTTGTTCGGCTTCTTGCTTTGAAGATGAAGTTGTAGCACTTGCAAGAAGATGATCGATAGCGCACTTGTTGGAGAGAAGACCATATGAGAGCGTGGTTTCTTCTTCTTCTCCTTCAGTATGAATCACAGAGAGCTTGTTTTTCTCTAGATGAAAACTGGAGCTTTTGCGATTTTTAACAAGTCAAGAACCTCTATTTTCTCTTTTTTTTTAGCTGTTTCTTCCAGCAAGCCTTTTATCTTCCACCGTTAGAGCCCTAGAGACCATGCCCAACCAAACTCTGGTCACCTGAGCTTGTCCCCGTAACCGCCTCCAACTTCTGGTGGTTTGCCAAGAACGAAGCCTGCTCCTCCAACCGGAAATCGACGCATTTGAATCTTTACTCGAAACAGAAGCATCCCGTTGTCGCCTCCATTAGTCGAGCCTACAGTTGAGTCTAACTCACGTCTGTGCTTGAAAAACACCTGTCAGTCGAGCCCGCAACCAAGCTAGGCTCGGTTATGTGACTGAATCCATAGCTACCAGTCTAGCCGCTACCAAATCGACTCGACTACTATAGGGTTTATGCGAAAATTGCTTTGGTGGAAGTGCTCTGACAGAAGTGCCTTGGCGACAATCTGCCCTGGGGACAAAGTGCCCGGGAGCAGTCGAGCCCGCAACTGAGTTGGGGTTGGTTCTGTGTTGTTCCACATAGTGAGCAGTCGAGCTGGTAGTCGAGCCAGCTCGATTCTGTGCCTTTGTGTAGAGTGCTAGTCGAGCTGACCCCATGGTGGCTCGACTGACACTGGAAATATTTAAAGCACATGAGTATCTTTCCTAGTAAGCTTACATTTCAAGCACCCTAGTAAGAGACCAAGCACGTTACAGTGTCTTCTCCAACTAACGAATGCTCTAAGTACCCTAGGCAAAGAACGAGCACGTTACTATGCCCTCCTTGCCTAACGAGTACTCCATGTACCCTAGACAAAGAATGAGCACATTACTACACCCTCCTTGCCTAACGAGTACTCTATGTACCCTAGACAAAGAATGAGCGCGTTACTACACCATCCTTGCCTAACGAGTATTCCCAGTACCCTAGACAAAGAACGAGTGCGTTACTATGCCCTCCTTGCCTAACGAGTACTCCCGGTACCCTAGACAAAGAACGAGTGCGTTACTATGCCCTCCTTGCCTAACGAGTATTGGGCCCATGTACCCTAGTAAGAGACCGAGCACGTTACTGTGCCCTCTCTTACTAATGAGTACACTAGCTAGAGATCGAGCACTCCCTTGTGCCCTCTCTAACTCCAATGGAGAACGAGCATGTTACTATGCCCTCTCCATCACCATGCTTTTGGGCCTCCGACCAGCTTGTACTCTTCCTTTACCAAGGTCCCCCTTGGATTTCTCAATTGCCAAGACTCAAGCTTGGACTTTCCCTTGCCAACCAATGTTGGACTTCTCATGCCAAGACCCATGCTTGAACTTCGCATGCCAAGACCTAAGCTTTGACTTCCCATGCCAACTCCAGGTTGGACTTCCCATGCCAAGACCTACCCTTGGATTTCTCATCCATGGGTATAATGTCAATCTAAACATCTAAATTAGTGACCTTATGTTTGAATCAGTTGAGGTAATGTCTTGACTACACTCTAGCTCAAACTAGATTTCAATTTCCTTGACTTAAACCTTGTTGTTAAACATTGAAACATTAGATGAGCTTGATTGCACTAACAATCTCTCCCTTTTTGATGTTATATGGTTTAAGTTTAGGTGATATAAATTCAGTTCATCTCAAATTCTGAAATATAGCATGAAGTGCAGAAATAGTTCATATCAAAAATTTAGCATGAGGTGCAGAAATATTTCATATAAGTAATTTAGCATGAGATGCATAAATATTTCATATCAGTAATTTAGCATGAGGTGCAGAAATATTTCATATCAGAAATTTATCATTCATGTAATAGGGATGATATAACTTGGAGTGCAGAAATTTTACATGTAATGGGCATAAATTTTTCCCTTTGTTACACATAAAAAAAAACAAAGGCAACGTCTATTTGAATAATATCACAAATATCACTAATAACTTGAAACCCATACTCTCCCCCTTTGTCATACATAAAAAAAATCTCCCTAACGAGGTCAACGTCTCATATCCAATGAGATCTTACACATCTCTCCTTTTGATGCAAAACATCTAGAATGTCTTCACTCTTCCTAGTGATAAGT
This sequence comes from Wurfbainia villosa, assembly GCA_025175895.1. NCBI lineage: Eukaryota > Viridiplantae > Streptophyta > Magnoliopsida > Zingiberales > Zingiberaceae > Wurfbainia > Wurfbainia villosa. The sequence continues at coordinate 45,862,261 of CM046007.1, read as the reverse complement.
CCCATATCACTCAAAAGAAGTACTCCTAGAAACTTACCCAATTTCCAAATTGGGCATTCCAAGTTTTTCAATTTCTTCCCCTTATGAGGAAGAAACACTTCCATCATCCCATGATGGATAGTTCCTCCTAAAGGCTTGCTCCCCCTTGACCATTGCACCAACAATGTCCGTGGGAAGTCCCTAAGCCTATAGAAGCTTTAAACCATCAAGGTTAAGGTTAAATGTTCAACATTGAATTTTCCCTCACCTTGAGTTTGATACATCATTTTGACAACCCTCCTAATCTATAACAATGAATTTTCACCCTTTCTAATGCTTCCCAAAGCATATCTTAGGGTTAGGAGTGGTTAGGGAACTCAAACATAGGCAGTTGATTCTGATAGTAATCATTCGACTGCCACACACACATCAGTTGACTGATACCAAGCATCAGTCGACTGAAACTTCGAGTTTCAAGGCAATTTTCTACTAGGGTAGTTCTTTGTTAGGGTAGTTCTCTGGTGCAGTTTGCCAAGGCAGTTTTGTGCTAGGCGATTTATCGCCAGGCGCGATTTTGCGCACTAGGCGGTTCGCCGCCAGAGATTATCCGCGAGCAATTAGCTGGCGATTTTGCTCTGCCGGCGATTTACTGCCGCCAAGGCGATCTGCGCTAGGCGATGCCACAGCGTCTGCCGCCCGAGGTAGTCAACCAACAGGCGTCTGTCGCCGAGCGTTCGCCCATCGGTTGAGTGTCATCCATGGCGATCGATCGATAATCAAATACAATTTCAATTTTCAGAAACCAAACTTCGAAAAAGCATAATTAAATATACATAAGTTGAAAAATCACGAAATTTTATACGTACATTACTTGTGACAAATACAATGGGTGAAAAATGTTTGAAAATTAATTTACCCATAAAATAGTGAGTTTGATAAAAAAACTCAAAACCATTGAAAATTTTAATGTTTTTGTCCTATTTTGTATCAACTCTCTCAATGGTGATTGCTATCAAAAGATAGACTTCACCAAGGTTTTCTAAAATGGTTTTGAAATGTTTTTCTAACATGGTGACACTCAGATCTTAGGGTATCTTAGGGTATTGTTAGGCTTGGGGTATAAAATATATGGAAAGCTCCCACTAATACTGTGGATTTTCCAAACCGTAGCTCCCCCTCAATCAAACATTCTTTTAGGGTTGATTAGGTGCACACATAACGATTGCACTAAAAATGGTGGGATGGAGTCAAGGTTTGAGTTGTTTAGGTGGCGCTAACAAGGATTGCACATAGAACAAGAAGTTTGATAGATACTAACCGAATCAACCACACATAATCAATAACAGATCATACAACAAAAAATAGAATGAACAAAAAAGTTGACGTTCCAAAAAACTGTTTCACAGGAACAATCATAGTTAGAAGTTTAAACACACAATCAAATATTCATAGTAGAACCATCCTAGGTGAATTGACACAATTTGAGATCATTAACGTGATTCTATTTGTCGGGGGCTGATGTAGAAGGTTCCATCGAGCTACTTCCCCAATTGATCATGATCTCTTTGATTTCCTTCTTCTCTTGAAAGATTTTATCTTGGGTGTCTTGGATTTGAGTCAATCTTAGGTTGGTTTATGGATGGAAATATGATATTGTCATTGTGATTGTGTTCACAAACATCTCATGTGCTTCACGGAGTTGTGATAATTGCTCCGTGATAGTGGTCAATTGTTCAGCTTGGTTAGGAGCCGGATGGTGTGGTTCTTTAGTAGGAAGAGCAGGTTCTTCCTCAAGATCCCTATGCTCCTCACCTTGATGACCATCCTTCCATTGAATTTCTCCTGTACTCGTGCGAATCATGCCAACTAGAGATAAATTCCTCCAATGGATATAGTCCAGCCTTTTCACCTGCCTTACTTTTCCCCTGGATGTGTTTATGCCTAGGGACTCTAACCAGAAAGTGAGGATGTAACCAAAAGGCATATAAACATTTTTCTTTACTGGAATGGAGAAATTAACAATACACAAAAATATGTTCAAGGCTATGTTAATATCAAGGTGGTTTTTGAAAAGGTGGAGAGTCAATAAATGATGTGGCCTAACTTTGGCTTGCCCTTTGGTGACTATGGGCAATATGCATCCGACAATGACCTTGTATAAGATGTTGTCAGGAGTCATTAGTGTCATGGTTGACACTAAATTAACTCCTTCATCTCTAGGGCATCTAAAAGGGATTCGTGGATGGGATTGAGGTCAAAGCCTACTAAGTTTTCAGGAAGAGTAGGATAGCATTCTAGGTTAGAGGTGGACTCTCTACATCCTAGAAATGATCTCCAGATGGCTGGAATAAGAGTGATGTCTATTTTGGCTACCCTAGACTTATATATAAGCCTATCTCCAGTGGGTTGTAGGTTGTTATAGAATTCGATAAGTAGGTCTTCATTGATATCATGATGGCAGTAGACTAACTTACCGAGTCTATAATGCTCAACCATCTCCCTAACATATGGTTCATTATTGTAGAAGAAATGAGCATCTATGGATCGGATGCTTAGGAGTTCAAACTCATGGGTCCTAAAGGTGTGCAAATGATATTCTAAAGGGAAACGATGGTCCGAGCAAGGCCTCTCTCGCGAGGGCCTAGAGATGGAGGACTCAGGTTTCTTTCTTTTTAGTTTGGGTGCCATAGTACCAAGAACAAGCGCTTGCTACAGAAGTAGCAGTTTTCCCACTGGAACCCTAGTTGTGGTCGAGTGGTCAGAGATTAGGGTTAGGGTTAAGAGGAAATGGCAAGGAGAAGGAAAAAGATCCTTACCCTGGACTAGAGAAAACTTGTTTTGAGGTTGTAAAGCTTGGACGGAGATGAAGAGCTCAACTGATGCTCATCGCAGTCGGGAGGGCTTGTCCTTGGGGAAGAAATATGTTGCAGAATGAAAGGGTTCCCATTTTAAAACTGTGAGACATCAGTCGAGGTGATGAGTGGGTCAGCTCAACTGGTAACATTAGTCAAGGCGACGATCGAAGCACACTCGATTCTGAGTGTGATCGGAATTGGTGAATCGATGTGCCAGTCGAAGCACACTTGATTCTGAGTATGATCAGATTTGGCCAGTCGAAGCGCACTCGATTCTGAGTGTGATCAGATTTGGCCAATCGAGGTGCTAGTCGAAGCATACTCGATTCTGAGTGTGATCGGATTCGGCCAGTCGAGGCACCAGTCGAAGCGCACTCGATTCTGAGTGTTAAAAACTCGTGCCAATCGGGGCGTTGGTCGAGTCTGTCTCAGTTGATAAGCTTAAATAACTGGGTTTCAATATCTGAATATTCCAACTGATTTTTGTGTAATTTCTAAGACTTAGGTAAGTGTTAAAAACACTTGATATGATGACCTAAACACCCTTTTGATTGTTTTAAATAGTTGGTATCTATGTTCTTGGTCTCAAAGAGGATCCAACCAATTTTACTTGGTTGAAATGTCTAGTTATGATTTTGGAACCACAAACACAAGAATGTGTAATGGTCTTCCCCATAACTAGTCACGTTAGTGATTTTTGTCTCGTCAACCTCTCTATCTCAGGGATGCAATGAGCATTTGAAATATAGTGGTTGATTCTATCATCTCACCCTATTTCTAGCAATACAAAAACAATTTTGTGATCCTTATCATTTTTGTGAGATGATCCCAGGTCTTCCCATTTTAAATTCCCATTTCTCTTGTTAAATGGATTTTTTTTATTATTAACCTAAGATCATGGAGGGATCCTCCTTCATTGAGCAACACACATGCCCAACTCTCTTCTCAAATGGATAAACTCATTTTCGGGAAGAGGTTTTGTGAATATGTCGGCTAGGTTAGACTTGGACTCAACATGGCTGAGTTCAATGTCTCCCCTAGCTACATGATCTCTAATGAAGTGATGCCTCACTTCAATGTGCTTGGTCCTTGAGTGATGAACCGGATTTTTGGTGAGATGTATAGTGCTAATGTTATCACATAGCACTTGTACATTCCTATAAGTCAGTCCATAATCTTCTAAGGCATGTGTTAGCCATAGCAATTGTGATACACATTCTCTCATAGCTACATATTGAGCTTCGGTTGTGGAAAGTGCTACATAATGCTGTTTACGGCTTGCCCAACAAACCAAGGCCGAACCTAAGAAATGACAGCCCCCACTAGTGCTTTTCCTATCCAACTTGCATCCGGCATAGTCAGAATTGGTATAGCCAACTAAATCAAAAGATTCAGTCCGGGGGTACCACAATCCTATATTGATAGTGCCTTTTAAGTATCTCATGATTCTTTTTACAGCAATCATGTGAGACTCCTTAGCACAAGCTTACAATCTAGTACACATACCAACAGTGAATAAAATATCAGGTTGACTCATTGTAAAGTACAATAAACTACCTATTATACTCCTATAATTTTTCAAATCCACTGCCTTCCCTTTCTCATCACTATCTAGACGAGTATTGACAACAATAGGTGTGCTTACTTCCTTAGCTTCCTCCATATGAAACCTTTTCAGTAACTCCAATGCATACTTAGATTGATGTATAAAAATTCCTTCCTTGGTTTGCTTTATCTCGAGTGTTAGAAAGAAGGTCAATTCTCCTACTAGACTCATCTCAAATTCACTTTCCATGTGACCAATAAACTTATTGAGATAATCCCTATTGTTTGAGCCACAGATTATGTCATCAACATAAACCTGAGCTACAAATATATATTCACCATCCCTTTTTAAGAATAGTGTGGGATCTATCTGTCCTCTCCTAAAACCTTTCTCAATTAGGAAGGTTGACAACCGCTCATACCAAGCACGAGGTGCTTATTTAAGCCCATAAAGAGTCTTTTTTAGTTTGTACATGTGGTCTGGGAATTGTGCATTCTCAAACCCCGGGGGTTGTTCAACTTAGACTTCCTCCTTGATGACTCCATTCAAGAAGGCTGACTTCACATCCATTTGATATAGTTTGAAGTCTTTGTATGTTGCATAAGCAAGCATTAGTCTTATGGATTCTAACCTTGCTATAGGGGCATAAGTCTCATCATAGTCTAACCCCTCAATTTGGTTGTAGCCTTTGGCTACTAACCTTGCCTTATTTCTAACTATTTCTCCTCTATGATTTCTCTTATTCTTAAACACCCATTTAGTCCCAATAATAGAGGTTTGACCAGGTCTAGGGATTAAATCTCAAACTTGATTTCTCTCAAATTGGCCTAACTCATCTTGCATTGCAATGATCCATTATGGATCAAGCAGAGCTTCATCCACTAACTTGGGATCAATCTCAGAAATCAAGGCAACTTCATTTCCTTCATTTTTGAAAAATGATCTAGTCCTAACCCCATGTTGGATGCCTCCAATAATCTGGTTTTGGGGATGGCTAGAATCATTCCTAGTGAATCTTGTTACTTGAGATGGTTCAGGTACTACTGAAATTTGTTCAGGTTCTCAAACCTCAAGTGATGACCCTTGAGCTCTCACTCTATCTTCATCAGAATCCACTCTTGCTTCCCTTATAGGGTTGCTATCTCCCAATTCCAGCTTCCTCAATTGCGGCTCAAACTCAACTGATTTAATATCTGAATCAATATTCATTCCTTTTTCTTCAAACACAACATTAGTTGACTCTTCTATTAGCTTAGTCCTATGGTTGTAGACTCTATAAGCTTTGCTAGTGAGGGAATATCAAACAAGGATACCCTCATTGATTGTTGGTGGCTTTCCAAACCAAAGTTCATGTTATGTTTTTCTTAAGAATCTATGTATCAACACTCAATTTTGAACATAGCACGCAGTGCTAACTGCTTCAGCCCATAGGTAGTTTGGTAATTGGTATTCGTTTAGCATACTCCTAGTTGCCTCTTGTCAAGGCTCTATTTCTCCTTTCTACAACACCAGTTTGCTGTGGTGTTCTAGGTGTGGAGAATTCATGTTTGTATCCTTTCACTAAACAAAAATCCTTAAGTTTAGCATTTTCAAACTCTCCTCCATGATCACTTCTAATGATTTTAATTGTTGAGTTTTTCTCATTCTCAACTCTTCTACAAAAGAAAATGAAGATTTCTACTATTTGGTCCTTATGTTTAAGAAAATAAGTCCAAGTATATCTAGTGTAATCATCCACAATAACCAAGAAATATGTACTACCATTGATAGATCTAATAGTACTAGTATCAAACAAATCCATGTGTAGTAAATCTAATGCTTGTAAAGAACTTATAGAATTCTTCCCTTTGTGGGAAGATCTTACTTGCTTTCCTTTTTGGCACGCCCCACAAACCCTATCCTTCTCGTAGGTGATTGAGGGCAGTCCTCTTACAAGTTCCTTCTTGGCCAAATTCTTGATGTTCTTCATGTTGACATGGGCCAATCTCCTATGCCATAACCAAGACTCTTCTTCCTTGGATATGAAACACTTAAAAGACATGTTAGTAGCACTACTAAATCTAACTTGATAAATGTTTTCCTTCCTACATCCTATTAGCATGGTTTCATTGGTGTCACTGTGGATCACAAGGCATTGAGTTGAGTGAAACTCAACCCTATACCCTGCATCGCACAATTGACTTACACTTAACAAGTTAAATGCCATTCCTTTAACTAACAATACATTTCTAATTACAAATTTTTCAGAAATGCTAATGTTACCTACTCCTACAACCTTCAATTTATCACTATTACCGAAGGAAACTGTACCTCGGTCTTTGGCATCAATTGAGGAAAACAAAGAGGAGTTCCCTGTCATATGTTTGGAGCACCCGCTGTCCACAAATCATGTAGTTGGACGCTCCCCCTTGACGGGTCCCTGCTAAACATGGAAAATTTGGTCTTTTGGAACCCACAAGTTGGGTCCCTCATCATCTACTACAAATTTCCTAGGAATCCAAGCCTTAGAAGTTCTAATAAAAGGTGATCTAGTAGAAAAAAAACCAGCAGTGATAGTTCTACCATTATCAAATTTAGACCTAGCAGTTCTTGCATTAATAGATTTTTCTTTAGCAGTTTTAGATCCATCAATTCCACCAAAAGAAACTTTGGATTTAGATGTAGGTTTCCTAGACACTAAGGACATATAACTAAGTTCCTTTTGTTGTGTATTGAACCCTAGTCCAGCCTTGTTATAGACTGCACATTGGACTCCTAGAATCATGTTTAATGTCTTTGATCCATTGGTGAATTTCTCAAGTGTGCACTTGAGATCTTCCACTTGAACCTTCAAGGATGTATTCTCATCCTTGATCTCCTCCAAATGAGGATTTCCTGCACCACTATCATCAGACAGTGTATTAGAATTCTTAACTAATTCTAATTCAGTTTTCAGTAATTTTACCTTAGTTTTGGATTTTTTCAAAGCATTTGTCAAACAAGCAATAGTTTCATATAATTTATCTAGATGGGGAGTGTATTAGAAGATGATGATGAAGAGTCCGAATTTGGTTGCTCCCCATCAGAATGCTTCAGCTCTCCAACCAATTCCTTTTGCTTTGCTCCCTTCTCCTCACTTTCTTCTTCTGATGAGGAGGATGAGGATGAAGTATCATCCCAAGTAGCCTTCAATGCTTTCTTCCTTCTTTTTGTAGTTAGGGCATTCACTTTTGAAGTGACCTTTCCTATGACAATGAAAGCACTCTACATTAGATTTATCTTGATTAATTTCTAAACTTTTACCTTTCTTGGTGAAGTATTTCTTCACATCCTTCTTGTTGTATTTTTGGTTTCTTCTCATCAATATCCTCACAAAGTTAGCCATCTCGCTAGAGGATGACTCATCATCTCCATCCGAATCCGATGATGAAGAGGAGGAAGAAGCTTCCTTCTTCTCCTTCTTCTTCTTGCTCTCCTTGCTACGATCTCCTGCAATAAAAGCTAGACCCTTCTCCTTTGGGCTTCGATTAGCTTGTTCATGCAATTCTAATTCACAAAACAATTCATCAATCTTAATTGTTGAAAGATCCCTTGATACTCTGTAGGCATCCACCATAGATTGCCACAAAGTATTCCTAGGGAAAGATTTGAGTACATACCTGGCTAAATCCCTATTCTCAATAGCCTCTCCAACATAATGGAGGCCATTGAGTATTTCTTTAAACCTACCATGCAGTTCACTTACAGTTTCAGTCTCCTTCATGCTGAAATTCTAAAGTTCGTTCAAGTAGAGATCCCTCTTCACTGTCCTTGAATATCTGGTTCCTTCAAGTAGCTCCATCAACTTCCTCCAAAGTTCCTGAGCACTACTGAAGGGGCCAACTTTTTTGAGTTGGTCCTTGGCTACACCACACTGCAGAGTTACGGTTGCTTTGGCATTGGCCTAGGCTCTTCTCCTCTGTTCTGGCGACCATAGAGAAGACACCAAAACCCTTCCTTCGTCGTCGGTTGGTGGGGTGAATCCCTCTGAAACTGAGAACCACATATCCATGTCCATCATCAAATAGTATTCCACTTGGCTCTTCCAATACTGGAAGTTTTGGCCGTCGAAATACGGGGGTCGAGTTGTGCTGAATCCCTCTTGCGCTGCCATTCCTTGATGCTCTGGTGGAGGTGAATCCGGTGCAGAGCCCTTGCTCTGATACCACTTGTTGGGATCGAGGCTCGCTAGCAGGGGGTGAATAGCGAGTTAAAAAATTCTAACTCACTTTTGACTACAAAATAGAAGATTACACAGTGGATATAGAAGAACAAAAACACAAAGCACAAACACAACCAAACGCAGGTATTTACGTGGTTCGGAACTGAGCAGTTCCTACTCCACGGGCAGCTCAAAAGGAAAGTCTACTATGTATGATCGGAATGGTTCTGGAGGTGAAAACTTCACCTCTTACAAGCTTACAATGCAATGAATATACTTTAAGAACAGTAAGCTAAGTATTAAAAACCAGTTATAGATTGTTGTTCAGCTTCTTGCTTTGAAGATGAAGTTGTAGCACTTGCAAGAAGATGATCGACAGCGCACTTGTTGGAGAGAAGGCTAGATGAGAGCGTGGTTTCTTCTTCTTCTCCTTCAGTATGAATCACAGAGAGCTTGTTTTTCTCTAGATGAAAACTGGAGCTTTTGCGATTTTGAAAATGTCAAGAACCTCTATTTTCTCTTTTTTTTAGCCATTTCTTCCAGCAAGCCTTTTATCTTCCACTGTTGGAGCCATAGAGACCATGCCCGACCAAACTCTGGTCACCTGAGCTTGTCCCCATAACCGCCTCCAACTTCTGGTGGTTTGCCAAGAACGGAGCCTACTCCTCCAATCGAAAATTAGTGCATTGAATCTTTACTCAAAATTGAAGCATCCCATTGCCGCCTCCATCAGTCGAGCCCGCAGTCGAGTCTGACTTGCGTCTGTGCTCAAAAAACACATGTCAGTCAAGCTCGGTTCTGTGACTGAATCCATAGCTACCAGTCGAGCCACTACCAAATCGACTCGACTGCTATAGGGTTTATGCAAAAACTTCTCTGGTGGAAGTGCCCTGGCGATAAAGTGTCCTAGAGCAGTCGAGCCCGTAACTGAGCTGGGCTTGGTTCTATGTTGTTCCACGTAGTGAGCAGTCGAGCTGGTAGTCAAGCCAGCTCAATTCTATGCCTTTGTGTAAGAATGTTAGTCGAGCTAACCCCATGGTGGCTCAACTGACACAGGAAATATTTGAAGCACATGAGTATCTTTCCTAATAAGCTGCCATTTCATGCACCCTAGTAAGAGACCAAGCACGTTACGGTGCCTTTCCAACTAACGAATGCTCTAAGTGCCCTCGGCAAAGAACGAGCGCATTACTACGCCCTCCTTGCCTAATGAGTACTCCATGTACCCTAGACAAAGAACGAGCGCGTTACTACGCCCTCCTTACCTAATGAGTACTCCATGTACCCTAGACAAAGAACGAGCACGTTACTACACCCTCCTTGCCTAACGAGTACTCCAAGTACCCTAGACAAAGAACGAGTGCGTTACTATGCCCTCCTTGCCTAACGAGTACTCCCAGTACCCTAGACAAAGAACGAGCGTGTTACTACGCCCTCCTTGTCTAATGAGTATTGGGCCATGTACCCTAGTAAGAGACCGAGAATATTACTGTGCCCTCTCTTACTAACGAGTACACTAGCTAGAGACCGAGCACTCCCTTGTGCCCTCTCTAACTCCAATGGAGAACGAGCACATTACTATGCCCTCTCTATCACCAAGCTTCTGGGCCTCCGACCAGGTTGTACTCTTCCTTTACCAAGGTTCCCCCTTGGATTTCTCAATTGACAATACTCAAGCTTGGACTTTCCCTTGCAAACCATGTTGGACTTCTCATGTCAAGCCCCATGTTTGGACTTCCCATGCCAAGACCTAAGCTTGGACTTCCCATGCCAACTCTAGGTTGGACTTCCCATGCCAAGATCTACCCTTGGATTTCTCATCCAAGGGGCTAATGTCACTCTAAACATCTAACTTAGTGACCTTAGGTTTGAATCAGTTGAGGTAATGTCTTGACTACACTCTAGCTCAAACTAGATTTCAATTTCCTTGACTTAAACCTTGTTGTTAAACATTGAAACATTCGATGGGCTTGATTGCACTAACACTGATCACTACAAAACTTCAAAAGGTAAGGATAATCCCATACATAAAACTTGGCATCACTTTTAAATTTTTGGACTTGTGCATGAGAAAAAGATGAAGGTACAACATGATAACTAAATAAATAGCAAGATTTGTATACCATGGTGTCTTACCATATAGGTGCAAAACTGCTCATCTGGAAAAGAATCTGCTATGGGGGTGGGCTCGATCTCTACCACAATCCTAGTCAAACTTAAATACCACCTCCTTCTACAACAAGTTGGTCAAGGGTAGGGGCAATCTTGCTGAAGTCTTTGATAAAATGTCTGTAGAAACCTGCATGACCTAGAAAAGCAATAACTTTCCGCACAGAAGCGGGGTAAGATAAAGAAGATATAGCATGAATTTTAGCAGGATCTACTTCAATACCATACACAGAGATGATATGACCTATGAAATGACATTTCTCAAAAACATCTGATGGAAGTGATTCTTGGGGCGTCGCCCGAAGAGCCCAAGTCCCTACACATTCCATATCCCTGTCTACATAAAAGGGCCCACAGATAGGTCCTAACGAAAAATCATCATCACATTAGAATCATCATAATCAATAAAATAACAATAAAATATAGAAGGTGCAGAGATATCCAAATAAAAAAAAGATTCAGAATTAAAATCCATGCAATCCAGCTTATCAGCTATACCTACGCTAAGAATGGAATGATCCTCCATCGGTTGCTTCATAGCGTCCAAAATACTGAACCGAACCACAGTATCTCCTACCTCCATAGAAAGAGTACAACTTATTGTGAACACACATATCTTTAAGAAACTTGGCATACTTGGGAATCTGCTAGCTCTTGGAATTCCCTAGCCTTTTCTTCAACAACCCTCTTCCTAGGCTGCATTGGCCTCTTAGGGAAGGGTGAAACTGGTGCTACAGGGCCTGAGGTAACTCTGCCACTTCGCAATGTAATCATACTAATGTTTCCTTTAGATTTAGGATGGTCTAAGATGGTAGCTGACTAGATCCCTATGACTGTAGCTGATTAATGTTAGATGCAAATTGGATAATCTTTCTCTCGATGTTCTGAATGGATGCATCTGTCTTCTGCTGATATCGCTGTTGCTACACCAAAACTGCTGCATAGGACTCAAATAGATTATTGCCTGAAGACCTAGACATCACCACAAACAAACAAAATTAATATCAAATAGAAAAAAATAACAAGAAAGACACTAATAACAAAAGAAAAGAAAAACAAACAAACAAACTAACTATAGTTTAAAGACAAATGAACACCATTATGTTCCCCGGCAACGGCGCCAAAATTTGATCGAACGATTTTAATTATCGCAATACCGTTCTCAAATTATTTACCGAACCCCCTAACTACACTAATGCAGTATAGGAATGACTCAGATCATCTCCCAATGAACATAATGGTTGGACCTTTGTTTTTAAACAGAAGTAAACACTGGGGTTTTTTATAACTTATCAAAACAATTATTTGCAGCTACCCTAATGCAAGAACAATTCAACCCTGCACCGCACTGTCACTATACGATACAATGGCTAAACAATTCTGGTAAACATACATGGAAATTAAATTTGCAAGAAGTAAATCTAACTGCCAATTAACAATTACCAAGTAACTATCATAATGTGCAAAAGCAAGTAATCATGCACCGCACTGTTACTATACGGTACAATGATCAAAGAGTAACTAAACAAATATGAATAATTCAACCAAGCACCGTACTATCACTATATGACACAATGGTCAAACAATCACTAAAAACTAAACTAACAACCTGAAACAATTCAACCAAGCACCGCATTATCACTATATGGTACACTAGCCAAATGTAAATTAAAACTAAACTAACAACTAATGTAATTCAACTAAGCACCGCACTGTCACCATACGGTACACAGGTCGAATGTAAATGAAAATTGGGAAGAACACTTACACTACAGGAAACAAATTTAACCTCTAGGTAAACACTGTAAATGATTAACAAGACTAATTAAACTATCAAAACAAATTACCACATGCACACCATACCACACAAATGAAATACGACTGAAACACCATTGAAACACAACTGAACACTGGAGAATCAATACCGAAACAATACTAAAAAAAATAGTGAAAGAGTAGTGAGTCTGTAGGGAGTTGCTTCAGAGGCTCATTGGCTCCCATGTCCCCGGATTAAAATTTTCACTAATGAAAGAATTGATCCGGATGGGATGAGTTTCCTTAGCACAACCAATTCGTCGTCGTGCTAACAACTTGAGTGGTCGCTTGAACAAACTAGTTGTTCAAGCAACACAACTCTTCTAGTTGGTTAGCCGCGGAAGAGACGACGGACGGATCGCCAATTTTTGTGTTTGTCTTCGGGGTCCATGATTATACAAAATATATACATATGCATAATTGTATAATCAACAATTAAAATAACATGCTCAGATCTTAAAATAAAGTTGTAAAACTTTATACCTAATGATCTTCTACCGTATGTCCTATCCTTCTCGTGGACGACATGTGGGCGAAGATCCTCCACGAGTTGAAGCCTTCTAAATCGTGTTCTTCCCTTCCTTGTCCGCTGCGAACAAAGAGAAGAACCAACAAAACCTTTCCTTTCTAGAATCGGCCACCAAGCAAAGGAGTTTGATGCAACCGCCGGCCAAGGAACGAGTGGATGAGCGCCGAACAACTTGTTGCAATGTTGCCGCCGGCCACCTAGAGGTTGGAGAAGCGCCGACCACCAATTGTTGGAGAGCCTCCGGCCACCAAGGAGCAAGGGAGGAGGAAGAAGAGAACCGGCCAAGGATGAGAAGAGGAAGTGGGGTGTCGGCCAAAACCCTAGGGAGAACAAGAACCTTGCCGCCCACTTCTAGCCGCCCAAAACCCTAGCACCTCTAGGGTTTGTTGCCGCCCAAAATTAGAAGAGCAAAACCCTAATTTCCAATCACTTCTCGCCGCCCAAGCCTAAGCCCTCTATTTATAGAATTGGGCTTAAGCCTCCTTTAATCTCCACCGTCGGATCTAGGGATTTAATCTCCACCGTCGGATTTAAGGTTTTATCCCATCCGTCGGATCTAGGGTTTCATCCCAACCGTCAGATCTATGATTTCATCCCAACCGTCGGATCTAGGGTTTCATCCCAACCATCGGATCTAGGGTTTTATCCCAACCGTCGGATCTAGAGATTTAATCCCAACCGTCGATTCTAGGGTTTCATCCTAACCGTCGGATCTAGGGATTTAATCCCAACCGTTGGTTCTAGGGTTTCATCCTGACCATCGGATCTAGGGATTTAATCCCAACCGTTGGTTCTAGAGTTTTGTTTTACATTCTTGGATCTAGACTTCACGAGGATTATATTAGGCTATGATAGAGACCATAAGGAGAAGTTGGATCTTGGCCACCCGATGGATCGGAACCACACAAATTTGATCCATCAATGATGTTCCATTCCACTAGAGGATCATCATTGAACTACCTCACCAACCCCCATAAATTAATATGGGCTCCATATATTATTTGTACATTCATCTCCCCGTGTTTAAGATATAGAATGTTCGTCAATTAATTGATTTACTGACCATCAATTAATTAACATCTAATTCCTCGTGTAGTACCACTCAACCTTATCATCATGTTGACTAAGTCAACCAGCTGGGTTTACATGATGAACCTTATGAGTTCCTCAAGGGGACATCATCAACCTAATATATAGGACACGGTTTCCTCCTATAATCAACGACACACCATGTAAATAATATTATTTCCCAACTTACCGGGCATATTGATTTAATCCATCTAAATCTCACCCTCTGGTAAATCAAAGAAATAAATACTAAGTACATGTGCCCATTATTATATCGGGATTAAGAGCATGTACAACATAATATCCGAGGTCCAATTCAATTATGTAGTCAACAATTAATTGAATCACCTCTATGTCGGTCCTACTCAATACACCTAAGTGTACTAGTGTAACTCTATATTCAAGATAAAACAATACCAAGCTACACTACAACCATGCCAATGGTTTGTCCAAAACCATCTTAGTCGTGAGCCTCTACTTATATTTTACAAGGGACTGATAACATGATCTTCTGTGCCACACCAAGCACCATGTTATCTACAATGTAAAATATTAGACAATATGCACACATATATAATAAATATATAAAGTGCAAACAATGATAATGTGATTCTTATTCCAAAATAAAATGTTCATACAAAAAGAGCTAGGCTTTCAGTATACATTCCAACAATCTCCCACTTATACTAAAAGAATATGTCGTCATCACACTGCCATACATCTGATCCCCATGTCCTTCACATGCCTATCAAACGCTTTCGCTGGAAGGGCCTTAGTGAATGGATCCGCCAGGTTATCCTCTGATGCAATCTTGGCGACAACAACTTCTCCTCGCTTTACGATCTCTCGTATAAGGTGGTACTTGTGCTCTATGTGTTTACTCGCCTTATGGGCTCGTGGTTCCTTCGAGTTTGCAACTGCACCACTGTTATCACAATAAATTGTGATAGTTCTGGGCAAACCAGGAATCACATCCAAGTCCATCAAGAAGTTCCTAAGCCATATAGCTTCCTTGGCTACCTCAGAGGTTGCCACATACTCAGCTTCCATGGTAGAGTCTGCCACGCATTTCTGCTTGACACTTCTCCATACTATGGCTCCACCTCTAAAAGTAAACATAAACCCCGAGGTAGACTTACTCTTGTCCCTATCTGATTGGAAATCCGAATCCGTGTAACCCACAGGGACTAATTGATCTGCCCGGTAAACCAGCATATAATCTCTAGTCCTTCTCAGGTACTTCAATATATTCTTTACCGCAGTCCAATGTCCCTGTCCAGGATTACTCTGATATCTGCTAACCATGCCCACGGCAAAGCAGATATCCGGTCTCGTACATAGCATAACATACATAAGGCTTCCTACTGCCGAAGCATAAGGAACCGCCTTCATGTCCTCTATCTCTTTGATGTTTTGGGACACATCTCTTTAGATAAAGGAACTCCATGCCTAAAAGGTAGAAAACCTTTCTTGGAGTTCTGCATGCTAAAACGAGCAAGGATAGTGTCAATGTATGAAGCTTGAGATAAGCACAACATCCTTTTCTTGCGATCCCTTATAACTTTGATCCCAAGGATGTGTCCCACTTCTCCTAAGTCCTTCATGTCAAACTGTTTGGACAACCATACCCTTACATCTGATAACACTTTGATATTGTTGCCAACTAACAAAATGTCATCTACGTATAGCACAAGAAATACCACTACGTTTCCATCACATCTCTTGTATACACAAGGCTCATCCGGACTTTGAATAAATCTATATGACTGGATTACCTCATCAAAGCGGATGTTCCAAGATCTAGAAGCTTGCTTCAATCCATAAATGGACCGATTAAGCTTACATACAAGATGCTCTTTGCCTTTAGCAATGAATCCTCCTGTTGTCGTGATATAGATGTTCTCCTCAAGACTTCCGTTAAGGAAAGCTGTCTTGACATCCATCTTCCAAATCTCATAATCCATATGAGCAGCTATAGATAAGAGAATCCGGATAGACTTAAGCATAGCTACCGGCGAAAAGGTCTCCTCATAATCGATACCCTCTTTCTGAGTATACCCTTTCGTAACAAGCCTAGCTTTGAAGGTCTCAACCTTCCCGTCCACTCCTCTCTTTCTCTTGTAGATCCACTTGCATCCAATGACTTTTATATCATCGGGTGGCTCTACTAGCTCCCAGACTTGATTAGAATCCATAGATTCTATCTCTGAATACATCACACTTTGCCAAGATACCGCATCTCTATCTTGGAGTGCCTCGTCATATGTCCAGGGATCCGATTCATGTTCACCAGGGACTAAGTCCGAAGACTCTCCCAAAAACATGAATCTCTCGGGTTGTCTAACAACCCTCCCACTACGACGAGGTGCCTCCTGTGTATGCTCTGTGACACGCGGTGCAGTGACTTGTGGCATCTCCTCTTGTACCGGTGGTACTGAAGTCGGGACTTCCCCTGTTAATTCCTCAAGAACAATCCTACTCGTGGGCTTGTGGTTCATCACATAGTCCTCCTGTAGAAATCTGGCATTCGTACTCATGATCACCTTCTGATCTTTAGGACTATAGAATAAACCACCCTTCGTTCTCTTAGGGTAGCCAACAAACAAGCGTACTTCTGTACGACATTCCATCATACCAGCATCTCCCTTCAGCACATGTACTGGACTACCCCAAATCCGAATATGTCTTAGACTAGGCTTTCGCCCAGTCCACAACTCTGTGGGAGTAGAGGGTACTGACTTAGATGGAACCAAATTCAGAATGTGTGCTGCTATTTCCAGAGCAAACCCCCAAAATGAATCAGGTAACTCAGAATAACTCATCATAGATCTGACCATCTCCATAAGAGTCATGTTCCTTCACTCCGCCACACTATTTTGCTGGGGTGTGCCCGGTGTGGACAATTGGGATTGAATCCCAGCCTCTGATAAGTAACTCCTAAACTCTCCCAAGAGGTACTCGCCACCACGATCAGATCGTAATGTCTTGATACTTTTACCTTGACGGTTCTCCACATCAACCTTGAATTCTTTGAACCTGTCAAAGCATTCAGACTTGCAGCACATCAAGTAAATGTATCCATATCTTGAATAATCGTCTATAAAAGAGACGAAATATTCAAAACCACCTCTTGCCTGGATAGACATAGGACCGCACAAATCAGAATGAACCAATTCTAACACATCTTTGGCTCTATACCCCTTGGCCTTGAAAGGCCTCTTGGTCATTTTACCTTCCAAGCAAGATTCGTAGGTTGGGATATCCTCCACCACTAATGAACCCAAAGGTCCATCAGCTATCAACCTTTGAATTCTGCTTAGGTTAATATGACCAAGCCTTAGATGCCAAAGATATGTCTGGTTCATTTGCGAAGGTTCTTTTCTCTTATTAGACTTAGAAGATGAGTTATTTACTTCTATATGCATCGTGGGAGTTTTCGGTTCAAGAGTATATAAATTGCCAACCAATGTACCAGAACAGATAATCTCCCTATTCCTTTTTATAACCACTTTGTCATTAAAAGAAACAGAATATCCATCCATAAACAATTTAGAAACTGAAATTAAATTCTTTCTAAAAGTAGGTACATAAAGACAATTTCTCAAAACCAAAACTTTATTCCTATCAAAAGATAAATAAACGTCTCCCCCCATTGCAATAGCCGCCACCTTTGAAGCATTGCCCATGAAGACGGTAATCTCTCCCTCAGCTAGTCGTCGGGTTTCCTGGAACCCCTGCAAAGTATTGCAGACATGATCAGTGGCTCCTGTATCTACACACCAGGCACTGGTAGATAACATCGCTAAACATGTTTCAACAACTAAACAAGAAGATATACCTTTGTTCTTTCGGCGAGGACAGTCCGCCTTCCAATGTCCAGTCTGCTTGTAAGTGAAGCACTTGCCTTTCGGCTTCTTCACTCCTGCCTGAGGTCCCACTGCCACCTTCTTCGCTCCACCTTGCTTCTTCTTCTTCTTACCTTTCGGTTTAGAGGAAGAAACCTTCTGAGCGACCATGGCTTGAGCACTTTGATGAAAAAGCCCCTCGCCTGGAGTTACAGCTCGGAAGCTCCAGCGAATACAACCTCTTGTTCATGTTGTAGTTGAGGCGGAACTGCTCAAAACTCCTAGGCAGAGACTAGAGAATGATATCGACCAGGGTTTCCCCATCGATCTCAGCTTTGAGGGCTTCCATCTCATTAAGATGAGCCATCATCTTGAGAACATGATCCCTAATGGGTGTTCCCTCGATCATGGTGGTCGTCATCAAGTTTCTCATCGCCTCCTATCTAGCCGCCCTACTTTGATGTCCGAAAAGTTCCTTGAGATTGAACATCATGTCATAAGCTGTGGCTATGGCCTGATGCTGATGTTGCAGCACATTTGACATAGATGCCAAAATGTAACACCGCGCCATCTCATCTGCCTTGACCCATTTCTTATAACGTTCTTTCTCCTTTTCATCAGAGTCATCGGAGGGCTTAGGAGGACAGACCTTGAAGAGTACAAATTTGTACTCCTCCGCAGTTAAGACAATATCCAGATTTCTTTTCCAATCAATATAGTTTGGTCCAGTAAGCTTATTTTCTTTTAAAATCACAGCAAGTGGGTTGAAAGCCATTTGAAAATCCTAAAAATCACAATGATCAAAATATTAGATTTCAAATATTATTGATTCCTCAAAACAATAAAATTCCGAAATCAACCAACACCTCAAAACACCGAGAATATCGCATGCCACGATAGTATGGACGTATACGAATTCTACATTTGTAAGAGGAGGTTTTACCCATTAATTTTATTATCTTGTCAACCTTACTTTTTGACAAATAAAATTAATAGTTGGTTCCTCTTTAGCCCTACAAATAAAAGCAGTGACTCCGATGGGGAGGATACTTTTATTTGCATCTAAGTGTGCACCATTACACGATACTAAGGGAATTATTTCGGATTATGTGCCTTACCGATGGGAAAGTACACACGCTCTTAAATAATTTCCTATAACCATTATTTGACCTAGTGATCCGCAAACAAACCCATCCGATGGGGAGGAAGGCACTCAGAGCCAACGCACAAGTTTGTTGCATCACATGTCAAATTGTAATGGAGGCCGCGGGAATTAATTAAAATATCCCTCTCCCACTTAGTAAATTGAAATTGAGGAATTTTAAAGCATACACAATATGCATATAAAACAAATAAGCAATAAATAAGGAAAAAACAGAATTTTTCCAACTATTATGGCATTGTCCTCCAATACGCATCCCGTCGTGTCGCCACCTCATCCGCTCCACCTTTTCCCATGCGCAAGTCACCAAAGATATCCGAGCCGAGATAAATTATTTTAATTTACATCCATCGATCCTATACTCCACGAAGGAGTGTACAAATAATCTAGATCGAAAGTAAACTAAAATGAGCGGCTAAACAATGTCGTATTTAATTACAAAAATTAAATACTAATCTAGCCTCGTCAACCCCGAGGATTCAAATAATATACATACAATCACACACAAAACAATCACATACAAACAAATAGCCATAATAGTCGGATCTTATGCCTGCAACAAAAAAGTTAGCATACGCACATCCTACTATTATCCGGCATACTCAATATATGATATGTGCATGAAAGTAACCGAATCCAAAACACACAAAACCGAAAACCGTGGCTCTGATACCACTTGTAGGGAGTTGCTTCAGAGGCTCATTGGCTCCCATGTCCCCAGATTAAAATTTTCACTAATGAAAGAATTGATTCGGATGGGATGAGTTTCCTTAGCACAACCAATTCGTCGTCGTGCTAACAACTTGAGTGGTCGCTTGAACAAACTAGTTGTTCAAGCAACACAACTCTTTTAGTTGGTTAGCCGCGGAAGAGACGACGGACGGATCGCCGGTTTTTGAGTTTGTCTTCGGGGTCCATGATTATACAAAATATATACATATGCATAATTGTATAATCAACAATTAAAATAACATGCTCAGATCTGAAAATAAAGTTGTAAAACTTTATACCTTACGATCTTCTACCGTATGTCCTATCCTTCTCGTGGACAACGTGTGGGCGAAGATCCTCCACGAGTTAAAGCCTTCTAGATCGCGTTCTTCCC
This sequence comes from Wurfbainia villosa, assembly GCA_025175895.1. Classification (NCBI taxonomy): domain Eukaryota; kingdom Viridiplantae; phylum Streptophyta; class Magnoliopsida; order Zingiberales; family Zingiberaceae; genus Wurfbainia; species Wurfbainia villosa. The sequence goes on along the minus strand of CM046007.1, from coordinate 45,842,008 downwards.
TTCCTTGTCCACTGCAAACAAAGAGAAGAACCAACAAAACCTTTCCTTTCTAGAACCGGCCACCAAGCAAAGGAGTTTGATGCAACCGCCGGCAAAGGAACGAGTGGATGAGCGCCGGCCAACTTGTTGCAATGTTGCCGCTGGCCACCTAGAGGTTGGAGAAGCGCCGGCCACCAATTGTTGGAGAGTCGCCGGCCACCAAGGAGCAAGGGAGGATGAAGAAGAGAACCGGCCAAGGATGAGAAGAGGAAGTGGGGCGCCGGCCAAAACCCTAGGGAGAACAAGAACCTTGCCGCCCACTTCTAGCCGCCCAAAACCCTAACACCTCTAGGGTTTGTTGCTGCCCAAAATTAGAAGAGCAAAACCCTAATTTCCAATCACTTCTCGCCGCCCAAGCCTAAGCCCTCTATTTATAGAATTGGGCTTAAGCCTCCTTTAATCTCCACCGTCGGATCTAGGGATTTAATCTCCACCGTCGGATTTAGGGTTTTATCCCATCCGTCGGATCTAGGGTTTCATCCCAACCGTCGGATCTATGATTTCATCCCAACCGTCGGATATAGGGTTTCATCCCAACCGTCAGATATAGGGTTTTATCCCAACCGTTGGATCTAGGGATTTAATCCCAACCGTCGATTCTAGGGTTTCATCCTAACCGTCGGATCTAGGGATTTAATCCCAACCGTTGGTTCTAGGGTTTCATCCTGACCATCGGATCTAGGGATTTAATCCCAACCTTTGGTTCTAGAGTTTTGTTTTACATTCTTGGATCTAGACTTCACGAGGATTATATTAGCCTACGATAGGGACCATAAGGAGAAGTTGGATCTTGGCCACCCGATGGATCGGAACCACACAAATTTGATCCATCAATGATGTTCCATTCCACTAGAGGATCATCATTGAACTACCTCACCAACCCCCATAAATTAATATGGGCTCCATATATTATTTGTACATTCATCTCTCCGTGTTTAAGATATCGAATGTCCGTCAATTAATTGATTTACTGACCATTAATTAATTAACATCTAATTTCTCGAGTAGTACCACTCAACCTTATCATCATGTCGACTAAGTCAACCAGCTGGGTTTACATGATGAACCTTATGAGTTCCTCAAGGGGACATCATCAACCTAATATATAGGACACAGTTTCCTCCTATAATCAACGGCACACCATGTAAATAATATTATTTCCCAACTTACTGGGCATATTGATTTAATCCATCTAAATCTCACCCTTTGGTAAATCAAAGAAATAAATACTAAGTACATATGCCCGTTATTATATCGGGATTAAGAGCATGTACAACATAATATCCGAGGTCCAATTCAATTATGTAGTCAGCAATTAATTGAATCACCTCTATGTCGGTCCTACTCAATACACCTAAGTGTACTAGTGTAACTCTATATTCAAGACAAAACAATACCAAGCTACACTACAACCATGCCAATGGTTTATCCAAAACCATCTTGGTCGTGAGCCTCTACTTATATTTTACAAGGGACTGATAACATGATCTTCTGTGCCACACCAAGCACCATGTTATCTACAATGTAAAATATTAGACAATATGCACACATATATAATAAATATATAAAGTGCAAAAAATGATCATGTGATTCTTATTCCAAATTAAAATGTTCATACAAAAAGAGCTAGGCTTTCAGTATACATTCCAACAGAGTCAATAATGTAAAAAATAACTGAAACAACAGAGTAAAACAATGAAACAACAGTGTAAAAATTAACCAACAGATATCCACAAACATCGAAAAGGAACAACCCTCTCTGGTGACCCACCACGGTGCGAAATAGCTCCTACGACTTCAATGTACGAATCTCTCGTCAGAATCTAGCGAAAGCTGGATAGATGGTGATAGTTCACAACTTCGATGGTGGACTTTGGGACTGTCGCGACCACGACAGTAAATGGTTGGCTTTGCTGAGACGAAGCGACGCGAATCACGACTGCTAATGTGGAAGGAATCAAGGCTGTGAACGGGTACTGATCATCACCAGCTACTGGAAATGGAATTTCTGCCTAAATCGAAAGAAGTACAGCCACCGGAATCTAGAAATCAATGCTGTCGTGACCATGACAGTAGCAGGTCACCCCGAGCCTTTTACGACCACGTCCAGCTAGGGTAGCTCAACTTCGGTGGTGAGGCATCGTAGAAGCACCGGTGAAGATTGGCGAACCCAACGCTGCTCGGTCGATGGAACTGCCACTGGCCAACTTCAGCCGCTAGCTCCGCCGGACCAAGGGAAGGAAAGGATGCTGGATGAAATGGAATCAGGGAAAACCTCTGGGGTCACCGGAATCATAGTCGAAAGTGCTGGAGTGGATCTCTGTCACTGCGCTCATGAGGAAGAAGAAGACGCCACACTGTTCTGTTCTCTATTGCGCGATGAGAAAATGTCATCTTTTAAGATGGATTTTCCTCAGTCGCTCGATCGTGCCATTTCTAATCTCAACCCTCCATTTAGATCTAGGGTTCAATAACTCCAAATAATCTTCCCTAAGTGGCTGATTAACCAATCCAATGGCTACGATCGATTTGATCCGGATCGACGGTTGTGATTGCTCCAATTAGGCTCTTTTCATGTTCCCTGTAAAATCACATTCAACCCGTGAAAAATAATACTGAAATTATAGGGATTAAATAATTAATTACAAATAGATCCAATATGTAAAAACATACTGAATAACGCTAATTACCGTATCAAAGAGCCTAAAATATCCGATCTGTAAGTAAAAATGACACAATAAAAATGCGACTATCATGGCTTAGAACCATCATCAATGGGCTTCCGAACGTAGTCACCCAACTCCTGCTACGGGACGATATGTTGTCAACTCCGTGGACCACATGGCAGTGAGGTTGGATGCGTTTAGCAGACGGTTCGACTCTTTCAATCCTATTTTTGCATGTGTGGTCAATGACTTTGGAGAAGGAGCAGCAGTGTGTCAGGAGGACTACTATGCAAGGCAGGGTGGCTCAGAAGAGTAGATCGAATATGTCGATGCGGTTGGAGACTACAATCAGAGGCCCAACAACCCATATTGTAGCACTTACAATCCTGGATGGAGGAACCACCCAAATTTTTCCTATAGGAATAACTCGGAGAACTTCCAACCATCCGGAGGATATGGGCAGCAACAGGGCAATGGGCAGCAACAACCATAGAAGTCTAGACTAGAATTGATGATGAAAGACTTCGTTGCTACCCAAACAAAGGCCAATGAAGAGTTTCGCTGCCAATATCAGAAAACAGAAGAGTCACTTAAGGATTTGAAAGCCACTGTTGACGGTCTTGCAAGTCACACGAGGATGTTGGAAACACAAGTGGCCCAGATAGCCCAAATCGTGTCACAACCTATGGATAGTTCTCCATCATTACCTGAGCAGAGTCAAGTCAAGGAGGAGGGAATATACGGTGAAAGAGTAGATCAGAAGAACATATCCACCAAGGGGTGTGCAACCATGATTTCCACCCTACCCGACCAAGCTGAGATTGAAGATAAAATTCCACCCTAGCTTGAGGACCCTGGTGAATTTGTTATCCCCTGCTCGATTTATGGGGAAAGTTTCGATGAAGCGTTGTGCGACTTAGGGTCATTAGTAAGTGTGATTCCCTACGTATACTATTTGAAGATGGGACTGAATGGGATCCAACCACCGAACCTTGGTATTCATATGGGGGATGCCTCAGCCAAGGAACCTGTCGGCATGCTAGCACATGTTCCTGTGGTTATTGAGAATTTTGTGATACACACAGATTTTATTATATTGGACATAGGACCAAATCCCCAGAATCCTATGATTTTGGGAAGACCCTTTCTGGCGACTGTGGGAGCATTTATAGACGTAAAGGCGCACAAGATCTCCTTGGAGGTAGACAGGGAGATCATCATCTTCAATTTGTCAGAGTGTAGAGCTCCCTTCCTAGACGGCTACACTTTCAGTAGGGTAGAGCCGAACCCACCGTATGTCAACTCCGAGATGGATGAATGGATGTTTACAGAACCTCCAGAGCCAAGTTAAGACCATGGAGTAGGGTCAAGCTAAAAGACCTTAAACAAAGCGCTTCTTGGGAGGGAACCCAAGTTTAGTTTTTAGGTGTTCTTTTCATTGTATTGCATTTATTTGTTTAATTTGAACTTTGGATTCCATTCATTTAGCATTTTAAACATGAATTAGGACTAGAAAGAACCTTCTAGGTAAAAGAAAAATCACTTTAAACCCACACGACTGAGCGAGTAAGGAGAATTCGGACCGTTGTGCACCGTGAGAAGGAAACGAGGGTCACACGGCCTGGTCATGTGTTTTCACATGGCCGTGCCATGACCCTCAGTGGCACACGTGGCCTGGCCATGTGTTTTAACACGGCCATGGTGCATGAGGTTTAAGAGGCCAAACTATGCGTTTTCACCCCAAATGCATTGTGTGCTTTGATTCCTCTTGCCCTAGTAGTGTGAATCCTTCTTCCCCACCACCTAGAAGCCTTTACAACCTTCAAGGAAGCCCAAAAGAAGTAAGGATGAGGAGGACTAAGCAAGTGACATCTCGATCCGGTGCTTCGGAGCGAAGAACAAGGAAAAGGGATGCCCCTCAAGCTCCGGAAGAAGGTAATGCTCTTCCAACCCTTATTTTTCAAAATAATGAGCATAGGGAGAGATTTGATATGCTTTCTACTATAAGAATCACTGCTACTAGGTATCTTGATGAGGATCTCTTAGAGACCCTAGGTTTGTTTGGTGATATTCAAGCCCTATTTGTAAAAATGGAGTGGGGAGAGATAATGGGGATAAGACACCCAACCTACCCTAGGATAGTTTTAGATTTTTTAGTTTCTTTAGAAGCTTAGGTTTTAACGGGTAGAGAGAGCAAAGAGGGTAGGATTACCTTTAGGTTATTCAACATTGAGCATGAAAGGACACTACACCAATGGAACACATGCTTTGGCTTGCCTAGTGGGGGAGAGAGAAGAACCCCTATTGGGTTTAACTCTGAGATCTTTTAGACCGAATTGACAGGAGAGCACGCGTACGACCCTTCTAGGGCCAAAGCATCGCGTCTCTAAAACCCTATTTTCCGGTACCTACACCAAATTATGGCAAGTACTATTTTTGGTCGTGGGGAGAGTGACGGTGTAGTGCGAGCTAGTGAGCTGCTTTGCTTGTGGGACATGCAACAAGAAAGGAGTAGCATTGATGTAGGGTCCCAGTTCATTAGTCACCTAGTGAAAATGGGCAAAGCAGTGAGAGGACAGATCATTGTGGGAGGCCTACTTACCCATATTTTCCATAGGATGGGGTACGACTACACTGTGCTAGATAGCATAGAGGGGAGCCCTATGATCGACTTAGGAGTGTGTATGGCCGTGAAGATGTGAGAGAGGGACACTCCTTGTGTTTTGTAAGGAAAAACCTATCATCCCTTAGGCTCCCTGACCTCGATCGTACCACCATCACCACACGGGCCAACTGGCGCTTAGACCTAATAGTGGAATCCCCTCCATATGAGGGACCATCCACTTCGACACCCATCTCTCCCCCTTTGCATCACTCTCCCTCCAGTCCATGCATGTATAGGAGCCCACCTAGTCCACATCAACATGAGCCTGCACCTGCACCACCACCATTTTCTACTTTTGAGCAGGATGCAGGTATATCTGCCTATGATTTTTCAGAGTTCTGATTGCGCCTCAACGACATATATGTCGAGCAACAGACACAAAGGCAGCGATGGGAGAAGCAGAGTGCTTACACATAGGCAGAGTTTCAGGGCTTCCGGGAGCACTTCCAGCAAGCTGAGGAGTTCTACGATGAGACCTGTGTCTACTTCCAGGAGGAGGCTGCCTGTCGCCAAGATGAGGCCACCTACCGCCAGGAGATGCAACAACACATGCATGCCTAGCAGGCACAGTGGGTCCGGGAGGAGGAGCATAGAGTGGCTGCTGCATCCACCAGCTCTCAGATTGACCACATGTACATGTGGCATCAGCGGTTGAGCACCAAGTTTACCCAGGAGCTTGACATGCAGAGACTGTCGGACTTCCCACCTCGGCCACCATATTAGAGGTACATGTTGGAATGTATACTGAAAGCCTAGATCTTTTTGTATGAACATTTTATTTTGAAATAAAAATCACATGATCATTGTTTGCATTTTATATATTCATTATATATGTGTGCATATTGTCTAATATTTTACATTGTAGATAACATGGTGCTTGGTGTGGCACAGAAGATCATGTTATCAGTCCCTTGTAAAATATAAGTAAAGGCTCACAACCAAGATGGTTTTGGACAAACCATTGGCATGGTTGTAGTGTAGCTTGGTATTGTTTTGTCTTGAACATAGAGTTACACTAGTACACTTAGGTGTATTGAGTAGGACCGACATAGAGGTGATTCAATTTAGTACTGACTACATAATTGAATCGGACCTCGGATATTATGTTGTACATGCTCTTAATCCCGATATAATAACGGGCACATGTACTTAGTATTTATTTCTTTGATTTACCAGGGGGTGAGATTTAGATGGATTAAATCAATATGATCGGTAAGTTGGGAAATAATATTATTTACATGGTGTGCCGTTGATTATAGGAGGAAACCGTGTCCTATATATTAGGTTGATGATGTCCCCTTGAGGAGCTCATAAAGTTCATCACGTAAACCCAGCTGGTTGACTTAGTCAATGTGATGATAAGGTTGAGTGGTACTACTCGAGGAATTAGATGTTAATTAATTGATTGTCAGTAAATCAATTAATTGACGGACATTCAATATCTTAAACACGGGGAGATTAATGTACAAATAATATATGGAGCCCATATTGATTTATGGGGGTTGGTGAGGTAGTTCAATGATGATCCTCTAGTGGAATGGAACATCATTGATGGATCAAGTTTGTGTGGTTCCGATCCATCGGGTGGCCAAGACCCAACTCCTCCTTATGGTCCCTATCGTAGCCTAATATAATCCTTGTGAAGTCTAGATCCAAGAATGTAAAACAAAACCTAGAACCAACGGTTGGGATTAAATCCCTAGATCCGATGGTTGGATGAAACCCTAGAACCAACGGTTGGGATTAAATCCCTAGATCCGACGGTTGGGATGAAACCCTAGAACCGACGGTTGGGATTAAACCTTAGATCCGAAGGTTGGGATGAAATCCTAGATCCGATGGTTGGGATTAAACCCTAGATCCGACGGTTGGGATAAAACCCTAGATCCGACGGTGGAGATTAAATCCCAAGATCCGACGGTGGAGATTAAAGGAGGCTTAAGCCCTATTCTATAAATAGATGCTTAGGGTTGGGCGGCAATAAGGATCAAGGATTTGAATTAGAAGAATTAGGGTTTGGCTCATCCACAAGTGGGCGGCTAGGGTTTTGGAGCAAAGAAGTGGGCGGCAACTTTTCTCCCTTCTAGATTGTTGCCGGCGCCCATCCTCCTCCATCAAGACTTGGCCGGCGCCCATCCTAGAGGACTTTCCCTTCTTCCTTGGCCGGCGGTTCTCCTTCCATTGGTGGCCGGTGCTCTTCCTCCTCCCCTTCTCCTTGGTGGCCGGCGGCAACACATCTTGAAGTTGGCCGGCGATTCATCCAATTGCTCCTTGGCCGGCGGTTGCACCAAATTCCCTAATTTGGTGGCCGGTTCTAGATAGGAAAGGTATTTGTAAGTTCTTCTCTTTGTTCGCAGCGGACAAGGTAGAGAAGAAAGTGATCTAGAAGGCTTCTACTCGTGGAGGATCTTCGTCCACACGTCGTCCACGAGAAGGATAGGACATACGATAGAAGATCGTAAGGTATAAAGTTATTTTAACTTTATTTACAGATCTGAATATATTCTTTAATATTTTGATTATGCATGTGTGTGTATGAATATATATTGTATAATCATGGACCCCGAAGACAAACACAAAAACCGGCGATCCATCCGTCGTCTCTTCCGTGGCTAACCAACTAGAAGAGTTATGTTGCTTGAACAACTAGTTTGTTCAAGCGACCACTCAAGTTGTTAGCACGACGACGAATAGGTTGTACTAAGGAAGCTCATCCTATCCGGATTAATTCTTTAATTAGTGAAAATTTTAATCCGGGGATATGGGAGCCAATGAGCCTCCGAAGCATCTACCTACATTTAGTATCAGAGCCACGGTTTCCGGTTTTGTGTGTTTTGGATTCGGTTAATTTTTTATGCACTTTTTCATATATTATATGTGTCGGATAATAGTAGGATATGCATAGTTTAACTCTTTGGTTGCAGGCATAAGATCCAACTATTATGGCCATGTGTGTGTATGTGAATGGATGTGTGTAAAAAAAATTTATTATTTGAATCCTCGGGGTTGACGAGGCTAGATTGGTATTTAATTTTTGTAATTAAATATGGCATTGTTTAGCCGCTCATTTTAGTTTACTTTCGATCTAGATGATTTTTACACTCCTTCATGGAGTATAGGATCGATGGATGTAAATTAAAATGTTTTATCTCGGCTTGGAACTCTTTGGTGACTTGCGCACGGGAAAAGATGGAGCGGACGAGGTGGCGACACGACGGCATGCATATTGGAGGACAATGCCATAATAGTTGGAAAAATTCTGTTTTTTTTCATATTTATTGCTTATTTGTTTTATATGCATGTTGTGTATGTTTTAAAATTCCTCAATTTTAATTTACTAAGTGGGAGAGGGATATTTTAATTAATTCCCGCGGCCTCCATTACAATTTGACGTGTGATGCAACAAACTTGCACGTTGGCTTTGAGTGCCTTCCTCCCCATCGGATGGGTTTGCGGATCACTAGGTCAAATAATGGTTTAGGAAATTATTTAGGAGCGTGTGTACTTCCCCATCGGTAAGGCACATAATCCGAAATAATTCCCTTAGTATCGTGTAATGGTGCACACTTAGATGCAAATAAAAGTATCCTCCCCATCGGAGTCACTGTTTTTATTTGTAGGGATAAAGAGGAACCAACTATTAATTTTATTTGTCAAAAAGTAAGGTTGACAAGATAATAAAATTAATGGGTAAAACCTCCTCTTACAAATGTAGAATTCGTATACGTCCACACTATCGTGGCATACGATATTCTCGGTGTTTTGAGGTGTTGGTTGATTTCGGGATTTTATTGTTTTGATGAATCAATAATATTTGAAATCTAATATTTTGATCATTGTGATTTTTAGGATTTTCAAATGGCTTTCAACCCACTTGCTGTGATTTTAAAAGAAAACAAACTTACTAGTCCAAACTACATTGATTGGAAAAGAAACCTGGATATTGTCTTAACTGCAGAGGAGTACAAATTTGTACTATTCGAGGTCTGTCCTCCTAAGCCCTCCGATGACTCTGATGAAAAGGAGATAGAATGTTATAAGAAATGGGTTAAGGCAGATGAGATGGCGCGGTGTTACATTTTGGCATCTATGTCAAATGTGCTGCAACATCAGCATCAGGTCATAGCCACAGCTTATGACATGATGCTCAATCTCAAGGAACTTTTCGGACATCAGAGTAGGGCGGCTAGGCAGGAGGCAATGAGAAACTTGATGATGACCACCATGGTCGAGGGAACACCCGTTAGGGATCATGTTCTCAAGATGATGGCTCATCTTAATGAGATGGAAGTCCTCGGAGCTGAGATCGATGGGGAAACCCAGGTCGATATCATTCTCCAGTCTCTGCCTAGGAGTTTTGAGCAGTTCCGCCTCAACTACAACATGAACAAGAGGTTGTATTCGTTGGCGGAGCTTCTGACAGAACTCCAGGCGGCAGAGGGGCTTTTTCGTCAGAGTTCTCAAGCCATGGTCGCTCAGAAGGTTTCTTCCTCTAAACCGAAAGGTAAGAAGAAGAAGAAGCAAGGTGGAGCGAAGAAGGTGGCAGTGGGACCTCAGGCAGGAGTGAAGAAGCCGAAAGGCAAGTGCTTCACTTGCAAGCAGACTGGACATTGGAAGGTGGACTGTCCTCGCCGAAATAACAAAGGTATATCTTCTTGTTTAGTTGTTGAAACATGTTTAGCGGTGTTATCTACCGATTGCGTGTGTAGATACAGAGCCAGCGATCATGTCTACAATACTTTGCGAGGGTTCCAGAAACCGCGACTAATGAGGAGAGATTACTGTCTTCATGGGCAATGCTTCAAAGGTGGCGGCTATTGCAGTGGGAGACGTTTATTTATCTTTTGATAGGAATAAAGTTTTGGTTTTGAGAAATTGTCTTTTTGTACCTACTTTTAGAAAGAATTTAATTTCAGTTTCTAAATTGTTTATGAATGGGTATTCTGTTTCTTTTAATGACAAAGTGGTTATAAAAAGGAATAGGGAGATTATCCGTTCTAGTACATTGGTTGGCAATTTATATACTCTTGAACCAAAAACTCCCACGATGCATATAGAAATCAATAACTCATCTTCTAAATCTAATAAGAGAAAAGAACCTTCGCAAATGAACCAAACATATCTTTGGCATCTAAGGCTTGGTCATATTAACCTAAGCAGAATTCAAAGGTTGATAGCTGATGGACCTTTGGGTTCATTAGTGGTGGAGGATCTCCCAACCTGCGAATCTTGCTTGGAAGGTAAAATGACCAAGAGGCCTTTTAAGGCCAAGGGGTATAGAGCCAAAGATGTGTTAGAATTGGTTCATTCTGATTTGTGCGGTCCCATGTCTATCCAGGCAAGAGGTGGTTTTGAATATTTCGTCTCTTTTATAGACGATTATTCAAGATATGGATACATTTACTTGATGCGCCACAAGTTTGAATGTTTTGACAGGTTCAAAGAATTCAATGTTGATGTGGAGAACCGTCAAGGTAAAAGTATTAAGACATTACGATCTGATCGTGGTGGCGAGTACCTCTTGGGAGTGTTTAGGAGGTAATTATCAGAGGCTGGGATTCAATCCCAATTGTCCGCACCTGGCACACCCCAGCAGAATGGTGTGGCGGAGCGAAGGAACAGGACTCTTATGGAGATGGTCAGATCTATGATGAGTTATTCTGAGTTACCTGATTCGTTCTGGGGGTTTGCTCTGGAAACAGCAGCACACATTCTGAACTTGGTTCCATCTAAGTCAGTACCCTCTACTCCCACAGAGTTGTGGACTGGGCAAAAGCCTAGTCTAAGACATATTCGGATTTGGGGTAGTCCAGCACATGTGCTGAAATGAGATGCTGGTAAGTTAGAATCTCGTACAGAAGTGCGCTTGTTTGTTGGCTACCCTAAGGGAACGAACGGTGGTTTATTCTATAGTCCTAGAGATTAGAAGGTGATCGTGAGTACGAATGCCAGATTTCTAGAGGAGGACTATGTGATGAACCACAAGCCCACGAGTAGGATTGTTCTTGAGGAGATGACAGGGGAAGTCCCGACTTCAGTACAACCGGTACAAGAGGAGACACCACAAGTCACTACACCGCGTGTCACAGAGCATACACAGGAGGCACCTCGTCGTAGTGAGAGGGTTGTTAGACAACCCGACAGATTCATGTTTTTGGGAGAGTCTTCGGACTTAGTCCCTAGTGAACATGAACCTGATCCCTGGACATTTGAGGAGGCAATCCAAGATAGAGATGCAGTATCTTGGCAAAGAGCGATGAATTCAGAGATAGAATCTATGGATTCTAATCAGGTCTGGGAGCTAGTAGAGCCACCCGATGGTGTAAAAACCATTGGATGCAAGTGGATCTACAAGAGAAAGAGAGGAGTAGACGGGAAGGTTGAGACCTTCAAAGCTAGGCTTGTTGCGAAAGGGTATACTCAGAAAGAGGGTATCGATTATGAGGAGACTGTTGGGGATTTGAGGCCGCTAGAGGGGAGGTGAATAGCGTAGATGACCGTATGTAGATGGAAATCGTTCGCGTGCTTATCTACAATTCGTGTTAGCGCAGCGGAATAATAATAATAAAAGTAATACACGAAATACAATCACACACGAACACGATGATATAACGTGGTTCGGAACCGTAACGGTTCCTACTCCACGGATCGGGCTCAAACGAGCCCTAGCGATGCCAAACACACACCACTATCAAATAACTCCTTCTCGACATAAGTCGGAGGTGGAGAAACCTCTTACAATAAGATTACAACAATAATCTAAATACAACAAGCAAATATAATAGGAAATACAATAAGAGAAGTAAAGAACACTTTACAAAAACTCTTTAGATCGCTTGCTTGTTGATCGCTTGAATCGTGGTTGAAGACCCTGATTTACAGCAGCAAATCGCCTCAAAAAACGTCCAAGAAATCGCTTCTAAAACCCTCCTTCCGAGCTGCCTTTATAACCTGCGTCGGGCTGGATTTCCGCCTATCAGTCGACTGCCATAAGTCACCAGTCGACTGATGCCACTGTTGTCGTGAGACAACGGATCGATCCACGCTGGGAAAACTCCAACGGATCTCTTGGCAGTCGACTGTCAACATTGGCCGATCTAACGCTCGTAGTCGACGCCGTCGGCTATGGAGCGCTGCGGCTCGACACTCACCGGTCATGTCATCCTTAGCGATCGATCGCCGAGCCATCACCGATCGGCTCCCATGAGCACATCGCCAGTAATCCCAGCTCTAACCTGGCAGTTGAACTCAAGTCGACTCACGGCAGTCGAACCGGCCATAATGCCAGTCGACTGCCAACCTCAAGAATGAGGTTTTAACCCAAGTATGGTGCCCCCATACTTGCTAGACCACCCTTAGCCTAGACCTAAGCCTTCTAGCCACCTCCATCAGCCTCACGCCTCTCGGATCCCTCCAAGTCATCCATGACTTGTTCATCCATCGTGCTAGCTTCCAGGTGCTTCCATCGGCTATGTCATGCTAATGGTGTCTACACCGCCAAGGCACATTGGACTTATGCCGCCAAGACTCCGCTTGGACTTTACGCCGCCAACCATTGGACTTATGCTGCCAAGACTCCCGCTTGGACTTTACGCTGCCAATATCAAACCCTTGGACTTCTCAAATGCCAAGACTCAAGCTTGGAATTTCCCTTGCCAACCCATGTTGGACTTTTCATGCCAAGACCCATGCTTGGACTTTCCTTGCCAACCAATGTTGGACTTTACATTGCCAAGACCCATGCTTGGACTTTTACATTGCCAAGACCCATGCTTGGACTTTTCCTTGCCAACCCATGTTGGACTTTTCCTTTGCCAACCCATGTTGGACTTTCCATTTGCCAAGACCCATGCTTGGACTTTCCCATAATCACATGGTCAACCCTAGTCAACCATCAAAGTCAATTATAACCTGGGTCGATTGTATAAACAATCTCCCCAACATATTAACCGACATCAATGTCCAACATCAATGTCAATCCATTTTGTCAAATCCCTTTGTCAAACATCAAAACATCACTCGAGTCTGGTCAATCGTGACCTGGGCCGATTGCACCAACAATCTCCCCCTTTTTGATGTTTGACAAAAACCAAATCAAATCATGAGTTAGAACACTAACTCAAATCCCTTACCAATTATCCCAAATTGGTAAATACTCACCAAATGTTCTCCCCCAAACATTCAAGTGAAAATGTAAACCAAATGTTCTCCCAAACATTCTCCCCCTTTTTGACTAACATCAAAAAGGTTATCTCTCCAAGGAGGTCAATGTCTCATGTCCCAATGAGATCTTACAATCTCCCCCTTGATTTAAAAATATCTAGGATGCCTACCATCTTCCTAGTGATAAGTCTCATATCACTCAAGAGAGGCAATCCTATTCACTCTCCCAATTTCCAAATTGGGTATCAAAAATCATCAATTTTCCCAATTGATGATACTTTCCCAATAACTTCTCCTTTTCAAGGAGAAAAATACATCCATCATCCCAAGATGGATACCTCCCCCTAAAGGCTTGCTCCCCCTTGACCATTGCACCAACAATGTCCTTGGGGAGTCCCTAAGCCAATAGGAACTCTAAACCATCAAAATTAAGGTTGAAAATTCAACATTGAACTTTCCACCACCTCAAATTGATACTTTGACCTAACACCTCTCCAAATCCATATCCAATGAATTTTCACCCTTCATAATACTTCCCAAAGCATTTCCTAGGGTTAGGAGTGGTTAGGGACCTTTACCATGGTTGAAAATGGGCTAAACAACCTTGTTAACGAATCAGACTGCGATCGACTCGACAGAATCGATCGATTGCCACATACATCGATCGCCACCAATGGCTCGATCAGTAAATAATTTTCCAAATTCTATCGTAATCCATTTGAGAAAATCATAACTAATTATACGTATATCGAAAAATCACGAAATTTGATACGTATAATACTTATGACCAAAAAAATGGGTGAAAAATGTTTGAAAAATATTTTACCCATAAAATAGTGAGTTTGATACAAAACTCAAAACCATTGAAATTTTCAATGTTTTGGCCCTATTTTGTATCAACTTCATCAATGGTGATTGCTATCAAAAGATAGACTTCACCAAGGTTTTCTAAATTGATTTTAAAATGATTTCAAAACCTTATTTTGGATCATATTCCTTGGGCTCTAAGTACATGACTTGTACACAAGCTTTCCCAATGATCCACCAGTAGAATTAGATGAGTTTTAGTTCATCTAGATGCAAAAACTATGCACCTTGACCTTAACTCATATCCTAGCATCTCACATGTATCTAGGGTGTATAAATACACATACATGTCAATTGGATGTGAGATGTGGGTTTTGTTCTCCCTAATCTAGGGTTTCATGCATTTTCCTAAAGCAACTCTACTTGATTCCCTTATAAATGGGACTCCAAGTCATGCCATTGTCCTTAGTTCAATTTTAATCAATTAAATTAAATACATGAAATGATTATGGCATTTATGATGATATAAATAAGCATATGCTCATAATCATGATGTCATGGCATAATATGAAATCTAAAAACACATGACATTTAACTTAACTCCTAAACATGAACATGACATTTTATAAAATTAAAACTAAGTATGATGTCATGGTATGTTATATGGCAAACAAAGCATGGCATATAAAATATATAGGTATAAGAATACCTACATTTTAATATTAATTGCCATTTGATATAATTAGGTTTATTTTGCCATATTAGTCTAAATTCCCTAATGTGCCAAAAACCCAAAATGGCACACTAACTTCTAAACCTAAATTGTGCCAATTTTGATCATTTTATCAAGCTTCTCAAATAATATTGGCACACCCTAAAATCTTTTAGGATGATAATTCAAATCTATTTCCAAGGTATCCATAACCTTGAAAACATCCTAAAGTGCCACCTTTACCATGATTGAGTTAACTACCCATCCAATCAAGGTTGGCACACCCTAAACCCATCTAGCGTGAATCAATCACGCTCTTAGGAACCCAAAACCGATTTGAGCTCCTAGGGTTAATTAGGTATTCCTTAGGGATAACCTCCCTAGATACCTTCCTAATGACCCTCCTAGGCTTATTAGCCTTGGTCATTTGGGTCTTACCTAGGTTGACTCTAGGGGTAACTCCCCTTGCAACCTTCTTAGTGGCCACCCTAGGTTTCCTTGAAACCCTAGCCACTAGACACACGCTTTGGTCAACTCTAGGGATGACTTCCCTATTGACCTTGGTCTTCCTAGACCTAGTTAGTGTTCCATAATCTAATGGAACACTATGATAAGCTACCTTAGGCTTAGGTTTGTGACCCAAACCTTGCTTGCCCTTGGTTGACTTTTGACTCTTAGGTCCTTGGTGTTGACTTTGACTTTTGGACCTTGACTTTTGATCATTTGACCCTTTAAATTGATTTTGTATAATTTTAAGGGTCTTCTCCTTCTCAAGCCTTGACCTCAAGGCTTGGTTCTCTAATTCTAATTGCCCGATTTTAGAATTTTGATTTAGACCATGGGCATGGGACTTTCTAGGCATATGCCTAGTCCATTTAGGGTTAATACCTAGGTGCTCTTGCACATTTCTAATGGTCTCCCTAGGTAAAATTGGTCTAGTGTTATTTGATCTAGGTTTATCCTTAGATGAATTATTTTTAGGGACATTAGTCCCAAATTTCTTCCTATTATCTAAGTGAATATTTTTAGCTCCTAAGCAATATTCATTCCTATTAGCATGCTTTTCATAAATTGCAAGATAATTAAAATTATTTCTAGCATGCTTTTGCCTATTAAATCTAGAAGGTGCATTATTGAAATATACCTTAGGGTTTGCCTTGGAGGCTCCCCCTACATATGATGCTCCTTCTTGCCCCTTCTTCTTCCCCCTAGGGCATTGACTCCGATAATGCCCCTTTGAATTGCACTTGAAGCATATGATGTGCTCCTTGCCTTTAGGTGTTGGGGAACCGGCATCCTTGACTTTTGGTGCCGGTGGAGCCTTCTTAACCCGTTTAGGACACTTACTCTGGTAGTGTCCTTGCTCCCTACACTCAAAGCATATAATATGAATTTTATTATTATTTGAAATGCTCGAGTTACCTAGGTCCGTGGTAGGTGCCGGAGATGAATTTTGAGCTTCCTCATCTTGACCGGATGTTGAAGGCACTTCTTGAGGTTGCCCCGGTGTAGATGGTCTCTCCCCCTCAATCACGGAGGTGGATGCTTCTCCCACCTCTTCTATTTTCTCTTCCGATCCGAAAGTTGACTCCTCACTTTCTTCTGATTCCTCACTTTCACTTGAGGATGAGCTCTCTTCTTCATCCTCCTTGTCTTCTTGGATTGAATGAGGTTCTTCATGGAATTTCGCCAAAATGTTCCATACCTCTTTGGCGTCTTTACAATCCACATAGTCACCTAGGCTACACAAGATGTCATT
The DNA here is from genome assembly GCA_025175895.1 of Wurfbainia villosa. Taxonomy (NCBI): domain Eukaryota; kingdom Viridiplantae; phylum Streptophyta; class Magnoliopsida; order Zingiberales; family Zingiberaceae; genus Wurfbainia; species Wurfbainia villosa. Next base: position 45,825,197 of record CM046007.1, on the reverse strand, counting down.
AGGTACTAAATCAAATATAAATTTGATTACCTTCTTATTTTTCTCAAATTGCCGGAGTTGCTCCTCACTCCATTTCTTCTTCTTGAGAAACCCTCCCTTTGGTCCCTTAGGATACTCAAATCCTTCCATCAAGGCGGACCATTCCTCAAGGTCTCTCATCATCAAAAACTCTTCAATTCTCGCCTTCCAAGAATTGAAACCTTCTCGTCCATAGAATGAATAAGGGACCGGTGTGTTGATGTCCCATCCTAATTGATCTTGGACTTCCATCTTTTACCCTCTAACGTCTTGCTCCCGGTTGTTAATCCGTTGAAGAGCCACCAGGCTCTGATACCACTTGTTGGGGATTTGAGGCCGCTAGAGGGGAGGTGAATAGCGTAGATGACCGTATGTAGATGGAAATCGTTCGCGTGCTTATCTACAATTCGTGTTAGCGCAGCGGAATAATAATAATAAAAGTAATACACGAAATACAATCACACACGAACACGATGATATAACGTGGTTCGGAACCGTAACGGTTCCTACTCCACGGATCAGGCTCAAACGAGCCCTAGCGATGCCAAACACACACCACTATCAAATAACTCCTTCTCGACATAAGTCGGAGGTGGAGAAACCTCTTACAATAAGATTACAACAATAATCTAAATACAACAAGCAAATATAATAGGAAATACAATAAGAGAAGTAAAGAACACTTTACAAAAACTCTTTAGATCGCTTGCTTGTTGATCGCTTGAATCGTGGTTGAAGACCCTGATTTGCAGCAGCAAATCGCCTCAAAAAACGTCCAAGAAATCGCTTCTAAAACCCTCCTTCCGAGCTGCCTTTATAACCTGCGTCGGGCTGGATTTCCGCCTATCAGTCGACTGCCATAAGTCACCAGTCGACTGATGCCACTGTTGTCGTGAGACAACGGATCGATCCACGCTGGAAAAATTCCAACGGATCTCTTGGCGATCGACGCCAACATTAGCGATCGCTAACGCCGTAGTCGACGCCTACGGCTACGGAGCGTTTGCTCGACACTCGGGCGATCATTATCATCCCTTAGCGATCATTGCCGAGCTATCACGATCGGCTCCCATGAGCGCGATCGCAGAGTAATCCCACTCTAACTGGCGGTTGAACTCGTCGACTCACTGGCAATGAACCGCCATAATGCCGGTCATTGCCAACCTCAAGAATGAGGTTTTAACTCAAGCATGGTGCCCCATACTTGCTAGACCACCCTTAGCCTAGACCTAAGCCTTCTAGCCACCTCCATCACCTCACCACGCCTCGGATCCCTCCAAGTCATCCATGACTTGTTCATCCATCGTGCTAGCTTCCAGGTGCTTCCATCGGCTATGTCATGCTAATGGTGTCTACACCGCCAAGGCACATTGGACTTATGCCGCCAAGACTCCGCTTGGACTTTACGCCGCCAACCATTGGACTTATGCTGCCAAGACTCCCGCTTGGACTTTACGCTGCCAATATCAAACCCTTGGACTTGTCAAATGCCAAGACTCAAGCTTGGACTTTCCCTTGCCAACCCATGTTGGACTTTTCATGCCAAGACCCATGCTTGGACTTTCCTTGCCAACCAATGTTGGACTTTACATTGCCAAGACCCATGCTTGGACTTTTACATTGCCAAGACCCATGCTTGGACTTTTCCTTGCCAACCTATGTTGGACTTTTCCTTTGCCAACCCATGTTGGACTTTCCATTTGCCAAGACCCATGCTTGGACTTTCCCATAATCACATGGTCAACCCTAGTCAACCATCAAAGTCAATTATAACCTGGGTCGATTGTATAAACAATCTCCCCAACATATTAACCGACATCAATGTCCAACATCAATGTCAATCCATTTTGTCAAATCCCTTTGTCAAACATCAAAACATCACTCGAGTCAAACTCGAGTCTGGTCAATCGTGACCTGGGCCGATTGCACCAACAGAGACCTTTTCGCCGGTAGCTATGCTTAAGTCTATCCGGATTCCCTTATCTATGGCAGCTCATATGGATTATGAGATATGGTAGATGGATGTCAAGACAGCTTTCCTTAACGGATGTCTTGAGGAGAACATCTATATGCGGCAACCAGAGGGATTCATTGCTAAAGGCAAAGAGCATCTTGTATGTAAGCTTAATCGGTCCATTTATGGATTGAAGCAAGCTTCTAGATCTTGGAACATCCGCTTTGATGAGGTAATCCAATCATATGGATTTATTCAAAGTCCAGATGAGCCTTGTGTATACAAGAGATGTGACGGAAACGTAGTGGTGTTTCTTGTACTATACGTAGATGACATTTTGTTAGTTGGCAACAATATCAAAGTGTTATCAGACGTAAGGGTATGGTTGTCCAAACAGTTTGATATGAAGGACTTGGGAGAAGTGGGACACATCCTCGGGATCAAAGTTATAAGGGATCACAAGAAAAGGATGTTGTGCTTGTCTCAAGCTTCATACATTGACACTATCCTTGCTCGTTTTAGCATGTAGAACTCCAAGAATGGTTTTCTACCTTTTAGGCATGGAGTTCCTTTATCTAAAGAGATATGTCCCAAAACATCAAAGGAGATAAAGGACATGAAGGCGGTTCCTTATGCTTCGGCAGTAGGAAGCCTTATGTATGTTATGCTATGTACGAGACCAGATATCTGCTTTGTCGTGGGCATGGTTAGCAGATATCAGAGTAATCCTGGACAGGGACATTGGACTGCGGTAAAGCATATATTGAAGTGCCTGAGAAGGACTAGGGATTATATGCTAGTTTACCGGGCAGATCAATTAGTCCCTATGGGTTACACGGATTTGGATTTCCAATCAGATAGGGACAAGAGTAAGTCTACCTCGGGGTTTGTGTTTACTTTTGGAGGTGGAGCCATAGTATGGAGGAGTGTCAAGCAGAAATGCGTGGCGGACTCTACCATGGAAGCTGAGTATGTGGCACCTCTCGAGGCGACCAAGGAAGTCAGATGGCTCAGGAACTTCTTGATGGACTTGGATGTGATTCCTGGTTTGCCCAGAACTATCACAATTTATTGTGATAATAGTGGTGCAGTTGCAAACTCGAAGGAACCACGAGCCCATAAGGCGAGTAAACACATAGAGCGCAAGTACCACCTCATACGAGAGATCAGAAGTTTACGCGAGGAGAAGTTGCTGTCGCCAAGATTGCATCAGAGGATAACCTGGCGGATCCATTCACTAAGGCCCTTCCAGCGAAAGCGTTTGATAGGCATGTGGAGGACATGGGGATCAGATGTATGGCAGAGTGATGAAGGCATAGTCTTTTAGTATAAGTGGGAGATTGTTGGAATGTATACTGAAAGCCTAGCTCTTTTTGTATGAACATTTTATTTTGAAATAAGAATCACATTATCATTGTTTGAATTTTATATATTCATTATATATGTGTGCATATTGTCTAATATTTTACATTGTAGATAACATGGTGCTTGGTGTGGCAGAGAAGATCATGTTATCAATCCCTTGTAAAATATAAGTAAAGGCTCACAACCAAGATGGTTTTGGACAAACCATTGGCATGGTTGTAGTGTAGCTTGGTATTGTTTTGTTTTGAACATAGAGTTACACTAGTACACTTAGGTGTATTGAGTAGGACCGACATAGAGGTGATTTAATTTAGTACTGACTACATAATTGAATCGGACCTCGGATATTATGTTGTACATGCTCTTAATCCCGATATAATAACGGGCACATGTACTTAGTATTTATTTCTTTGATTTACCAGTGGGTGAGATTTAGATGGATTAAATCAATATGACCGGTAAGTTGGGAAATAATATTATTTACATGGTGTGCCGTTGATTATAGGAGGAAACCGTGTCCTATATATTAGGTTGATGATGTCCCCTTGAGGAGCTCATAAAGTTCATCACGTAAACCCAGCTGGTTGACTTAGTCAACATGATGATAAGGTTGAGTGGTACTACTCGAGGAATTAGATGTTAATTAATTGATGGTCAGTAAATCAATTAATTGACGGACATTCGATATCTTAAACACGGGGAGATTAATGTACAAATAATATATGGAGTCCATATTGATTTATGGGGGTTGGTGAGGTAGTTCAATGATGATCCTCTAGTGGAATGGAACATCATTGATGGATCAAGTTTGTGTGGTTCCGATCCATCGGGTGGCCAAGACCCAACTCCTCCTTATGGTTCCTATCATAGCCTAATATAATCCTTGTGAAGTCTAGATCCAAGAATGTAAAACAAAACCTAGAACCAACGGTTGGGATTAAATCCCTAGATCCGATGGTTGGATGAAACCCTAGAACCAATGGTTGGGATTAAATCCCTAGATCCGACGGTTGGGATGAAACCCTAGAACCGACGGTTGGGATGAAACCTTAGATCCGAAGGTTGGGATGAAATCCTAGATCCGATGGTTGGGATTAAACCCTAGATCCGACGGTTGGGATAAAACTCTAGATCCGACGATGGAGATTAAATCCCAAGATCCGACGGTGGAGATTAAAGGAGGCTTAAGCCCTATTCTATAAATAGATGCTTAGGGTTGGGCGGCAATAAGGATCAAGGATTTGAATTAGAAGAATTAGGGTTTGGCTCATCCACAAGTGGGCGGCTAGGGTTTATTGGGCGGCTAGGGTTTTAGAGCAAAGAAGTGGGCGGCAACTTTTCTCCCTTCTAGATTGTTGCCGGCGCCCATCCTCCTCCACCAAGACTTGGCCGGCGCCCATCCTAGAGGACTTTCCCTTCTTCCTTGGCCGGCAGTTCTCCTTCCATTGGTGGCCGGTGCTCTTCCTCCTCCCCTTCTCCTTGGTGGCCGGCGACAACTCATCTTGAAGTTGGCCGGCGATTCATCCAATTGCTCCTTGGCCGGCAGTTGCACCAAATTCCCTAATTTGGTGGCCGGTTCTAGATAGGAAAGGTATTTGTAAGTTCTTCTCTTTGTTCGCAGTGGACAAGGTAGAGAAGAAAGTGATCTAGAAGGCTTCTACTCGTGGAGGATCTTCGTCCACACGTCGTCCACGAGAAGGATAGGACATACGATAGAAGATCGTAAGGTATAAAGTTATTTTAACTTTATTTACAGATCTGAATATATTCTTTAATATTTTGATTATGCATGTGTGTGTATGAATATATATTGTATAATCATGGACCCCGAAGACAAACACAAAAACCGGCGATCCATCCGTCGTCTCTTCCGCGGCTAACCAACTAGAAGAGTTGTGTTGCTTGAACAACTAGTTTGTTCAAGCGACCACTCAAGTTGTTAGAACGACGACAAATAGGTTGTACTAAGGAAGCTCATCCTATCCGGATTAATTCTTTCATTAGTGAAAATTTTAATCCGGGGATATGGGAGCCAATGAGCCTCCGAAGCATCTACCTACAGTACAGTCTCATATAAGTCTGGGGGGACCCCAAGTTTTGATTTATTTTGTTTCTAGTAGTAATTTCTTTCCTGTCATTTGCATTTTTTATTAGTTAGCATCCATGTTTTTATATACAGAGTTTTTAGTTTCGTCAGTACTTAATTTTTTCTATCTTTAAGCTATCTCAAAAGTATTTTTAGAGTTTTCTTTCATGAGTTGTTTCCATGGGTAGCTTAATTTTTTTTACCTCATGGTATTTTATTCTATTTGCTCTAATGAATGTTCTAGTTTTACACTGGTTAGCTTTTATATTTACACCTACACATGATGAACATTCTGAAAGGGAGAGTCTAGTACGTACCTAGTTATGATTCATCTCAGTAGTCTAGTACTTTGGAATCTATAGGTGACCCTAAGTTTAGCATATTTAGTTATTGGAGATGCTCGGATTGTGGAAGCCCATTCGGGAAAAAATCAAAATCCCAAGAGCTTGAAAAAAAAAATAGTTGTCATGGGTGGAAATGGTTAGGTGCCCCTTTGAGACCGAGTTAGGTTACTAGGGAAACACCTATCAATTTCTCTCAATACTGAGCACACCTTTGAAACTTTGTGCTAGATCTAGAGAACGACTCTCACTTTAGGCAGTGCCTAAGAGTTGGAGACCTTAGGAAAGCTATACGATGATGACTTGACTTACCATGGAATGAGTATCCCTTAAGAAGATTCACTTAGCACGAGCACGAGGAGCTAACTTAGTGAATTTCTAGAACATCTCTATTTTGCTTTGATTGCAAATACCACTTGATAAATTTAGTTAACATGCTAAGTATGAAACAATACCTTTTAAAATTTCATGGCACTGAGGTTTGCTTGAGGACAAGCAAAGACTTATGTCTGGGGGAATTGATGTGAGCAAAACATATAGGGTTTTAGGAGTAGTTTTCGCTCATATCCCATTACATTTAATGTTTGTTTCATGCATATTTTACTTTGTTTTGCATGCATTTCCTATTTTATGGTTCAGAGATTTGTTCTTTGTACTTTTGTGTGCAGGATAGTATTTCATGGGGAAAATGATGCACTTTCGGAGCAAAAGAAGAACATTTTATAGCTGGATGCAGAAGGGGATACAGCCAGGGCGTGTGGCTACACACGACCGTGTCCAAGGGTGGATATTGGCCACCACGACACCACAAATGGCCTGGCCATGTGGAAACACATGGTCGTGTGGTGTTGCGCGATTCCGACGCGAGTCAGTTATTTTCCAAGTTTTAGAGAGATCCAGGCTGATGTCTATATAAAGGAGGCTACGCCCAAACCCTAGGAGGGAGGCACGACAGCCAGGATGACACTCTGACACCTTAAAAAGCTTCGGGAACTCACAATGGGGAGGAAGAAAGCCGTTGGAGATCTAAATTCTACACTTTAACGTTGGAGAGAAGAGTCACATCGCATTATAAATTCTATTCTTTACATAATTTCCATTGTTTATATAAACATGATCGTGCTTTGTGTTTCTCCTCTCTTATTTATGGAGTAGACTCTTCGATTCTAGGACTAGGGAGTAGTTTGTGTTGAGTTAGAACATGTTGCTTCAAATATCTTTTCGTTCTTGAATTTATATTTACAATTGGTGTTTGGTTTAGAGCTATAACTATAGTTTTGGTTTTCTATCTATTGTGCTAGCTGATATGAGGGGTGACAACCCTCGTATCTAAGATTTAGGAGAATTAAGGAGGAACCTAGGGGTTGGCCTCATCTCCCATAATCATGGGTAGAAGGATGCATTAGAGTAGAAAACGTGCCCCATTTTCGACTTGTTGCAGGGATCGATTCGGCATCCTCGTACCGACTATCCCATCCTAAGTTCAAGGACCTGGTAATGGCAGAGATAGCTTCCGATATATGCGAAGGCTCATCGGGAAAGTGTATGATGTCCTTTCCACAAAATCGTAGTTAGAAATCTAGACAAAACCCAATTGACAACTTGTTCTGAGACACACAAATGAAACTGAAATCCTAGAATCCCTTCCAAAGACTCGCAACTAGTTTCTTTCTTCTTCTGTGTGACACCTTATTGAGTTGGGACCGCCATCAACCCTCGCAATTACAACCATTGGATCTGAATTCCGAACACTAATCTCCACTTACCAAATCGGTACTCGAATCTCAGTCCCTGTGGGATCGATAATCTTTTTATTACTTGACGACATCCATGAACTTGCAAGCATTGAGCGTAAGCATGCACTTTGAGACCTCGACGGTCTCCGTCATGAGATTTGAGGTTGCATTCACGTGCATCACGGACTTTGGCAAAGGAGAAACCCGAAACATGATGAAACTAAGGGATGTTGTTGATGGAATGGCACGGAGGCTCATTGGCTCCCATGTCCCCGGATTAAAATTTTCACTAATGAAAACTAATCCGGATGGGATGAGTTTCCTAAGAACAACCAATTCGTCATCGTGCTAACGACTTGAGCGATCGCTTGAACAAACTAGTTGTTCAAGCAATACAACTCTTCTAGTCGGTTAGCCACGGAAGAGACGATGGACAGATCGCCGGTTTTTGTGTTTATCTTCGGGGTCTATGATTATACAAATACATACAAATGCAAACTAGTATAATCAACACATACTAACATAAAGATAAGAACATGCAAAGATCAATAATAAAAGTTGTAAAACTTTTATACCTCTCGATCTCCTATTGTATGTCCTATCCTCCTCGTGGACGTCGTGTGGGCGAAGATCCTCCACGAGTTGAAGCCTCCTAGATCACGTTCTTCCCTTCCTTGCTCACTCCGAACAAAGAGAAGAACCAAACAAAAACTCCTTCTCCTATCTAGAACCGGCCACCAAGCCAAGGAACTTGATATAACCGCCGGCCAAGGAGTAGATTCTTGAGCCCCGGCCAACCTTGAAGAAAAGTTGCCGCCGGCCACCAAGGAGAAAATAAGAGGGTGTTAGGGAAATCTCTTGCCATGATTAGGTTTTGATGTGTGTGGAAAAGGGTTTAAGTTAGTTTGTTATGTTGATTTGATATGTGCGTTGAAGTCATGCAAAACTTAGTAATTCGCACATGGAGCCTTGGCGAGTATCACAACTCATGACTCGGTCCTTGAGTCGGTGAAGGATAGCTTTGCGGAAGCCGTGCGCTTGGAGCATCCGAGGGACCGCCGGATGAGAAGCTTGGAGTGAAGCCAGAGGAAGTAGACTTCGAGGCAAGAGATGCGAAGGAGCATTGCAGAGTCGTGCGCCTGATGCTGCCGAGGGGCGTGGCCGCGAACGAAGAGAACTTCGAAGGCGAGGTACTCCGAGGGATGAGAGTGAGCGAATGTAACCCGGGGTGAAACTTGGCCATTTAGCCAAGGGTCGGATGAGTTTTCCCCACACCAGTCGACTGCCATGTCATGGCAGTCGACTGCTCTGAGTCGATGGTTCGATCGACTGGTCTAATGTGGCTGGATCAAGTTGATCACCGATCGCCAAAGAATGGTCGGTCGATCGATGAGTAACCGATCGCTCATGGGGAGCAGTCGATTGATGGCATTGTGCACGGGCACAGAATGGTGTCGACCTCGTTGAGGACTCGACTGATCGAGCACTAGTCGACTGATGGTAATATCAGTCGACTGATACCAGTACCGTTGGATGAAATCCAACATGGAAAGCAGCCGTTATTGGGGAACGGCTACAGGACCAGTCGACTGATTGGGACATTAGTCGACTGCTCCTGTGTCAATGGGAAGAAACCCTCTTCCTCTATAACGAGGAATGGGATGGGGCTTTGGGAGGCTAATGGTTATGCTCCAATTTGCTCCCAAAGTGCTCTAAGGGTTTTTCCACTCTTCTTACTTGCTTTATTTCCATTCTATTGTAAGAAGAGAAATTGTAAAGAGGTTACCTCCACCTAGCTTGGTGCAAAGGAGAGATCTAGTGGATTTGGAGGAGTGATTCACCTTGGACGAATCAGACCGTGGATTAGCGGCGTAGCCGTGAACCACGTTACATCTCGGTGTTATTGTTTGTATTATCTTTTGTTTATTTGCTTGTCTTGTTTTATTATTTCCGCTTGTGCTAATCTTGTGTGTAGACGAGTAAATTATGACATCCATCGATTGAGGGCTATTCCCCCCCCCCTCTAGCTGACCGTTCCGATCCCCCAACAAGTGGTATCAGAGCGAGGTTGCTTGTCACCGGACTAACCGCCGCAACAAGCTCTTCATCAAAAGATGGCCGGCTCGAACAATCCTCCGCCGAAGTTCGAAGGGGAATTCGCTTTGTGGAAGAAGAGAATGGAGGTATTCTTTGAAAACGACTTTGAAATTCTCTTAATTATGGAAAACAGTTTCGAGTTGCCTAGGAACGAAAATGGGGAGCCATTGGAGAAATCAAGGTGGAGCAAGAGGCAAAGAGAAGAATACTTGGCAAATTCAAAGGCCAAGCATCACCTATACAATGTCCTCCCCCAACAAGAAGTCAACCGGATAGGAGAGTGTGCTAGCACCAAGGAAATGTGGGACAACTTAACAAAGATTCATGAAGGCACATCCGAGGTGAAGCTAGCAAGGAGAGATGTCCTTCGCTCCCAATTGTCCAATATCAAACTCGAAAAGGGAGAGAAGGTAAAATCCCTACACTCTAGATTTAAGGAAATTCTAACTGGTTTGACAAGTGTAGGTGAAAAGCTCTCCAACCGGGATATGGTAATGAATGCCATAGATGCCTTTCCCCGGTCCTCAAGATGGAGCTCTATGGTGGATTCGTTTTACATCTCCAAGAACTTGGAAGTAAGTACCTTGGAGGAGTTTTTCTCAACAATGGAGCTCCACGAAACGAGGCTTGAAGGAATACAAGAAGAGCCTAGAATCCAACCTTCAAGGGGAGTAGCATTGTGTTGGGGTTGATCCGTGAGGGGAAACTTCGCTTCCCCTTCACCTCGGTTGCTTGACCATGGTGATCCCTTCGATGTCCCCGGATTAAAAATTTAATCCTAGACAAAAGGGATTCCCAAAGCAACCAAGTCATCGTCGTGCTATTCGTTTAGAGAGGTCACTTGAACAAACTAGTTGTTCAAGTGACCATCCTCTATTCTACGAGTGGCCGCGGAATAGACGATGTTCGGATCGCCGGTTTTTGTGTTTATACTCGGGATCCAAATATTATTTAGCCATTCACAGAAATATAACATGCTTATATTTTGAAAAACAAACACAAGCAATGAATAAAAGAGATAGAAGAATAGTTATACCTCTTGGTCTTCTAATGTATGACCCTCCTCCTTTTGGACGTCGTGTGGGCGACGATCCACCAAAAGTCGAAGCTCCTAGATCGCAAAACTTCCTTCCTTGCTTTTCCCAAGCAAGAGGAAGAAGAGAAACAATGTTTTTCTCCTTCAAAAACTCAACCAACAAAGAACTATAGAAGTTCTTGCCGCCGGCCAACTAGAAGGAGAAGAAGATGATGGAAAACTACCAAGACACCAAGGGAAACCCTATATCTTGTTTCCACCACCTAAGGAGAAGAGAGGGGAGTGTTTTGGGCGTGGCCAAGGGCTGGGAAGGGCTGGAATAGCTGCTGGACGTTGGCCACAAGGCAAGGAAGAAGAAGGAAAACTTGCCTTATTTGGTGCCACCCTTGCTTCCAAACCCTAACCCTAATTCCAATCCTATCTCAACTAGGATTGCCCTATTCTTGCCGCCCAAGCCTTGCTCCCTCCCTATGATGTTATCCACGACCACTTCCCATGCCCTCCTTTTATAGAGTTAGGGATAAGTCATGAATTAATCTCCTCCATTGGTTCTAGGGATTTAATCTCAACCGTCGGATCTAGAGATTTAATCTCAACCGTCGGATCTTAGAGATTTAATCTCTACCAATGGATCTTAGTGTTTTGTTTCTATCCATTGGATCTAAGCATCTTGAGGTGTTAATGGGCTACATTAGGGACCATGAGGAGGAGTTGGGTCTTGGCCACCCATGGATCAAGCCCACATAAAGTCCGATCCACTAATGATGGTCCAATCCACTAAAGGTCCATCATTGATCTACCTCACCAACCCCCATATGATCATATGGGCTCCATATATTATTTGTACATTTTCTCCCCGTGTTTAAGATCTCGAATGTCCGTCAATTAATTAATTTACTGACCATTAATTAATCGACATCTAACTCCATGAGTAGTACCACTCAACCTTTTCATCATGCCGGACCTAGTCCACCTGCAGGGTTTACATGATGAACCTTATGAGCTCCTCAAGGGGACATCATCATCCTAATATATAGGACACGGTTTCCTCCTATAATCAACGGCACACCATATAAATAATATCATCTCCCAACTTACCGAGTCTATCGATTTAATTTATAAATCTCGCCCATTGGTAAATCAAAGAGATGAGTACCAAGTATATGTGCCCGTTATTATATCGGGATTAAGAGCATGTACTAAATAATATCTGAGGTCCGATTCGATTATGTAGTCAGCAATAAATCGAATCACCTCTGTGTCGGTCCTGCTCAATACACACAAAGTGCACTAGTGTGATTCTATGGTCAAGACAAACCAATACCAAATCACACTACAACCATTCCGATGGTTTGTCCAAAGCCATCTCGGTTGTGAGCCTTTACTTATACTTTACAAGGAGCCGATAACATGATCTCCCGTGTGACACCACACACCATGTTATCTACAATGTAAGGTATTAGACAATATTGCATAACCATAAAAATATGCAAACAATGATCATGTGATTCTTATTTCAAAATAAAGGTTTTCATACAAAAGAGCTAGGCTTTCAGTATACATCCCAACAATCTCCCACTTATACTAAAAGACTATGCTGTCCTTATACTGCCATACATCTGATTCCCCTTCCCTCCACATGCCTATCAAAGCTCTCGCTAGAAGGGCCTTAGTGAAAGGGTCTACCAGGTCATCCTCTGATGCAATCTAGGCGACAACAACTTCTACCTCCTTTACGATTTCTCGTATCAGGTGGTACTTGCGCTCTATGTATTTACTAGCCTTATGGGCTCGTGGTTCCTTCGAGTTTGCAACTGCACCACTATTATCACAATAAATTGTGATAGTTCTGGGCAAACCAGGAATCACATCCAAGTCCATCAGGAAGTTCCTGAGCCATACAGCTTCTTTGGCCGCCTCATAGGCTGCCACATACTCAGCTTCCATGGTGGAGTCCGCCACGCATTTCTGCTGGGCACTCCTCCATACAATGGCTCCACCTCCCAAAGTAAACACAAAACCTGAGGTAGACTTATCGTATCCCTATCGATTGGAAATCGGAATCTGTAACCCAGGTGAGTAATTGGTCCGCCTGAAACTAGCATATAATCCCTAGTCCTTCTCGTGCACTACAATATATGCTTTACCGCATCCAATATCCTGCCTCCGATTACTCGATATTCACGACCATGCCCACGCAAGCGAGATATCCGGTCTCGCATCTGAGCATCGTGATACATGAGGCTTCCTACTGCCGAAGCAAAAGGAACCGCCTTCATCTCCTCTATCTACTCAAAAGATCTAGGACATATCTCCTTAGATAGAGGTACTCCATGCCTGAAAGGTAGAAAACCCTTCTTGGAGTTCTGCATGCTAAAATGCTCCATAATCGTGTCTATGTATGAAGCTTGGGATAAGCACAACATCCTTTTCCTGCGATCCCTTATAACCTTGATCCCAAGGATGTGTCTCACCTCTCCCAAGTCCTTCATATCAAACTGTTTGGACAACCATACCCTTACGTCTGATAACACTTCGATGTTGTTGCCAACCACCAAAATGTCATCTACGTATAGTACAAGAAATACCACTACGTTTCCGTCACATCTCTTGTATACACAAGACTCATCCGGACTTTGAATAAATCCATAAGACTGGATTATCTCATCAAAGCGGATGTTCCAAGATCTTGAAGCTTGCTTCAATCCATAAATGGACCGATTAAGCTTACACACAAGATGCTCTTTGCCCTTAGCAATGAATCCCTCTGGTTGCTTCATATAGATGGTTTCCTCAAGACTTCCATTAAGGAAAGCTTTCTTGATATCCATATGCCACACCTCATAATCCATATGAGCTGCTATGCATAAGAGCTCTCAAACCTGACTTTAATCCATAGATTCAATCTCAGTATTCATTGCACTTTGCCAAGATAGTGCATCTTTATCTTGGATTGCCTCGTCATATGTCCAGGGATCAGGTTCATGTTCGCCAGGGACCAAATCGAAAGATTCTCCCAAGAACATGAATCTATCAGGCTGTCTCACAACCCTCCCACTACGATGAGACATCACTTGTGTATCCTCTGTGACACGTGGTGCAGTGACATGTGGTATATCCTCTTGTACCGGTGGTACTAAAGAAGTGACTTCCCCTTTTAACTCCTCCAGAACAATTTTACTCTTGGGCTTGTGGCTCATCACATAGTCTTCCTCTAGAAATCTAGTGTTCGTGCTAACGATCACTCTCTGATCTCTAGGACTATAAAACAATCCACCCTTCATTCATCTAGGATAGCCAACGAACAAGTGAAATTTTGTACGAGGTTCCAACTTACCATCATCTTCCTTCAGCACATGTGCTGGACTCTCCCATATCCAAATATGTCTTAGACTAGGCTTTCGCCCGGTCCACAACTCTGTGGGAGTAGAAGGCACTGATTTAGATGGAACCAAGTTCAGAATGTACACCGCCGTATCTAGAGCATATCCCCAGAACGAGTCTGGCAAGTCAGAATAACTCATCATCGATCTAACCATCTCTATAAGAGTCCTATTCCTTCGCTCTTCTACATCATTCTGCTGGGGTGTGCCAGGTGCAGACAATTGGGATTGAATCCCAACCTCTGATAGGTAATTCCTAAACTCTCCCAAGAGGTACTCGTCACCACGATCAGATCGTAGTGTCATCTTGAATAATTGTCTATGAAAAGAAAATATTCAAAACGACCTCTTGCCAGGATAGACATAGGACCATACGAATCAGAATGAACCATTTCTAACATATCTTTGGCTCTATACCCCTTGGCCTTGAAAGGCCTCTTGGTCATCTTACCCTCCAAGCAAGATTCGTAGGTTGGGAGATCCTCCACCACTAATGAACCCAAAGGTCCATCAGCTATCAACCTTTGAATTCTGCTTAGGTTAATGTGACCAAGACTAAGATGGCAAAGATATGTTTGGTTCATCTTCGAAGGTTCTTTTCTCTTATTAGACTTAGAAGATGAGTTAATAACTTCTATTTGCATCGTGGGAGCTAGTGGTTCAAGTTATAAATTTCCTATCTATGTACCTGAATAGATAATGTCCCTATTCCTTTTATAACAAATCTGTCATTAAAAGAAATAGATTATCCATCCATAATTTAGAAACCGAAATCAATTCTTTCTAAATAAATGTACATAAAGAAAATTCTTAAGAACCAAAAACTTTATTTTTCTCAAAAGATAAATAAAACATCTCCCACTGCAATAGCCGCCATCTTCATGGTATTGCCCAAGTAAATGGTAATATCCCCTTTAGCTAGTCGTCAGGTTTCCTGGAACCCCTGCAAAGTATTGCAGACATGATTAGTGGCTCCTGTATCTACACTCCAGGTACCGGTAGATAACACCGCTAACCATGTTTCAATGACTAGTTCAAAGGATGTATCTTTGTTCTGCTTTGGATTGGGACAGTCCTTCTTCCAATGTCCATCCTGCTTGTAAGTGAAGTACTTGCCTTTCGGCTTCTTCACTCCTCACTAAGATCCTCCCACCACCTTTGCTCTACCTTGTTTCTTCTTCTTCTTGCCTTTCGGCTTAGAAGTAGAAACCTTTTTGAGCAACCATGTCTTGAGGACACTCTTCGAAGAGTGCATACTTGTACTCCTTAGCAGATAAGACAATATCTAGATTCTTTTCCAATCAACATTATTTGGGTACAGTAAGTTTATTTCTTTTAGTATCACAACAAGTGGACTGAAAGTCATTTTGAAAGAAAACCTAAGAATCACATAGATCATTACTTTAGATTTCAAAAAATTATTGATTCCTCAAACAATAAAATTTTGATATCAACCAACACCTCAAAACACCGAGAATATCGCATGCCACGTAGTGTGGACGTATACGAATTCTACATTTGTAAGAGGAGGTTTTACCCATTAATTTTATTATCTTGTCAACCTTACTTTTTGACAAATAAAATTAATAGTTGGTTCCTCTTTGGCCCTACAAATAAAAGCAGTGACTCCGATGGGGAGGATACTTTTATTTGCATCTAAGTGTGCACCATTACACGATACTAAGGGAATTATTTGGATTATGTGCCTTACTGCGTGGAAGTACACACGCTCCTAGATAATTTCCTATAACCATTATTTGACCTAGTGATCCGCAAATAAACTCATCCGCAGGGAGGAAGGCACTCAGAGCCGACACGCAAGTTTGTTGCATCACACGTCAAATTGTAATGGAGGTCGTGGGAATTAATTAAAATATCCCTCTCCCACTTAGTAAATTGACAGTGAGGAATTTTCAAGAATCCCATAGATTATTATTTTAGATTTCAAAAAATTATTGATTCCTCAAAACAATAAAATTTCGAAATCAACCAACACCTCAAAACACCGAGAATATCGCATGCCACGCAGTGTGGACGTATAAGAATTCTACATTTGTAAGAGGAGGTTTTACCCATTAATTTTATTATCTTGTCAACCTTACTTTTCGACAAATAAAATTAATAGTTGGTTCCTCTTTGGCCCTACAAATAAAAGCAGTGACTCCGATGGGGAGGATACTTTTAATTTGCATCTAAGTGTGCACCATTACACGATACTAAGGGAATTATTTCGGATTATGTGCCTTACCGTTGTGGAAGTACACATGCTCCTAGATAATTTCCTATAACCATTATTTGACCTAGTGATCCGCAAACAAACTCATCCGCAGGGAGGAAGGCACTCAGAGCCAACACGCAAGTTTGTTGCATCACACGTCAAATTGTAATGGAGGCCGGGAATTAATTAAAATATCCTCTCCCACTTAGTAAATTAAAATGAGGAATTTTCGACATGCATATCAAACAAAAGCAATAAATATGAAAAATAAATTATTTTCCAACTATTATGGCCTTTGTCTTCAGATCGCTTATCTCGTCCGCTCCTCCTACGCCATGTACAAGCCCTCCGGAGATCCGAGCCGAGACTAAAACCTATTTTAATTTACATCCATCGATCCTATACTCCACGAGGGAGTGTACATGAATCTAGATCGAAAGTAAAATAAAATAAAGAGCGGCTAAACAATGCCGTATTTAATTTACAAAAAAACTAAATACTAGCCTCGTCAACCCCGAGGATTCAACAAAATAAATATTTACACACATACAATCATATACACACACATGGCCATAATAGTTGGATCTTATGCCTGCAACCAAAGAGTTAAACTACGCATATCCTACTATTATCCGGCACATATAATATATGAAAAAGTGCATAAAATTAACCGAATCCTAAACACACAAAACCGGAATCCTTGTCTCTGATACCAATTTGTTGGGGTTGATCCGTGAGGGGAAACTTCACTTCCCCTTCACCTCGGTTGCTTGACCATGGTGATCCCTTCGATGTCCCCGGATTAAAAATTTAATCCTAGACAAAAGGGATTCCCAAAGCAACCAAGTCATCGTCGTGCTATTCGTTTAGAGAGGTCACTTGAACAAACTAGTTGTTCAAGTGACCATCCTCTATTCTACGAGTGGCCGCGGAATAGACGATGTCCGGATCGCCGGTTTTTGTGTTTATACTCGGGATCCAAATATTATTTAGCCATTCACAGAAATATAACATGCTTATATTTTGAAAAACAAACACAAGCAATGAATAAAAGAGATAGAAGAATAGTTATACCTCTTGGTCTTCTAATGTATGACCCTCCTCCTTTTGGACGTCGTGTGGGCGACGATCCACCAAAAGTCGAAGCTCCTAGATCGCAAAACTTCCTTCCTTGCTTTTCCCAAGCAAGAGGAAGAAGAGAAACAATGTTTTTCTCCTTCAAAAACTCAACCAACAAAGAACTATAGAAGTTCTTGCCGCCGGCCAACTAGAAGGAGAAGAAGATGATGGAAAACTACCAAGACACCAAGGGAAACCCTATATCTTGTTTCCACCACCTAAGGAGAAGAGAGGGGAGTGTTTTTGGGCGTGGCCAAGGGCAGGGAAGGGCTGGAATAGCTGCTGGACGTTGGCCACAAGGCAAGGAAGAAGAAGGAAAACTTGCCTTATTTTGTGCCACCCTTGCTTCCAAACCCTAACCCTAATTCCAATCCTATCTCAACTAGGATTGCCCTATTCTTGCCGCCCAAGCCTTGCTCCCTCCCTATGATGTTATCCACGACCACTTCCCATGCCCTCCTTTTATAGAGTTAGGGATAAGTCATGAATTAATCTCCTCCATTGGTTCTAGGGATTTAATCTCAACCGTCGGATCTAGAGATTTAATCTCAACCGTCGGATCTTAGAGATTTAATCTCTACCAATGGATCTTAGTGTTTTGTTTCTATCCATTGGATCTAAGCATCTTGAGGTGTTAATGGGCTACATTAGGGACCATGAGGAGGAGTTGGGTCTTGGCCACCCATGGATCAAGCCCACATAAAGTCCGATCCACTAATGATGGTCCAATCCACTAAAGGTCCATCATTGATCTACCTCACCAACCCCCATATGATAATATGGGCTCCATATATTATTTGTACATTTTCTCCCCGTGTTTAAGATCTCGAATGTCCGCCAATTAATTAATTTACTGACCATTAATTAATCGACATCTAACTCCATGAGTAGTACCACTCAACCTTTTCATCATGCCGGACCTAGTCCACCTGCAGGGTTTACATGATGAACCTTATGAGCTCCTCAAGGGGACATCATCATCCTAATATATAGGACACGGTTTCCTCCTATAATCAACGGCACACCATATAAATAATATCATCTCCCAACTTACCGAGTCTATCGATTTAATCTATAAATCTCGCCCATTGGTAAATCAAAGAGATGAGTACCAAGTATATGTGCCCGTTATTATATCGGGATTAAGAGCATGTACTAAATAATATCTGAGGTCCGATTCGATTATGTAGTCAGCAATAAATCGAATCACCTCTGTGTCGGTCCTGCTCAATACACACAAAGTGCACTAGTGTGATTCTATGGTCAAGACAAACCAATACCAAATCACACTACAACCATTCCGATGGTTTGTCCAAAGCCATCTCGGTTGTGAGCCTTTACTTATACTTTACAAGGAGCCGATAACATGATCTCCCGTGTGACACCACACACCATGTTATCTACAATGTAAGGTATTAGACAATATTGCATAACCATAAAAATATGCAAACAATGATCATGTGATTCTTATTTCAAAATAAAGATGTTCATACAAAAGAGCTAGGCTTTCAGTATACATCCCAACACATTGATGGCAAATAAGGGGAAGAAGAAGATGGAGATCCCCTCCTCCGATGATGATGAAGCCTCCTCCTCCTCCTCCATGGATAGCACGGAAGAAGCCTATATGGTAAGGAGGGTAAGGCGTGCATTGAAAGGTTTTAGATTTAATAAATCTAATGATAGGAATAGAAGACCAAGGGGGAAGATTATTTGCTACAATTGCCAAGGAGAGGGACACATAAGGGACAATTGTCCTCTCCTAAACAAGAGCAAAGAAGAAAGGAAGAAGAAGGAAGAAAAGAAGAAGAAAAAGGGAAGCAAGAAGAAAGAGGAGAAGAAGGCAAAGGAAAAGGGGAAGGCCAAAGCATTCAAAGCCAAGACATGGGATGATCTTTCCTCATCATCCTCATCTGAAGAAGAGGAACAAGTCTATTCCAACCTTGCATTGATGGCCTTCGACGACTTGGATTGCTCCTCCACCGAAAATGAAGAATCAAGCTCAAGTGGAGAGAGCTCAAGTGAAGGGGGAGCCTCTACATCCTCCTCATCCGAAGAAGAAGAAGATGACATGGAAACGATGGTATCGAATCTAACTCCTAAGAAAATAGTTTCCATGGTTTCTAGCTTAACTAGGGATTTATTTAGAGCTAAGAAGAAGAACAAAAGCATGCTAGATCAAATTAAGGACTTAGAAAATAAACTAGAAAAAGCATGCTTAAATGAAAATGAAAATATTTCTTCTAGCTTAAATAATGCATGCTCACATGATAACTATATGCCTTTGGATGTTAGTGATGCATGTATAGAAGAAAATAGGGCTTTAAGGGAAAAAGTAGATTATTTGACAAAAGCCCTAAAAAAATTTACTATAGGCTCCAACACCTTGAACATGATCATAGGGAGCCAAAGAGCTAGCTTCAACAAAAAGGGCCTAGGTTATAAAGAAAAGAAAAATGAAAAGGCCTACAAATGCCTAATTGCTAGGGGACAAGATAAGAAGAAAGTAATAGCTAGGAAATGGATTCCTAAGGAGTATCTAGTGAACCCCATAGGCAAGAACTTATTTTGGGTTCCAAAATCCATCCTTAAGGTTTAGAAAACCCCTAGGGTAGTCAACCATATGCAATTGACCTATATCATATTTTGGTTGACTTAGGATGGCGGGACAACATTTTGAAATAGTGTTAGGTGATGATAACGTGCCTATAAATACTTAATAATGCTTAAATCATGATAATTAATGAAATTGCTATGAATATTTGCGATCATGATTTATGATTTTGAAATTTGGCACATCATCATGAGAATTAGGGTTTAAATCATGCCTTAGGTGATATTTTGCTTATTATCATGATATAATACCTAATGCATGATAACAATTCAATGAATACAAGTGTTTCATGATCATAATATGAATTTAAGTCATATATATCTTTATGATCGTGTTGAGTGTTAGGATGATACTTAACCATTGATAGAATTGTATGAGTATAATGGTTAAGTATATACAAATACCCTCTAGGATGCATCTCACACTCATCATAGGCTACTTTGATTGAAAACTTAGCATGGGTGAGATGTTAGGATGATACAAATGTCCACTAATGCCTATGGCATTTAGATGGTCATTTAAAGTATCAAAATAGCAATAATAGACCAATCATGGGGAAGACTTATGTTTAATTCATAGACATATTGCCCAAAGATCATGGTTGGATATTTCATATGTTTTCAAAACAATTTCTTAATCTAAAATCTATGTATTCATGTTTTGAAACAATTGGAACCAAAACTAGGTGTTAAACTTGATACTCACATGATCAAAAACCTAGTGGTTTTTAAACCTTTTGGATTTTTGGCAAATACGTAAAAATATAATGATTTTTCATGAAGACCTATTTTTCATTGATAGATATACTTAAAAGAAATGTGTTCCCCAAATTTCATGATCGTTCGAATTTTCTGGAATTTTTATTGCATTTCTGAATTTCGCCCCGAAAAATCAAAATTTCTGAAAAAAGTGTGCCAGTCGACTGGTAGTCTGAACCAGTTGACTGGTGGCCAGATATTCCAAACAGTAAAGGCTGATTTTATTTATTAAACCAATTTTTGGTATTTTCCTTCTATTAGACTTGATGCCATGAGTTTATAACTTAGTGTTAATCTTTTTGATGGTATCAAAGGGGGAGAAATGATTATGTTTAAGTAAATTATGATAGGGGGAGAGAGAGTTTCATGGATTAAGGGGGAGTTGCATGTTGCTATATCATGTTTATGTTTACATACTTTCTTTCCTTAGAAATTGTTATCAGATGTTCTTATCTAACTTAAACGAATTGCCACACATCAAAAAGGGGGAGATTGTTTGGGCAATCTCTTGCCATGATTAGGTTTTGATGTGTGTGGCAAAGGGTTTAAGTTAGTTTGTTATGTTGATTTGATATGTGCGTTGAAGTCATGCAGGACTTAGTAATTCGCACATGGAGCCTTGGCGAGTTTCATAACTCAAGACTCGGTCCTTGAGTCGGTGAAGGATAGCTTTGCGGAAGTCGTGCGCTTGGAGCATCCAAGGGACCGCCGGATGAGAAGCTTGGAGTGAAGCCGGAGGAAGTAGACTTCGAGGCAAGAGACGCGAAGGAGCATTGCAGAGTCGTGCGCCTGATGCTGCCGAGGGGCGTGGCCGCGAACGAAGAGAACTTCGAAGGCGAGGGACTCCGAGGGATGAGAGTGAGCGAATGTAACCCGGGGTGAAACTTGGCCATTTGGCCAAGTGTCAGATGAGTTTTCCCGACACCAGTCGACTGCCATGTCATGGCAGTCGACTGCTCTGAGTCGATGGTTTAATCGACTGGTCTAATGTGGTTGGATCAAGTTGATCGACCGATGCACGACAGCGGTCGATCGACTAATGACTTTATCGCCGATGCTCATGGGGAGCGATCGGCAATCGCATGGGGCGAATGGAGTCGACCTCGTTGAGGACTCGACTGATCGAGCACCAGTCGACTGATGGTAATATCAGTCGACTGATGCCAGTACCGTTGGATGAAATCCAACGTGAAAAGCAGCCGTTATTGGGCAACGTCTACAGGACCAGTCGACTGATTGGGACATCAGTCGACTGCTCCTGTGTCAACGGGAAGAAACCCTCTTCTTCTATAAAGAGGAATGGGATGGGGCTTTGGTAGGCTAATGGTTATGCTCCAATTTGCTCCCAAAGTGCTCTAAGGGTTTTTCCACTCTTCTTACTTGCTTTATTTCCATTCTATTGTAAGAAGAGAAATTGTAAAGAGGTTACCTCCACCTACCTTGGTGCAAAGGAGAGATCTAGTGGATTTGGAGGAGTGATTCACCTTGGATGAATCGGACTGTGGATTAGCGGCGTAGCCGTGAACCACGTTACATCTCAGTGTTATTGTTTGTATTCTCTTTTATTTATTTGCTTGTCTTGTTTTATTATTTCTGCTTGCGCTAATCTTGTGTGTAGATGAGTAAATTACGACATCCATCGATTGAGGACTATTCACCCCCCTCTAGCCGACCGTTCCGATCCCCAAACAGAGGGCGCCGGCCAAGAGCTCCAAGGATAAACCCTAGCCCTTGTTTCCACCGGCCAAGGTTGAAAGGAGGAAGAGGGATAGGCCCCGACAACACCTTAGGAAGAAGAAGGGATCTACTCCTCTTGTTGCCGCCTACTCCTAAATCCAAACCCTAGCCGCCCAACCAAGAACTCCCTTAGGGTTTCTTGCCGCCCAAGCTTAGGTAGGCAAAACCCTAATCTCTCAAAAAACAACTTTTCTTGCCGCCCACTTAAGTCTCCCTTTTATAGAGTTAGGCTTAAGCCTTGTTTTAATCTCCACTGTTGGTTCTCGGGTTTTAATCTCAAACGTCAGTTCTAGGGATTTAATCTTAACCGTTGGTTATAGAGATTTAATCTCCACCGTCGGATCTAGAGATTTAATCTTAACCGTCGGTTCTAGAGATTTAATCTCTACCGTCGGATCTAGAGATTTAATCTCAACCGTCGATTCTAGGGATTTAATCTCAACTGTCGGTTCTAGAGATTTAATCTCCTCCGTCGGATCTAGAGATTTAATCTTAACCGTCTGTTCTAGAGTTTGTTTTACATCCTTGGATCTAGGCTTCATGAGGATTATATTAGGCTACGATAGGGACCTTGAGGAGGAGTTGGATCTTGGCCTCCCGATGGATCGGAACCACACAAACTTGATCCATCAATGATGTTCCATCCCACTAGAGGATCATCATTGAATTACCTCACCAACCCCCATAAATTAATATGGGCTCCATATATTATTTGTACATCCATCTTCCCGTGTTTAAGATATCGAATGTTCATCAATTAACATCTAACTCCTCGAGTAGTACCACTCAACCTTATCATCATGTTGACTAAGTCAACCTGCAGGGTTTACATGATGAACCTTATGAGCTACTCAAGGGGACATCATCAACCTAATATATAGGACACGATTTCCTCCTATAATCAACGACACACCATGTAAATAATATCATTTCCCAACTTACCGGGCATATTGATTTAATCCATCTAAATCTCACCCTTTGGTAAATCAAAGAAATAATTACTAAGTACATGTGCCCATTATTATATCGGGATTAAGAGCATGTACAACATAATATCCGAGGTTTGATTCAATTATGTAGTCAGCAATAAATTGAATCACCTCTATGTCGGTCCTGCTCAATACACCTAAGTGTACTAGTGTAACTCTATATTCTAGACAAAACAATACCAAGCTACACTACAACCATTCCAATGGTTTGTCCAAAACCATCTTGGTTGTGAGCCTCTTCTTATATTCTACAAGGGACTGATAACATGATCTTCTGTGCCAGACCAAGCACCATGTTATCTACAATGTAAAATATTAGACAATATGCACACATATAATAAATATAAAGTGCAAATAATGATCATGTGATTCTTATTTCAAAATAAAAATGTTCATATAAAAAGAGCTAGGCTTTCAGTATACATTCCAACAGCTATTGAAGGCAAACGTAAGGATGAAGGAGTCACGGACTCAGAGGGATCCAAGAGGTGCAAGGTTGAAGGAAGAGCTAGAAGGTTGAGTCTAGGTCTAGGTTGTTGACTTCAAGTATGAATTGATCATACTTGAAGTACTCTAGTCGACTAGGGTCTTGTCTCAATCGACTGGTCTCGAGTTTTTGATGCTCAAGGGTCTAGAAGGCTTGAACAATCATTTGAGGTTATGACTCAGTCAACTGGTCAGCTAGTCAACTAGAGTCGGCTAAGGTTTGTGGCCCATTAGTAGACTGCTAGGGTTTGGCAGTCGACTGCCATACCCTGGTAGTCAACTGGGATACCCTAGCAATTGACTCTTATAAGTGGATAAAGGCACAAAAACACTTTTAGTCGACTGATGGATCGATCAGTCGATTGATGGCATGATCAGTCGACTGATCAGTGTTCCATTGAGCTATGATGACCGTAGATCAAGCTTCGTCAGAAGCCGTTGGATTAGGTCAGTTACAACAACAGTCGACTGATGGCTTGATAAGTCGACTGCTACAGGCTCAATAGGAAAATCAGCCTTTTCTCTATAAAAGGAGGCCTTGGGGAGCTTGAGAGGGCAAGTGCTCTCATTCCAAACTTTGCTCTCAAGCTCACCAAATTTTCTCTAAGCCTTCTAGTATTTCTTAACCTCTTCTTCTCTATTTTAGTTCCATCATCTTGTAAGAAGAAGAGTGTAATTGTAAGAAGGCTTCTCCACCTTGGTGTGA
This sequence comes from Wurfbainia villosa, assembly GCA_025175895.1. NCBI lineage: Eukaryota > Viridiplantae > Streptophyta > Magnoliopsida > Zingiberales > Zingiberaceae > Wurfbainia > Wurfbainia villosa. Next base: position 45,800,554 of record CM046007.1, on the reverse strand, counting down.
TCATCAAAAGGAGATTTTTAGTGGAGACTTTCTAGGGTTGATCCACTTTATGGATTGTCATGGAGTAGGATCATCATCTCCGAACCATGTTAAACATAGTTGTTAGTGTTGTCTTAATTGTCTCTTGATTTCATTTTTGTTTGTATTATTGTTTTTTGCTTCCGCTAACATTTTGTAGAAATCAAAAGAGGCTATTCACCCCCTCTAGCCATCCAAGGATCCCCTACATTCCCTACATAAGGAGTTGTATACTTTGGTATCAACCAACGCCACATGTAATAAGGTGGACTACAAAATCAATCACTAGGTACGCAATGAATTATGTGGAGGGATGTGAGTGATGGAGATGAGTTCTATCCTTTGCATATGATTGAAGTGATATCTGTGGGCCCCTTGATAAAGTAGGACTACTAAAATGCATGGACATGCTCAAATAAGTCAATATGAGATATTGAGCTCATTTGATTAAGGTAGTCTACTTGGAGATCAAAAAGCACAAAGATTGATAAGAGGATGACATGATATATGCCTCATTGATTAATCTTGATATCAAGGATAGAAGGATTGAGTCATAAAAGAGAATAGTCACAAAAAGGTTATGTCAGATCTTGACTTTCTTGTCACTTGGGTAGGGGTGATCACGGTTCCAAAACCATCGGTTTCAGTTTTGGAACCGACGGTTCTGGTTTATCATCCAATGGAATCGGAACCGAACCATTCATCAACGGTTTCTGTTTCGGTTTCGGAACCATTGATTTCGGTTTTAGAACCGTCGGTTCTGGTTCCTTATGGTTCGATTTTGATTTTGGAACCGCCAGTTCTGATTCATCATTCATCGGAACCGTAACTGAACTATTAATCGACGATTTCGGTTCCTATGATTCGATTTCAATTTGAACCGTTTAGAACAAAAATTTAAATTATTTAATTTTAAGTCTCTCATTTCTTTAATAGGAGATTTAAGTATATTATTTTTCAATTCATTAATTCGGTTGATTTATTTTAATTTAAATTATATTTAAATTCAAATTTTATATGTGGAGATTTAACTCATGTCGATTTATTTATTTTATTTAACTCTTTAAATCAAATATTTATGATCTAAACATATTTAATTAATAAATTCACATCAATAAATTAAAAAGGAAGAATATATATATATATATATATATTATTATTATTATTACAATATGTTACCTCTCTCATTCATTGATTTAACATTTTAAAAAAAGAAAGGAAAGAACTTGAACTTAATTTATATAAATTAAGTTGTCTACGTATCATTTTAGGATCTAAAAGAATCAAAGTCCTCGTAGTTCACATACCATTTAAATGAGTTTGATTTTTATGAATATATTTTATTATAATTGTGATGCAACAATAAAACTTTTAAAATTTGAATGTTTTAATTTTTTTGCAATTTGAGTATTATGATGATACCAAATATGAATTTTAAATAATTTTAATTTTAATTTTTATGCATATTTATTATTATAATTCTGACATACTAATAAAAATATGAATTTTGAATGAGTTTAGTTTTTGTTCAAAAGTAAATATCAAATTATTTTAAAAAATTAAATTCTGATTTTAATAAAAAAAATACTCAATTTTGGTTCGGTACAATTCCGATTCTGTTCCGATTCAGTTTCGGTTTCAAAAATATAAGAACTGGAACCAAACCATATGTCTCCGGTTCCGGTTCCAGTTTCGGTTTCAGAACTGAAACTGAAAAAGCAATTTCAGTTCGATTTTTGAGCCATCGATTCCAGTTCAATTCACGATTCGAACCGAACCGTGGTCACCCCTACACTTGGGTAGCAATGATGCATTGTTAGATGTCACCCATTGTTTATGTCTCTAAAATGATTTTTAGAGACATTGCTAATATTACGATAACCTATAGGGTCACACACAAAGAACATGTAATTTTGGAGATGTAGGGATGTATACTGAAAAGTCTATCTTTTGTATGAACATTCTTTATTTTGAAATAAGAATCACATGATCATTGTTTGCATTTTTATGGTTATGCAATATTATCTAATACATTACATTGTAGATAACATGGTGTGTGGTGTCACACGGGAGATCATGTTATCGGCTCCTTGTAAAGTATAAGTAAAGGCTCACAACCGAGATGACTTTGGACAAACCATCGGAATGGTTGTAGTGTGATTTTGTATTGGTTTGTCTTGACCATAAAATCACACTAGTGCACTTTGTGTGTATTGAGCAGGACCGAATTAGAGGTGATTCGATTTATTGCTGACTACATAATCGAATCGGACCTCCGATATTATTTTGTACATGCTCTTAATCCCGATATAATAACGGACACATATACTTAGTATTCATCTCTTTGATTTACCAATGGGCCAGATTTATAGATTAAATCGATAGGCTCAGTAAGTTGGGAGATGATATTATTTATATGGTGTGTCATTGATTATAGGAGGAAACCGTATCCTATATATTAGGATTATGATGTCCCCTTGAGGAGCTCATAAGGTTCATCATGTAAACCCTGCAGGTGGACTTGGTCCGGCATGATGAAAAGGTTGAGTGGTACTACTCATGGAGTTAGATGTTGATTAATTAATGGTCAGTAAATTAATTAATCGATGGACATTCGAGATCTTAAACACGGGGAGAAAATGTACAAATAAAATATGGAGCTCATATTAACTTATGGGGGTTGGTGAGGTAGATCAATGATAATCCTTTAGTGGATTGGATTATCATTAATGGATCGGACTTTATGTGGGCTTGATCCATGGGTGGCCAAGATCCAACTCCTCCTCATGGTCCCTAATGTAGCCTATTAACACCTCATGAAGCTTAGATCCAATGGATAGAAACAAAACTCTAGATCCATAGGTAGAGATTAAATCTCTAAGATCCGATGGTTGAGATTAAATCTCTAGATCCGACGGTTGAGATTAAATCCCTAGAATCAATAGTAGAGATTAAAAGGAGGCTTATCCCTAACTCTATAAAAGGATCTTGAGGGGTTGGCGTGGAGTAATCATCCAAGAGGAGCTAGGGTTTTGGGCGGCAAGGCTTGGAAGCTAGGGTTTAAGAGTGGCAGCACCAAATAAGGAAGGTAATTCCTTTCTTCTTCTTCCTTCAAGGTGGCCAGCGTCCAGCAACTTTTCCAGCCCTTTTCCATCCATTTTCCGACGTCCAAACCTCTCTTCTCCTTCTCCTTGAGTGGTGGAAACAAGACTTAGGGCTTTCCCTTAGTGTCTAGGAAGGTTTCCATCATCATCTCCTCCTCTTTCTTGGCCGGCGGTAAGGTTTTCTTTGGTTGCTTGTTGGTTGGCTATAGGAAGGAGAAGAACCTTGTCTCTATTATTCCTCTTGCTTTGGAAGAGCAAGGAAGGAAGATTTGCGATCTAGGAGCTTCAACTTTTGGTAGATCGTTGCCCACACGACGTCCGAAAGAAGGAAGGTCATACATTAAAAGATCGAGAGGTATACCTATTCTTCATTCTCTTTTGTAACATATTTGTTTTTGTTTTTCAATTATGAGCATGTAATATTCTGTTTGTGGCTAAATAATACTTGGATCCCGATCATAAATACAAAAGCCGGTGATCCGTGCATCGTCTATTCTGCGGCTACTCGTAGAATAGAGGATGGTCGCTTGAACAACGAGTTTGTTCAAGTGACCTCTCTAAACAAATAGCACGACGATGACTTGGTTGTTTGGGCAATCCCTTATGTCTAGGATTAAATTTTTTAATCCGGGGACATCGATGGGATCGCCATGAACAAATGACCGAGGTGAAGTGGGAAGCGAAGTTTCCCCTCACGGACTCGATAAGAAAAACCCGTCAGGAGATGGGTTCAATTTAGTTCAACTAAAGGAACCATTAGGCTCATTGAATGGACTAGATTGAGTTATACTCATAGCTTGCCCGAAACTTGTGTTAGACTCAAGTTGGATCATTTTGAGTCAGACTCAAATTAAACCAATTTAAGAAGATGAATGAATATGGATTCATCATGCATGATTAATGTGAATTAATCATGGATAGAAGAAGATGAATGAATTTGAATTCATCATGCATGATTAATATAGATTAATCATCCATTGAAGAGGGAATACAAAAGGATGCAAAACCTTTCATATTCATAGGATGAATATAATAGGTCTTTGGATGATGATGCATTGTATGACTGCCTTTTTGTTCTTCTTCCTCATCTTCTTGGCCGAATTATTCCTTTTGTTTTTGGTCAAAAGCTTGTATGGGTTGCTAGCACAACTTCTATTATCCAAAAGTGTGTGTTTGTGTGGATACCATAGAGGTGCAACCATCCTGATTGCGATGAGATCCAAAAGTTGCTGCCGGGATTGCGAAGGTCTACGCGTCAAGGGTAATCTCTCAACTAGATGTAGTTGTAAGAACATGTTTATTATGTATACACATGGATCTCTGGAGGGATTCAAATTTTTGATGCATTTTTGCGATGGTTTTTTGCATAAGATCCCTACAGTGGTATCAGAGCCACTTGTGTATACATAAACATCTTTGTATTGTTATTTTATATGTGATATAAACCTAGTTGAACTGTTTATTATGAGTGCAAAATTGTTTAGATGATTTTGTTCGACAAAACGTGCTTAGCAACAATACTATCCGAACAACAAGTGTGTTGTCCGATCAGCAAGTGTACTGATTGTTGATGGATGGTTATGTTTGTTGTTGGACATTTATTGTTCAATCACCAATGGTTGTCAATTTGTCATCAACGGATGCAAATGGTTGTTGATTTTTAGCAACGGCTGGTAACTGTTGATGGACAACAACCTTTACTGATTGATCTATCGCCAAAATTTCTTGTTGCTATGAACTGCAGCTGAAAGGTTCTTGGGTTCATTCTGATGGACTAAGTGTTGGTGCAATCGGTGTAGGTCACAATTTACAAGACTCGAGTTTGTCTCGAACAGTATTTTGATGTTCAACAAAATATATGACAATGTGATTGTCATGAAAAGTCCATGTCTTCTATACTTGGCATGGAAAGTCCAAGTCTTGAGTACATGGCGGCGTAAAGTCCAAGCATCGGTCTTGGCATTTGGAAAGTCCAATATGAAGTTTGCAAGGGAAGTTCAAGAGTGTCATATTGGAGGCATAAAGTCCAAGCATGGGTCTTGGAAGCATATGTCCAATGTTTGGTGGCGTAAAGTCCAAGCATGGAGTCTTTGTTGGATGTATACTGAAAAGTCTATCTTTTTTATGAACATCTTTATTTTTGAAATAAGAATCACATGATCATTATTTGCATATTTATGGTTATGCATATTGTCTGATACATTACATTGTAGATAACATGGTGTGTGGTGTCACACGGAAGATCATGTTATCAGTTTCTTATAGAGTATAAGTAGAGGCTCACAATCGAGATGGTTTTGGACAAACCATTGGTTTGGTTGTAGTGTGATTTTGTATTGGTTTGTCTTGACCATAAAATTACACTAGTACACTTTGTGTGTATTGAGCAGGACCGACATAGAGGTGATTCAATTTATTGCTGACTACATAATTGAATCGGACCTCGGATATTATGGTATACATGCTCTTAATCCCGATATAATAACGTGCACATGTATTTAGTATTTATTTCTTTGATTTACCAATGGGCGAGATTTATAGATTAAATCGATAGGCTCGGTAAGTTGGGAAATAATATTATTTACATGGTGTGCCATTGATTATAGGAGGAAACCGTGTCCTATATATTAGGATGATGATGTCCCCTTGAGGAGCTCATAAGGATCATCATGTAAACCCTGTAGGTGGACTTGGTCCAGCATGATGATAAGGTTGAGTGGTACTACTCATGGAGTTAGATGTTGATTAATTAATCGTCAGTAAATTTATTAATTGACGGACATTTGAGATCTTAAACACGGGGAGATATTTGTGTTAGTGCAGGGGCACCAGATAATCGAACCTATGTTTTGATTATGGCAAAGACACAAAGTTAAGTTTACATCATTATCTCATGAGCTAAATCGAGTGTGCAGAAAAGTACTAAAGCTAGAGCTGAAGGCTAGCGACACCCGGAGGGAGGAAGCCACGGTGGTTGGGCGACACTCGAGTTACTTCGGAGGGAGCCAAAGGAATCGAGTGGAAGGCCAGAAGCGAAAGCGACACAGTAAGTATCGAGGTAAGCTCGTGTGAGTGAGAGATGGTAAGGTCGTGTCCTCTATACGAGGACGACCGTAGGCGGCGATCCGACTAAGACTTTCTGGGGAAGGTCTTGGTCGAGATTGGACGGTTAGAAACCGTCGCATTTATCATTTTCCAAGCTAACCGAAGTGGCCAAGCGATCGATGCTCATCGATCGATGGGAGGCATCGATCGATGATGGCGACGAATCAACCTTTGCACTAGGTCAAAACTGATAACGTTTGACGCGACCACTTCACGATAAAATTTGTACAACTTCGTGATCTGTTCTGAAAAAAGAGGAGACATTTTCAGAGGCCAAAATCTATAAAAGGAGGGGAGGATTCCAACTCCAAACATCATCAAGTTTATTCTCAAGTGCTCCTACAACGCCAATGCTCCAACACTGTCATAACGCCGACGCGACGACAAGTTCTGATCTTCTTCATCGGCAGCAGAAACAAGTCATATATTTTGATATTGTATTCTTTGTTTTTATTCGTAACAAGGTGAGATAGGCTTGTTGCCTCATCCTCGTTATTTCAGTTTTGTGATCGTTGTCTCCTATCTCCTACGAGGAGGAGACGTTATATTGCTTTGCCCTCCGAACGCGGTCTAGGACTGATAGGGCCTTGGAGTAGCAACCGTTGGGTTGTGAACCAAGTAAAATAAACGTGTCTCTTTATTTCCGCTGCACTTACTCATGTATCGAACGATCAAACGAAGAGATTTATGCTCGCTATTCACCCCCCTCTAGCGACACTTCTCGATCCAACAATTGGTATTAGAGCGGGGGCACAAGATTTGGTGAAACTACCAATCTAGCACTTTTTGGTTTTTTTTCGTATTTTTTGATTCGTGTTTTTTTTAGGTTTTTTTTTCTCCCGCACTACTAATCCAAGACGAAGTCTTGGTACGCTTCTTTTGGTTGTGTGTTTGCAAGTATTCTATTTTGGAGTAGTCGACGGTAAAATGGCCATACCTTTTTGCACAAGAGGACTCTCAAAATGATCTACCTACCAAATCGAAGCTCTCTGAGAGATCTACATTTCTTACTAGGGTTTACCCTTGTAACAAGTTGTTTCCAGCCCCAAAATATAATGTTTGGTACCCTTTCGGTGACATCGAAGGTCGTAAGTTTCTAGCTTTTGTTAGTTTCTTATTCTTCTTATTTATTTCTGTTTATTTCTTATTATTTCCCACACTACTAATCCAAGACCAAGTCTTGGAATTCTCTATGGTTTTTATTCATGTTTTGCAAGACATTTAATGGCTCACATTGAGGGGTATAACACCACCCGACCTCCGTTCTTTAACGGAAATGATTTCCGTTATTGGAAAGGTCGGATGGAGTGTTTTCTAAAAACACAAGTCGAGACTTGGATAATAATCCAAAATGGCTTTGCTCTACCCTCCAATAATCAAGGAGAGCCCTTGGATTTCAATAAGTGGACAAATGCAACCAAGAGGCAAATCAAAGCCGATGCAAGAGCAACCCAAATATTGCAATGCAGCTTGTCCAAAGAGGAACTCAACCGCATCGAACCATTCATTAGCGCCAAAGACCTCTGGAATAAATTGATTGATCTACACGAAGGGATGCCCGATGCAAAGGTATGTAAAAGAGATTTACTTTTAAATAAACTGCACAATCTAAAGATGCAAGATCGTGAGACCATCACCCAATTACATGCGCGGATCCAAGACATCATCAACGGTCTTCACTCGATCGGGCTAGCCATAGAGAACCGGGACATTATAAGGTATGCTTTAAATGCTTTCCCTAGGACTACCTTGTGGGCATCCATGGTCGATGTCTACAAGGTATCTAAGGACCTTTCAAAGCTTAGGTTAGACGAATTATTTTCCGAGTTTGAACTTCACGAGCAAACTAACATGGTCCGGGCTGAGAGAGGTATTGCTCTACTTGTAAGACAAAGAAGCAAGCCACCTACTAGGCATGTAGATGAACTCGAACCCGAAGACGAATCAAAGTCTGAATCTGAAGAGGTGGAAGCAATAGCGAACATAGTGCGGAAGATCGTTCGGAGGGAAAGGAGGCTACTAAAGAACCAAAAGAGGGCACAATTCAAATCAAATCAAAAGAAGGTTTTCCATGCAACTTGGGACAATGAAGAAGGCGGCGACATAGCATGCATGGCAAGACCTGAAGAGTCAGAGTCAGAGTCCGAATTCGAATCCAATTACAACACCAACTCCGAACTCGAGGACTACTTTGAGAAGCAACTCAAAGCCGGACCAAAAGAGAAAATTAAGGTTAGCCGGTCACTAATTCATATGCTTTACAATACAATTAAAATACTTAATAGGAAATTAACTAAGTCCGAGTCTAGGGTTGAGTTGTTACTTGAGGAGGTTGAAACCCTCAAGCAAGAGGCTACACTTGTTAGGGCAATCTCTTGCCATGATTAGGTTTTGATGTGTGTGGCAAAGGATTTAAGTTAGTTTGTTATGTTGATTTGATATGTGCATTGAAGTCGTGCAGGACTTAGTAATTCACACATGGAGCCGTGGCGAGTTTCACATCTCATGACTCGGTCCTTGAGTCGGTGAAGGATTGCTTTGCGGAAGTCGTGCGCTTGGAGCATCCGAGGGACCGCCGGACGAGAAGCTTGGAGTGAAGCCGGAGGAAGTAGACTTCGAGGCAAGAGACGCGAAGGAGCATTGCAGAGCCGTGCGCCTGATGCTGCCGAGGGACGTGGCCACGAACGAAGAGAACTTCAAAGGTGAGGGACTCCGAGGGATGAGAGTGAGCGATTGTAACCCGGGAAGGGGTAGCTCTTAGGTGAAACTTGGCCATTTGGCCAAGTGTCGGATGAGTTTTCTCGACACCAGTCGACTGCCATGGCATAGCAGTCGACTGCTCTGAGTCGATGGTTCGATCGACTGGTTTAAGTCACCGAATCAGTTGATCGACGCGACATGGGCAGTCGACTGATGGCTTGATCAGTCGACTGCCAAGGGACGGCAGTCGACTGATGGCACTGTGCACGGGCACAGAGTGGAGTCGACCTCGTTGAGGACTCTACTGATCGAGCACCAGTCGACTGATGGTGCCATCAGTCGACTGATGCCAATACCGTTGGATGGAATCCAACGTGGAAAGCGGTCGTTATTGGGCAACGGCTACGGGATCAGTCGACTGATCGAGGGCATCAGTCGACTGATCCTGTGTCAACGGGAAGAAACCCTCTTCCTCTATAAAAAGGAAGGGGATGGGGCTTTGGGAGGTTAATGCTTGATCTCTAAACTTCTCCCAAAGTGCCATACACGATTCCCTACTCTTCTACTTGTTCTAATCTCTATTCTATTGTAGAAGAGTGATCTTTGTGTAAAAGAGGTTACCTCCACCTAGCTTTGTGCAAAGGAGAGATCTAGTGGATTTGGAGGAGTGATTCACCTTGGACGAATCAGACCGTGGATTAGCGGCGTAGCCGTGAACCACGTTACATCTCGGTGTTTGTATTGCTTGTTTATATTTTGCTTATCTTTATTTACATTTGTATATTCCGCTTGCGCTAACGTTTTTGTAGACGAGCAAAATACGACATCCAACGAAGGAGGGATATTCACCCCCATCTAGCCGACCAATCTATTCCCAACAAGTGGTATCAGAGCAAGGTTGCTTGTCACCGGACTAACCGCCACAACAAGCTCTACATCAAAAATGGCCGGTTCAAACATTCATCCACCGAAGTTTGAAGGGGAATTCGCTTGGTGGAAGAAGCGAATCGAGGTATTCTTCGAAATCGACTTTGAAATATTATTAATTATGGAAAATGGTTTCGAGTTGCCTAGGAACGAAGATGGGGAGCCATTGGAAAAATCGAGATGGAGCAAAAGACAAAGAGAGGAGTATTTGGCAAATTCAAAGGCCAAGCACCACCTCTACAATGTACTCCCCCAACAAGAAGTCAATAGGATAGGGGAATGTTCTAGTGCTAAGGAGATGTGGGAGAAGCTAGTGGAGCTTCATGAAGGCACCTCGGAAGCCAAACTTGCAAGGAGAGACCTCCTCCGCTCCCAACTATCCAACATAAAATTAGAAAAGGGAGAAAAGGTAACTTCATTGCATTCTAGATTTAAAGAAATTTTAATTGGGCTAACGAGTGTAGGAGAAAAGCTCTCCAACCGGGATATGGTAATGAAGGCCATAGATGCCTTTCCCCGGTCCTCAAGATGGAGTTCCATGGTGGACTCATTTTACATCTCCAAGAACCTATAAGTGAGCACCTTGAAGGAATTCTTCTCAACCATGGAGCTCCACGAAACGAGGCTTGAAGGAATACAAGAAGAACCAAGAATTCAACCTTCAAGAGGAGTAGCCTTGATGGCAAACAAGGGGAAGAAGAAGATGGAAATCCCCTCCTCCTCCGATGATGAAGCATCCTCATCCTCCTCCATGGATAGCACCGAAGAAGCATATATGGTAAGGAGGGTAATACGTGCTTTAAAAGGTTTTTGTTTTACCAAATCCAATGATAGGAGTAGAAGACCTAGGGGGAAGGTCATTTGCTACAATTGTCAAGGGGAAGGACATATAAGAGACAATTTTCCCCTCCTAAACAAGAGCAAGGAAGAGAAGAAAAAGAAGGAAGAAATGAAGAAGAAGAAGGGGAGCAAGAAGAAAGAGGAGAAGAAGGCCAAGGAAAAAGGAAATACAATGGCTCTCAAAGCAAAGACATGGGATGACCTTGCCTCCTCTTCCTCATCCGAAGAAGAGGAACAAGTCTATTCCAACCTTGCATTGATGGCCTTCGATGACTTGGATTGCTCCTCCACCGAAAATGAAGAATCAAGCTCAAGTGGAGAGAGCTCAAGTGAAGGGGGAGCCTCTACATCCTCCTCATCCGAAGAAGAAGAAGAAGACATGGAAACTATGGTAACGAATGCCTCTCCTAAGAAAATAGTTTCCATAGTTTCTAGTTTAACTAGGGATTTATTTAGAGCTAAGAAGAAGAACAAAATCATGCTAGATCAAATTAAGGACTTAGAAAATAAACTAGAAAAAGCATGCTTAAATAAAAATGAAAATATTTCTTCTTGCCATGATGATGCATGCTCACATGATCTTTATGTGCCATTAGATGTTAGTGATGCATGTATAAATGAAAATAGGGCCTTAAGGGAAAAGGTAGACTATTTGACAAAAGCCCTAGAAAAATTCACAATTGGCTCTAACACCTTGAACATGATTATAGGGAGCCAAAGAGCTAGCTTTAACAAAAAGGGCCTAGGTTACAAAGAAAAGAAAAATGAAAAGGCCTACAAATGCCTAATAGCTAGGGGACAAGATAAGAAGAAGGTAATAGCTAGAAAATGGATCCCCAAGGAGTACTTAGTGAACCCAATAGGAAAGAACTTATTTTGGGTTCCAAAATCCATCCTTAAGGGTTAGGATAACCCTAAGGTAGTCAACCATATGGACTTGACCTATATCATATTGTTGGTTGATTTTGGATGGCGGGACAACATTTTTAATAGTGTTGGGTGATGATAACGTGCCCATAAATAGATAATAATGCATAAATCATGATGATTAATGCAACTGTTACACATGTTTGCAATCATGATTTATGATATTGATATTTGGCACATAATCATGGGAAATAGGTTTGAATCATGCTTTAGGTGATACTTTGTTTATTATCATCATATAATACCTAATGCATGATTAATATTTGATGAATACATGTGTTTAATGATCATAATGTAGAATTCATTCATATATGTCATTATGATCATGTGGATTGTTAGAGTGATACTTAACCTTAATAGAATTGCATGAATATAATGGTTAAGTATGTATAAATACCCTCTAGGATGCATCTCACACTCACTATAGGCTACCATGTTTGAAAACTTAGCATGAGTGAGATGTTAGGATGATACAAATGTCCACTAATGTCTATGACATTTAGATGGTCATTTATAGTATCAAAATAGCAATAATAGACCAATCATGGGGAAGACTTATGTTTAATTCATAGACATATTGCCCAAAGATCATGGTTGTATATTTCATATGTTTTCAAAACAATTTCTTACCTTAAAATACATGTATTCATGTTTTGAAACAATTGGATGCAAAACTAGATGTTAAACTTGATACTAGAATGACCAAAAACCTAGTTGTTTTTAAAGATTTTTGATTTTTGGCAAATACGTGAAAATATAATGATTTTTCATGAAAAACTATTTTTCATTGATAGATATACTTACAAGAAATATATTCCCCAAATTTCATGATTTTTCGAATTTTTTGGAATTTTTAATGCATTGAAAATCGAATTCCTAAAATTCTACGATCGGTAGTAATCGAACGATCGACCGGTGGCCTGAAAAACTGAACAGTGAAGGCCGAATTCAGGTTTTAATCTAATTTTTGGTATTTTCCTTCTATTATACTTGATGCCATGAGTTTATAACTTAGTGTTAATCTTTTTGATGATGTCAAAGGGGGAGAAAATATTATGTTTAAGTTAATTATGATAGGGGGAGAATTTGATTATGATAGGGGGAGAATTTGTAGAGAGAGTTTCATGGATTAAGGGGGAGTTGCATGTTGCTATATCATGTTTATGTTTACATGCTTTCTTACCTTAGAAAATTTTTATCAAATATTTTTACCTAACTTAAACGGATTGCCACACATCAAAAAGGGGGAGATTGTTAGGGCAATCTCTTGCCATGATTAGGTTTTGATGTGTGTGGCAAAGGGTTTAAGTTAGTTTGTTATGTTGATTTGATATGTGCGTTGAAGTCGTGCAGGACTTAGTAATTCGCACATGGAGCCGTGACGAGTTTCACATCTCATGACTCGGTCCTTGAGTCGGTGAAGGATTGCTTATGAAGCCGCGGCGCTTGGAGCATCCGAGGGACCGCCGACGAGAAGCTTGGAGTGAAGCCGAGGAAGTAGACTTCGAGGCAAGAGACGGAAGGAGCATTGCGCAGAGCGCGCTCGATGCTGCCGAGGGACGTGGTCGCGAACGAAGAGAACTTCAAAGGCGAGGGACTCCAAGGGATGAGAGTGAGCGATTGTAACCCAGGAAGGGGTAGCTCTTAGGTGAAACTTGGCCATTTAGCCAAGTGTCGGATGAGTTTTCCGACACACCGATCGCCATGGCATGGCAATGATCGCTTCCGAGTCGATGGTTCGATCGACCGTATAAGTCCGAATCGTTGATCCGATCGCATGATCGGCAATGCCGATCGATGATGAGCACGACGACGCTAAGCAATGACGATGGCACTGCATGGGCGCACGTAATGGAGTCGACGCTGAGGACACTACGATCGAGCAAGCATCGGGCCGATCGATGGTGCCATCACGATCGATGGCAATACCGCTGGATGGAATCCAACGTGAAAGCGGCCGCGTTAACGGGCACGGATCACGACCGATCGAGGCATCACCGACTGATCCTGTGTCAACGGGAAGAAACCCTCTTCCTCTATAAAAAGGAAGGGGATGGGGCTTTGGGAGGTTAATGCTTGAGCTCTAAACTTCTCCCAAAGTGCCATACACGATTCCCTACTCTTCTACTTGTTCTAATCTCTATTCTATTGTAGAAGAGTGATCTTTGTGTAAAAGAGGTTACCTCCACCTAGCTTTGTGCAAAGGAGAGATCTAGTGGATTTGGAGGAGTGATTCACCTTGGACGAATCAGACCGTGGATTAGCAGCGTAGCCGTGAACCACGTTACATCTCGGTGTTTGTATTGCTTGTTTATATTTTGCTTGTCTTTATTTACATTTGTATATTCCGCTTGCGCTAACTTTTTTGTAGACGAGCAAAATACGACATCCAACGAAGGAGGGCTATTCACCCCCTCTAGCCGGCCAATCGATTCCCAACAACTCTAACCTCTTCAACTAGTCAAGTTCAAGAGGGAAACTCAACCCAAATTGAAAAACTTGAGGAGGATAATTCTCTTTTGAAAGACCGAGTTCAAGAGGTTGAGGCTAGGTTGGAAAGGTTCACGTTGGGATCTAAGAACCTTAATCGACTACTTGGAACCCAAAGAGCCGTGTACAACAAAGTCGGACTTGGATTTAAGTCAAAGACTACGAATAGGTCTTATATGTCTATCGTAAATCGTAGTCATCAAAAAGTCCAAGCATGGGTCCCAAAGGTTTTATTGAACTCACATATAAGGACTAATAAGTTTTGGGTTCCCCAGGATCAAATTCATTATTTTAATAGACCTTATTGGTTCAATGGTCCAGGGGGAGCTAACACTAAAATAGTATACCCGCTTACTTTGCAAAACCATTGAATATTTTACTTTAATTTTTAGAACGGCTAGATAGGGAAAATAAGTTAGTCAACTCTTGACAATATAGTATTAGGACGCGGCGAGATGATAGTACGTTAGGGAAACAAAGTCTCATGTATTCGAGCTAGATAAGGCGTATCTATCTTGGTGCACTTGACCGAGTGGAATTAGCTGAAGCTACCTCGCCGTATCCTAAACTAGTTAGACCAGGAAGTAACCCTAAGTGACTTAAGTGATATTTTCTTGAATTTGGCTTTGTCTAAGGAAGTGGTCGTTGTTCCTATCAAAGAAGGCCCCTATGCCTCGCCACGACCTAGAAGCTAGTTTCTCGAAAAGTTACTTAACGATCTAAAGGTTAAATTTGAATCTAACCCAAGGTTGACTATCTTTAATAAATTTAAAATCATCTCACAAAATATATAAGGTGAATAAATTCTGAGACACATAGAATGGGTGAGATGTTAAGGACAATTGAAATATCCTTAAAATACAACCTCTTCAAAATACTATTTATTTTCTCAACTATTGTAATTAATAACTCTTAAGCCAAAGTTTAGCGCCCCGTACATCTCTTATACTTCATATATTTGACTAAGGAGGAAAGCAAACTAACCCTAAGGGTTATATTACAAACCTTTAGATTATTTGTGTAGAGGGACATACCTCGAACCAATCTATCTAACTACTACTAGACGCATGCTTGGACTCATATTTGATTTATCTTGATGCATGCATATACGATATTGTTTTTAAACCCCTATTTTATACAAAAACCCCAATTTTTTTTATTTATGGCAAAAGGGGGAGAAAGGGGGAGTAACACAAAATTAAATTTTGAAAATTAAATTTCTCTTTCAAAACTCACCTAGGGTTAAGGGGGAGTTTTGGTTAAGGGGGAGTAATGGCATTCATTATCTACTATACTTGTTTTATGCTTTAATTTCCCTTAACTTTGTGTTGGTTTGCCATAGATCAAAAAGGGGGAGATTGTTGGTGCAGGGGCACCAGATAATCAAAACTGTGTTTTGATTATGGCAAAGACACAAAGTTAAGTTTACATCGTTATCTCACGAGCTAAATCGAGTGTGCAGAAAAGTACTAAATGTAGGAGATTTGAGGCCGCTAGAGAGGGGTGAATAGCGTCGCGTGATGGTACGATGATGGAATTCTTTCGTGTTTGATCGTCTACAATCTTATTAGCACAGCAGAATAGTAATAACAAATAAATATAACAAGATACACAATCACAACATGGTCATATAACGTGGTTCGGAACCGAATGGTTCCTACTCCACAGATCAAGCTCTAAAGAGCTCTAGTGATGCACACGCACTCACTAATCACAAATAACTCCTCGACACAAGTCAGAGGTGGAGAAACCTCGTACAAGGATTACACTAATTAATACAAAAGATACAAGCTAATACAAGTAAAAAATACAATACAAGTAAAGAAAAAACACTTTACAAGAGCACTTTGGTTGCCTTGGACTAGCCTTGAAGGACTGGAAGAGCACCAACAATTCCCCATCAAATCACCCAAGAAAACCGCTACTTGAGCCTTCCATGAATAGCTGCTTTTATCCTCCATCGGACTGGATTTCTGCCTAGCAGTCGACTGCCATAAGTCACCATTCGACTGCCAACACTGTAGCTGTGAGACAACGACTCAATCAACATTGGAAACATTGGCTCGGCCACGGAGCATTCTCAGACGCACTCAACTAGCGATCAGCCATCCTTAGCGGTCATGATCGGCCGACATTAGTCGATCGTTTAATGAGCAATGATCGCTGCGAGCAATTCCTCTTAAACGGGCAAGTCGAACTCAAGTCGACTCATGGCAGTCAAACCGGCCATAATGTCAGTCGACTGCCAACCTAAAAAATGAGGTTTTAACCCAAATATAGTTCCCCCATACTTGCTAGACCACCCTTAGCCTAGACCTAAGCCTTCTAGCCACCTCCATCAGCCTCATGCCTCTCGTATCCCTCCAAGTCCTCCATGACTTGTTCATCCATCGCGCTAGCCTTCAGGTGCTTCCATCGGCTATGTCATGCTAACGGTGTCTACACCGCCAAGGCACATTGGACTTACGCCGCCAAGACTCCGCTTGGACTTTACACCGCAAATCATTGGACTTATGCTGCCAAGACTTCACCCTTGAACTTTACGCCACCAATATCAAACCTCTTGGACTTCTCAAATGCCAAGACTCGAGCTTGGACTTTCCCTTGCCAACTCATGTTGGACTTTCCATGCCAAGATCCATGCTTGGACTTTCCCTTGCCAACCCATGTTGGACTTTCTATGCCAAGACCCATGCTTGGACTTCCCTTGTGCCAAGTACTCAAGACTTGGTCTTTCCCAAATTGGCAAGTGTCCCACTTGGACTTTCCATGCCAAGTCCCATGACTTGGACTTTACCTTTCCCATAATCACATGGTCAACCCTAGTCAACCATCAAAGTCTTCGTCGAGTCAAACTCAAGTCTGGTTAATTATAACCTGAGTTGATTGTATAAACAGTCTCCCCAAAAACATTAACCGCCATCAATGTCACACATCAATATCAAACATTCTATGTCAAACATCAAAACATCACTCGAGTCAAACTTGAGTCTGGTCAATCGTGACCTGGGCCGATTGTACCAACAATCTCTCCCTTTTTGATGTTTGACAAAATAAACCTTGAGTTAGGCCCCTAACTCAAATTCCCTTACCAATTTTCCAAATTGGTAGTTTAATGTTCTCCCCCTTTTTGACATACATCAAAAAGGTTATCTCTCCAAGGAGGTTAATGTCTCATGAGATCTTACAATCTCCCCCTTAGTCCAAAAATACCTAGGATGCCTACCATCTTCCTAGTGATAAGTTCCATATCACTCAAGAGAGGCAATCCTATATGCTCTCCCAATTTCCAAATTGGGTCTCTCAAAATCTCATTTTCCTCCTCATGAGGAAAAATACCATTCATCATCCCATGATGAATTCCTCCCCCTAAAGGCTTGCTCCCCCTAGACCATTGCACCAACAATGTCCTCGGAAGTCCCTAAGTCAATAGGAACTCTAAACCATCAAAGATAAGGTTAGAATTTCAACATTGAACTTTCCAACACTTTAAATTTGATACAAACCCTAAACACCTCTCCAAATCGGTATCCAATGGATTTTCACCCTTTCTAATGTTTCCCAAAGCATATCCTAGGGTTAGGAGAGATTAGGAACCTTTACCATAGCCGAACACGGGCTAAATAACCTTGTTTTTCTCGAAATCAGCTTGGCAGTCGACTACTACGATGTCGATCATTGCCACTCTATCGATCATTGCCATCAGCGACGGTCGTGATAAGCAAATTCTCGAATTTCACCTATCAGAATTGAATTTTGAAAAATCATAAATAATTCTACGTATATCGAAAAATCATGAAATTTAATACATATATTACTTATAGTTAATACAATGGGTGAAAAATAATAGAAAAATATTTTACCGATAAAATACTGAAATTGATACAAAACTCAAAAGTGAAGAAAACTTCTATGTTTTGGCTCACTTTGTATCAATCTCATCAATGGTGATTGCTATCAAAAAATAGACTTCACCAAGGTTTTTCAAAATGTTTTTAAAATGTTTTCAAAACCTTATTTTGGATAATATTCCTTGGGCTCAATATACATAACTTGTACACAAGCTTTCCTAATGATCCACTTGTTGGTTAAAGATGAGTTTGAGTTTATCTAGATGCAAAAACTATGCACCTTGAACTTAAATCATATCCTAGCATCTCACATGTATCTAGGGTGTATAGATACATACACAAGTCAATGTGATGTGAGATGTGAGTTTTGTTCTCCCTAATCTAGGGTTTCATGCATTTTTCTAAGGCAACTCTACTTGATTCCCTTATAAATGGGACTCCAAGTCATGCCATTGTCCTTAAATCAATTTTAATCAATTAAATGCATGAAATGATCATGGCATAATAATAGCAAAAATAAAACATGGCCAATGATCATGATGTCATGGCATATGATATAAAACTTAAACTTATGACATTCAATCCTAATTCCTAAACATAATCATGACATATAAATGATAAAAATAGGCATGATGTCATGACATGGCATATGGCAAACAAAGCATGACATATAAAATATATAGGTATAATAATACATAAATTTTAATACTAATTGTCATTTCAGATAATCAAGTATATTTTTGCCATATTACTACTAATCTCCCTAGTATGCCAAAAACCCAAAATGGCACATAACCTCTAAACCTAAATTGTGCCAATTTAATTGATTTTTCATAATTCCAAAAATAAATTGGCACATCCTAAAATCTATTAGGATCAAGGCTCAAATGTATTTCCAAGGTAACCATACCTTGAAAATATCCTAAAATGCCACCTTTACCATGGTTGAGTTAACTACCCATCCAATTAAGGTTGGCACACCCTAAACCCTTCTAGCGTGAATCTATCACGCTCCTAGGAACCCAAAATCTATTTGAGCTCATTGGGTTTACTAGGTATTCCTTAGGGATAACCTCCCTAGATACCCTCCTAATGACCCTTCTAGGCTTGTTAGCCTTGGTCATTTGGGTCTTTCCATGGTTAACTTTAGGGATTGCCTCCCTAATAACCTTCTTAGTGGCCACCCTAGGTTTCCTAGAAACCCTAACCACTAGGCACTTACCATGGTTACTCTTAGGGATAACTTCCCTAGTAACCTTGGTCTTCCTAGACTTAGTTAGTGTTCCATAATCTAATGGAACACTATGATAGGCCACCTTAGGCTTAGGTTTGTGACCCAAACCATTCTTGCCCTTTGATGACTTTTGCTTCTTGGGTCCTAAGTGTTGACTTTGAGATTTTGACCTAGAAGTTTGACTAATTGACCCTTGCATTTGATTTTGCATAACCTTAAGGGTCTTTTCAAGTTTTTCAAGCCTTGACCTCAAGGCTTGATTTTCAACCTCTAATTGCCCAATTTTTTTTTTATTAAATTCTTGGGCATGGGACTTTCTAGGCATATGCCTTGTCCATTTAGAGTTAAAACCTAGGTTCTCTCCTATTTTCCTAATTGATTCCCTAGGTAGAATATTTTTAGGGACATTAGTCCCAAATTTCTCCTTATTTACTAAGTGGACATTCTTAGCTCCTAAACAAAAAT
Organism: Wurfbainia villosa; assembly: GCA_025175895.1. Taxonomy (NCBI): domain Eukaryota; kingdom Viridiplantae; phylum Streptophyta; class Magnoliopsida; order Zingiberales; family Zingiberaceae; genus Wurfbainia; species Wurfbainia villosa. The sequence continues at coordinate 45,780,893 of CM046007.1, read as the reverse complement.
ATTTGTTTCTATTAGCATGCTTTTCATAAATTGCAAGAGAATTAAAATTCCTAGCATGCTTTTTAACATTAACTAAAGAAGGAGCATTATTAGTATGATATACCTTAGGGTTTACCTTAGTGGCTTCCCCTACTTGTGATGCTCCATTTTGCCTCTTCTTTTCCCCCTTCGGGCATTGATTCCGGTAATGTCCCGGTTGTCGGCATTTGAAGCAAATGACTTGCTCCTTGCTTTTAGTTGTTGGGGAATTAGCTTCTTTGACTTTTGGAACCGGTGGAGCTTTTCTTACTCTTTTTGGGAATTTGCTTTTGTAATGCCCAGTTTCCCTACACTCAAAATATATTATATGCATTTTATTATTAACACATATGCTTGAGTTACCTTGGGTGGTTGTAGGTGTCGGAATCGGATTTTGAGCTTCTTCATCTTGATCGGATGTCGAAGCTTCTTCTTGGGGTTGCTCTGGTGTAGATGTTCTAATCCCCTCCCCCTCAATCCTAGAGGTTGAGGTTTCTTCTAATTATACCTCTTCCACCACTTCTTCCTCCTCGAATGTCGAACACTCCTCGACCTCCGAATCCTCACTTTCTTGTGAGGATGAGCTCTCTTCCTCATCCTCCTCATCTTCTTGGATTGAGTGAGGCTCTTCATGGAATTTTTCCAATTTGTTCCATACCTCCTTGGCGTCTTTACAATCCCCTATCTTGATCAAAATATCATTAGGGATTATATTAAGCAAAATACCCATTACCTTATTGTTGATGTTATAGTATCGGAGTTGTTCTTGACTCCAATTCTTCTTCTTGATTTTTCTTCCTTCTTCGTCTTCTGGAGTGTCAAAACCTACTAAGACACTAATCCAATTATCAAAATCACACATTAGAAAATGCATCATTCTACCTTTCCAATACGCGAAATCTTCGCGGTCGAAGAAAGGCGGAACGTTGATGTCGTCACCCAATCTCTCCTTGAATTTCATCTTGCTCCTCTAGTGTCTTGACTCCGGGTTGTTAATCCGTAGAAGAGCCCCGGGCTCTGATACCAATTGTAGGAGATTTGAGGCCGCTAGAGGGGGTGAATAGCGTCGCGTGATGGTACGATGATGGAATTCTTTAGCGTTTGATCGTCTACAATCTTGTTAGCACAGTGGAATAGTAATAAAAAATAAATATAACAAGATACACAATCACAACATGGTCATATAATGTGGTTCGGAACCGAATGGTACCTACTCCATGGATCGAGCTCTAAAGAGCTCTAGTGATCCACATGCTCTCACTAATCACAAATAACTCCTTCTCGACACAAGTCGGAGGTCGAGAAACCTCGTACAAGGATTACACTAAGTAATACAAAAGATACAAGCTAATACAAGTAAGAAATACAATGCAAGGAAAGAAAAAACACTTTACAAGAGCACTTTGGTTGCTTGATCTTTGGTTTCCTTGGACTAGCCTTGAAGGACTAGAAGAGCACCAACAATTCCCCTTCAAATCGCCCAAGAAAACCGCTACTTGAGCCTTCCACGAATAGCTGCTTTTATCCCCAATCGAACTGGATTTCCGCCTAGCAGTCGACTGTAATAAGTCACCAGTCGACTGCCAACACTGTAGCTGTGAGTCAACAGCTCAATCCACGTTGGACAAGTTCCAACGGTATGTAGGGATGTATACTAAAAAGTCTATCTTTTGTATGAACATCTTTATTTTGGAATAAGAATCACATGATCATTGTTTGCATATTTTTATGGTTATGCAATATTGTCTAATACTTTACATTATAGATAATATGGTGTGTGGTGTCACATAGGAGATCATGTTATCGGCCCCTTGAAAAGTATAAGTAAAGGCTCACAACCGAGATGGATTTGGACAAACCATCAGAATGGTTGTAGTGTGATTTGGTGTTGGTTTGTCTTGACCATAGAATCACACTAGTGCACTTTGTGTGTATTGAGCATGACCGACTTAGAGATGATTCGATTTATTGTTGACTACATAATCGAATCGAACCTCAGATATTCTTTAGTACATGCTCTTAATCCCGATATAATAACGGGCACATATACTTAGTACTCATCTCTTTGATTTACCAATGGGTGAGATTTATAGATTAAATAGATAGGCTCGGTAAATTGGGAGATGATATTATTTATATGGTGTGCCATTGATTATAGGAGGAAACCGTGTCCTATATATTAGGATGATGATGTCCCCTTGAGGAGCTCACAAGGTTCATCATGTAAACCCTGCAGGTGGACTTGGTCCGGCATGATGAAAAGGTTGAGTGGTACTACTCAAGGAGTTAGATGTTGATTAATTAATGGTCAGTAAATTAATTAATTGATGGACATTCGAGATCTTAAACACGGGGAGAAAATATACAAATAATATATGGAGTCCATATTATCATATGGGGGTTGGTGAGGTAGATCAATGATGAACCTTTAGTGGATTGGATCATCATTAGTGGATCGGACTTTATGTGGGCTTGATCCATGGGTGGCCAAGACCCAACTCCTCCTCATGGTCCCTAATGTAGCCTATTAACACCTCATGAATCTTAGATCCAATGGATAGAAACAAAACTCTAAGATCCATAGGTAGAGATTAAATCTCTAAGATCCGACGGTTGAGATTAAATCTCTAGATCCGACGGTTGAGATTAAATCCCTAGAACCAATGGATGAAATTAATTCATGACTTATCCCTAACTCTATAAAAGGATGTCAAGGGAGTTGGCATGGAATAATTGATGAGAGCTAGGGTTTTTGGGTGGCAAGGAAGAGGAATCCTAGTTGAGATAGGATTAGGATTAGGGTTTGGAGGCAAGGGTGACACCAAATAAGGAAGGTATTTCTTCTCTTCTTCTTCCTCTTTTGGCCAACGTCCAGCACCTCTCTAGCCTCTTTTCCAGCCTTGGCCGGTGCCCAAAAGCTCCCTTATCCTTCTCCTTAGGTGGTGGAAACAAGATATAGGGCTTCCCTTGGTGTCTTGGTTGTTTTCCACCATCTTCTCCTTCACCTAGTTGGCCGGCGGCAAGGATAGTTTTAGTTCCTTGTTGGTTGTTTCTAGAGAGAAGAAAAACCTTGTTTCTATTCTTCCTCTTTCTTTGGAAGAGCAAGGAAGGAAGATTTGTGATCTTGGAGCTTCGACTTTTGGTAGATCGTCGCCCACACGACATCCAAAAGGAGGAAGGACATACATTAGAAGATCAAGAGGTATATCTATTCTCTTTTCTCTTTTGTTTGTTTCTTGTTTTTGTTTTTCAATTATAAGCATGTTATAAATCTATAAATGGCTAAATAATACTTGGATCCCGAGCATAAACACAAAAACCGTCGATCAGGACATCGTCTATTCCGCGGCTACTCGTAGAATAGAGGATGGTCGCTTGAACAACTAGTTTGTTCAAGTGACCTCTCTAAACGAATAGCACGACGATGACTTGGTGGTTTGGGTAATCCCTTTTGTCTAGGATTAAATTTTTTTAATCCGGGGACATCGAAGGGATCGCCATGGACAAGCTACCGAGGTGAAGTGGGAAGCGAAGTTTCCCCTTACGGACTTGATAAGCAAAACCCTTCAACTGGTATCAAAGCCAAGATTTCTGGTTTTGTGTGTTTAGGATTCGGTTAATTTTTATGCACTTTTTCATATATTATATGTGTCAGATAATAGTAGGATATGCGTAGTTTAACTCTTTGGTTGCACGCATAAGATCCGACTATTATGGCCATATGTGTGTAAATATTTATTTTGTTGAATCCATGGGGTTGACGAGGCTAGTATTTAGTTTTTGTAAATTAAATACGGCATTATTTAGCCACTCTTTATTTTATTTTACATTCGATCTAGATTTCATGTACACTCCCCCATGGAGTATAGGATCGATGGATGTAAATTAAAATAGGTTTTAGTCTCGGCTCGAATCTCCGGATGGCTCGTATATGGCGTAGGAGGAGCGGACGAGATGGCGATGCGACGGGAGTCATATTGAAGACAAAAGCCATAATAGTTGGAAAATAATTTATTTTTCATATTTATTGCTTTTTGTTTGATATGCATGTCTTAGGCTAGGAAAATTCCTCAATTTCAAATTACTAAGTGGGAGAGGGATATTTTTATAAATTCCTGCGGCCTCCATTACGATTTGACAAGTGATGCAAACAAACTTGCACATCGGCTCTGAGTGCCTTCCTCCATATCGGATGGGTTTGTTTACGGATCACAAGGTCGAATATGGTTATAGGAAATTATTAAGGAGCGTGTGTACTTGCCCATCGTAAGGCACATAACCCGAAATAATTACCTTGGTAGCGAGTAATGGTGAACACTTAGATACAAATATAAGTATCCTCCCCATCGGAGTCAATGCTTTTATTTGTAGGGCCGAAGAGAAACCAACTATTAATTTTACTTGTCAAAAAGTTAGGTTGACAAGATAGTAAAATTAATGGGTAAAACCTCCTCTTACAAATGTAGAATTCGTATACATCCACACGATCGTGGCATGCGATATTCTCGGTGTTTAGAGGTGTTGGTTGATTTTAAAATTTTATTGTTTGAGGAATCAATAATTTTTTGAAATCTTAAGTAATGATCTATGTGATTCTTAGGATTTTCAAAAATGACTTTCAGTCCACTTGTTATGATACTAAAGGAAATAAACTTACTGTACCCAAATAATGTTGATTGGAAAAGAATCTAGATATTGTCTTATCTGCTAAGGAGTACAAGTATACACTCTTCAAAGAGTGTCCTCAAGTCATGGTTGCTCAAAAAGGTTTCTACTTCTAAACCGAAAGGCAAGAAGAAGGTGAAACAAGGAGGAACAAAGGTGGTGGGAGGGTCTCAGGGAGGAGTGAAGAAGCCGAAAGGCAAGTACTTCACTTTTAAGCAGGATGGACATTAGAAGAAGGACTGTCCCAATCCGAAGTAGAACAAAGGTATATCCTTTGGTCTAGTCGTTGAAACATGATTAGCGATGATATCTACCGACACTTGGTGTGTAGATACGGGAGCCACTAATCATGTCTGCAACACTTTGCAGGGGTTCCAGGAAACCCGACAACAAGCTAAAGGGGAGATTACCATTTACTTGGGCAATGCCATGAAGGTGGCGGCTATTGCAGTGGGAGAAGTTTTATTTATCTCTTGAGAAAAATAAAACTTAGGTTCTGGAAAATTCCCTTTATGTACCTTTATTTGGAAAGAACTTAGTTTTAGTTTCTAAATTGTTTATGGATGGATATTCTATTTCTTTTAATGACGGAGCTGTTATAAAAAGGAATAGGGAGAATATCTGTTCAGGTGCATTGATAGGAAATTTGTATACACCTGAACCAAAACCTCCCACGATGCAAATTGAAGTTAATAACTCATCTTCTAATTTCAATAAGAGAAAAGTACCTTCGAAGATGAACCAAACATATCTTTGGCATCTTAGGCTTGGTCACATTAACCTAAGCAGAATTCAAAAGTTGATAGCTGATGGACCTTTGGGTTCATTAGTGGTGGAGGATCTCCCAACCTGTGAATCTTGCTTGGAGGGTAAGATGACCAAGAGGCCTTTTAAGGCCAAGGGGTATAGAGCCAAAGATGTGTTAGAATTGGTTCATTCTGATTTGTGTGGTTCTATGTCTATCCGGGCTAGAGGTGGTTTTGAGTATTTCGTCTCTTTTATAGACGATTACTCAAGATATGGATACATTTACCTGATGCGCCGCAAGTCTGAATGCTTTGACAAGTTCAAAGAATTCAAGGCTGATGTGGAGAAACGTCAAGGTAAAAGTATCAAGACACTACGATCTAATCGTGGTGGTGAGTACCTCTTGGGAGAGTTTAGGAACTACTTATCAGAGGGTGGGATTCAATACCAATTGACTGCACCTGGCACACCCCAGCAGAACGGTGTAGCAGAGCGAAGGAATAGGACTCTTATGGAGATGGTTAGATCGATGATGAGTTATTCTGACTTGCCAGATTTATTCTGGGGATATGCTCTAGATACGACAATGTACATTCTGAACTTAGTTCCATCTAAATCAGTGTCTTCTACTCCCACAGAGTTGTGGACTAGGCGAAAGCCTAAACTAAGACATATTCGGATATGGGGGAGTCTAGCACATGTGCTGAAGGTAGATGCTGGTAAGTTGGAACCTCGTACAGAAGTACGCTTGTTCATTGGCTATCCCAGGGGAACGAAGGGTGGATTGTTTTATAGTCCTAGAGATCAGAGGGTGATCATTAGCACGAATGCCAGATTTTTAGAGGAAGACTATGTGATGAGCCACAAGCCCAAGAGTAAAATTTTTATGGAGGAGTTAAAAGGGAAAGTCACTTCTTTAGTACCACCGGTACAAGAGGATATACCACATGTCACTGCACCGCGTGTCACAGAGGATACATAGGTGATACCTCATCGTAGTGGGAGGGTTGTGAGACAGCCTGATAGATTCATGTTCTTGGGAGAATCTTCTAATTTGGTCCCTGGCGAACATGAACCTGATCCCTGGACATATGACGAGGCAATCCAAGATAAAGATGTAGTATCTTGGCAAAGTGCAATGAATGCTGAGATTGAATCTATGGATTCAAATCAGGTCTGGTAGCTAGTAGAACCACCCGATGGTGTAAAAACCATTGGATGCAAGTGGATCTACAAGAGAAAGAGAGGAATAGATGGGAAGGTTAAGACCTTCAAAGCGAGGCTTGTTGCGAAGGGGTATACTCAGAAAGAGGGTATCGATTATGAGGAGACCTTTTCGTCAGTAGCCATGCTTAAGTCTATCCGGATTCTCTTATGCATATCAACTTATATGGATTATGAGATGTGGCAGATGGATGTCAAGACAACTTTCCTTAATGGAAGTCTTGAGGAAAATATCTACATGAAGCAACCAGAGGGATTAATTACTAAGGGCAAAGAACATCTTGTATGTAAGCTTAATCGGTCCATTTATGGATTGAAGCAAGCTTCGAGGTCTTGTAACATCCTCTTTGATGAGGTAATCCAGTCTTATGGATTTATTCAAAGTCCGGATGAGACTTGTGTATACAAGAGATGTGACAGAAATGTAGTGGTATTTCTTGTACTATACGTAGATGATATTTTGTTGATTGGCAACAATATCAAGGTGTTATCGGACGTAAGGGTATGGTTGTCCAAACAGTTTGATATGAAGGACTTGGGAGAGGTGGGACACATCCTTGGGATCAAGGTTATAAGGGATCGTAGGAAAAGGATGTTGTGCTTATCCCAAGCTTCATACATAGACACGATTATGGAGCGTTTTAGCATGCAGAACTCCAAGAAGGGTTTTCTACCTTTCAGGCATGGAGTTCCTTTATTTAAAGGAGATGTGTCCTAGAACATCTGAGGAGATAGAGGAGATGAAGGCGGTTCCTTATGCTTCGGCAGTAGGAAGTCTCATGTATGCGATGCTCTGTACGAGACCAGATATCTACTTTGCTGTGGGCATGGTCAGTAGATATCAGAGTAATCCAGGACAGGGACATTGGACTGCGGTAAAGTATATATTGAAGTACCTGAGAAGGACTAGGGATTATATGATGGTTTACCGGGCAGACCAATTACTCCCTGTGGGTTACACGGATGCCGACTTCCAATCTGATAGGGATAACAGTAAGTCTACCTCAGGTTTTGTGTTTACTTTGGAAGGTGGAGCCATTGTATGGAGGAGTGTCAAGCAGAAGTGCGTGGAGGACTCCACCATGGAAGCTGAGTATGTGGTGGCCTTTGAGGCGGCCAAAGAAGTTGTATGGCTCAGGAACTTCTTGATGGACTTAGATGTGATTCCTGGTTTGCCCAGAACTATCACAATTTATTGTGATAATAGTGGTGTAGTTGCAAACTCGAAGGAACCACGAGCCCATAAGGCTAGTAAACACATAGAGCGCAAGTACCACCTGATACGAGAAATCATAAAGAGAGGAGAAGTTGTTGTGGCCAAGATTGCATCGGAGGATAACCTGACAGATCCTTTCACTAAGGCCCTTCCGGTGAGAGGTTTTGATAGGCATGTGGAGGGAATGGGGATCAGATGTATGACACTTTGAGGACAACATAGTCTTTTAGTATAAGTGGGAGATTGTAGGGATGTATACTGAAAAGTCTATCTTTTGTATGAACATCTTTATTTTGGAATAAGAATCACATGATCATTGTTTGCATATTTTTATGGTTATGCAATATTGTCTAATACTTTACATTGTAGATAACATGGAGTGTGGTGTCACACAGGAGATCATGTTATCGACCCCTTGAAAAGTATAAGTAAAGGCTCACAACAGAGATGGCTTTGGACAAACCATCGAAATGGTTGTAGTGTGATTTTGTGTTGGTTTGTCTTGACCATAGAATCACACTAGTGCACTCTGTGTGTATTGAGCAGGACCGACTTAGAGGTGATTCAATTTATTGCTGACTACATAATCGAATCGGACCTCAGATATTATTTAGTACATGCTCTTAATCCCGATATAATAACGGGCACATATACTTAGTACTCATCTCTTTGATTTACCAATGGGCGAGATTTATAGATTAAATCGATAGGCTCGGTAAGTTGGGAGAAGATATTATTTATATAGTGTGTCGTTGATTATAGGAGGAAACCGTGTCCTATATATTAGGATGATGATGTTAGTAATATATGAGAGATGTCCTAAGGCAATCGCCTTATGTATGAACCATTTATATGATAAATGAAGATTCACTATTTGAGTATACATGTTTCATGTATTTGATTGGATCTTAAACTCATTTACTGAATGTTCATGATACGATTCACAGCATGAGAGAATTTGTGATTGGATCACAACTAGTGAGTATCTCTACATATGTAATTGTGATGTATCGGAATTATCCCTAGTCGATGAATTGATGGATTTGGACACCATCAATTCTATCGAGACTAGCACGAGGTATACTCCTTGGTGTATCCAAGCAGCTGATTCTCACTGGCTGGGGACATCGTGATGTCCGGAGTTGATCGTGGATGCTAGTTATGGTAACTAGTTCATTGGAGTGACCAGCCGTAAGACTTCATATGGTTCTCTGCATATATAGATATGTCAATGAAGTTTTTACTGTAGCTTAAGTGCGATGTTCCTTTGATTTGCGGTATTCAAGTCATCTTGATCATGGAGACTTATGCTTTGACATCTTAAGCAAGCATCTCTAAGGAGATGTGGACCCGGAATGATTGGGTATAAGTCGAAGTGATCGAAGGTGTTTGAATAGCCTATAAAGGATTCACCACTCCTTGCGAGGAGATATATACCCATGGCCTCTCGTCGGATTGTTACTAAAGTCTTTGGCCAAAGCATTGCATGTTTAGAGTAAGGTACTCTTCGATACATGTGCAGTAACTAGAATCTGTAGGACGAGGAAATGATACTTGGGCTAGGTGTGACGTAGTCAGCCTAGTGGGGACTGACACTATAGACCATGTCCTAAACCAAGTGGGTATAAGATGAGTGAAGGGAATGGGGCACGATTCATTCGAGCTGCTGAAGGGTTTCAGAAATAGTTCTGGATCAACCGTTGATCTTTTCGGTTAATTGGGGATCATGATGTACTACTAGGTGCCACTCATGATCATTCTATAATTAATTTTTAATTATAGACGACCAAAATAAACCGAGAACCTATTTGGTCACACGCACAACGAGCGTAATCCGAAGGATTTAAAATGAGTTTGAGAATGGGATTCTCAGACCGAGAGAAACTAGGTTTGGTTGGACCAAACAAGAAGCGAATATGAAATCGTTTCAGTCGCAATGGAAGCGTGGATGGACCGTCTCTTTTGAAGACATAATGGATGAACCAAAATGGTTTGGTTCTAATCCAATGGAGGAGAATAAACCAAAGGGGTTGGTTTATTTTAAACGAATGAACCAAAAGTTGGTTCGGTTCGTTTTAACTTAAAATAAACCATCATGGTTTGGTTTATTTTAACTTATATTAATGGAGCGGGTTAACGGGCCTTATGGTTATGATCCAAAAACCATTAAGAGAATTAGTTCTCTATAAAAGAGGGCTTAAGGTGTTGTTAAGCCCTAATCCAAAAACCCTAGCCTTAAGTTGCCGCCCACCTCCTCTCCTTGGAGTTTTCGGTGCCAACCCTAGGCTGCCGCCCATATTCTCCAACCGGCCACCAGCTGCTGTCGTCTTCTCCCATTGTCGGCGTCGAGATGCTGCCGGAAGAGTTCCGGTGATCCTCCTTGGCTCCGGCGACAAGGTGAGCAAGCCGCTTTCCTTATTTGGCCGGCGCAAGGTCTCCACCAAAGCTGTCCAGTTTTCTGAACAGCTTGTTTCCTTCTCGTCGGAGCATCGTTTGGACAATGGTTGGAGCTCCGATAGTGCCTAACTTGCTGGGGATTTGATCTCCGGTAATCCTCTGAGGTGGAGAACAAAGGATTCGTCAAACGGTTAACGAATAGCACTCCGGAGAAGCGAGTCTTGAGGACTTGTTTTTGGATCCGAATTTGGATTCGGATCTTGATCATCTCTCGATCACATCGTCTTCAACCCGAGGCTAGTAACCCATACGAAGATGAGGCTCGTGACTTAGCGAAGTCATCCTGAGGATACTCGGCGTGGATACGGATAGAGACGATTCTAGCAAGGATCGTTCCGGTTGATGCCGTTCCCGCTACACGTGATACGAAAGGTATACGTAGTTAAATTTCCTTTTATTACAAATTTAAATTTACGGTTATGTCTACACATGTTGTACTATGCATGCGTGTGATGTGTGTGTTGTAATAAATGTAGATTTATTATTTTTATTTCTTCCGTTGTGCACATATTTACGAAACATGTTCGAACACACACTCGCCGCGGTGCCGGAAACCAAACAGTGGTATCAAAGCCCAGGTTGTGTTTCGACATAATCGTAAAATGGTTTTGCGATAGTCATAATAATATTTCTGGAAATTTTCTACTTTTGGAAAGTTAGAAGTATTTATGGAAAATTTTCAATTTTGGAAAGTCTAGAAGTGTTTATGTAAATCTTCCACTTTTGGAAAGTTGGAAGTATTTATGGAAATTGATATTTTCCATAAATAAAATATTTGATTAGATTTTGGAAATTTGTTTCCTAATTTAATCATGATTTGCCGCCGCCCAGTTCTAAAGATGAACGGGTACATCGAGCGGCTAGCCACCCTCGGGTTTGTGATGGATCATGAATTAAGTAATGACTTAATTCTGCATTGTTTGCCCAAGAGTTTCTCACAATTTGTGATGAACAAATTGGAATCCACTATTCCTGAGCTCCTCAATATGCTGAAGACTGTGGAGCCTTCTGTGAAGCATGAGGAGATGGCGGTTCTGTAAGTTGATTCCTCAAAGAAAGGTTCTAAGAGGAAGGCAAAAGAACAGAAGAAAGGGAAGAACAAGAAGGCAGAACCAGCACAAAAGGGCACTTGCCATCATTGTGGCAAGGAAGGCCACTGGCGAAGAAAATGCAAGATTTATCTTGAGTCCATGAAGAAGAAGAAGGCATCCGATGCCCCATCCTCTTCAGGTATCTTCGTTATTGATTGTCATTCTATTTCCTTAGACACTTGGGTATTGGATACTGGGTGTGGCTCACATATATGTAATGACATACAGGGGCTAAGGAATAAAAGAAGACTCGTCAGAGGGGAGTCAAATTTACGAGTTGGCAATGGAGCAAAGGTTGCTGTGGTCGCCATCAGAACTTATTTGCTGAAGCTCCCCAATGGACTAGTCTTGGAACTGGACAATTGCTATTATGTTCCTTCTCTAATAAAGAACATTATTTCTATTTTCTGTTTAAATAGAAATGGTTTCCATTTGACGTTTAGTAACAATTGTTGTTATATAACTTTAAATGGCGTACTTTATGGAACTGGAACTTTGAGTAATGGCATTTATACGTTGGTCGTATCTAGTGACATTTTCAATATCGAAGCAAGCAACACGCGTGCTCGAAAGGGTAATCAATTAGACTCCTATATGTGGCATTGTCGTCTTGGCCATGTAAGCAAGAAATGCATGTCCGAATTACACCGATGTGATATTCTGGAATCGTTTGAATTGGATTCATACGATACATGCGAATCATGCTTAAAAGGCAAGATGACTAAGATACCTTTTACTGGAAAAGGTGAATGAGTGGGAGAGTTACTAGGTCTAATACATACTGATGTATGTGGACCTATGTCAACTCAAGCTTTAGGAGGCTATAGCTACTTCATTACCTTCACCGATGATCACTCACGGTTTGAGTATGTGTTCTTGATGAAACACAAGTTTGAAGCCTTTGAAAGGTTCAAAGAATTCAGAAATGAAGTAGAGAAACAACATGACAAGAGTATTAAAATACTTCGATCGGATCGAGGTGGTGAATACTTGAGTCAGGAGTTTCTTGATTATCTAAGAGACAATGGTATATTGTCTCAATGGACTCCGCCATATACACCACAGCAAAATGGTGTATCTGAGAGGCGTAACCGGACCTTGTTGGACATGGTCAGGTCAATGATGAATCATGCGAATCATCCCAAGTCCTTTTGGGGCTATGCACTTCAGACAATTGTTTACTTGTTAAACAGAATGCCTACCAAGGTAGTCTCTACTACTCCATATGAGATATGGAATAGTAAGAAACCTCATATATCTTACTTGAAGATATAGGGTTGTCCTGCTTATGTGAAGGGGATAGTATCAGAAAAATTGGATGCTAAGTCTGATAAATGTCTATTTATTGGATACCCTAAGGAAACAAGGGGTTACCAATTCTATCATCCTGTGGAACAAAAGGTGTTTGTTTCAAGGCATGCTGTGTTTCTAGAGAAAGAGTTTCTCTTGCAAGAAAACAGTGGGAGTGTCATCGAGCTTGAGGAGGCTCGAGAGACTCAAATAGACATCGATGAGATACCTGGTGAAGCACAACAGCCGACAACTCATAGTGATGAGCAATCAGATGGACCTATTGTAACACCACATCTTCGTAGATATGGTAGAACACGCAATATTCCTGAGAGATATGGATTTCTCGTAAGTGAATCGAACGATGTGTTACTCATTGATGATGAGGAGCCTACCAGTTGTGAAGAAGTGCTGACAAGTTTAGAAAGGGATAAGTGGCTTGGTGCCATGAAGTCGGAAATGGATTCCATGTATGAAAACCAAGTTTGGAACTTGGTTGACCCACCTGAAGGCATAAAGCCTATAGGGTGCAAGTAGGTTTTCAAGAAGAAAACCGACATGGATGGTAATGTGATTACCTATAAAGCTAGATTAGTGGCGAAAGGATATCGTCAAAAATAAGGTGTTGATTATGACGAAACCTATTCGCCTATAGCTATGCTTAAATCCATTCGGATGCTCCTGGCCATAGCGACTCATTATGATTATGAGATATGGCAGATGGATGTGAAAACAACTTTCCTTAATGGAAACCTACTCGAGGATGTGTATATGATACAGCTTGAGGGTTTCACATCGGTTGATAAAACCAAGATATGCAAATTACGACGGTCTATATATGGATTGAAGCAAGCATCCAGGAGCTGGAATATCCGTTTTGATGAGACGTTAAAAAAGTTTGATTTCTCACAAAATCCAGACGAACCTTGTGTGTACAAGAAGGTTAGTGGGAGTGCAGTCGTGTTCCTAGTATTGTATGTCGATGACATATTACTTATAGGAAATGATGTTTCAATCTTACAGTCAGTTAAGGTTTGGTTATCCAAGACATTCTCCATGAAAGACCTAGGAGAAGCAACCTACATCCTCGGGATTACGATCTATAGAGATAGATCGAAACGGTTGCTTGGTCTTTCGCAGTCTACATATATAGACCGAGTGCTAAAGAGGTTTAGCATGTCGGAATCCAAGAAAGGTTACTTACCCATCAGGCATGGGGTACACCTTTCGAAGTCTATGTGTCTGCGCACAGAAGATGAGAGGATTTGCATGAGTAAGATTCCCTATGCATCCGCAATAGGATCTATCATGTATGCTATGTTATGTACGAGGCCCGATGTATCGTATGCTCTAAGTGTCACGAGCAGATACCAGTCTGATCCAGGAATGGATCATTGGGTGGCTGTCAAGATGATCCTTAAGTACTTAAGAAGAACTAAGGATGTGTTCCTAATATATGGAGAAGGGTACATGGTGATACGCGGGTATATGGATGCCAGCTTCCAGACAGACAAGGATGATTCCAGGTCTCAGTCTGGATATGTGTTCACCTTGAATGGGGGCGCAGTGAGTTGGAAAAGTTCCAAACAAGACACTGTAGCAAATTCTACCACTGAGGCAGAATACATTGCAGCTTCGGAAGCAGCAAAGGAAGCGGTTTGGATCAAGAAATTCATTTATGAACTTGTTGTGATTCCTGCCATTGTTGAAGCAATACCGGTCTACTGCAACAACAATGGAGCAATTGCACAGGCAAAAGAGCTGAGGTCTCATCAACGATCCAAACATGTGCTTCGCCGCTATCATCTTATCAGAGAGATCATCAGTAGAAATGAAATACAAATCGAGAAAATTCTCACTGAAAGCAACTTAGCGAATCCTTTAACTAAAGCATTACCTCAAAGTAAGTTTGAGGGTCATGTTAGTGCTTATGGTATTGGATACAGTAGCGATTGGCATTAGGCCAAGTGGGAGTCTATTAGTAATATATGAGAGATGTCCTAAGGCAATCACCTTATGTATGAACCATTTATATGATAAATGAAGATTCACTATTTGAGTATACATGTTTCATGTATTTGATTGGATCTTAAAATCATTTACTGAATGTCCACGATACGATTCACAGCATGAGAGAATTTGTGATTGGATCACAACTAGTGAGTATCTCTACATATGTAATTGTGATGTATCGGAATTATCCCTAGTCGATGAATTGATGGATTTGGACACCATCAATTCTGTCGAGACTAGCACGAAGTATACTCCTTGGTGTATCCAAGCAACTGATTCTCACTAGCTGGGGACATTGTGATGTCCGGAGTTGATCGTGGATGCTAGTTATGGTAACTAGTTCATTGGAGTGACCAGTCGTAAGACTTCATATGGTTCTCTGCATATATAGATATGTCAATGAAGTTCTTACTGTAGCTTAAGTGCGATGTTCCTTTGACTTGCGGTATTCAAGTCATCTTGATCATGGAGACTTATGCTTTGACATCTTAAGCAAGCATCTCTAAGGAGATGTGGACCCGGGATGATTGAGTATAAGTCGAAGTGATCGAAGGTGTTTGAATAGCCTATAAAGGATTCACCACTCCTTGCGAGGAGATGTATACCCATGGCCTCTCGTCGGATTGTTACTAATGTCTTTGGCCAAAGCATTGCATGTTTAGAGTAAGGTACTCTTCGATACATGTGCAGTAACTAGAATCTGTAGGATGAGGAAATGATACTTGGGCTAGGTGTGACATAGTCAGCCTAGTGGGGACTGACACTATAGACCATGTCCTGAACCAAATGGGTATAAGATGAGTGAAGGGAATGGGGCACGATTCATTCGAGCTGCTGAAGGGTTTCAGAAATAGTTTTGGATCAACTGTTGATCTTTTCGGTTAATTGGGGATCATGATGTACTACTAGGTGCCACTCATGATCATTCTATAATTAATGGTTAATTATAGACAACCAACATAAATCGAGAACCTATTTGGTCACACGCACAACGAGCATAATCCGAAGGATTTAAAACGAGCTTGAGAATGGGATTCTCAGACCGAGAGAAACTAGGTTTGGTTGGACCAAACAAGAAGCGAGCATGAAATCGTTTTAGTCGCAATGAAAGCGTGGATGGGCCATGTCTTATGAAGACATAATGGATGAACCAAAATGGTTTGGTTCTAATCCAATGGAGGAGAATAAACCAAAGGGTTTGGTTTATTTTAAACGAATGAACCAAAAGTTGGTTCGGTTCGTTTTAACTTAAAATAAACCATCATGGTTTGGTTTATTTTAACTTATATTAATGGAGCGGGTTAACGGGCCTTATGGTTATGATTCAATAACCATTAAGAGAATTAGTTCTCTATAAAAGAGGGCTTAAGGTGTTGTTAAGCCCTAATCCAAAAACCCTAGCCTTAAGTTGCCGCCCACCTCCTCTCCTTGGAGTTTTCGACGCCAACCCTAGGTTGCCGCCCATCTTCTCCAACCGGCCACCAGCTGCTGCCGTCTTCTCCCATTGCCGGCGTCGAGCTGCTACCGGAAGAGTTCCGGTGATCCTCCTTGGCTCCGGCGACAAGGTGAGCAAGCCTCTTTCCTTATTTGGCCGGCGCAAGGTCTCCACCAAAGCTGTCCAGTTTTCTGGACAGCTTGTTTCCTTCTCGTCGGAGCGTCGTCTGGACGACGGTTGGAGCTCCGACAGTGCCTAACTTGCTGGGGATTTGATCTCCGGTAATCCTCTGAGGTGGAGAACGAAGGATTCGTCAAATGGTTGACGAATAGCACTCCGGAGAAGCGAGTCTTGAGGACTTGTTTTTGTATCCGAATTTGGATACGGATCGTGATCTTCTCTCGATCACATCGTCTTCAACACGAGGCTAGTAACCCATACGAAGACGAGGCTCATGACTTAGCGAAGTCATCCCGAGGATACTCGGCGTGGATACGGATAGAGACGATTCTAGCGAGGATCGTTCCGGTTGATGCCGTTCCCGCTACACGTGATACGAAAGGTATACGTAGTTAAATTTCCTTTTATTGCAAATTTAAATTTACGGTTATGTCTACACATGTTGTACTATGCATGCGTGTGATGTGTGTGTTGTAATAAATGTAGATTTATTATTTTTATTTCTTCCGCTGTGCACATGTTTACGAAACATGTTCGAACACACACTCGCCGCAGTGCCGGAAACCAAACAGATGATGTCCCCTTGAGGAGCTCATAAGGTTCATCATGTAAACCCTGCAGGTGGACTTGGTCCGGCATGATGAAAAGGTTGAGTGGTACTACTCAAGGAGTTAGATGTTGATTAATTAATGGTCAGTAAATTAATTAATCGATGGACATTTGAGATCTTAAAAACGGGGAGAAAATATACAAATAATATATGGAGCCCATATTATCATATGGGGGTTGGTGAGGTAGATCAATAATGAACCTTTAGTGGATTGGATCATCATTAGTGGATCGGACTTTATGTGGGCTTGATCCATGGGTTGCCAAGATCCAACTCCTCCTCATGGTCCCTAATGTAGCCTATTAACACCTCATGAAGCTTATATCCAATGGATAGAAACAAAACTCTAAGATCCATAGGTAGAGATTAAATCTCTAAGATCTGACAGTTGAGATTAAATCTCTAGATCCGACGGTTGAGATTAAATCCCTAGAACCAATGGATGAGATTAATTCATGACTTATCCCTAACTCTATAAAAGGATGTCAAGGGAGTTGGCGTGGAATAATTGATGAGAGCTAGGGTTTTTGGGCGGCAAGGAAGAGGAATCCTAGTTGAGATAGGATTAGGATTAGGGTTTGGAGGCAAGGGTGGCACTAAATAAGGAAGGTATTCTTCTATTCTTCTTCCTCTTTTGGCCAACGTCCAGCACCTCTCCAGCCCCTTTTCCAGTCTTGGCCAGCACCCAAAAGCTCCCTTCTTCTTCTCCTTAGGTGGTGGATGTTAGTTATAGCCCTAAGAACCAATCATGTGATGGTTGAATAGGGAACATTTTGTATCATATTCTATAAAGGCAAAGGATTGGTTATTATATTTAAGTCTTTCTTGTGCCAGCTAAATTAAATATAGTAATGCCCTAGAAAAGTAGGTTTTTATCTACAGCACATCAATTGACAGAATTGATTATGAGAGGCTGTAGAGAACACTTTCTAAATGTTCCTAGTCAAGTATTAATATGCAAGGGCAATATTAATACATAAAGACTAGCATGTAGGTCAATTGATGACTTGATCTCACAAGTCATGGATATATGATATCAAGTTGACACATGGGTATATATTAGAGAATATATACTGAACTGACCCGCCATGAGAAAGATTCATGGATCGTTATATGAGTGTCATAAACTTTCTCATGTGACTATTGGTATGAATAGTCCTCAGACCTGAAGTCACTACGGTTCCCTACATAAGGAGTTATGTACTTTGGTATCGTCAAACGTCACCCGTAACAGGGTGGACCATAAAGGCGATTACTGGGTATATAACAAATTATGCGGAGGGATGTGAGTGATGTAGATGGGATCTATCCCTCTCATATGATGAGAGTGATATCGGTGGGCCCCTTGATTGAGTAGAACTACTAAAACGCATGGCCATGCTCGAATGAGTCAATATGAGATATTGAGCTCATTTGTTTGAGTTAGTTTACTCAGGGATCAAGAAACACATAGATTGATCGAGGATGACACGGTCTATGCCTCATTGATCAATCTGATATCAAGGATAGAAGGACACGGTCATATATTATAGTAGTCACGGAAAGGTTAGTCGGATCTTGACTTATCTCGTAACTTGGGTAGCAATGATGTATTGCTAGATGCCGCTCATTGCTTGTGTATCTAAAAGAGTTTAGGTCCACTGCCAACGTTATGAGAGCCTATAGGGTCACACACAAAGAGCATGATGATTAGAGGAATTAGAGTATTCTAGTTTGACTAGAATAATTTGGGAATAAGCTTAAGTACAAAATGGTTTTTGGACTTTAAGCTTAATGAGAATTTTAGCTTATTGATTTAATGAGATTAATTCAAATATGTTACCTCATTGATTTAATAAGATTAATTCAATATGATAACATAAGCTTAATTGAATTAATAAGATTAATTCAATATGATAACATAAGCTTAATTGAATTAATAAGATTAATTCAACATGCATGAATGCCACATAAGAATGCCACATAAGCATGCCACCTAAGCATCCACCTAAGCTAGATAAGGTGGAAGGAAACAAAATGGTCTTGTCTCCTTAAGTGGCCGGCCAAACAAGGAAGCCAAATCCTTTTTGAGTGTGTCTTAATGCAATGGATTGCATTGAATGTGAAGGAGGTGGAAGGGTTTTTCCAACCCTATAAAAGGCTCCATGGAGTGGCCGGCCAAAGTAGAATTTTGGTGGAGTGTGGTTGTTGGGAGCTTGAGGCTTGGAGAGAGCTTGAGAGCTTATTGTTGTGTGGCTTTTGTGAGTGTAGCAAGAAGAGTAGTCTTCTTCTTCCCTTCTCCTTTTCCCTAGCTTCCTCTCCTTTAGGGACTTCTCTAGCAAGAAGTAAAGGAGAGCTCCTCTAGTTTTCTTTTGTGAGACAAGAGCTTGCTCGTGTGAATACATATAGAGGCACGGACACTTGAACGTGCTAAAGATCCAACAAACAAAAGGAAGAAGCGGGATTAACATGGGCACGCAACAAAGGTAATCCTCTCCTATAAGATAGGCTTGGTTTAGAGAAATTTATTTTATACGAGTTTGCTTTCGCATGGATCACTTGGAAGGGATCCTAATTTTTCCGTTGCGCATATGCCATTTGGCATAAAGAATTCCCTACAGTGGAAACAAGATATAGGGTTTCCCTTGGTGTCTTGGTTGTTTTCCACCATCTTCTCCTTCACCTAGTTGGCCGGCGGCAAGGATAGTTTTAGTTCCTTGTTGGTTGTTTCTAGAGAGGAGAAAAACCTTGTTTCTATTCTTCCTCTTGCTTTGGAAGAGCAAGGAAGGAAGATTTGCGATCTTGGAGCTTCGACTTTTTGTAGATCGTCGCCCACACGACGTCCAAAAGGAGGAAGGACATACATTAGAAGATCAAGAAGTATATCTATTCTCTTTTCTCTTTTATTTGTTGCTTGTTTTTGTTTTTCAATTATAAGCATGTTATAAATCTGTAAATGGCTAAATAATACTTGGATCCCGAGTATAAACACAAAAACCGGTGATCCGGACATCGTCTATTCCGAGGCTACTCATAGAATAGAGGATGGTCGCTTGAACAACTAGTTTGTTCAAGTGACCTCTCTAAACGAATAGCACTACGATAATTTGGTGGTTTGGGCAATCCCTTTTGTCCAGGATTAAATTTTTTTAATATGGAGACATCGAAGGGATCGCCATGGACAAGCTACCGAGGTGAAGTGGGAAGCAAAGTTTCCCCTCTCGGACTCGATAAGCAAAACCCTTCACGGTACTCTCACCAGTCGACTGCCAACATTGACAGTCGACTGCCAACGCCCGTAGCCGACTACCCAGTCGGATACGGAGCATTCTGTGCTCGCAACTCAACTGGAAGTCGACTTCCATCCCTTGGCAGTGTTGATGCAGTGGGCACCTAAGTCGAACCTGAGTTTTGATTATAGCAAACGATACAAAGTTAAGCTCATGCCGTTATCTCACGAGCTGAATCGAGTGTGTAGAAAATTGCTATATCTTGAGCTGAAGGCTAGTGACACCCGGAGGAAGCCGCGGTGGTCGGGCGACACTCGAGTGACTTCGGAGGGAGCCGAAGGAATCGAGTGGAAGGCCGGAAGCAAAAGCGACACAGTAAGTATTGAGGTAAACTCGTGTGTGCGAGAGTAAGTGAGGTTGTATCCTCTTTACGGGGATGATCTTAAGCGTAGATCCGACCAAAGACAACCTATAGATGGTCTAGGTCGAGATCGGATGGTCGAAGGCCGTCGAAATAATGTTTTCTTTGAGCTAACTTTGACTTGCAGCAAGCATCGATCATTTGCCCGGCTTGGA
Source organism: Wurfbainia villosa (assembly GCA_025175895.1). Taxonomy (NCBI): domain Eukaryota; kingdom Viridiplantae; phylum Streptophyta; class Magnoliopsida; order Zingiberales; family Zingiberaceae; genus Wurfbainia; species Wurfbainia villosa. The sequence goes on along the minus strand of CM046007.1, from coordinate 45,760,162 downwards.
GGACTCATTGCCTCGTCGATCGGCATTGCCGAGATCGGCCTCGATTGATCTTGCCATCGATCGGTGATGATGGCCATCAGTCGACTGATGGTCAATGATCAGATTCGAGGAGTCAAGGCTTATCACCCCATTTCAAGGAGATTGGTGCTCAATTGTGATTGGCTAGGGATCCTCTCGAAAAGGGGCTCAAAGGCTATAAAAGGAGGTCCTAACCTAGGGTTTTCTCATCAATTCTAAGCTTCCAAGAGCCTCCGCAAAGCTACAACTCTCCGACAATGAAGTTCTTCTTCTCCGACGCTAGGTTTAATTTTCTTTTAGTTTTTGTACGTCGGTTTTAGATTTATTCGTTGTTCATTTACTTTTTCGAAGCTCTTTTTCTATCATAACGAGGAGAGGGAGAGTGTCCCTCTACCTCAAGTGTTTGTTCTTGTATCGATTAACTCATACCTCCAACGAGGAGGAGTTCGTTTAGTGTTTTGCCCTCCATGCATGGTCAAGGACCACTAGAGCCTTGGAGTAGTAGCCGAAGGCTACGAACCCAGTAAAAAGAATTGTCTCTTTTATTTATTGTTTATATTTCCGCTGCAATTTATCTACTCGACTCTCAAAGAACGATTTCGCAAAAAGCTTTTTGTTTCGCTATTCACCCCCCCTCAAGCGAACCGCCTCGATCCAACAATTGGTATCAGAGCCGGGGGCGCTCAGATTTGGTGCAACCACCGGTCGAGCATTTTTTTTGTTTTCGTATTTATCATTTTAAGATTTCTCCCACACTACTAATCCAAGACCAAGTCTTGGTACATAGTTTTTGGTTGTGTTTTTGCAAGTATTGATCGCCTTCGGAGTACTTCACGATCAAACGAGCATAACTTTTGCTACAAGTGGACTCACGAAACGATCTACCCACCAAATCGAAGCTCTCGCAGATTGTGACAAGCTGTTTTCATCCTCAAAAATTGACGTTTAGTAGTCTTTCGGGGACATCGAAGGTTGTGAGTACTTACTTTTTATTTAGTTTCTTATTTCTTTGCTTAACTTTCTATTTTTTGTTTGTTTCTTTTTTCCCGCATTACTAATCCAAGACGCAAGTCTTGGTACTTTCGTGTGTTTTTGTCGTTGCTAGGTTTTCGTTTTAGTCTCCTTGTTTTTTTGTTCCAATGGCCCATCTCGAGGGTTTTAGCACCGTCCGACCTCCGTTTTACAACGGAGATGATTTCCGTTACTGGAAAGGTCAGATGGAATGCTTTCTCAAAACCCAAATCGAGATGTGGATCATAATCCAAACGGGTTTCACACTTCCGACTAACGAAGTGGGTGAATCCTTGGGTTATGATCAATCGACCATTGCGACAAAATGACAAGTTGAAGTCGATGCCAAGGCAACACAAATCCTCCAATGCGGCTTGTCCAAGGAGGAGTTAAATCACGTCGGCCCCTTCATCAGCGCAAAGGACCTATGGACAAAGCTAGTAGAGCTACACGAAGGGACCGATGAAGCCAAGGTATGTAAGCGCGACCTTTTATTCAATAAATTATATAATCTAAAAATGCTAGAACACGAGTCCACGACGCAACTTCACGCCCAAGTCCAGGACATCGTCAACAATCTACACGCTATCGAGCAAAAGGTCGAAAACCGCGACCTTATAAGGTATGTCCTAAACTCCTTTCCGAGGACTACCTTGTGGGCATCCATGGTCGATGCCTACAAGGTCTCCAAGGATATTTCTAAACTTAGATTAGATGAACTTTTTTCTGATTTTGAACTTCATGAGCAGTCTAACTCGGAACTCGAGAAAGGTATAGCATTATTTGCAGGTTCAAAGAAGAAAACCGCTAGCAAGCCACCTCCGAAGGAAGAAGAGGATGAGTCCGATTTGGAGGTCGACTCGGAAATGGAGGCCGAACTAGTCAACCTAGTTAGGAGGATAGTCAAGGGTCGAAAACGAGCCGTCACTCGGCCCAATGAAGGTAAGCCTAAAAGTTCAAACATAAGATGTTATGAATGCAATAGGTTTGGACACATTAAGTCCGAATGCCCAAAACTCAAGAGCAAGGCACCAAAACACAAAAAGGCACTTAACGCCACTTGGGAAGAAGCTTCCGAGGAAGAAGATAACGATCGAGTCCTCATGGCTAAACCGGTGGAATCGGAGATGGAGTCGGAACCGGAACTTGAATCGAAAATCGAAGACGAGTCGGACTGCGAAGCACTATTCAAGACGAGCCACGGATACGCATCCGGTTCAAAAGATACACTCAAGGTAAGTCGGACTCTTATTACTACACTTTATAATGCAATTAAGTTTTTAAATAGAAAGTTAGCTAAGTCCGAGTCCAAGGTCGAGACCCTGGTTGAGGAAGTTAAACTCCTCAAACACGAGGTCTCCCTAACCTCTTCGGCTAGTCGAGTTCAAGAGAAGGACTCAACTCGGGTTGAAAAACTCGAAGTTGAGAACTCACTCTTGAAGAGTCAAGTCGAAGATCTTAGGAATACGTTGGAAAGGTTTACTTTGGGATCCAAAGGACTTGACCTCCTACTTGGATAGCAAAGGGTCGTGTACAACAAGGCCGGGCTAGGGTTTAGCTCAAACACGACCAATAAGTCGTATATGTCAATCGTAAGTCGACATAAAAAACGTGTCCAAGCATGGGTCCCTAAGACCACCTTGATTTCAAACTTAGGATCAAACCATTACTGGGTTCCCAAGGACCAAATCCACTATGTGGAGAGACCGAATCGATTCAACGGTCCAGGGGGAGCTAGTACGAAATTTGTTTGTGTTTTAACTTAGAAATTGCATGCTAAGGTTTTTATTTAGTTTGATTTTTCTTTTTAGAATGGTTAGATAGGACTATAACTCGTCAATACTTGATAACATAGTACCAGGACGCGGCGAGATGATAGTACACTAGGAAAGCGGAGTCTTGTGTATTCGAGCTAGATAAGGCGTATCTAGTTCGGTGCACTTGACCGAGCGGAACTAGTTGAAGCTACCTCGCCGTATCCTAGACTAGTTAGACCAGGAAGTGGTCTTAAGTGAGTCAAGTCTCTATTTTCTTGAAAATGGCTTTGTCTAAGGAAGTGGTCATTGTTCCGATCAAAGAAGTCCTCTGTGCCTCGCCACGACCTGGAAGCCATGATCTTGAAAAGGTGACTTGATGAGCCTAAGGTCAAATCCGAATCTAACGCAAGGTTGACAAGTGTTTAAGTCATTAAATTTAATTTAACTAAAATTGGAAGTCATCTCACAAGAACTTATAGGATTAACATGTTTGATCATGTAGACATGGGTGAGATGATTTAGGTTAATAATTTTCAACCAATTTTTAATAAATCCAATATTCGATCCAACTACCTTGCGTGTAGGATCAATGGATGTTGGACAGTGGTTGCTCCCGACACATGACCGGGGATCAACTCAAGTTTTCGAAGCTTTGATTCAAACGACAAGGATCGGTAGCCTTCGGAAATAACGGCAAGCTCAAAATCATCGGATCAGGTGATATTGAGCTTAACTCAAATTTTGTCATTCAAAACGTTTTATTAGTAGAAAATTTTCAATATAATCTTCTCAGTGTAAGCCAATTGTGTGATAATAACTATAAGGTCATATTTCTAGAAAATGAATGCGTAATTAATACAAACGAAACCTCTAAAACAATTCTTAAAGGAACTAGAAATAACAACATTTACACTATCAACTTAACTAGCTCCTCAACTAAGTGTCTTTTGACACGGCAAGAGGAATCATGGTTGTGGCACCGACGACTCGGTCACTCACACCCAAGACTCATCCACAAGACGAGTCAGAGTGATTTAGTTAGAGGTTTGCCTAACCTCAACAACTTGGATAATAAAATATGTAATGCTTGTCAACAAGGTAAACAATCTAGGACACAACATCAACTAACTAGTCAAGAATGAACCAAAAGTGTGCTTGAGCTCCTACACATGGATCTATTTGATTCACACAGAGCTAAGTCACTTAACGGAAGTAAATTCTGTTTAGTCATTATTGATGACTACTCTAGATTTACTTGGGTTAGGTTCATCAAACACAAAAGTGATACCCTAGATCAATTAATCAACCTATTTAAGTTAATAGAAAATCAACAAAATGTTAAAATCAAAAGAATTAGGACTGTTCATGGTGGTGAATTCGAAAACCATAGGTTTACAGAGTTCTGTAACCTAAATGGATACCACCATGAGTTCTCTTGCCCTAGAACTCCACAACAAAATGGCCTAGTAGAACGCAAAAATAGAACCCTACAAGAAGCCGCTAGGACAATGCTTAATGAGTATAACCTACCCGATAGGTTTTGGGCGGAAGCCATGAATATGGCATGCTATGTCCAGAATAGGATCCTTATGGTAAATAGGCACCTTAAGACCTCATACGAGATTTATCACGATAAAATACCTAACATCAAGTACTTTAGGGTATTTGGGTGTAAGGTACATATCCTAAACACTAAAGATTACCTAGGGAAATTTACATCCAAAACCACGACCGAAATCTTTCTAGGATACTCGACTACAAGTAGAGCTTATAGAGTATATAATCATGACACCCTTAGAGTCGAGGAAACTATCAATGTAGTATTCGATGAAGGACACGAACCTACAAAACCCCCGGCAACCCCAATTAGCGAGCCGATTCATACTAGACCTAACTCTGATCCGGAGATCAGGTCTAGTGTTAATCCTAACCTAAGTCAACCAAGTCACTCTATCGACCAAGTAATAGATGACTCCAACCAAACTAGAACTCAAACGAGTCATCCTATGGATCAAGTTGTAGACTCAAACCCAAATCCAACCAGGACTCAAACGAATCATCCTATCGACCAAGTGATAGGTGATCCAAGTCTAGGAGTTCGAACTAGAGCCTCATACAGAAACCTTAGTCAAATATCTTTGATTTCTAAAATTGAACCCAAAACTATTGACCAAGCTCTTCTTGATCCCGATTGGATTATTGCAATGCAAGAAGAGTTGGCTCAATTCACTAGGAACGAAGTATGGGAATTAGTACCACCACCTAAAGATAAAACAATCATTGGAACAAGGTGGGTGTTTAGAAATAAACTTGATGATAAAGGTGAAGTAGTTAGAAATAAAGCCAGACTAGTCGCTAAAGGGTTTAGTCAAGTCGAAGGTTTAGATTACGATGAGACCTATGCCCCAGTAGCTAGATTAGAGTCCATTCGAATGCTATTAGCATATGCAGCACATCGAGGATTTAAGTTGTTTCAAATGGATGTGAAATCTGCATTCTTAAATTGATACATTAAAGAAGAAGTTTATGTTAGTCAACCCCCCGGTTTTGAAAGCCTAGACAAACCCGATCATGTCCTTAGGTTAAAGAAAGCTCTTAATGGACTTAAACAAGCTCCTCGAGCTTGGTACGAGAGACTTTCGATTTATCTTAAGTCCAAAGGCTTTAACCAAGGTGTAGTTGACCCAACCCTTTTCGTAAAAACCTTAGGTAAAGACATATTCATAGCCCAAATCTACGTAGATGATATTATTTTCGGAACCACCAACTCAATCCTACTAAATGAGTTTATTTCACTTATGGAAAGTAAATTTGAAATGAATTTAGTAGGCGAGTTAAGTTTCTTCTTAGGACTACAAATTAAACAAACTAAAGATGGAATATAACTACATCAACGTAAATATACTAGGGAATTAATTAAACGTTTTGGAATGCAAGATGCTAAAATGATTAAGACCCCAATGGCAACAAACGTTAATATAGAAGAAGATGTAATCGGAAACCAAATTGATTTAAAATACTATAGGAGCGTAATAGGGAGTCTCCTTTACTTAACTGTAAGCCGACCTGATATCTTATTTGCAGTAAGTATGTGCACCAGGTTTCAAACCTGTGCCAAGGAGTCTCACCTAACTCTAGTCAAGCATATCCTTAGATATCTAAAGGGTACACTTAATGTCGGTATTTGGTATCCTAGATCTACCGAGTTCTAACTAATCGGCTACTCCGATTCGGACTATGCCGGTAGTAAGCTTGATAGAAAGAGTACGAGTGGTTATTGTCAACTTCTCGGCTCGAGTCTAGTGAGTTGGTGCAGTAGGAAGCAACACTGTGTTGCCTTATCTACCACCGAAGTCGAATACATCGCGATGGGTGAGTGTGTCACTCAGCTTCTTTGGATGAAGCACACTCTCCGCGACTTTAAGTTAGACTTTACGAATACTAAACTTCACGTAGATAACATTAGTTCAATTAATCTTACTAAGAATCCAATATGTCACTCTAGGACCAAACATATAGAGGTCAAACACCATTTCATTCAAGAACATGTGGCCAACGGAGCCATACAACTCGAATACGTCGAATCGAAGTCTAACTTAGCAGACCTATTTACTAAACCCCTACCCGAAGCCGAATTTAGTCTATTAAAATTCGCATCAAAGCAAAGCAGAGTAGAATAGGAACTTACAAATTATATTTTCTTACTACTATTTCTTAATTTTTATGGAACTAGCATAGGATATACCGTAGATATCATGCACCTATAGATTTAAGGAGCCAGTACATCTCACAACACATAGGACTAATGTGTTTGTGTACTTAGCCACGTAGATGGGCGTGAGATGTTAGGACCTTACTCCTGGTTCCAGATGTAGAGCTAGTGCATCGCCATGAACCACGGAGTATAATCATACATACTAACCGACTCTGACCAGGACTGGTTGATCTTTTATATCAATCAAGCCAAATATGAGTTGAACATTTTATAGATGAACTTATTTTCAGTATATTATTTTAAAAATAATGTGGAACATGCTTGGACTTTAAATTTAACACTTATTTTTGTTTTCCACACACACACTCTTACTTTTCGATATATGGCAAAAGGGGGAGAAAAAGGCCAAAGTTAGTTAAGGGGTCAAAAAAAAATTTTTTTTTGATAACTTAACTCTTACTTTATATTTAAACCAAAAGTTAACTTTAAGTTTTGAAAACTTATTAAAGGCCAAGTTAAGAGAATTCTTAACCTAAACCTATTTGTGCCATCAACGTTTTACTTATTTTTAAACATTATGCCCTTAATGTTTTACTTAAGGGGGAGAAAGGGCCAAGTTAAGAAGAACTCTTAACTTAAACGTTTTACTAAGGCCAACTTTAATTAATGTTAATTACTTAAAGCAACCCTCGGTCAAGGGGGAGTAAAGTTTTTTTTCAAGACTCACCCTCGGTAAAGGGGGAGGTTTCCTCAAGGGGGAGTACTTGAAGAAAATCCTTACTACTCCAACTTAATCTTCTTTATTTTTTGTTTGTTTCTAATGCACATTATTCTTCATGCTTGCTATTTACTTAACTTTGTATGTGGGTTTGCCATAAATCAAAAAGGGAGAGATTGATTATGCAGTGGGCACCTAAGTAGAACCTGAGTTTTGATTATAGCAAACGATACAAAGTTAAGCTCATGTCGTTATCTCACGAGTTGAATCGAGTGTGCAGAAAATTGCTATAACTGGAGCTGAAGGCTAGCGACACCCGGAGGAAGCCGCGGTGGTCGGGCAACACTTGAGTGACTTCAGAGAGAGCCGAAGGAATCGAGTGGAAGGCCGAAAGTAAAAGCGACACAGTAAGTATCGAGGTAAGCTCGTGTGTGCGAGCGTAAGTGAGGTCGTATCCTCTTTACGGGGATGAACTTAAGCATAGATTCGACCAAAGACATCCTATAGATGGTCTAGGTCGAGATCGGACGGTCGAAGGACGTCGAAATAATGTTTTCTTTGAGCTAACTTTGACTTAAAGAAGCATCACGATCGCTACTGGAGGACTCGATCGCCGCCAATCACCGATCGCCGGAGGTCAAGACTCATCGATGTCGCCATCCCGATCACGATGGCCATCACCGATCGATGGTCAATGATCAGATTCGAGGAGTCAAGGCTTATCACCCCATTTCAAGGAGATTGGTGCTCAATTGTGATTGGCTAGGGTTCCTCTCGAAAAGGGGCTCAAAGGCTATAAAAGGAGGTCCTAACCTAGGGTTTTCTCATCAATTCTAAGCTTCCAAGAGCCTCCGCAAAGCTACAACTCTCCGACAATGAAGTTCTTCTTCTCCGACGCTAGGTTTAATTTTCTTTTAGTTTTTGTACGTCGGTTTTAGATTTATTCGTTGTTCATTTACTTTTTCGAAGCTCTTTTTCTATCATAACGAGGAGAGGGGGAGTGTCCCTCTACCTCAAGTGTTTGTTCTTGTATCGATTAACTCCTACCTCCAACGAGGAGGAGTTCGTTTAGTGTTTTGCCCTCCATGCATGGTCAAGGACCACTAGGGCCTTGGAGTAGTAGCCGAAGGCTACGAACCAAGTAAAAAGAATTGTCTCTTTTATTTATTATTTATATTTCCGCTGCAATTTATCTACTCGACTTTCAAAGAACAATTTTGTAAAAAAGCTTTTTGTTTCGCTATTCACCCCCCCCCCCTTTAGCGAACCGCCTCGATCCAACAAGCGATTGGTCGCCGACATCGATCGCTCCATTGAGCATCGCGCTGAGTAATTTCATCTCTTAAGCACGGTCGAACTCAAGTCGACTCGTGATCGAACCGCCATAATGCATAATGTGCCGACGCTAACCTCAAAAATGAGGTTTTAACCCAAATATGGTTCCCCCATACTTGCTAGACCACCCTTAGCCTAGACCTAAGCCTTCTAGCCACCTCCATCAGCCTCACGCCTCTCGGATCCCTCCAAGTCCTCCATGACTTATTCATCCATCGTGTTAGCCTTCAGGTGCTTCCATCGACTATGTCATGCTAACGGTGTCTACACCACCAAGGCACATTGGACTTACACCGCCAAGACTCAGCATGGACTTTACGCCGCCAATCATTGGACTTATGCTGCCAAGACTTCACCCTTGGACTTTACGCTGCCAATATCAAACCCCTTGGACTTCTCAAATGCCAAGACTCAAGCTTGGACTTTCCCTTGCCAACTCATGTTGGACTTTCCTTGCCAAAACCCATGCTTGGACTTTCCCTTGCCAACCCATGTTGGATTTTCCATGCCAAGACCTATGCTTGGACTTCCCTTGTGCCAAGTACTCAAGACTTGGACTTTCCCAAATTGCCAAGTGTCCCACTTGGACTTTCCATGCCAAGTCCCATGACTTGGACTTTACCTTTCCCATAATCACATGGTCAACCCTAGTCAACCATCAAAGTCTCCCTTGAGTCAAACTCAAGTCTGGTTAATTATAACCTGGGTTGATTGTATAAACAGTCTCCCCAAAAACATTAACCGCCATCAATGTCAAACATTATATGTCAAACATCAAAACATCACTCCAATCAAACTCGAGTATGGTCAATCGTGACCTGGGCCGATTGCACCAACACTAAAGCTAGAGCTGAAGGCTAGCGACACCCGGAGGGAGGAAGCTGCGGTGGTCAGGCGATACTCGAGTGACTTCGAAGGGAGCCGAAGGAATCGAGCGGAAGGCCGCAAGCGAAAGTGACACATTAAATATCAAGGTAAACTCGTGTGAGTGAGAGATGGTAAGGTCGTGTCCTCTGTACGGGGACAACCGTAGGCGGTGATCTGACTAAGACTTCCTGGGGAAGGTCTAGGTCGAGATTGGATGGTTAGAAACTGTCACATTTATCATTTTCTGATCTAACCTCTTACTGTAGGGAAGTGGCCAGGATGGCAGTCGACTGCTGGACATTGGGCAGTCGACTGATGCACATCAGTCGACTGATGGGAGGCATCAGTCGACTGATGGCGACGAAATACCTTTGCGCTAGGTCAAAACAGATAACGTTTGACGCGGCCACTTCGCGATAAAATTTGTACAACTTTGTGATATGTTTCGAAAAAAGAGGAGACATATTCAGAGGCCAAAATCTATAAAAGGAGGGGAAGATTCCAACTCCAAACATCATCAAGTTTATTCTCAAGTGCTCCTACAATGCCTACGCTCCAACACCATCATAACGCCGACGCGACGATAAGTTCCGATCTTCTTCGTCGACAGCAGAATCTAGTAATATATTTTGATATTGTATTCTTTATTTTTATTCGTAACGAGGTGAGGTAGGCTTGTTGCCTCATCCTCGTAATTTCGGTTTTGTGATCGTTGTCTCCTACCTTGAACGAGGAGGAGACGTTATAGTGCTTTGCCCTCCATACATGGTCTAGGACTGATAGGGCCTTGGAGTAACAACCGCTGGGTTGTGAACCAAGTAAAATAAATGTGTCTCTTTATTTTCCGCTGTGCTTACTCGTGTATCGAACGATTGAACGAAAAGATTTATGCTCGCTATTCACCCCCCCCCCCTCTAGCGACACTTCTCGATCCAACAATTTGTACAATTAATATATGAAGCCCATATTTATTTATGGGGGTTGCTGAGGTAGATCAATGATAATCCTCTCGTGGAATGGATTATCATTAATGGATCAGACTTTATGTGGGCTAGATCCATTGGGTGGCCAAGATCCAACTCCTCATGGTCCCTATTGTAGCTTATTAAAACCCTCATGAAATCTAGATCCAACGGACAAGATTAAAAGGAGGTTTGGGCAAAATCTATAAATAGGTTACAAGGCTTGGGCGGCAAGGGATTTTATCCATCTAGGGTTTTTGGGTGCTAGGGTTTGGAGAGGTTGGGTGGCAACCATTGTGTTGGCTTCTCTCTTAGGGTCGGCGGCAACCAAGAGGATGATTAGGGTTTTCATTCTTTTCCTTTGTTCTTGGCCAGCTCCACCTTCTCCCCTCCTATGGCGGCACCTTCTTCCCTCAAGTCTTGGTCGGCGACAAGAGTTAGGGCATCTTCCCTTGGAGCTTTTGGTCGGCACCCACATTACTATTCCTCTACTTGGCCAGCGGCAAGGATCAAGCTGTTAGAACAATCAACCCATGTAACATGGTTTTGATGTGTGTGGAAAAGGGTTTAAGTTAGGTTGTTATTGTTTTGATATGTGCATTGGAGTCTTGCAGGACTTAGTAATTCGCACATGGAGGTTTGGCAAGTTTCACCAACTCGTAACCTCGTGCTTGAGTCGGCGAAGGAGCATTGCGAAGCTGTGCGCTTGATGCATCCGAGGGACCACCGGACGAGATGACTTGAAGCGAAGCTAATGAAGCAGACTTCGAAGGCAAGAGACGCAAAGGAGCATTGTGAAGCCGTGTGCTTGGTGCTGCTGAGGGACGTGGCCACGAACGAAGAGAGCTTCGGTGAGGGACTTCAAGTGAGATGAGAGAATGATTGAAATGTACGTAGCTCATTAAGTGAACTTGGACGAAATGGTTAAGTGTCGGAGGCTTGACCGAGAGGGTTGAGGTTTACCCAACCGTCGGACGCTCAAATGACTATAAAGTTTGAGGTTTACTCGACATCAGTTGACTACCATGTCATGGCAGTCGACTGCTCCAAGTCGACTGTGACTCGATTGGTGTTTGAGTCCAAGGGTTTCGGGCACAGAATGTTGATCAGTCAAGTGCTCGCTTCCGGCACTCGACTGATAGCACCATCAGTTGACCGATGGGACGATCAGTCGACTGATGTGGGAGTCATTGGATGAAATTCAATGTGGAAGAAGCCGTTATTAGGCAACGGCTATAGGAGCAGTTGACTGATCGGGGCATCAATCGACTACCAGGCACCCAATGAGAAGAATGAGTTCTTCTCTATAAAATAGGGCCTTTGGACACTTGGGGAGGCTAATGCTTATGTTCCAAATGATCATCCAAGTGCCCCACAAGCTTTAAACTCCTTCTTCTAGTTCTTACTTCAATCTTATTGTAAGGAGTGTTTTGTGTTGTAAGAAGGTTTGCCTCCACCTTGCTTTGGCTAAAGGGAGAGACAATATTGGATTGGTTTTGGAGTGATTCAGCGGAGATGAATCGGACCATGGACTAGTGGCATAGGGTTGTGAACCACGTTATATCTCATGTTAGCATTGCTCTTACTTTGTGTTGTTCTTAATTGTCTTAGTTTTATATTTCTGCTTGTGCTAATCACATTTGTAGACGAGCAATTAAGAGCGAATTCCACCTTACGAAGAAAGAGGGCTATTCACCCACCTCTAGCCGGCCACCGACATTCCAACAAGTGGTATCAGAGCAAGGTTGCTTATCAACAGACTCACCCCCGCAACAAGCACTACATCAAGGATGGATGACTCTAACATTCATCCCCCGAAGTTTGAAGGAGAATTCGGTTGGTGGAAAAAGCGAATTGAGGTATTCTTTGAAACCGACTTTAAAATTTTATTGATAATGGAAAATAGTTTCGAGATACCTAGGGATGAAGACAGGGAGCAAATAGAGAAGACAAGATGGACAAAGAGACAAAGAGAGGAGTACTTGGCGAATTCGAAGGTCAAGCATCACTTGTACAACGTACTCCCCCAACAAGAGATCAACCAGATTGGAGAGTGTGCAAGTGTTAAAGAGATGTGGAAGAAGCTAGTAGAGCTTCATGAAGGTACCTCGGAGGCCAAGCTTGCAAGAAGAGACCTCCTCCACTCCCAACTAACTAATATCAAACTTGAAAAGGGAGAAAAGGTAACTTCATTACACTCTCGTTTTAAAGAAATTTTAAATGGACTAACGAGTGTAGGAGAAAAACTTTTGAACCGGGATATGATTATGAAAGCAATCAATGCCTTTCCCCGGTCATCGAAATGGAGCTCAATGGTAGACTTTTTCTACATCTCAAAGAACCTAGAAGTTAGCACCTTAGAGGAGTTCTTCTCAACCATGGAGCTCCACGAAACAAAGCTTGAAGGAGTAATAGAAGAGCCAAGAATTCAACCATCAAGAGGAGTAGCCTTGATAGCCAAAAAGGCGAAAAAGAAGAAGAAGGAGACACCACCTTTCTCCTCCGATGAAGCATCCTCCTCATCCTCCATGAATAGCAATGAAGATGCTTATATGGTAAGGAAGGTAAGGCGTTCCTTAAGAAATTTAAAAGCATTTTCTTAATGGCAATAGAAGATGTGGACACCACTTCCTCCGAAAAATAAGAAAGAAGCTCAAGTGAGAAGAGCTCAAGTGAAGGGGGAGGCTCTTCATCATCCTCATCATCCGAAGAAGAAGACATGGTAACTATGTTAAAACATCTTCCCACTCAAGAAGTAGTTGCCATGATTTCTAGCTTAACTAGGGATTTGTTTAGGGCTAAGAAAAGGAATAAGTGCATGCTTGATCAAATTAAGGCTCTAGAAGATAAACTAGAAAAAGCATGTTTAAATATTAATGATGATGATGCATGCTCACATAATGATTATATACCTCTAAATGTTAGTGATGCATGTATGGATGAAAATAAGGCTTTAAGGGAAAAGGTAGATCACCTAACTAAAGCCCTAGAAAAATTTACCATAGGCTCCAATACATTAAACATGATCATAGGGAGCCAAAGGGCAAGCTTCAATAGGAAAGGCCTAGGTTACAAGGGAAACAAAAATGAAAAGGCCTATCATTGTTTAATTGCTAGGGGTCAAGCCAAGAACAAGAAAATAGCTAGAAAATGGATCCCTAAAGAATATTTAGTGAAGCCTATAGGAAAGAACTTGTATTGGGTTCCTAAATCCATCATTAAGGGTTAGGAAAACCCTAGGATAGTCAACCATAAAGATTTTACTTATATCATATTATTTGGCTGACTTAGGATGATTGAGACTTAATTTTTGAAATAGTGTTGGGTGATGATAATGCATAACCCATAAATTGAATGTTTAAATCATGTTTCATGCTTAATTTTATAATTTATAATCATGATATGCAATGATTGATGATTTATGATCATGATTGATAATTCTTGATGCATGTTCATGATTGGGTTTTTAGGATGATACTTAACTATGGGTAGAAATGCATGAAATTTTGGTTAAGTACAAATACCTTTAGGAACATCTCACACTCACCATAAGGATAACCTTTATTGAAAACTTAGCTTGGGTGAGATGTTAGGATGATACTAATGGTCCACTAATGCTTATGGCATTTAGATGGATCATTAAGTGTATCAATAGAGTAATAATAGACTAATCATGGGGAAGGCTAATGTTTAATTAATAGACATATTGCCCAAAGATCATGGTTGGATATTTCATATGTTTTCAAAACCATTCCTTACTTTAAAATCTGTGTTTTCATGTTTTGAAACAATCTAAAGCAAAACTAGGAGTTAAAATTAATACAAACTTGATCAAATACTAGTTGTTTTTGAAACTTCTGGATTTTTGGCAAATCATTGAAAATATAGGTAATTTTCATGAAAAATCATTTTTTAATAATAAAGAACTTTAAAAGAAATATGTTTTCAAAAATTCAAATTTTTTAAAATTTTTTAGAATTTATGGTGCATTTCTGAATTTCAGTCCGAAAATCAGAAATTACTGAAACCAGCGTGCCAGTCGACTGATGTCTGATTCATTCGACTGGTGGCATTGTTCACAGCCTGATTTCAGTGTTTTCAGGCTGTTTTGATGGTGTTTCGACCCTTAGACTTTGATGCCTTGGATTATAACATTTGGATAATGTTTTTGATGGTGTCAAAGGGGGAGAATTGATAGGTTTAAGGTTAATCATGCTAAGGGGGAAAATTTAGCAAGTCTTAAGGGGGAGTTTGATACTCATATGATTTACATGCTTTCTTGCCTTATGTTGTTATTGTTATTTGTTTTACCTAACTTAAACGGATTTCCACACATCAAAAAGGGGGAGATTGTTAGGGCAATCAACCCATGAGATATGGTTTTGATATGTGTGGCAAAGGGTTTAAGTTAGGTTGTTATTGTTTTGATATGTGCGTTGGAGTCTTGCAGGACTTAGTAATTCGCACATGGAGCTTTGGCAAGTTTCACCAACTCGCAATCTCGTGCTTGAGTCAGTGAAGGAGCATTGCGAAGCAGTGCGCTTGATGCATCCAAGGGACCGCCAGACGAGATTGTCACGCCCGCCCTTTCCTAGGGTCAGGAGGGGCGGCGCGACGCGATCGTACATACATACATCGTACTACTTACAGTGGAAGACTTTAGATATATATATATTTTTTCTTTTAATCATAAACATGCATCGTCATTTCGTAGGTACTTCTTCTTAACATAGAGCATGCATCGCTATTTCATAAGTACTTAGTGCTTAATTCAAGTCCATAAACAAATCATCTTAAGGAAAACATGCATAAGGGCCATAACAGATCTCTTCCACCATGCCACTGCCACACACACCTTGTCCTTATCTGCAGTACAAGGGAACATAAACTATAAGCACATAGGCTTAGCAAGATTCTGTCCTACTCACAAAAACACATACATCGACATTAAGCATAGCATGTAAACATTCATAACATATAAGCAAACATAACATGTAACATATATGACATAAGCAAACGTAACATGTAGCATCTGTAACATAAGCAAACATAACATGCAACACATATAACATAAGCAACATATCATGTACATATATGACATAAGCAAACATACCATGTAACATATATATCATAAGCAACCATATCATGTAACATATATGACATAAGCAAACATAACATGTAACATCTGTAACATAAGCAAACATAACATGCAACACATATAACATAAGCAACATATCATGTACATATATGACATAAGCAAACATACCATGTAACATATATATCATAAGCAACCATAACATAAATGTATATGCAGAATGCTCTTTGAAATCATATATCATAGGTATTTGAACATAACTCTCAACATATTGGGCCCGACATTGTACCACATCATCAACATCATAGCGCGCATCCCTAAATAGACCCGAGGTAGCAAGTCTCGAACCTACTAGGTTACTAGGCCCGATCTTAGTCCGTCGACCTAGGGGCCATCATCATAACATAGAAGCCCATCCTAGGCCCGATCTTAGTCCGTTGGCCTAGGGCATCTGGGAGCCCATCCCGTACTAGGTCCGTACTATGACCGTCGACTTAGGGGCAATCATAACATAGAAGCCCATCCTAGGCCCGATCTTAGTCCGTCGGCCTAGGGCAACTTAGGAGTCCATCCCTTTGGACCTTGTTAGGGTCCTGGTACAAGCCATGCAGAAGGTAAAATACTTACATGCTTCTTATCATAACATATCATATTTCATTTCGCAAACATATCATATTTTATTTCATAAACATATCTTATTTCACTTCATGAACATATCATATTTCATTTCATAAACATATCATATTTCACTTCATAACATATCATATTTCACTTCATAAACATATCATGTTTCATTTCATGAACATATAATATTTCATTTCATAACCATATCATATTTCATTTCATAAACATATCATATTTCATTTCATAAACATATCTTAAATATCACACACATATAGGGCATGGCATAAGGCATAAACATCAAGAGCAAGTATATATGGAGTGGCCTAAACTGCATGGAGCTCTATCAAAGTTTTAAACACCAAACAACTTATATATATAGGTATGGTCTAACTAAACACATGTTAATTCTTTAACGTATAAAGCATGTTATCTTCTTCTAACATCAAACACGGAATGAACTCATTTCAAACCTAACCTAGAGCATGTTATCTTCATCTAGCATCATTTAACATCACAAGTTATCATGAACTCACCTAAAGCATAAAACATATTATAACCTAACCTAGAGCATGTTATCTTCATCTAGCATCATTTAACATCACAAGTTATCATGAACTCACCTAAAGCATAAAACACATGTTAACCTAACCTAGAGCATGTTATCTTCATCTAGCATCATTTAACATCACAAGTTATCATGAACTCACCTAAAGCATAAAACACATGTTAACCTAACCTAGAGCATGTTATCTTCATCTAGCATCATTTAACATCACAAGTTATCATGAACTCACCTAAAGCATGGCATAAAGAACACATTAGGGGTCTTGGCCGAATGGTTCAAAAAGGGTTTCATGGATCAACCACTTAACTAAACTCATCTAAAAATTCCTCATCTTCATATTAATACAAGATATAGCATGGAACATCATGGTGAGCACAAGTTAGGGTCTTGGCCGAATGATCCCTTGAGTTTTTGAGGTTAACCACTCAACCAAACTCATCTAGAAATCCCTCAACTTCAATTTAATACAAGATATAACATGGATCATCATGGTGAGCCCTAGTTATGGTCTTGGCCGAATGGTCATTTGGGGCTTTTAGGGTTAAACTCTTAACCTAATCCATCTAGCATCCTATCATCATCATATTCATACAAGATATAACATGGATCTTCATGGTGAGCCCTAGTTATGGTCTTGGCCGAAAGTTTCTTGGGGCTTTTAGGGTTAAACTCTTAACCTAATCCATCTAGCTTCCTAACATCATCATATTCATACAAGGTATGGTATGGAACTTCATTGAAAACCCAAGTAAAGGTCTTGGCCGAATGGTTCATGGAGAATTTGACTTAACAACTTCAATCGAAAAGCTACTTGTATGCAGGTGAGGGGATACTTACATCCTTCGCTTTGCTTTTAGTTGGAAGATGACCTAAGGGAAGCCAAACCTAGCCTTCTTCTTCCTTGGATGAGTTTCGGACAAAGGATGAAATGGGAGGGGAAATGGATCTTGGTGAGGAAGAAGATGAGAGGAGAGAAAAGCAATTTGATCACTCATGTCTCCTCATTCCTCCTATTTATTCACTTGAAGAGTCCCTTAGTCTCCCTTACCCCTAACTATAATTTCCCATATTCCTCTAATAGTACAACCTTGTTGGGCTTCTGGTTATTTGATGCATCTTTAGGGCTTGGCTATCTCTAGAGGTTTGGGGTTCAATTCCTAGGCCTTGCATCCTTTCTGGCTCATTTTCTTTTATTTTTGAAAGAGCCCACATAAAGCCCATCATAATCATCCAAAAATTCTTGTAAAATTGCTAGAAATTTTACGGGCGTTACAATCCTTCATACCTTTTAAAAGTTTCGTCCTCAAAACTTAGAACAATTCTTGGTACTTCTGTTTCATGTCCTCCTCGCGTTCCCAGGTAGCTTCTTCGTACCGCTGATTTTGCCACTGGACCTTTACTAAGGGCACCTTTTTGTTCCTTAGTCGCTTGACTTCTCGGTCGAGTATCTGGATAGGCCGACTTTCATAACTCAGGTCCTCTCGAACTTGCACTATTTGTGGCTCGATCATTTGGTCCGCACTGGAAATGCACTTCCTGAGCATCGAAACATGGAACACGTTGTGGATAGCCAACATCTCTTGAGGCAGCTCTAGCTCGTAAGCTACCTTGCCAACTCTCTTCAAAATCGGATATGGTCCCACATAGCGTGGACTCAACTTATCCTTCCTTCCGAATCTCATCACTCCCTTCATAGGGGCCACTTTGAGGAATACCAGGTCCCCGACTTCGAATTCTAACGGTCTACGGTGCATATCTGCATAGCTCTTTTTCCGGCTCTAAGCAGTTTCAATTCTTTGACGAATGTTCTGGATAGCCTGGGTGGTGTCGACAATGAAGTCTGTCTGGATTCCCATCCCTTTCTTTTCACCACCCTCGTACCAGCATATAGAAGATCTACATTTCCTCCCGTATAGAGCCTCATAGGGTGCCATTCCGATAGTAGCTTGGTAGCTATTGTTGTAGGCAAATTCTGCCAAACATAAGTATCAGCACCAACTACCTTTGAAATCCAGGGCGCAAGCTCGTAACATATCCTCCAGTACTTGATTTACTCTTTCGGTCTATCCGTCAATCTGAGGATGGAAGGCGGTACTGAACAATAGCTTCATGTCGAGTGCCTTCTGAACACACTCCCCGAAATGGGAAATAAAAAGACCATCTCTGTCAGAAATGATGGTCTTAGGAATCCCATGTAATTTGATAATTTCCTTAGCATATAATTGAGCCAGTTGCTCAGTCGAATAGGTCATCTTGATTGCATAAAAGTGGGCAGACTTCATCAATCGGTCCACAATTACCCATATAGCATCATATCCATTTGTCGTCTTGGGCAATCCTGAGATGAAATCCATAGAAATATCTTCCCACTTCCATTCTGGAATCTGGATTGGCTGCAGTGTTCCTCCAGGTCTCTGGTGTTCTGCTTTAACCCTCTGGCAGGTCAGGCAGGTACTGACATACTGAGCCACATCTCTTTTCATTCCGAACCACCAGAATTTTCTTTTCAAGTCTTGGTACATCTTGGTGGTTCCAGGATGCATCGCATAAGGAGTTCCGTGAGCTTCCTCAAATATCTTCTTCCATAACTCTAGATCATCGGGAATACACAAGCGATCCCTGAGGTAGAGTACTCCACTATCAGAGATACGAAACCCATCGTCCTTTCCTTCTAGGACCTCTTGCTTGATCCTCTGAATGCTTGGGTCACGGGCTTGTTTTTCCAATATATCATCGAACAGCGTCGGTGCTATCGTCATGGTCGAGAGCTGTACGGAAATGATTTCAACCCCGTAATGCATAATCTCCTTTTCTAAGGGCTGAGATAACACTGATAGAGACATCAAGGTGGCACAGGACTTCCTGCTGAGTGCATCAGCCACCTTGTTTGCTTTTCCTGGATGGTAGAAGATCTCGCAGTCATAATCCTTGACGAGCTCAAGCCATCTGCATTGTCTCATGTTCAGGTCCTTCTATGTGAAGAAATATTTCAAACTCTGGTGGTCTGTATAAATCCAACACTGAGCTCCATATAGGTAATGCCTCCATGTTTTGAGAGCAAAAACCACGGCCACTAGCTCTAAATCGTGGGTGAGATAATTCCTTTCATGTTTCTGCATGGACTCCGAGTCCCAACTTGGAAGCGTCACGGTACATGTCGAAGCCTTCGTTACTGTCCAGAAGAGCAAGGATTGGAGCGCTGGTCAGTATCCTTTTCAATTCTGTGAAACTCCTCTCGCAGGCGTCCGTCCATTCATATTTCTTGTTCTTTCTGGTGAGGACTATCATAGGGGCTGCAATCCTAGAGAAGTTCTCTACAAACTTCCTATAGTAGCTTGCTAGCCCAAGAAAGCTTTTGATCTCGCTGGCATTCTTTGGTCGGTTCCAGTTACTCACGACTTCAATCTTTATTGGGTCTCCCATCACTCCGTGCTTGGATATAACGTGACCCAAAAATGATACTTGTTCGAGCCAGAACTCGCATTTGGAGAACTTTTCATACAACTTCTTTTCTCGAAGAATCTGTAATACCACATTTAGGTGTTCTATGTGCTCTTCTGGGGTTCTCGAATATATCAGTATGTCATCGATGAAGACGATCACAAACTTGTCGAGGAATGCCGAGAATACCCGATTCATCAAATCCATGAACAGAGCAGGTGCATTCGTCACTCCGAAGGGCATAACTACGAACTCGTAATGTTCGTATCTTGTCCGGAAGGTTTTCTTTGGTATATCATCTGATTTCACTTTTGCTTGATGATAGCCAGACCTCAGGTCAATCTTAGAGAAGACGGTGGCACCCTTTAGTTGGTCGAACAGGTCATCAATCTACGGTAAAGGGTAGCGGTTCTTGATCGTCACATTATTCAGCGCTCGGTAGCCTATGCACATTCGCATAGACCCATCTTTCTTCTTCACCAACAACACTGGAGCTCCCCATGGAGAGCGACTTGGGCGAATAAGTCCCTTGTCGAGTAACTCCTGTAGCTGTCCCTGAAGTTCCTTCAATTCAGCAAGTGCCATACGGTAAGGTGCTTTAGAGATCGGGTTAGTACCAGGAATCAATTCGATCTCAAATTCAACTTCTCTATCTGGGGCTAACCTTGGTAGTTCATCGGGGAATACCTCTGGGTAGTTGCATACAACTCTGACATCTTCTACCTTCTAGTCCTCGGCTTGACTTGTATCAACTATATGTGCCAGAAACCCAGTGCATCCACTATCTAACACTTACGTGCCTGTAGAGCTGATAGAAATTTATTGACTCTTCTCCTTGGCTCTCCAATAAATTCAAACATAGGTTCCGCCTTCGGCTGGAAGACCACTTTTCTCTTACGACACTTGATCGAAGCACCATATTGCTTAAGAAATCCATGCCCAATATAATATCATAATCCTGCATGTCGAGCACTATCAGATCACAGTAGAGTTCTCTGTCTGCGATTCTGATGGGTGCGGCTCGCAGCATATGAGTGGAGGGCATTACTTCTCCCGAGGGCAAAGTGGTTAAGAACTTGCGATCCAAAGCTTGTGGTGGCATGTCTATCTTTCCAGTAAAGTGTGTAGAAACAAACGAATGTGTTGCCCCAGTATCAAATAATGCAGTAGCATGCTGACAGAAAATAAATATCTGACCTGTGACAACAGTAGAAGCGTTCGCCACATCTTCTTGGGTAAGAGAGAATACCCTGGTATCTGTCATAACTGGTGGGGCTTCTAGTCTCCCTTGGCTGATCGGGGTACCTTCGATTGCAGCCTACATCTAGTGTAACTGTGGAGGAGCACTCCTGTGCTGGGCATACTGCTGAGGAGTTGCTTGAACTTGAATAGGGCAGTTCCTGACTCTATGTCCTTCCCGTCCACAATTGTAACATCTATTTGTGCCTTGGTAGCATACTCTAGGATGTATCTTTCCATAGGTAGCACACAGAGGGATCCTGGGCTGCTTGTTTGCTGGACCACCTTTAGGATCCTCCCATTATTTTCTCTTGCCAGTGTGGTTCCCTTTCCAAGTACTCTGGTTTCTTTGACCTCCTGACTGGGCCTGACCCCTGCCTTCACTCAGTGCCTTCTTTTGCTGGTTAATGTTGTTCAGGTAATGCTCGGTAATCAAGGCACTACTGAACAGCTCCTCTGCGGTCTGCGGTCTATGAACTCCGCCGGCCACATTCAGAGGTATTTCTGGTCGGAGCATCTTCAGCATGAGTTTGACCCTTTCTCTTTCCATGCTGACCAACTCTGGGCATAGGCGTGCGAGTCGGTTAAATCTCTTCACGGCTTCACTGACTGATAGGTCACCTTGTTGGAACCCAGTGAACTCGTCGTAATGCTTGTTGGTTACCCTCATGTGGAAGAATTCTTTGAAAAATTCGTACTCGAAATCTGTCCATCTCATCTGATTTACTTGTCTCTTTTCTTTAACCCGTTCCCACCACATCCGAGCGTCTCCCGAAAGGCAGAATGATGCACACTTAATCTTCTCGCATTCGGGCCAGTCCAGTAGCTCTACGATGCTTTCCACCATCTTGAACCAGGCCTTGGCGTCCCATGGTTCACGAAGAGAGAAATTTTTCAAACCTGCGAGATCGTAAGCTAGCTTCCTGTCGAACCATCGGGCTAGGGCCCGCTGGTGGGGTAGTAGGGTTTCCTCGTTGATTCATTAGGGCATTTATTACTTGCTGTTGTTCTGTGACTTGTCGCTGGAGTTCAGTAACTACGTGTGTAAGGTCATGCGGGGGTGCTATCTCATCAGCTCTACTACTGCGTCTTCCAGACATGTTTATTTTCATATATTAAAGTAAAGCTAGTATAAGTTTATCGTTCATTTATCTACGCATAATTAAACTTGAAGCTAGCATAAGGTTATCATACATATTTTCATGCATATTTTAAGCTAAAGGCATTTCATATCATACATGAACAAAATTAACAAAATTAGAGTAGACATTGAATTCTTACTTGGAGCGGCAGGATTTGGAGCTTGATGTGTGTGTAGTGGAAAGGCAGATCTTCTCTGATACCAACCTGTCACGCCCGCCCTTTCCTAGGATCCGGAGGGGCGGCGCGACGCGATCGTACATACATACATCGTACTACTTACAGTGGAAGACTTTAGACATATATATTTTTTTTCTTTTAATCATAAACATGCATCGTCATTTCGTAGGTACTTCTTCTTAACATAGAGCATGCATCGCTATTTCATAAGTACTTAGTGCTTAATTCAAGTCCATAAACAAATCATCTTAAGGAAAACATGCATAAGGGACATAACAGATCTCTTCCACCATGCCACTGCCACACACACCTTGCCCCTCCTGCTGCTCCCTTTAGTTTATCCACCCTTTACCCTTATCTGCAGTACAAGGGAACATAAACTATAAGCACATAGGCTTAGCAAGATCCTGTCCTACTCACAAAAACACATACATCGACATTAAGCATAGCATGTAAACATTCATAACATATAAGCAAACATAACATGTAACATATATGACATAAGCAAACGTAACATGTAGCATCTGTAACATAAGCAAACATAACATGCAACACATATAACATAAGCAACATATCATGTACATATATGACATAAGCAAACATACCATGTAACATATATATCATAAGCAACCATATCATGTAACATAAATGACATAAGCAAACATAACATGTAGCATCTGTAACATAAGCAAACATAACATGCAACACATATAACATAAGCAACATATCATGTACATATATGACATAAGCAAACATACCATGTAACATATATATCATAAGCAACCATAACATAAATGTATATGCAAAATGCTCTTCGAAAACATATATCATAGGTATTTGAACATAACTCTCTACATATTGGGCCGGACATTGTATCACATCATTATCATCATAGCGCGCATCCCTAAATAGACCCGAGGTAGCAAGTCTCGAACCTACTAGGTTACTAGGCCCGATCTTAGTCCGTCGACCTAGGGGCCATCATCATAACATAGAAGCCCATCCTAGGCCCGATCTTAGTCCGTTGGCCTAGGGCATCTGGGAGCCCATCCCGTACTAGGTTCGTACTATGACCGTCGACCTAGGGGCAATCATAACATAGAAGCCCATCCTAGGCCCGATCTTAGTCCGTCGGCCTAGGGCAACTTAGGAGCCCATCCCTTTGGACCTTGTTAGAGTCCTGGTACAAGCCATGCAGAAGGTAAAATACTTACATACTTCTTATCATAACATATCATATTTCATTTCGCAAACATATCATATTTCATTTCATAAACATATCTTATTTCACTTCATGAACATATCATATTTCATTTCATAAACATATCATATTTCACTTCATAACATATCATATTTCACTTCATAAACATATCATGTTTCATTTCATGAACATATAATATTTCATTTCATAACCATATCATATTTCATTTCATAAACATATCATATTTCATTTCAAAAACATATCTTAAATATCACACACATATAGGGCATGGCATAAGGCATAAACATCAAGAGCAAGTATACATGGAGTGGCCTAAACTGCATGGAGCTCTATCAAAGTTTTAAACACCAAACAACTTATATATATAGGTATGGTCTAACTAAACACATGTTAATTCTTTAACGTATAAAGCATGTTATCTTCTTCTAACATCAAACATGGCATGAACTCATTTCAAACCTAACCTAGAGCATGTTATCTTCATCTAGCATCATTTAACATCACAAGTTATCATGGACTCACCTAAAGCATAAAACACATGTTAACCTAACCTAGAGCATGTTATCTTCATCTAGCATCATTTAACATCACAAGTTATCATGAACTCACCTAAAGCATAAAACACATGTTAACCTAACCTAGAGCATGTTATCTTCATCTAGCATCATTTAACATCAAAAGTTATCATGAACTCACCTAAAGCATAAAACACATGTTAACCTAACCTAGAGCATGTTAAATTCATCTAGCATCATTTAACATCACAAGTTATCATGAACTCACCTAAAGCATGGCATAAAGAACACATTAGGGGTCTTGGCCGAATGGTTCAAAAAGGGTTTCATGGATCAACCACTTAACTAAACTCATCTAAAAATCCCTCATCTTCATATTAATACAAGATATATCATGGAACATCATGGTGAGCACAAGTTAGGGTCTTGGCCGAATGATCCCTTGGGTTTTTGAGGTTAACCACTCAACCAAACTCATCTAGAAATCCCTCAACTTCAATTTAATACAAGATATAACATGGATCATCATGGTGAGCCCTAGTTATGGTCTTGGCCGAATGGTCCTTTGGGGCTTTTAGGGTTAAACTCTTAACCTAATCCATCTAGCATCCTATCATCATCATATTCATACAAGATATAACATGGATCTTCATGGTGAGCCCTAGTTATGGTCTTGGCTGAAAGTTTCTTGGGGCTTTTAGGGTTAAACTCTTAACCTAATCCATCTAGCTTCCTAACATCATCATATTCATACAAGGTATGGTATGGAACTTCATTGAAAACCCAAGTAAAGGTCTTGGCCGAATGGTTTATGGAGAATTTGACTTAACAACTTCAAACGAAAAGCTACATGTATGCAGGTGTGGGGATACTTACATCCTTCGCTTTGCTTTTAGTTGGAAGAAGACCTAAGGGAAGCCAAACCTAGCCTTCTTCTTCCTTGGATGAGTTTCGGACAAAGGATGAAAAGGGAGGGGAAATGGATCTCGGTGAGGAAGAAGATGAGAGGAGAGAAAAGCAATTTGATCACTCATGTCTCCTCATTCCCCCTATTTATTCACTTGAAGAGTCCCTTAGTCTCCCTTACCCCTAACTATAATTTCCCATATTCCTCTAATAGTACAACCTTGCTGGGCTTCTGGTTATTGGATGCATCTTTAGGGCTTGGCTATCTCTAGAGGTTTGGGGTTCAATTCCTAGGCCTTGCATCCTTTTTGGCTCATTTTCTTTTATTTTTGAACGAGCCCACATAAAGCCCATCATAATCAACCAAAAATTCTAGTAAAATTTCTAGAAATTTTATGGGCGTTACAGAGATGACTTGAAGTGAAGCCAACGAAGCAGACTTCGAGGGCAAGAGACACGAAGGAGCATTGCGAAGCCGTGCACTTAGTGCTGCCGAGGGATGTGGCCGCGAATGAAGAGAGCTTCGGCAAGGGACTTCAAGTGAGATGAGAGAATGAGTGAAATGTAAGTAGCTCATTAGGTGAACTTTGCCGAAATGGCTAAGTGTCGGAGGCTCAACCAAGGGGGTTGAGGTTTACCCGACCGCCAGATGCTCAAACGGATGTAAAGTTTGAGGTTTACCTGACATCAGTCAACTGCCATGTCATGGCAGTCGACTGCTCCAAGTCGACTTTGACTCGACTGGTGTTCGAG
Source organism: Wurfbainia villosa (assembly GCA_025175895.1). NCBI lineage: Eukaryota > Viridiplantae > Streptophyta > Magnoliopsida > Zingiberales > Zingiberaceae > Wurfbainia > Wurfbainia villosa. Next base: position 45,734,099 of record CM046007.1, on the reverse strand, counting down.
TCCATTTTGTGTCCCATCAGTCGACTGCCAAGGATTGGCAGTCCACTGATGAAACCACTAGTTGACTGATGATGACATCAGTCGACTGGTCGCAAGGGTTTCAGGCACAGAATGTTGATCAGTCGAGTGCTCGCTTTCGGCACTCAACTAATAGCTGCATCAGTCGACTGATGGGATGATCAGTCAACTGATGTGGGAGCCATTGGATGAAATCCAACATGGAAACAGTCGTTATTTGGCAATGGCTATAGGAGCAGTTAACTGATCGGGCCATCAGTCGACTGTCAGGCACCCAATGGGAAGAATGAGTTCTTCTCTATAAAATGGGGCCTTTGGACACTTGGGGATGCTAATTCTTATGCTCCAAACGATCATCCAAGTGCCCCACAAGCCTTAAACTCCTTCTTCTTGTTCTTACTTCAATCTTATTTTAAGAAGGAGTGTTTTGTGTTGTAAGAAGGTTTACCTCCACCTTGCTTTGGCTAAAGGGAGAGACCGTATTGGATTGGTTTCGGAGTGATTCATCAGAGACGAATCGGACCGTCGATTAGCGGCATAGGGTCGTGAACCATGTTATATCTCGTGTTAGCATTGCTCTTACTTTATGTTGTTCTTAATTGTCTTAGTTTTATATTTCCTCTTGCACTAATCACATTTATAGACGAGCAATTAAGAGCGAATTCCACCGTACGAAGAAAGAGGGCTATTGACCCCCCTCTAGCCGGCCACCGACGTTCCAACACAAGCTTGGAGCTTGGTGGTCGGTTCTAGAAAGGAGAAGAAGAAGTCTTTGATTATCTTCCTTTGTTCGTAGCGAACAAGGAAAGGAAGATACGCGATCTAGGAGGTTTCAACTCTTGAAGGATCATTGCCCACACAACGTTCAAGAGGAGGAAAAGATATACAATAGAAGACCAAGAGGTAAACAAGAGGTATAATTCTTGTTTTCGTTTCCTTTTGTTCCTTTGTATTATGTATGTAATTGCATGTGGCTAATTTACTTGGACCCCGAAGATAAATAGAAAAACCGGCAATCCGTACATCATCTATTCCATGGTTAATCGAGGAAAAGAGTTAGGTTGCTTGAACAACAAGTTTATTCAAGAGACCACTCTAATCGAATAGCACGATGATGAATCGGTTGCTTGGGTAATCCATCATCGTCTTGGATTATTTTTTTTTAAATCCGGGGATGTATATAGGATTGCCAAGCACAAGCGACCGAGGTGTGAAGCGAAGCTTCTGTTCAAACCTTTAGTCTTGGCATCATAAGTCCAAATGGATAATGGCAATTGGGAAGTCCAAGGGTGTCACACCTCGAGAGTATATTTGTCCGGCAATCGGATGGTACCCTCTTGTCACAATATAAGATAAACTATCAATACATGGCCTAAATAGCTGCTATCCCAGTTAAGCCATACAACACAATGGAATACACTGACAATGATAAAGATACAAAGACTCAAATATGTGCATACCGGTACGACTTTGACACAATAAGAAAACATAGTAAAAAACAACATCTGAATCAAATCCAAAGTAAGGCCAAATAGATACAAAACAACTATACACAACAAATGTAGAGACAACATAGGATAAAATCCCGAAACAAAACATCCAAAATATACAACAGTATGGAATACAATCCATACACTCGGTGTGAGATGGGATCAGCTAACAGAGCTTCGAGCACCCAAGAAATCTTCTACCTATTACCTGGGCGATAAGAAAACCCAGGGTCTGTGGTGGTGAGTATAAAACTCAGCGGTAATACAAAATATAGTGCATGAACAACATATATCATATGGAGATCAACAGATAAACATATGGAGGTCAACGAATATATTGTCTTAAAGGTAATAACAAAACAACCAGTATTATAACTATAATCAATGCATAAACAAACCAATTGATCAACTGAACACAACGTAACATACTGACATACCTGAAGATCTGAACAATACAACTCCTACAACCTGAATACATATACCATAATACACCACATAAAACATAGAAGAATAATACTACACCTGTAATCAACACACTGCCATATGAAACATCCTATAAACAAATACATCAACGAACTTGGTCCTTCCTATACAACAACATGACGTTGATAAAATGCTTACAATAGTCTGATCTAACTCGTACATTGTATTCCACACATAACAGTATAGTATATGCAAATAGTGTGTAAAATGATGAACAAATATATGTAGCAAACATAGCTCAAACAAATGCAACATCGCAACAAGCATATATAGACTATATCTATATATACTTATCACACACACACACACACACACACACACACACACATATGTAGACACCATCATACATGGCAATGCAAATGCATGGTCATGCCTGCACACCTCGCTCGCTACCACGACCCTAGTGTGGCCTAGGTGGCACGACATGACAAGTGTCCCAACTCAATAACTACCAGTACTCTCGAGTGGCCGAGTGGGTAGTATGATTAAGTAGCGCTAAGCTAAATAACTATAAGCTACACAATGGGGGTCCCTGCTGCTAGCCACGATGACTGTCACTACCCATGAGTGGTCGAGTTATTAGTGTCAACCCTTAGTGTCAATCATGAGATGATTGATTAGGGATCATGTGAATCATATTTCATTAATAAAAGGTAAAGATTGTTTATTATATTTATTTTATGCATGTGCCAGCTAGAATAAATATAATAATGCCCTTGAATAGTAGGTTCTAATCTATAGTATATCAATTGGTAGAATTGATTATGAGAAGATTAGAGAACACTATTCTTAATATTCCTAGTCAAGTATTAATAGACAAGGGGAATATTAATACATTGAGACTGTTGGATCGATTTGAAATGCTAGAGGGGGGGGGGGTGAATAGCGTTAAAAATTTCTTTTTTTCATTCGTTTAAAATCCGAGTAGATAATTAATTTGCAGCGGAAAAGATAAGCAATAAGTAAAAGAGACAATTCTTTTTACTTGGTTCGTTGCCTTCGGCTACTACTCCAAGGCCCTAGTGGTCCTTGACCACGTACGGAGGGCAAAAGCACTAAAGGAACTCCTCCTCGTTGGAGGTAGGAGTTAATCGATACAAGAAGGAAAGAACTTGAGGTAGAGGGACACTCCCCCTCTCCTCGTATACGATAAAAGCTCCGAAAGATTAAAGAAATGAACTTAAAATAAAAGCTAAAACCGACGTTACAATAAGAGAGAAATTAATACCTAGACGTCGGAGAGAAAGCACTTCATTGTCGGAAAAGTTGTAGCTTGGCGGAGGCTTTTGGAAACTTTAGAATTGATGAAGAAACCCTAGGATTGGCCCTCCTTTTATAGCCTTTGAGCTCCTTTTCGAGAGGAACCCTAGCCAATCAAAATTGAGCACCAATCTCCTTGAAATGGGGTGATAAGCCTTGACTCCTCGAAGCTGATCATTGACCATCAGTCGACTGATGGCCATCATCGATCGTGATGGCGACATCGAGTCAGTCTTGACCTCAGCGACGGCATTGTGTGCGGTCGAGTCCTCAGTTTAGCTCAAAGAAAACATTATTACGACAACCTTCGACCGTCCGATCTCGACCTAGACCATCGATGGGATGTCTTTGGTCGGATCTACGCTTAAGACCATCCCTGTAAGGAGGATACGACCTCACTTACGCTCGCACACATGAGCTTACCTCGATACTTACCATGTCGCTTTTGCTTCCGGCCTTCCACTCGATTCCTTCGGCTCCCTCCGAAGTCACTCGAGTGTCTCCCGACCACCCGGCTTCCTCCGGGTGTCGCTAGCCTTCAGCTCCATCTTTAGCAATCTTCTGCACACTCGATTCAGCTCATGAGATAACGACATGAGCTTAACTTTGTATCGTTTGCTATAATCAAAACTCAGGTTCGACCTAGGTGCCTACTGCACCAACAATCTCCCCCTTTTTAATTTATGGCAAACCCACATACAAAGTTAAGTAAATAGCAAGCATGAAGAATAATGTGCATTAGAAACAAACAAAAAATAAAGAAGATTAAGTTGGAGTTCTTCAAGTACTCCCCCTTGAGGAAACCTCCCCCTTGACCGAGGGTGAGTCTTGAAGAAAGACCTTAATCCTCCCCTTGAGGGTTGCTTTAAGTAATTACTTAAAGTTGGCCTTAGTAAAACGTTTAAGTTAAGAGTTCTTCTTAACTTGGCCCTTTCTCCCCCTTAAGTAAAAAATAAGTAAAACGTTGATGGCACAAATAAGTTTAAGTTAAGAATTCTCTTAACTTGGCCTTTAATAAGTTTTCAAAACTTAAAGTTAACTTTTGGTTTAAATATAAAGTAAGAGTTAAACCAAAAAATTAAAAAATTAAAAAAAAATTGACCCCTTAACTTTGGCCTTTTTCTCCCCCTTTTGCCATATATCGAAAAGAGTGAGGGTGTGTGTGGAAAACAAAAATAAGTGTTAAATTTAAAGTCCAAGCATGTTCCACATTATTTTGAAAATAATATATTAAAAATAAGTTCATCTATAAAATGTTCGACTCATATCTGTCTTGATTGATATAAAAGATCAACCAGTCCTGGTAAGAGTTGGTTAGTATGTATGATTATACTCCGTGGTTCATGGCGATGCACTAGCTCTACATCTAGAACCAGGAGTAAGGTCCTAACATCTCACGCCCATCTACGTGGCTAAGTACACAAACACATTAGTCCTATGTGTTGTGAGATGTATTGGCTCCTTAAATCTATAGGTGCATGATATCTAAGGTATGTCCTATGCTAGTTCCATAAAAATGAAATTTAAGAAATAGTAGTAAGAAAATATAATTTGCAAGTTCCTATTCTATTACGTACATGCCCAATTTTCGTCTTAATAGACTAAATTTGGCTTCGGGTAGGGGTTTAGTAAATAGGTCTGCTAAGTTAGACTTCGATTCGACGTATTCGAGTTGTATGGCTCCGTTGGCCACATGTTCTCGAATGAAATGGTGTTTGACTTCTATATGTTTGGTCCTAGAGTGACATATCGGATTCTTATTAATATTAATTGAACTAATGTTATCTACGTGAAGTTTAGTATTCATAAAGTCTAACTTAAAGTCGCGGAGAGTGTGTTTCATCCAAAGAAGTTGAGTGACACACTCACCCATCGCGATGTATTCGGCTTCGGTGGTAGATAAGGCAACATAGTGTTGCTTCCTACTGCACCAACTCACTAGACTCGACCCGAGAAGTTGACAACAACGACTCGTGCTCTTTCTATCGAGCTTACTACCGGCATAGTTTGAATCGGAGTAGCCGGTTAGTTCAAACTCGGTAGATCTAGGATACCAAATATCAACATTAAGTGTACTTTTTAGATATCTAAGGATACGCTTGACTAGAGTTAGGTGAGACTCCTTGGCACAGGTTTGAAACCTTGCGCACATACTCACTGCAAATAAGATATCAGGTCGGCTTGCAGTTAAGTAAAGGAGACTCCCTATTATGCTCCTATAGTATTTTAAATCAATTTAGTTTCCAATTACTTCTTCTATATTAACATTAGTTGCCATTGGGGTATTAATAATTTTAGCGTCTTGCATTCCAAAGCGTTTAATTAATTCCCTAGTATATTTGTGTTGATGTAGGTATATTCCATCTTTAGTTTGTTTAATTTGTAATCCTAAGAAGAAACTTACTGCCTTACTAAATTCATTTCAAATTCACTTTCCATAAGTGAAATAAACTCATTTAGTAGGATTGAGTTGGTGGTTCCGAAAATAATATCATCTACGTAGATTTGGGCTATGAATATGTCTTTACATAAGGTTTTTACGAAAAGGGTTGGGTCAACTACACCTTGGTTAAAGCCTTTGGACTTAAGATAAATCGAAAGTCTCTCGTACCAAGCTCGCAGAGCTTGTTTAAGTCCATAAAGCACTTTCTTTAATCTAAGGACATGATCGGGTTTGTCTAAACTTTCGAAACCGGGGGGTTGACTAACGTAAACTTCTTCTTTAATGTATCTATTTAAGAATGCAGATTTCACATCCATTTGAAACAATTTAAATCCTCGATGTGCTACATATGCTAATAGCATTCGAATGGACTCTAATCTAGCTACTGGGGCATAGGTCTCGTCGTAATCTAAACCTTCGACTTGACTAAACCCTTTAGCAACTAGTCTAGCTTTATTTCTAACTACTTCACCTTTATCATCAATTTTATTTCTAAACACCCACCTTGTTCCAATGATTGTTTTATCTTTAGGTGGTGGTACTAATTCCCATACTTCGTTCCTAGTGAATTGAGCTAACTCTTCTTGCATTGCAATAATCCAATTGGGATCAAGAAGAGCTTGGTCAATAGTTTTGGGTACAATTTTAGAAATCAACGATATTTGACTAAGGTTTCTGTATGAGGCTCTAGTTCGAACTCCTAGACTTGGATCACCTATCACTTGGTCGATAGGATGATTCGTTTGAGTCCTAGTTGGATTTGGTTTTGAGTCTACAACTTGATCCATAGGATGGCTTGTTTGAGTTCTAGTTTGGTTGGAGTCATCTATCACTTGATCAATAGAGTGACTTGGTTGACTTAGGTTAGGATTAACACTAGACCTGACCTCCAGATCAGAGTTAGGTCTAGTATGAATCGACTCGCTAATTGGGGTTGCCGGGGGTTTTGTAGATTCGTGTCCTTCATCGAATACTACATTGATAGTTTCCTCGACTCTAAGGGTGTCATGGTTATATACTCTATAAGCTCTACTTGTAGTCGAGTATCCTAGAAAGATTTCGGTCGTAGTTTTGGATGTATATTTCCCTAGGTAATCTTTAGTGTTTAGGATATGTACCTTACACCCAAATACCCTAAAGTACTTGATGTTAGGTATTTTATCGTGATAAATCTCGTATGAGGTCTTAAGGTGCCTCTTTACCATAAGGATCCTATTCTGGACATAGCATGTCAGACTACTCACGCCCAAAAACCTATCGGGTAGGTTATACTCATTAAGCATTGTCCTAGCGGCTTCTTGTAGGGTCCTATTTTTGCGTTCTACTAGGCCATTTTGTTGTGGAGTTCTAGGGCAAGAGAACTCATGGTGGTATCCATTTAGGTTACAGAATTCTGTAAACCTATGGTTTTCGAATTCACCACCATGATCAGTCCTAAGTCTTTTGATTTTAATGCTTTGTTGATTTTCTATTAACTTAAATAGGTTGATTAATTGATCTAGGGTATCACTTTTGTGTTTGATGAACCTAACCCAAGTAAATCTAGAGTAGTCATCAATAATGACTAAACAGAATTTACTTCCGTTAAGTGACTTAGCTCCGTGTGAATCAAATAGATCCATGTGTAGGAGCTCAAGCACACTTTTGGTTCGTTCTTGACTAGTTAGTTGATATTGTGTCCTAGATTGTTTACCTTGTTGACAAGCATTACATATTTTATTATCCAAGTTGTTGAGGTTAGGCAAACCTCTGACTAAATCACTCTGACTCATCTTGTGGATGAGTCTTGGGTGTGAGTGACCGAGTCGTCGGTGCCACAACCATGATTCCTCTTGCCGTGTCATAAGACACTTAGTTGAGGAGTTAATTAAGTTAATAGTGTAAATGTTGTTATTCTAGTCCCTTTAAGAATTGTTTTAGAGGTTTCGTTTGTATTAATTACGCATTCATTTTCTAGAAATATGACCTTATAGTTATTATCACACAATTGGCTTACACTGAGATGATTATATTGAAAATTTTCTACTAATAAAACGTTTTGAATGACAAAGTTTGAGTTAAGCTCAATATCACCTGATCCGATGATTTTTGAGCTTGCCGTTATTTCCGAAGGCTACCGATCCTTGTCGTTTGAATCGAAGCTTCAAAAACTTGAGTTGATCCCTGGTCATGTGTTGGGAGCAACCACTGTCCAACATCCATTGATCCTACACGCAAGGTAGTTGGATCAGATATTGGATTTAAAAAATTGGTTGAAAATTATTAACCTAAATCATCTCACCCATGTCTACATGATCAAACATGTTAATCCTATATGTTCTTGTGAGATGACTTCCAATTTTAGTTGAATTAAATTTAATGACTTAAACACTTGTCAACCTTGCGTTATATTCGGATTTGACCTTAGGCTCATCAAGTCACCTTTTCAAGATCATGGCTTCTAGGTCGTGGCGAGGCACAGAGGCCTTCTTTGATCGAAAAAACGACCACTTCCTTAGACAAAGCCATTTTCAAGAAAATAGAGACTTGACTCACCTAAGACCACTTCCTGGTCTAACTAGTCTAGGATACGGCGAGGTAGCTTCAGCTAGTTCTGCTCGGTCAAGTGCACCGAACTAGATACGCCTTATCTAGCCCGAATACACAAGACTTCGCTTTCCTAGCGTACTATCATCTCACCGCATCCTGGTACTATGTTATCAAGTATTGAAGAGTTATAGTCCTATCTAACCATTCTAAAAAGAAAAATCAAACTAAATAAAAACCTAAGCATGCAATTTCTAAGTTAAAACGCAAACAAATTTCGTACTAGCTCCCCCTGAACCGTTGAATCGATTTGGTCTCTCCACATAGTGGATTTGGTCCTTGGGAACCCAGTACTAGTTTGATCCTAAGTTTGAAATCAAGGTGGTCTTAGGGACCCATGCTTGGACACATTTTTTATGTCGACTTACAATCGACATATACGACTTATTGGTTGTGTTTGAGCTAAAACCTAGTCTGACCTTGTTGTACACGGCCCTTTGCGATCTAAGTAGGAGGTCAAGTCCTTTGGATCCCAAAGTAAACCTTTCCAACGTATTCCTAAGATCTTCGACTTGACTTTTCAAGAGTGAGTTCTCAACTTCGAGTTTTTCAACCCGAGTTGAGTCCTTCTCTTGAACTCGACTAGTCGAAGAGGTTAGGGAGACCTCGTGTTTGAGGAGTTTAACTTCCTCAACCAGGGTCTCGACCTTGGACTCGGACTTAGCTAACTTTTTATTTAAAAACTTAATTGTACTATAAAGAGTAGTAATAAGAGACCGACTTACCTTGAGTGTATCTTTTGAACCGGATGCGTATCTGTAGCTTGTCTTGAATAGTGTTTCGCAGTCCGACTTGTCTTCGGTTTCCAATTCAAGTTCCGGTTCTGACTCTGTCTCCGATTCCACCGGTTTAGCCATAAGGACTTGATCATTGTCTTCTTCCTCGGAAGCTTCTTCCCAAGTAGCATTGAGTGCCTTTTTATGTTTTGGTGCCTTGCTCTTGAGTTTTGGGCATTCGGACTTAATGTGTCCAAACCTGTTGCATTCATAACATCTTATGTTTGAACTTTTAGGCTTACCTTTGTTGGGTCGAGTGAAGGCTCATTTTCGGCCCTTGACTATCCTCCGAACTAGGTTGACTAGTTCGGCTTCCATTTCTGAGTCGACCTCCAAATCCGAGTCATCCTCTTCTTCCTTCGGGGGTGGCTTGCTTATGGTTTTCTTCCTCGAACCTACAAAAAGTGTTATACCCTTCTCGGGTTCCGAGTTAGACTGCTCATGAAGTTCAAAATCAGAAAAGAGTTCATCTAACCTAAGTTTAGAAAGATCCTTGGAGACCTTGTAGGCATCGACCATGGATGCCCACAAGGTAGTCCTCGGAAAAGAGTTTAGGACATACCTTATAAGGTCGCGGTTTTCGACCTTTTGCCCGATTGCATGTAAGTTGTTGACTATGTCTTGGACACGGGCGTGGAGTTACGTCGCGGACTCGTGTTCCTGCATTTTTAGGTTATATAGTTTATTGAATAGAAGATCACGCTTACATACCTTGGCCTCATCGGTCCCTTCGTGTAGCTCCACTAGTTTTGTCCAAAGGTCCTTTGCACTTATGAAGGGGCCGACGCGATTTAGCTCTTCCTTGGATAAGCCACATTGAAGGATTTGAGTTGCCTTAGCGTCGGCTTCGACTTGTCTTTTTGTCGCAATGGTCCACTGGTCATAATCCAAGGATTCACCCACTTCGTTAGTCGGAAGTGTGAATCCCGTTTGGATTATGATCCACATCTCGATTTGGGTTTTGAGAAAGCATTCCATCTGACCCTTCCAATAACGGAAGTCATCTCCATTGTAAAACGGAGGTCGAACGGTGCTAAAACACTTGAGATGGGCCATTAGAACAAAAGACACAAGGAGACGAAGACAAAGAAACTAGCAACGACAAAAACACACAAAAAAGTACCAAGACTCATGTCTTGGATTAGTAGTGCGGGAGAAAAAGTAACAAAGCGAAATAAATCTGAAATAAACAGAATTAAAAAGAAAAAAAAAATCTGTAAAATGGCTACATTGGTGGTTTCACCAAATCTTAGCAACCCCTGGCTCTGATACCAATTGTTGGATCGATTTGAAATGCTAGTGGGGGGGGGGGGGGTGAATAGCGTTAAAACTTTCTTTTTTTCGTTCGTTTAAAATCCGAGTAGATAATTAATTTGCACCGGAAAAGATAAGCAAAAAGTAAAAGAGACAATTCTTTTTACTTGGTTCGTAGCCTTCGGCTACTACTCCAAGGTCCTAGTGGTCCTTGACCACGTACGGAGGGTAAAAGCACTAAAGGAACTCCTCCTCGTTGGAGGTAGGAGTTAATCGATACAAGAAGGAAAGAACTTGAGGTAGAGGGACACTCCCCCTCTCCTCGTATACGATAAAAGTTCCGAAAGATTAAAGAAATGAACTTAAAATAAAAGCTAAAACTGACGTTACAATAAGAGAGAAATTAAGACCTAGACGTCGGAGAGAAAGCACTTCGTTGTCGAAAAAGTTGTAGCTTGGTGGAGGCTTTTGAAAGCTTTAGAATTGATGAAGAAACCCTAGGATTGGCCCTCCTTTTATAGCCTTTGAGCCCCTTTTCGAGAGGAACCCTAGCCAATCAAAATTGAGCACCAATCTCCTTGAAATGGGGTGATAAGCATTGACTCCTCGAAGCTGATCATTGACCATCAGTTGACTGATGGCCATCATCAGTCGACTGATGGAAGCATCAGTCAAGTGCTGACCTTAGGCAGTCGACTATTTGATGGCAGTCGAGTCCTCCAAGCTAGCAGTCGACTGATGCTAGCTGCAAGGAAAAGTTAGCTCAAAGAAAACATTATTACGATGACCTTCGACCGTCCGATCTCGACCTAGACCATCAATGGGATGTCTTTGGTCAGATCTACGCTTAAGACCATCCCCGTAAGGAGGATACGACCTCACTTATGCTCGCACACATGAGCTTACCTCGATACTTACCATGTCACTTTTGCTTCCGGCCTTCCACTCGATTCCTTCGGCTCCCTCCGAAGTCACTCGAGTGTCGCCCGACCACCCGGCTTCCTCCGGGTGTTGCTAGCCTTCAGCTCTAACTTTAGCAATCTTCTGCACACTCGATTCAGCTCGTGAGATAACGACATGAGCTTAACTTTGTATCATTTGCTATAATCAAAACTCAGGTTTGACCTTGGTGCCTACTGCACCAACAGAGACTAGCATGTAGGTCAATGGATGACTTGATCTCACAAGTCATGGATATGTGATATCACATTGACACATGGGTATATATATTGGAGAATATATATACTGAATTGACCCGCCATGAGTAAGATCCCCTATGCATCCGCAATAGGATCTTTCATGTATGCTATGTTATGTACAAGGCTTGATGTATCGTATGCTCTGAGTGTCATGAGCAGATATCAGTCTGATCCGGGAATAGATCATTGGGCAGCGGCTGTAAAGATAATCCTTAAGTACTTAAGAAGAACTAAGGTTGTGTTTCTAATATATGGAGAAGGTGATATGGTAATATGAGGGTATACGGATGCCAGCTTCCAGACAGACAAGAATGATTCTAGGTCTCAGTCTGGGGATGTATTTACCTTAAATGGAGGCACAATAAGTTAGAAAGGTTCCAAGAAAGACACTATAGTGGATTCTGCCACTTAGGCATAATACATTGCAGCTTTGGAAGCAGCAAACGAAGCTGTTTGGATCGAGAAGTTTGTCTCTGAACTTGATGTGGTCTCATTAATGATCCAAACATGTGCTTCGCTTCTATCATCTGATCATAGAGATCATCAGTAGGAAGAAAATACAAATTGAGAAGATTCCCACTGAAAGGAACTTAGCAGACCCTTTAACTAAGGCCTTAACTCAAAGTAAGTTTGAGGGTTATGTTAGAGTTTATGGTATTGGATACCATGGCGATTGACATTAAGCCAAGTGGGAGTTTATTAGTAATATATGAGAGGTGTCCTAAGGCAATCATCTTATGGTTGTACCATTTATTTGATAAATGAAGATTCACTATTTGAGTATACATGTTTTCATGTATTTAATTAGATCTTAAACTCATTTACTGAATGTCCATAATACGATTCATAACATGAGAGAATTTGTGATTGGATAACAACTAGTGAGTATCTCTACATGTGTAATTATGATGTATTGAAATTATCCCTAGTCGATGAATTGATGGATTCGGACGCCATCAATTCTATTGAGACTAGCATGAGGTATACTCTTTAGTTTATCCAAGTAGCTGTTTCTCATTGGCTGGTGACATTGGGATGTCCGGAGTTGATCGTGGATGCTAGTTATGGTAACTAGTTCATTGGAGTGACCAGCTATAAGACTTCATATGGTTATCTGTATATATGGATATGTCAATGAAGTTCTTGTAGCAGCTTAAGTGTGATGTTCCTTCGACTTACGGTATTCAAGTCATCTTGGTCATGAAGACTTATGCTTTGACATCTTAACCAAGCATCGCCGAGGAGATGTGGACCCGGGAATATTGGGTATAAGTCGAAGTTGTTGGTGCAACAATGCCCCAAGCATTTATATGTTTTGATGTTTGGATGATCATCTAAGTTAGGCAATGCTTTGTGATCTAATTGTGAACATGTTTAAATGACAGGAAAATCCAAGTATGAAGACTTGGTAAAATAGAAGTCCAAGAGTGATCTTCGCAAAGAGAAGTCCAAGGAATGATCTTGGCGGTGTAAGTCCAAGCATGTAGTCTTGGCAGCGTAAAGTCCAAGAAGACCTTGGCAAAGGAAGACCAAAGGCAAGTCTTGGCGGCATAAGTCCAAGCGTACTTTGGCAAAGGGAAACCCAAGACATGACGAAACAGAAGGAAGCTCTTGGAAGCAAGCGCAAAGGATGAACAAGTCGCGGACTCGAAGGGATCCTGGAGGCGCAAGGTTTAAGGAAGAGCTAGAAGGTTGAGTCTAGGTCTAGGGAGTTAATTCAAGTATGAAATTATTATACTTGACAAGTATCAGTCAACTGATACATCGTATCACTCGACTGATTAGGTGTTCGACTGAGTCAGGCTAAAAACTTGATGATCAGTTGACTTATTTCATCATCAGTCGACTACCAATACTGGCAGTCGACTGATCAAGTCGACATCGGGCACAGAATGGGATCTCACTCAACTCCATGTGGGGATCACTCGACTGATCGCTTCATCAGTCGACTGATGAAGAGATCAGTTGATTGATCAGGCTACCATTGGAAATGACGAATGCGTATCCCCATGAATTCGCCTCGTCAAAAGTCGTTGGCTGCGACGGCAGTCAACTGATGTTGTACATCAGTCGACTGATCGAGGCTCAATAGGAAAAATAGCTCTCTCTCTATAAAAAGAGGGTTTGGGGTGCTTGAGTGGGCTAGTGCTTACATTCCAACCAATACTCTCAAGCTCCCACGTTTTTCCTAAGCTTTCAAAGTGATTTTCATTCCCCTCCTCTCTAATCTTCATCTTCATCTTTTGTAAGAAGAGGAGGGTCTTGTAAGGATAGCTTTTTAGTGGAATTGCTTGGGTTGATCAACCTTAAGGATCGCCTTGGAGTAGGAGCTTTATCTCCGAACCACGTAAAAGCCTTCGTGTTAGCATGTGTTTAGCTTCTTGATTTTGTTTAGTATTTTGCTTCCGCTAAAATTTCTTTGAGAATTCGAAAAGAGGCTATTCACCCCTCTCTAGCCTTCCAAGGATCATCAACAAGTGGTATCAAAGCTTGGATTGCATCGGAGGATCTAATAATCAACTGGAGTATGATGGCATTCCAAGAGGGGTATAGCATGGCGAGGCCTCCATACTTCGACGACAACGATTTCGGCTATTGGAAAGGTACGATGGAATACTACCTTATGAACGATATTGATAATTAGTTTAGTGTTGTAGATGGGTTCGAGAGGTCGGTTGACAAGTTTGGAGCGCCACTACCACCCAAGGATTGGACAAGGGAAATGGCAAAGAAGGCGCAAGCAAATGCAAAGGCAACAACCACATTTCAATGTGGTCTATCAAAAGAGCAACTATCTAAGGTAGAACCCTTCGAATCCGCAAAGGAGCTTTGGGAGAAGCTCATTGAACTAAATGAAGGGTAAAAGGAGACAAGAAGAGCCAAGAGGGACCTTTTGATAGGCCAACTCCAAAGCTTTTCCATGAAGATCAACGAAACCGTGAGCCAAATGCACTGTCATTTCAATGATGTAGTCAACGGACTACATGTGATAGGTGAAAAGGTTAAAAACTGAGACCTTGTGAGGTGTGTACTTCAAGCTTTCCCTAGAACAACCTTGTCGGTTTCAATGGTAGATGCCTATAAAGTCTCTAGGGATCTTTCTTTAGTTAAGATAGATGAACTTTTTTGTGAATTTGAGCTATATGAACATGCTAACACTTCTTCGAAAGAAAAAGGTATAATTCTTGTTGTAGGTAAGAAGGACAAGAAGAAAAAGGAGAAGAAGGAGGTTTCCTCTTCATCCGAGTCGGAGGAGGAATCTTCAAGTAGCAATGAGGAGCTATCGGCTAGTGAGGTAGCTCACTATGTAAAGAGGTTTGGTGGGAGGTCAAGGAGACTCACCAAAAAGGATGTAAGGAGGATGTTCCAATCCTCCAAAGGTAAAACCTCCACTAGTTCAGTTCCTTCTTCTAATGTTACTTTCTATGGTTGCAACAAAAAGGGTCATATCAAGCCAAATTCTCTGGAGCTAAAGAAAAAGGAAGAAGAAGAAAAGAAGAAGGACAAGAAGGAGAAGAAGAAGAAGGAGGCCATGATAGCCCAAACTTGGGATACACAAAGCCTAGAAGATTCCTCCAATGATGAAAACTTTGCCATGTCACAAGAAACATGGCACTCATGCCCTTGGAGGATAGCTCAAGTGAAGAGTCATCCTCCTCCTCAAGCGACGAATCGTCATCTAGTGACGATGAGGTAAAGGACTCCCCTAGGATAGAATTATTATATGATACTATTGCATGTCTTCAAAATGCACTAAATAAATTAAAATCTTGGATTAAGGATTTAAAAGTAGAAATTAAATCAATTAAGAATGTAGAAATTTCTTGTGATGGTGCATGTTCATTTAGGAATGAAAATGATGAACTTAGAAAAGAAATAGGTAACCTAAGAGCTTGCTTAGAAAAATTTACAAGTGGGTCCAAATATCTTGATATGATTCTTAGGGACCAAAGGGTCATTTATAACAAGGCCGGCATAGGACATAGGCCTAAGGAGAAGGATGTAGAAGATTTGACGCCGCTAGAGGGGGGTGAATAGCGCGTTGCACGTACGTAGATGGAAATCGTTCGCGTGATCGTCTCTACAATATCGTTAGCGCAGCGGAAATAGAAAAGTAATAACGATAACGAAATGCACAACACACTAACACGAGTATGTAACGTGGTTCGGAACCGCACGGTTCCTACTCCACGGATTGGGTTCGTATGAACCCTAGCGATGCCAATCACACACCACTATAATAATAACTCATTTTCGGAACAATCCGGAGGCGGAGAAACCTCGTACAATATGATTACAACAATAATCAAGTAGATACAAGCAAATACAATATGAAATACAAATGCAAGTAAAGGAAAAACACTTTACAAGAACTTTGGATTGTTTGATCTTTGATTGCCTTGAACTAGCTTTGAAGGACTGGAAAGCACCAACTTCCCCCTTCAATTTCGCTCAAGAAAATTGCTATCTTTTCCTCCATCACGAGCTCCTTATATAGCTTTTGGAAAGGTCGATCCGCCGAGACCATCGTCGACCGATCACACCGCTTATTCTGTGAGACAACGGTGTAATCCACGCTGGAAAAATCCAACGGCTAGGACATCAGTCGACTGATCATGACCATCAGTCGACTGATGAGCCATCACTCGACTGCTCGTCTCAGCAGTCGAGTGAGACTCCATTCTGTGGCCAAAAATCTGAGCAACAGTCAACTGATCACATGATCAATCGACTGCTCGTCTATCAGTCGACTGCTCAATAGTGGCAGTCGACTGCTAGGCCACTTCCCGCAGTCAAACCCTAGTTGACATAGGCCAGTCGACTGCCATATGGCACCAGTCGACTGGCACACCTCAAATATGAGGTTTTAACCCAAGTATGGTGTCCCCATACTTACTAGACCACCCTTAGCCTAGACCTAAGCCTTCTAGCTACCTCCATCAGCCTCACGCCTCTCGGATCCCTCCAAGTCATCCATGACTTGTTCATCCATCGCGCTAGCCTTCAGGTGGTTCCATCGACTATGTCATGCTAACGGTGTCTACACCGCCAAGGCACATTGGACTTACGCCGCCACGACTCCGCTTGGACTTTACGCCGCCAACCATTGGACTTATGCTGCCAAGACTCCCGCTTGGACTTTACGCCGCCAATATCAAACCCCTTGGACTTCTCAAATGCCAAGACTCATGCTTTGACTTTCCATGCCAAGACCCATGCTTGGACTTTCCATTGCCAAGACCCATGCTTGGACTTTACCAAATGCCAAGTACCAAGACTTGGACTTTCCTATGACAATTACATTGTCATATGTTTTTGTCGAACATCAAAACATCACTCGAGTCAAACTCGAGTCCTCGATTGCACTAACAATCTCCCCCTTTTTGATGTTTGACAAAAACCAAACAAATTATTAAGTTAGAACACTAACTCAAATCCCTTACCAATTATCCCAAATTGGTAACTACTCTCCAAATGTTCTCCCCCAAACATTCTCCCCCTTTTTGATAAACATCAAAGAGGTTTCCTCTCCAAGGAGGTCAATGTCTCATGTCCCAATGAGATCTTACAATCTCCCCCTTGGTCTAAAAATATCTAGGATGCCTACCATCTTCCTAGTGATAAGTCCCATATCACTCAAGAGAGGCAATCCTATTCACTCTCCCAATTTCCAAATTGGATAAAAAAACCATCAATTTTCCCAAATTGATGATACTCTTCCAATAACTTCTCCTCTTCAAGGAGAAAAACACATCCATCATCCTAAGATGGATACCTCCCCCTAAAGGCTTGCTCTCCCTTGACCATTGCACCAACAATGTCCTTGGGAAGTCCCTAAGCCAATAGGAACTCTAAACCATCAAAATTAAGGTTAGAAATTCAATATTGAATTTTCCAACACCTTAAAATTGATACAAACCCTAAATACTTCTCCTAATCCATATCTAATGGATTTTCACCCTTTGTCGTGCTTCCCAAGGCATATCCTAGGGTTAGGAGTGGTTAGGGACCATAACAGTAGTTGAAATCGGGTTAAACAATCTTGTTTACCCCGAAATCAGGCTACCAGTCGAGTGATTCAAAAATCAGTCGACTGACACCTCCATCAGTCGACTGTCACCAATGGCAGTCGACTGATAACTGAAATTTCGAATTTCAGTTATCAGAGTTGAATTTTCAGAAAATCATAACTAATTATACGTATATCGAAAAATCATGAAATTTGGTACGTATAATACTTATCACACATACAATCAGTGAAAAATTTGGGAAAAATATTTTTACGATCGAAATAGGAGATTGATACAAAATCCAAAAGTGACTAAAAACTTTAAAGTTTAAGCTCACTTTGTATCAATATTATCAATGGTGATTGCTATCAAAAGATAGACTTCACCAAGGTTTTTCAAAATAATTTTAAAATGTTTTTAAAACCCTATTTTGGATCATTTGTCGTGGGCTCTATGCACATGGCTTGGACCCAAGCTTTCCTAATAATCCACATGTTGAATTAATATGAGTTTGGATTCAACTAGATGCAAAAACTATGCACCTTGAACATAACTCATATCCTAGCATCTCACATGTATCTAGGGTGTATAAGTACACATACATGTCAATTTGATGTGAGATGTGGGTTTTGATTTACTTTATCTAGGGTTTCATGCATTTCCTAGGCAACCCTACTTGATTCCCCTATAAGTGAGACTTCAAGTCATGTCATTTTCCTTAAATCAATGTTCAATCAAATTAATGCATGAAATGATCATGGCATAGTGATGGCAAAATAAAAATATGGCCAATGATCATGATGTCATGACATATGATAAAATTTAAGAACACATGACATCTAAAATAATCCTAAACAATGACATGACATGGTATAGGATAGGATGCAATTTCATGTCATAATATATCAACTTTCATAAGCAATACAATAATACAAATACTCATTCAGACACACAAGATTTTCAGAAACGGAAATTTCATTTAACTTAAAAGATTTAGTCTTTTACATTCAAAATGGAGATTGGCTATGCTCAATCTCACTACAAAAACTGACAACAAAAGAAAATCTAACATCATCTATATCTAATCGTCTACAGGAGGTGGCGGTGGAGGAGGTTGCTGACTCAGGGTCCAGGCCCGCATCATCTCTAACATATCGAGCTGACGCTGCTCTATGCGGCTCTGGGACTCCTCCATCCGATCAAGACGTGCGCCGAAGGATGCTTGGCCTACCAATATCTCTCGATACCGAGTCAATCGACCATCGATAGTCTGAATCGACTCACCGCCACGATGATCATCCGATGGACTCGCCGTTGATGCATCCGCGCGCATCCGATCGCCCCTCATCGTGCATCTACATCCTCGTAGTCCTCATCAGATCTCCGGGTACCGGAGGAGGCTCTCTGCGTCTCGGTGGTGGTGGTCGTGGCGCCAACTCCATCCGCCCAATCGTAGCTTTGCTAACGAAGTTACGAATCGATATACATGACACCTCAGATAGTGCTCTCAGAGAACCCCTGTGGATGTTAACGCCTACGGACTCTAGCCATGCTGTGATGATATGACCATATGACATATGCACTTTCCCTTGGACAGGGGAAGTGAAATGCACAATGCAGTGAAACATGTTTAATGCAAAGTTAATGTTTAACCTATGATGCATGGCATATAGAAGAAAGAGATGGGGAGGCCGAATCTTGGCCAGACCCCGAGTGACGATAGGAAGGAAACACCCAACAATGACCTTGTAAAGTACATTGTCAGGTGCGGAAACTCAGTGATAGGGAATAAATTCTGGGTAGGTGGACGAGGATAACTAAAGATATGCTCATGCATGGACTCCATAGAGATATGGTCAAAAGGCTCTGGTAAAGGAAAATCCATGGTAGGGAAAAAGATAAAGGTGTCATCTGAGGGCCTACACTCGAGAAACTCCTGCAGTATCGCAGGAGTGAACTCTAACTCGCGTTTTGCAATGCGAGTAGTGTAGGTAGGGCCGTCATCCACTTTTTTAAGGTTTTGATAAAACTCCTTAAGGAGGTCATCATTAATGGGATGCGTGCATAGGACGACTTTCATGAGATTATAGTATGCAATTAATTCCATGACATCACTACAATGGCGATTGAAAAAATTCCTGTCGATGTACCTAACCAACATAGGTTGGTACAATCGAGATTCACCCTCAGGTGGATCATTCCTACGGGCTCTCCTATTATGAATGCAATGTAATGATATGACATGCAAGGACAATAATACATGATTAGATAAAACTAAATTATAACGGAAAGGAAAATTAGGGCTTGGGTAAAAAGATCGTTACTTAGGCACCATTTGGAGGTGTGGCCGGAGGGAAAACTCAGATGTTGCTGGGGGGTCGCCGGAAAATTCGCCGGAGAAGCCGGAACCCTAATTGGAACAAGGAACCAAACCCTAGAACGAGTGAAATGAGGCTTGAAATAAGTGTAAAATGCAAGAAAGGAGGCTTATCTATCAAATCTAACACCTTGGGCAGCTGGCACGGTCAGAAGGATCAGTCGGAGAAGGAGAGCGATCGGAGAGGAGAAGAAGACGGAACGGTTCGGCGTTATATCGCGATCTGATCGGTCGATGTCGCGACGATCACCGATCGATAGCGGTTTATTACCGTGTTTACCGAAGTCGGTCGACTAATCCGGCCGGCAATCGATCACGAACCTTCGTGACATGCTACGAGCATCACCGATCGATGTTGATCATCGATCGATGTGCGCGATCACTCAATCGATCGTCGAGCACTCAACCGATGACCCTCACCTCGGTGAATAATGCCATCGATCGATGTATCCCATCGCCGATCGATGTTCAAGCAAATGAGTCATGAAGCTAGCACTCGTGATGACCGTATCATATCACTGATGTTATCGATCGGATCGATAATCAGATCGTCGATATCGATTTCGATTCAAATTAAAAATCTCGATTTCTTCATCTAATTTATTCCATTTTAACATGTTTATTCTTGTATATCGAAAATGTTGATGTTATACTTACATTCACGTATTCGTTAATGTATTTTAATGTTTTATTTCATTTTTGCAAACATTAACATTCAATGATTTCCAAATCCTAACATCTCACCCTTTCTAAGTGTTGAAATACACAATCAAGGTAAAAGACTTGTTTTGTGAGATGCAATCCATCCTAGACATTCCTTCCATGCAAACATATGGCAAAACATATAGAGCATGGTGAGTACAAGACATCAAGTTGTGTGACACTTGAGTATCACTCTTGATGTTACTTTTACATGAACTTTTGAAGTGTGCCAACAATCAAAGTTACACACTATGATCTCTAAATCTAGATTGTGCCAATTTGATCATTTTATCAAACTTCTCAATTAGTATTGGCACATCCTAAACCCACCTAGCGTGAATCAATCACGCTCTTAGGAACCCAAAACCGATTTGAGCTCCTACGGTTAATTAGGTATTCCTTAGGGATAACCTCCCTAGATACCTTCCTAATGACCTTCCTAGGCTTATTAGCCTTGGTCATTTTGGTCTTGCCTAGGTTAACCTTAGGGATTGCCTCCCTAACAACCTTCTTAGTGGCCACCCTAGGTTTCTTCGAACCCTTGGCCACTAGGCACAAACCTTGGTCAACTCTAGGAATTACTTCCCCATTGACCTTGGTCTTCCTAGACCTAGTTAGTGTTCCATAGTCAAATGGAACACTATGATAAGTCACCTTGGACTTAGGTTTGTGACCCAAACCATTCTTACCCTTGGTTGACTTTTGACTCTTAGGTCCTAGATGTTGACTTTGACTTCTTGACCTAGGAGTTTGACCATTAGACCCTTTAAATTGATTTTGCATAATGTTAAGGGTCTTCTCAAGTTTTTCAAGCCTTGACCTTAAGGCTTGGTTCTCTAATTCTAATTGCCCAATTTTAGAATTTTGATTTAAACCATGGGCATTGGACTTCCTAGGCATATGTCTAGTCCATTTAGGGTTAAAACCTAGATGTTCTTGTATTTTCTTAATAGATTCCCTAGGTATGGTTTTTCTAGGGACCTTAGTCCCAAATTTCTCCTTATTACTAGAATGGGCACTTTTAGCTCCTAAGCAAAAATATTTATTCCTATTAGCATGCTTTTCATAAATTGCAAGAGAATTTAAATTCCTAGCATGCTTTTTAACATTTAAATTAGAAGATGCACTACTAAAATGTACCTTAGGGTTAGTCTTAGCTCCCCCTACTTGTGATGCTTCTTCTTGGGTCTTTTTCCTCCCCCTAGAGCATTGGCTTCTATAATTCCCCTTTTGATGGCACTTGAAACATATAATATGCTCCTTGCTCTTTTGACTTTTGGGCGCCGGAGAAGCTTTCTTAACCTTCTTTGGGCATTTGCTCTTGTAATGCCCATACTCCCTACACTCAAAGCACATTATATGATTTTTATTTGAAAATAAAGTGTTTGAGTTACCTAGGGTGGTGGTAGGTGCCGGAGTTGAATTTTGAGCTTCCTCATCTTGATCGGATGTTGAAGGCTCTTCTTGAGGTTGCTCCGGTGTAGAGGATGGTCTCTCCTCCTCAATCCTAGAAGTAGATGCTTCTTCCACCTCTTCTACTTCTTCTTTCTCCGATCTGGAAGTTGACTCCATCTCAACTTTCGATTCCTCACTTTCACTTGAGGATGAACTCTCCTCATGGAATCTTGCCAATTTTCTCCATAGCTCCTTGGCATACATGTAATCCCCTAGCTTGCACAAAACATTATTAGGGATTAAATCTTCCAAAAGTTTCGTTACCTTAACTTCGGTCTTGAGCTTTTGGCGTTGCTCTTGAGTCCACTTTTTCAATTTTAGGATATTTCCCTTCTTATCCCTAGGGGGTTCAAGGCCTTCAACGAGGATGAACCAATCCTTTATGTTCATCATCAAGAATGTTTCCATTCTTGCTCTCCACGCCGAAAAATCTTTTGGATCATATGGAGATGGAGTGTTGATTTCCCATCCAAGCTTGTCTTGGAATTCAATCTTCACCCTCTAGCCTTTTATCTTAGCTCCCGGTTGTTAATCTGTAGAAGAGCCCCGGGCTATGATACCAATTGTAGAAGATATGATGCCGCTAGAGGGGGGTGACTAGCGCGTTGCACGTACGTAGATGGAAATCGTTCGCGTGATCGTCTCTACAATTTCGTTAGCGCAGCGGAAATAGAAAAGTAATAACGATAACGAAATGCACAACACACTAACACGAGTATGTAACGTGGTTCGGAACCGCATGGTTCCTACTCCACGGATTGGGTTCGTATGAACCCTAGTGATGCCTATCACACACCACTATAATAATAACTCCTTTTTGGAACAATCCGGAGGCGGAGAAACCTCGTACAATATGATTACAACAATAATCAAGTAGATACAAGCAAATAAAATATGAAATACAAATGCAAGTAAAGGAAAAACACTTTACAAGAACTTTGGATTGCTTGATCTTTGATTGCCTTGAACTTGCTTTGAAGGACTGGAAAGCACCAACTTCCCCCTTCAATTTCACTCAAGAAAATCGCTATCTTTTCCTCCATCACGAGCTCCTTATATAGCTTCAACCTTTGCTGGAAAAGGTCGATCAATCGACTGCTCGAGACCATCAGTCGACTGATCACACTGTTGCTGTGAGACAATGGTGTAATCCATGCTGGAAAAATCCAACGGCTAGGACATCAGTCGACTGATCATGACCATCAGTCGACTGATGAGCCATCACTCGCCCGTCTCCAAATGAGTGAGACTCCATTCTGTGGTGAAAATTTGAGCATCACCGACCGATCACATGATCGATCCGTCATTGCTCATCTATCGATCCGCTCAATAGTGGCGATCATTGCTAGGCCACTTCCCGCAGTCAAACCCTAGTTGACTCAGGCCAGTCGACTGTCATATGGCACCAGTCGACTGGCACACCTCAAATATGAGGTTTTAACCCAAGTATGGTGTCCCCATACTTGCTAGACCACCCTTAGCCTAGACCTAAGCCTTCTAGCTACCTCCATCAGTCTCACGCCTCTCAGATTCCTCCAAGTCATCCATTACTTGTTCATCCATCGCGCTAGCCTTCAGGTGCTTCCATCGACTATGTCATGCTAACGGTGTCTACACCGCCAAGGCACATTGGACTTACGCCGCCAAGACTCCGCTTGGACTTTACGCCGCCAACCATTGGACTTATGCTGCCAAGACTCCCGCTTGGACTTTACGCCGCCAATATCAAACCCCTTGGACTTCTCAAATGCCAAGACTCATTCTTGGACTTTCCATGCCAAGACCCATGCTTGGACTTTCCATTGCCAAGACCCATGCTTGGACTTTACCAAATGCCAAGTACCAAGACTTAGACTTTCCTATGATAATTACATTGTCATATGTTTTTGTCGAACATCAAAACATCACTCGAGTCAAACTCGAGTCCTCGATTGCACCAACAAAGGAAGTTGCCTTCACCTCACTAATTAGTAGAAAACCAACCATTAAGAGCAAGGCTATAAAAGCTTGGGTTCCCAAAAGCTATATAGTTAATGCTAACGGTCATAAAATTTAGGTTCCTAAGACTTGGATTTTTCATGTTGCATAGGTAGAAGGACCAAGCTTATGGATTGTTGATAGTGGTTGCTCAAAACACATGACTAATGATGAGAGCAAATTTTCCACAATCAACTACACTAGCAAGGGGAAGGTGTCTTTTGGAAATTGTGGTAAACTTAAGATCCTAGGAAAAGGAACAATTGAGGTATCCCCAAACCTTGCAATTCACAAAGTATTATTAGTTAAAAATCTGAAATGTAATTTGCTTAGTGTAAGTTAATTATGTGATGTCAATTTTGATGTTCAATTTGGTTCTTCTAAATGCTTCATAAGACACAAACATCTAAATGATTGCATGTTAGTAGGTTTTAGGAAATCAAATATATACTATGTTGATTTATCCTATGCTTCTAACGCTTCTAGTAAGTGTCTTATTGCAAAAGAAGAAGAGTGTTGGCTATGGCATAGGAGGCTAGGGCACATCAACATGAAAAACATTGCCAAAATAGCCAAGATGAAGCTAGTCAAGGGGTTGCCAAAAGTCAAGTATCTTAAGGACAAAATGTGTGATGCATGCCAAGAAGGAAAGCAATCAAAATCATCACACAAAGGTAAAACTTTACTTAGTACCGCTTTACCTTTAGAACTCTTGCATGTTGATTTATTTGATTGTCATAGTACTCCCACCATGATTGGTAGTAAATATTGTTTAGTTATAATAGATGATTTTTCTAGATTTACTTGGGTATTCTTCATGAAACATAAGGATGAAACCCTAGGAATAATCATAGGCTTTAGCAAAAGAGTAAAGAATGAAAAGAATCTCAAAATCAATCGGATCCGTAGTGATCATGGTGGAGAATTTGAGAACTCTAACTTCTCAAAAGTTGCCTAGAACAAGGGTACAAGCATGAATTTTCATGTCCTAGAACACCCCAACAAAATGGGGTGGTGGAAAGAAAAAATCATGCCCTACAAGAAGCGGCTAAGACTATGCTTAATGCATATTCTCTACCTAGCTACTTGTGGGCGGAAGCGGTCAATACCGCTTGCTATATCCAAAATAGGGTTTTAATTCATAGATTTTTAGGAAAACCCCCATTTGAATTATGGAATGGTACAATTCCAACAATTCACTATTTTAAAGTCTTTGGATGCAAAGTCTACATTTTAAACACCAAAGACAACCTTGGTAAATTTGAATCCAAAGCGGATGAGGGAATCCTAGTTGAATACTCATCCACTAGTGTAGGGTATAGAGTTTATAATAAAAGAACTCAAAAGGTTGAGGAATCTTCAAATGTCCAATTTGATGAAACCTCTAATACTTACCCTAGGAAATCCCCCATTGATAATGATATCAATGATAAAAATCAAGAAATTACCCAAAAATTTCAAGATTTAACTTTAGGAGGTAATGATCAAGGGGGAGAGTTAAATCAAGGAGGAGTAAGAGGTGATTCCGATGATGTAAGGAGGGTTGAGGATAATCATGATCAAAATCAATATAATACAACTCCTAGAACTATAAGAGTCCATCAAAATCATCCTCTAAATCAAGTAGTAGGGGAGTTATCTCAAGGTGTTAGAACTAGGTCATTTCATAGAGCTCCCTCTAGTCAAATAACTCTTATCTCACAACTTGAGCCCAAGTCAATTGATGATGCATTGCTTGATCCGGATCGGGTCATAGCAATGCAAGATGAATTGGCTCAATTTGAGAGGAGTCAAGTTTGGGAGCTAGTTCCAAGACCCAATGATAGTACCATTATCACAACAAGATGGGTCTTTAGGAACAAATTAGATGATCAATGCACAATAACAAGAAATAAAGCTAGGTTAGTTGCAAGAGGGTTTAATCAAGTAGAGGGGCTTGACTATGATTAGACTTATGCCCCGGTTGCTAGGTTAGATTCAATTATAATCCTACTAGGATATGCCTCTTACATGGGCTTTAAACTCCATCAAATGGATGTAAAGTTGGCATTCCTAAATGGGTTCATTATGGAGGAAGTATATGTAGAACAACCTCCCGGGTTTGAAAGCATAGACTACCCAAACCATGTATTCAAGCTTAGAAAAGCTTTATACGATTTGAAACAAGCTCCCCGGGCTTGGTATGAAAGATTGTCATCTTTCTTGGTCTCTAAGGGGTTTAGAAGGGGTCAAGTAAACCAAACTCTCTTCATTAAATTAAAGTCTAAGGACATCTTTATAGCCCAAGTATATGTAGATGATATTATCTTTGGGTCAACAAATGATGAGCTCCTTCAAGACTTCATCAAAAATATGGAGAATGAGTTTGAGATGAGTCTAGTTGGGGAACTAAATTTCTTCCTAGGTTTACAAGTCAAAAAACAAATGAAGGAATTTATGTATACCAAACCAAATATGTTAAGGAAATGATTAAGAAATTTGGTTTGGAAAATGCTAAGGTAGTTTCAACCCCAATTGCAACTAATATAAAAATAGATAATGATCATGAAGGAAAACAAATTGACCTTAAACTCTATAGGAGTATGATTGGTAGTCTTTTGTACCTAACCGCTACTAGACCCAATATATTATTTGCGGTAGGGATATGTGCAAGGTACCAATCATGTGCCAAAGAGTCCCATTTAGTGGCCGTTAAGAGAATCTTAAGGTATATCAAGAGCACACTAAATGTAGGACTTTGGTATCCTAGGACAAAAACTTTTGATTTAATTGGGTAGACCGATTCCGACTATGTGGGTTACAAGTTAGATTGGAAAAGTACTAGTGGTGGATGCCAATTTCTTGGATCCTCTTTAGTAAGTTAGTGGAAAGCAACCTTGTGTTGCTTTGTCAACCACCGAGGCCGAATATGTGGCTATGGGTGGTTGTGTGGCTCAATTACTTTGGATGAGACACACATTAGAAGATTATGAGCTATACTACTCCAATGTCAAAGTTTATTGTGATAATGTGAGTATCATATTTTTGACCAAAAACTCAGTACATCACTCTAGGACTAAACACATTGAAGTGAAGCATCACTTCATTAGAGATCATGTGGCTAAGGGGGACATTGAACTTAATTACATAGAATCTAAGTCTAACTTAGCCGACATATTCACCAAGGCTCTCCCCGAAGCAGAATTTTCATCACTTAGGAGAGAACTTGGAATGTGCTTAGTGTTGGTGCAGGGGCACCAGATAATCGGACCTGTGTTTTGATTATGGCAAAGACACAAAGTTAAGTTCACATCGTTATCTCACGAGCTAAATCAAGTGTGCAAAAAAGTACTAAAGCTGGAGCTGAAGGCTAGCGACACCCGGAGGAAGTCGCGGTGGTCGGGCGACACTCGAGT
This sequence comes from Wurfbainia villosa, assembly GCA_025175895.1. Taxonomy (NCBI): domain Eukaryota; kingdom Viridiplantae; phylum Streptophyta; class Magnoliopsida; order Zingiberales; family Zingiberaceae; genus Wurfbainia; species Wurfbainia villosa. Next base: position 45,706,673 of record CM046007.1, on the reverse strand, counting down.
GACTTCGGAGGGAGCTGAAGGAATCGAGTGGAAGGCTGGAAGTGAAAGAGACACAATAAGTATTGAGGTAAGCTCGTGTGAGTGAGAGATGGTAAGGTCGTGTCCTCTGTATGGGGATGACCATAGGCGGCGATCCGACTAAGACTTCATGTGGAAGGTCTAGGTCGAGTTCGGACGATTAGAAGTTGTCGCATTTACCATTTTCTGTACTAACCTCTTACTACAGGGAAGTGTCCAGGCTGGCAGTCGATTACTAGACATTGGGCAATCGACTGATGGTCATCAGTCGACTGATGGGAGGCATCAGTCGACTGATGGCGACGAATCAGCCTTTGCGCTAGGTCAAAACGGATAAGGTTTGATGCGGTCACTTCGCGATAAAATTTGTACAACTTCGTGATCTATTCCGAAAGATGTGGAGACACATTCGGAGGCCAAACTCTATAAAAGGAGGGGAGGATTCCAACTCCAAAGATCATCAAGTTTATTCTCAAGTGCTCCTACAACGCCAACGCTCCAACACCGTCATAACGCCGACGCGATGACAAGTTCTGATCTTCTTCATCGGCAGCAACAACAAGTAACATATTTTGGTTATTGTATTCTTTGTTTTTATTCGTAACGAGGTGAGGTAGGCTTGTTGCCTCATCCTCATACTTTCGGTTTTGTGATCGTTGTCTCCTACCTCCAACGAGGAGGAGATGTTATAGTGCTTTGCCCTCCGTACGTGGTCTAGGACCGTTAGGGCCTTGGAGTAGCAACCACTGGATTGTGAACCAAGTAAAAATAAATGTGTCTCTTTATTTTCCGCTGTGCTTACTTGTGTATCAAACGAACGAACGAAAAGATTTACGCTCGCTATTCACCCCCCCTCTAGCGACGCTTCTCGATCCAACAATTGGTATCGGAGCGGGGGCGTTAAGCTTTGGCGAAACCACCAATCTAGCACTTTTTGGTTTTCTTTTCATATTTTTCAAGTTGCGTTCTTTTTAGTTTTTTTTCTCCTTCACTACTAATCCAAGACGAAGTCTTGGTACGGTTCTTTTGGTTGTGTGTTTGCAAGTATTATATTTTGGAGTAGTCGACGGTAAAATGGCCATAACCTTTCCCACAAGTGGACTCACAAAACTATATACCTACCAAATCGAAGCTCTCTGAGAGATATACATTTCTTATGAGGGTTTACCCTTGTAACAAGCAGTTTCCAGCCCCAAAAATCAATGTTTATTACCCTTTCGGGGACATCGAAGGTCGCAAGTTGTTAGTTTTTGTTATTTTCTTATGCTTCTCATTTATTTCTGTTTATTTCCTATTATTTCATGCATTACTAATCCAAGACCAAGTCTTGGAATTCCCTTTGGTTTTTACTCGTGTTTTGCAAGATATTTAATGGTTGATATTGAGGGGTATAGCACCACCCGACCTCCATTCTTTAATGGAAATGATTTCCGTTATTGGAAAGGTCGGATGGAGTGTTTTCTAAAAACACAAGTCAAGACTTGGATAATCATCCAAACCGGCTTTGCTTTACCCACCAATGATCAAGGAGAGCCCTTGGATTTCAACAAGTGGACAAATGTGACCAAGAAGCAAATCGAAACCGATGCAAGAGCAACCCAAATATTGCAATGCGGCTTGTCCAAGGAGGAACTCAACCACATCGGACCATTCATTAGCACCAAAGACCTCTGGAACAAATTGATTGATCTACATGAAGGGGCGCCCGATGCTAAGGTATGTAAAAGAGATTTACTTTTGAATACACTGTACAATCTAAAGATGCAAGATCGTGAGACAGCCACCCAACTACATGCGCAGATCCAAGACATCGTCAACGGTCTTCACTCAATTGGGCAAGACATAGAGAACCGGGACCTTATAAGGTATTCTTTAAATGCTTTCCCTAGGACTACCTTGTGGGCATCCATGGTCGATGCCTACAAGGTCTCTAAGGACCTTTTGAAGCTTAGGTTAGACGAATTATTTTCTGAGTTTGAACTTCACGAGCAAACTAACGTGGTCCGGGCTGAGAGAGGTATTGCTCTACTTGCAAGACAAAGAAGCAAGCCACCTACTAGGCAAGTAGATGTACTTGAACCCGAAGACGAATCAGAGTCCGAATCTGAAGACGTGGAAGCAATAGTGAACGTAGTGCGGAAAATCGTTCAGAGGGAAAGGAGGCTACTAAAGAACCAAAAGAGGGCACAATTCAAATCAAATCAAAAGAAGGCCTTCCATGCAACTTGGGACAACAAAGAAGACATAGCTTACATGGCAAGACCAGAGAAGTCCGAGTCAGAATCCGAAGCCGAGTCCAACTACAACTCCGACTCTGATCCCGAAGACTACTTCGAGAGGAAACTCAAAGCCGGACCAAAAGGGAATGTCAAGGTTAGCCGCTCACTAATTCATATGCTTTACAGTACAATTAAAATGCTAACTAGGAAATTAACTAAGTCCGAGTCTAGGGTTGAGTCGTTACTTGAGGAGGTTGAAACCCTTAAGCAAGAGGCTACTCTAACCTCTTCAACTAGTCAAGTTCAAGAGGGAAACTCAACTCAAATTGAAAAACTTGAGGAGGAGAATTCTCTCTTGAAAGACCGAGTTCAAGAGGTCGAGGCTAGGTTGGAAAGGTCCACGTTGGGATCTAAGAACCTTAACCAACTACTTGGAACCCAAAGAGCCGTGTACAACAAAGCCGAACTCGGATTTAAGTCAAAGACTATGAATAGAACATATATGTCTATCGTAAATTGTAGTCATCAAAGAGTCCAAGCATGGGTCCCAAAGGTTTTATTGAACTCGCATATAAGGACTAATAAGTATTGGATTCCCCATGATCAAGTTTATTATTTGAATAGACCATATTGGTTCAATGGTCTAGGGGGAGCTAAAATTAAAATAGTATACCTGCTTACTTAGCAAAACCATTGAATATTTTACTTTAATTTTTAGAATGGCTAGATAGGGAAAATAGTTAGTCAACTCTTGATAACATAGTATTAGGATGCGGCGAGATAATAGTACATTAGGGAAACAAAGTCTCGTGTATTCGAGCTAGATAAGGCATATCTAGCTTGGTGTACTTGACCGAGTGGAACTAGCTGAAGTTACCTCACCGTATCCTAAACTAGTTAGACCAGGAAGTAACCCTAAGTGATTTAAGTGATATTTTCTTGAATTTGGCTTTGTCTAAGGAAGTGGTCGTTGTTCCGATCAAAGAAGGCCCTTGTGCCTCGCCACGACTTGGAAGCTAGTTTCTCGAAAAGTTACTTAACGATCTAAAGGTTAAATCTGAATCTAACCCAAGGTTGACTATCTCTAATTAACCTAAAATCATCTCACAAAACATATAAGGTGAACAAATTCTAAGACACATAGAATGGGTGAGATGTTAAGGACAATTGAAATATACTTAAAATACAACCTCTTCAAAATGCTACTTATTTTCTCAACTATTGTACTTAATGACTATTTACAACTCTTTAGGCAAAAGTTTAGTGCCCCCTACATCTCTTATACTTCATATATTTGACTAAGGGGGAGAGCAAACTAATCCTAGGGGTTATATTATAAACCTTTAGATTATTGGTGCAGAGGGACACACCTCAAACCAATATATCTGACTACTGCTAGACGCATGCTTGGACTCATAGTTGATTTATCTAGATACATGCATAAACAATGTTGTTTTTCATCCCCTATTTTATATAAAAACCCTGACATTTTTTATTTATGGCAAAAGGGGGAGAAGAGTGAAAGTTAAGGGGGAGTAACATTAAGGGGGAGTAATAAGTAACATTATGGGGGAGTAACATAAAATTTAATTTTAAAAATTAAGTTATCTCCTTCAAAAGTCACCTAGGGTTAAAGGGGTGTTTTGGTTAAGGGGGAGTTTTTGAAAATGGCATTCATCATTTACTATACTTGTTTTATGCTTTAATTTCCCTTAAATTTGTGTTGGTTTGCCATAGATCAAAAAGGGGGAGATTGTTGGTGCAGGGGCACCAGATAATTGAACTTGTGTTTTGATTATGGCAAAGACACAAAGTTAAGTTTACATCGTTATCTCACGAGCTAAATCGAGTGTGCAGAAAAGTACTAAAGTTGGAGCTAAAGGCTAGCGACACCCGGAGAAAGCCGCGGTGGTCGGGTGACACTCGAGTGACTTCGGAGGGAGCCGAAGGAATCGAGTGGAAGGCCGGAAGCAAAAGCGACACAGTAAGTATCGAGGTAAGCTCGTGTGAGTGAGAGATAATAAGGTCGTGTCCTCTGTATGGGGATGACCGTAGGCAGCGATCCGAGTAAGACTTCCTGTGAAAGGTCTAGGTCGAGATCGGATGGTTAGAAGTCATCGCATTTACCATTTTCTGTACTAACCTCTTACTGCAAGGAAGTGGTCAGGCTGGCAGTCAACTGCTAGACATTGAGTAGTCAACTGATGCTCATCAGTCGACTGATGGGAGGCATCAGTCGACGGATGGCGACGAATCAGCCTTTGCTCTAGGTCAAACGAATATGGTTTGACGCAGCCACTTCGCGATAAAATTTGTACAACTTCATAATCTATTCCAAAAGATGTGGAGACACATTCAGAGGCCAAACTCTATAAAAGAAGGAGAGGATTCCAACTCCAAAGATCATCAAATTTATTCTCAAGTGCTCCTACAACGCCAATGCACCAACACCGTCATAATGCCGACGCGACGACAAGTTCTGATCTTCTTCGTCGGCAGTAGCAACAAGTAACATATTTTGGTTATTGTATTCTTTATTTTTATTCGTAACGAGGTGAGGTAGGCTTGTTGCCTCATCCTCGTACTTTCGATTTTGTGTTCGTTGTCTCCTACCTCCAATGAGAAGGAGATGTTATAGTGGTTTGCCCTCCGTACACGGTCTAGGACAATTAGGGCCTTGGAGTAGCAACCGCTGGGTTGTGAACCAAGTAAAAATAAACATGTCTCTTTATCTTCTGCTGTGCTTACTCGTGTATCGAACGAACAAACGAAAAGATTTACTCTCGCTATTCACCCCCCCCCTCTAGCGATGCTTCTCGATCCAACACTTAGTAGAATAGATGTCTAGGTTTGCATGATCCTATAGCAATTCTAGGATTTATACCTTTAAGCATCTTACAAAAGACCTAAGAAACCATGATTTTTGTATTGAGCCACTTAGACAACATGTGAGATGTTAGGAAGATGCACTTGGTTCATCATGCTTGTTATGATGCATTACTATGAACTAAAGTGTCATCTAGAGACATTAATTCTTCATTGGACCAGTCATTGGGAAGGCTTATGCACAATTGATGTGCATATAGCTCCAAGAATATGATTGGAAATGTCAAATAAAACATAATTTAAACTATGTTTATCATACTTTGAAAAACAATTTTCAATTGCTAAGCAAAAGTGATACAAAGTTTGCAAAATACTTAAAGCTTTTGCTAGGTTTCAAAATTGTATCATTTTCGAAATCTGGTAAATATTTATTTTTTAAATTATTTTTCCTTGATATAAAATGATTTCAGAAATGTGTACACAAAATTTCATGATTTTTTGATGTTTCTTGAATTTTTGGCGCATTTCTGAAGTTGGGATGAAAAACTTGATAAAGGGACTTCGGGTGTGGCAGTCGACTGACACTCTGTGTTTTTCTAAAAAAAAAGTCCTTTTCTTGGTCTTAAGTGTATTTTTGAAATGTCCTAAAGCTATGATATGATAATCTTCAGTAAAAAGAAGTTTTAGGACTAATTAATGCATTGTTTTAGGGGGAGCAACATAGTAATATATTTTCATCCCCTAAACTTATATTGTTGGTGCAAAGTTGGGACTTAATTTTCTATCTTTGGTTATGCTTTGCTCCACATGTTATTCACACATCATGAACCATGTCTTGGATTAAGGGGGAGTCTCATATCGATCTTATACCTTAGTTCAAGATATAACAAATTTAATTCTTTCATGAAACTTGTTATTGCATGAATTCTTCTCTTTTTGATGTATGTCAAAGGGGGAGAAGGAAACTTTAATTTAGAATTCATATTGGAAATATGATTATGTGCATATATTAAAGACCTAACTTAAATGATCGCCAAACAACAAAAAGGGTGAGATTGTTGGTGCAACAATGCCCCAAGCATTTATATGTTTTGATGTTTGGATAATCATCTAAGTTAGGCAATGCTTTGTGATCTAATTGTGAACATGTTTAAGTGACAGGAAAATCCAAGTATGAAGGCTTGGTAAAAGAGAAGTCTAAGTGTGATCTTGGCAAAGAGAAGTCCGAAGAAAGGTCTTGGTGGCGTAAGTCCAAGCATGTAGTATTGGCAGCGTAAAGTCCAAGCAGACCTTGGCAAAGGAAGACCAAAGGCAAGTCTTGATAGCATAAGTCCAAGCATGTAGTCTTGGAGGCGTAAAGTCCAAGCGTACTTTGGCAAAGGGAAACCCAAGACATGACGAAACCGAAGGAAGCTCTTGGAAGCAAGTGCAAAAGATGAACAAGTCACGGACTCGAAGGGATCCTAGAGGCACAAGGCTTAAGGAAGAGCTAGAAGGTTGAGTCTAGGTCTAGGGAGTTAATTCAAGTATGAAATTATCATACTTGACAAGTATCAGTCGACTGATACATCGTATCACTCAACTGATCAGGTGTTCGACTGTGTGAGGCTAAAAACCTGATGATCAGTCGACTGCCGAGAGTTGGCAGTCGACTGATCGAGGCTCAACGGGAAAAATAGCTCTCTCTCTATAAAAAGAGGGTTTGGGGTGCTTGAGTGGCCTAGTGCTTAGATTCCAACCAATACTCTCAAGCTCCCACATTTTTCCTAAGCTTTCAAAGTGATTTTCATTCCCCTCCTCTCTAATCTTCATCTTCATCATTTGTAAGAAGAGGAGGGTCTTGTAAGGAAAGCTTCTTAGTGGAATTGCTTGAGTTGATCCACCTTAAGGATTACCGTGGAGTAGGAGCTTTATCTCCGAACCACGTAAAAGCCTTCGTGTTAGCGTTTGTGTTTAGCTTCTTGATTTTGTTTAGTATTTTTCTTCCGCTAACATTTCTTGTAGAATTTGAAAAGAGGCTATTCACCCCCTCTAGCCTTCCAAGGATCACCAACAGAAGTGGCCGAAGGTGTTTGAATAGCCTATAAAGGATTCACCACTTCTTATGAGAGAATGTATACCACTTGGCCTCTCGTCGGATTGTTACTAAAGTCTTTGGCCAAAGTATTACATGTTTAGAGTAAGGTACTCTAGGATACATGTGCAGTAACTAGAATCCGTAGGATGAGAAAATGATACTTGAGCTAGGTGTGACATAGTCAACCTAGTAGGGACTAACACTAAAGAACATGTCCTTAACCAAGTGGGTATAAGATGAGTGAAAGGAACGGGGCACGAATCATTGTAGCTACTGAAGGGTTTCAGAAATGGTTTTGGAATCAACCGTTGATTTTCTGGTTAATTGGGGATGTACTACTAGGTGTCACTCATGATCGTTCTGTAATTAATGTTTAATTATAGACGACCAACATAAGTCGGGAACCTATTTGGTCACACGCATAACGAGCGTAATCCGAAGGATTTAAAACAAGCTTGAAAATGAGATTCTCAGATCTATAGAAACTAGGTTTGGTTGGACCAAACAAGGGGCGAGCATGAAATCATTTCAGTCGCAACAGAAGCATGGATGGGTCGAGTCTTATGAAGACATGATGGATAAACCAAATTGGTTTAGTTCTAATCCAATGGTGGAAAATAAACCAAAGTGGTTTGGTTTGTTTTAAACGAATGAACCAAAGTTGGTTCGGTTCGTTTTAACTTAAAATAGACCAACTCGGTTCGGTTTATTTTAACTTAAGTTATTGGAGCGGGTTAACGGGTTTTGGTTATCAACCAATAACTCTAAGGAGAAGGTTTCTTGATGTTTAAGAAACATGTGCTCTATAAAAGCGCGACTAGAGGTTTGGAAAGCCCTAAGTTTATTTTTGGAAACTTCTCTTCCTCTCCTCTCCCTCTCTTCTCCTTGCCGCCGCCCAAGAGGATCCACAACCAGCTCTTGAGCCGCCGCCCCTTTGTGCCGCCGACGTCCAGTTGCTGCCGGCCACCCCTCCGGCGACCCTCCGACAATCCACCTTGGCTCCGGTGACCAAGGATTAGCCGGCCACCTCCTTTGGCTGGCGCCAAGTCCTCCACCAAGCTGTCCAATTTTTGGACAGCTTGTTTCCTTCTTGTCGGAGCATCGTTTGGACAACATTTGGTGCTCCGACAGCAACTTCCTTACTGGGTATTGGATCTCCAGTAATCCTAATAGGTGGAAGACCAAGGATTCACCAATCGGTTTATGAATACCTCTCCGGAGAAGCGAGTTTTTGGGGACTCGTTTTGCATCCGAATTTTGATTCGGATTGTGATCTCCTCTCGATCACATCATCTTCGACACGAGGCTAGTGGCTCCTATGAAGAAGAGGCTCATAGCTTGGTGAAGCTATCCCGATGGAATTCGGTGTGGATACGGATAGAGGCAATTCTAGCGAGAGTTGCTCCGGTTGATGTCATTCCCGTTGCACGTGATATGTCAGGAATAACAAGCATAATTTCCTTTTATTGAAAAGTTTGAAACTGCGATTATGTCTACACATATTGTATCTTGCATGTGTCTGGTGTGTGTGTTGTAATAAATTAGATTTATTACTTTTAATTCTTTCGTTGTGCACATGTTTACGAAACATGTTTGAACACACTCGCCGCGGTGCTAAGGAAACCCAACACACACGACGTCCAAGAAGAGGATAAGAATACAATAGAAGATCAAGAGGTAAAACAAGAGGTATAATCTTGTTTAATTTTGATTCTTGTTCTTTTATATTTTTTATGTTATTGATTGACATGGACCCCGATGATAAACACAAAAACCGACGATCTGTTCATCATCTACTCCATGGCTAATCGAGGAAAAGGGTTAGGTTACTTGAACAACAAGTTTGTTCAAGAGACCACTCAAATCGAATAGCACGATGATGAATTGGTTGCTTGGGCAATCCATCTCCGTTCGGATTAGTTTTAATTAATAAAATTCTAATCCGGGGACATGAGACAGGATCGCCATGCACAAGCGACCAAAGCGAAGAAGCAAAACGTGACTTTCCCTTCAAGTGGTATCAGAGCCACGGTTTTTGATTTTGTGTTTTTTGGATTCGGTTACTTTCACGCATTTATCATATATTGTTTATGCCGGATAATAGTAAGATGTGGATAGGCTAACTTTTTGCTTGCAAGTATAAGATCCAACTAGTATGGCTATGTGGATGTATGTGATTGGGTGTGTGTGATTGTAGCTAATTATTTGAATCCTCGGGGTTGACGAGGCTAATTAGTATTTAATTTTTGTAATTAAATACAACACTATTTAGCCACTCATTTTAATTTACTTTCAATCTAAATATGTTGTACACTCCTTCGTAGAGTATAGGATCGATGGATGTAAATTAAAATAGTTTATCTCAGCTCGGATCCCCTTGTGGCTTGCGCATGGTAAAGGGAGGAGCGGAGGAGGTGGTGATACGATGGGATGCATATTGGAAAATGAAAGCCATAATAGTTGGAAAATTTAATTTTTTATATTTATTGCTTATTGTTTGATATGCATGTTGTGTGTGTTTGAAAATTCCTCAATTTTAAATTACTAAGTGGGAGAGGGATATTTTTAATTCCCGCAGCCTCCATTACAATTTGACATGTGATGCGAACAAACTTGTGCATTGGATCTGAGTGCCTTCCTCCATATCAGATGAGTTTGTTTTGGGGATCACTCGGTCAAATATGATTATTGGAAATTATTTAGGAGCGTGTGTAATTCCCCATCGAAAGGCACATAATCCGAGATAATTACCTTAGTATCGAGTAATGATAAACACTTAGATGCAAATAAAAGTATCCTCCCCATCGGAGTCACTTCTTTTATTTGTAGGGCCGAAGAGGAACCAACTATTAATTTTATTTGTCAAAAAGTAAGGTTGACAGGATAATAAAATTAATGGGTAAAACCTCCTCTTACAAATGTAGAATTCGTATACGTCCACACTATCATGGCATACGATATTCTCGGTGTTTTGAGGTGTTGGTTGATTTTAAAATTTTATTGTTTGAGGAATCAATAAATTTTTAAAATCTAATGTATTGATCACTATGATTCTTAGGTTTTTCAAAATGGCTTTCAACCCACTTGCTGTGATTCTGAAAGAAAATAAACTTACTGGACCTAACTATGTTGATTGGAAATGGAATGTAGACATTGTCTTAACTACTGAGGAATACAAATATGTACTCTTTGAAGATTGTCCTCCTAAGCCTACAGATGATTCTAGTGAAAAGGAGAAAGAGAGTTATAGGAAGTGGATCAAGGCTGATGAGATGGCGCGGTATTACATTTTGGCTTCTATGTCAAATGTATTGCAACATCAGCATCAGGCCATGACTACTGCCTATGACATGATGCTCAATCTCAAGGAACTTTTTGGATGCCAGAATTGGACTGCTAGGCAGGAAGATATGAGGAACTTGATGACGACCACCATGATTGAGGGAACACCCGTGAGGGATCATGTTCTCAAGATGATGGCCCATTTGAATGAGCTGGAATTCCTTGGAGCGGAGATTGATGGTGAAACCTAGGTCAATATCATTCTCCAATCTCTACCTAGAAGTTTTGAGCAATTTTGCCTGAACTACAACATGAATAAGAGGTTGTATTCATTGGTGGAGCTTCTGACAGAACTCTAAGTGGCAGAGGGGCTTTTTCGTCAGAGTGCTCAGACTATGGTTGCTCAAAAGTTTTCTACTTCTAAGCCGAAAGGCAAGAAGAAGAAGAAATAAGGTGTAGCAAAGATGGGGGCAGGATCTCAGGCAGGAGTGAAGAAGCTGAAAGGCAAGTGCTTCACTTGCAAGCAGACTGGACATTGGAAGGCGGACTGTCCTAGCCGGAAATACAACAAAGGTATATCTTTTAGTTTAGTCGTTGAAACATGTTTAGCGGTGTTATCTATTGGTACCTGGTGTGTAGATACAGGAGCCACTGATCATGTCTGCAATTCATTACAGGGGTTCTAGGAAATCAGACGACTAGCTAAGGGAGAGATTACCATCTACATGGGCAATGCTACGAAGGTGGTGACTATTGCAGTGGGAGATGTTTATTTATATTTTGATAGAAATAAAACTTTGGTTCTGAGAAATTGCCTTTATGTACCTACATTTAGAAAGAATTTGATTTCAGTTTCTAAATTGTTTATTGATGAGCATTCTATTTCTTTTAATGCTAGAGTTGTTATAAAAAGGACTATGGAGATTATCTGTTCTAGTGCGTTGGTAGGAAATTTATACAATCTTGAACCAAAAACTCCCATGATGCAAATAGAAATAAATAACTCATCTTCTAAATCTAATAAGAGAAAGGAACCTTCGAAAATGAACCAAACATATCTTTGGCATCTAAGGTTAGGTCATAATAACCTGAGTAGAATTCAAAGGTTGATAGCTGATGGACCTTGGGTTAATTGGTGGTGGAAGATTTCCCAACCTGCGAATCTTGCTTGGAAGGAAAAATGACCAAGAGGCCTTTTAAGGCCAAGGGGTATAGAACCAAAGATGTGTTGGAATTGGTTCATTTTGATTTGTGTGGTCCTATGTCTATCCAGGCTAGAGGTGGGTTTGAATATTTTATCTCTTTTATAGATGATTATTCAAGATATGGATACATTTACTTGATGCGCCACAAGTCTGAATGCTTTGACAGGTTTAAAGAATTCAAGGTTGATGTGGAGAAATATCAAGGTAAAGTATCAAGACACTACGATCTGATCGTGATGGTAAGTACCTCTTGGGAGAGTTTAGGAGTTACTTATCAGAGGCTAGGATTCAATTCCAACTGTCTGCACCTGGTACACCCTAGAAGAATGGTGTGGTAGAGCGAAGAAATAGGACTCTTATGGAGATGGTTAGATTGATGATGAGTTATTCTAAGTTACCAGATTCGTTCTGGGGGTATGCTCTGAAAATGACAGTGTATATTCTGAACTTGGTACCATCTAAATCAGTACCTTCTACTCCCACAGAATTGTGGACTGGGCAAAATCCTAGTCTGAGACATATTCGGATTTGGGGTAGTCCAACACATGTGCTGAAGGGAGATGCTGGTAAGTTGGAATCTCGTACAGAAGTGCACTTGTTCGTAGGCTATCCCAAAGGAACGAAAGGTCGTTTGTTCTATAGTCCTAGAGATCAGAGGGTGATCGTTAGCATGAAGTCCAGATTTTTAGAGGAAGACTATGTGATGAACCACAAGCCCATGAGTAAGATTGTTCTGGAGGAATTAAGAGGGGAAGTCACTACTTCAGTACCAACGGTACAAGAGGACATACCACAAGTGACTGCACCATGTGTCACAGAGGATACATAGGTGATACCTCGTCGTAGTGGGAGGGTTGTTAGACAACCTGATAGATTTATGTTCTTGGGAGAATCTTCTGATTTGGTCCTTGGCGAACATGAACCTAATCCTTGGACATATGAAGAGGCAATCCAAGATAAAGATGCGATATCTTGGCAAAGGACGATGAATTTTGAGATAGAATCTATGGATTCAAATTAGGTCTGGGAGTTAGTAGAACCACCCAATGATGTAAAAGTCATTGGATGCAAGTGGATCTACAAAAGAAAGAGAGAATCAGACGAGAAGGTAGAGATCTTCAAAGCAAGGCTTGTTGTGAAAGGGTATACTCAGAAAGAAGGTATCAATTATGAGGAGCCCTTTTCACCGGTAGTCATGCTTAAGTCTATCCGGATTCTCTTGTCTATTGCTGCTCATATGGATTATGAGGTTTGGCAGATGGATGTCAAGACAGCTTTCCTTAATGGAAGTCTTGAAGAAAACATTTATATGGAGCAACCAGAGGGATTCATTGCAAAGGGAAAAGAGCATCTTGTGTGCAAGCTTAATCGGTCCATTTATGGATTGAAGCAAGCTTCGAGATCTTGGAACATCCACTTTGATGAGGTAATCTAGTCATATGGATTTATTCAAAGTCCGTATGAGTCTTGTGTATACAAGAGATGTGACGGAAATATAGTGGTATTTCTTGTATTATACGTAGATGACATTTTGCTCATTGGCAATAATGTCAAAGTGCTATTAGACGTAAGGGTATGGTTGTCCAAACAATTTGATATGAAGGACTTGGGAGAAGTGGGACACATCCTTAGGATCAAGGTTATAAGGGATCGCAAGAAAATGATGTTGTGCTTATCTCAAGCTTTATACATAGACACTATTCTAGCTCATTTTAGCATGCAGAACTCTAAGAAAGGTTTTCTACCTTTTCGGCATGGAGTACCTTTATCTAAAGAGATGTGTCCTAGAACATCAAAGGAGATAGAGGAGATGAAGCCGGTTCATTATGCTTCAGCGGTAGGAATCCTTATGTATGCTATGTTATATACGAGATCGGATATTTGCTTTGTCATGGGCATGGTTAGTAGATATCAGAGTAATCCAGGACAAGGACATTGGACTATGGTAAAGCATATATTGAAGTACCTGAGAAGGACTAGGAATTATATGCTGGTATACCAGGCTGATCAATTACTCCCTATGGGTTACACAGATTCTGACTTCTAATCAGATAGGGATAACAGCAAGTCTACCTCGGGTTTTGTATTTACTTTGGGAGGTGGAGTCATTATATGGAGGAGTATCAAGCAGAAATGCGTGGCGGACTCTACCATGGAAGCTGAGTATGTGGCAGCCTCTGAGGCAGCCAAAGAAGTTGTATGGCTCAGGACATTCTTGAAGGACTTGTTAGTAATATATGAGAGATGTCCTAAGGCAATCGCCTTATGTTTGAACCATTTATATGATAAATGAAGATTCACTATTTGAGTATACATGTTTTCATGTATTTGATTAGATCTTAAACTCATTTACTGAATGTCCACGATACGATTCACAGCATGAGAGAATTTGTGAATGGATCACAACTAGTGAGTATCTCTACATGTGTAATTGTGATGTATCGGAATTATCCCTAGTCGATGAATTGATGGATTTGGACATCATTGATTCTGTCGAGACTAGCACGAGGTATACTCCTTGGTGTATCCAAGAAGCTGATTCTCACTAGCTGGAGACATTGTGATGTCTGAAGTTAATCGTGGATGCTAGTTATGGTAACAAGTTCATTTGAGTGATCAGCCGTAAGACTTCATTTGGTTCTCTGCATATATAGATATGTCAATGAAGTTCTTACTGCAGCTTACGTACAATGTTCCTTTGACTTGCGGTATTCAAGTCATCTTGATCATAAAGACTTATGCTTTGACATCTTAAGCAAGCATCTCTAAGGAGATGTGGACCCGGAATGATTGGGTATAAGTCGAAGTGATCGAAGGTGTTTGAATAGCCTATAAAGGATTCACCACTCCTTGCTAGGAGATGTATACCCATGGCCTCTTGTCGGATTGTTACTAAAGTCTTTGGCCAAAGCATTACATGTTTAGAGTAAGGTACTCTTCGATACATGTTCAGTAACTAGAATCCGTAGGACGAGGAAATGATACTTGGGCTAGGTGTGTCGTAGTCAGCCTAGTGGGGACTGACACTATAGACCATGTCCTGAACCAAGTGGGTATAAGATGAGTGAAGGGAATGGGGCACGATTCATTCGAGCTGCTGAAGGGTTTCAGAAATAGTTCTGGATCAACCGTTGATCTTTTTGGGTTAATTGGGGATCATGATGTACTACTAGGTGCCACTCATGGTCATTCTATAATTAATGGTTAATTATAGACGGCCAACATAAACCGAGATCCTATTTGGTCACACGCACAATGAGCGTAATCCGAAGGATTTAAAACGAGCTTGAGAATGAGATTCTCAGACCGAGAGAAACTAGGTTTGGTTGGACCAAACAATGAAGCGAGCATGAAATCGTTTCAGTCGCAATGGAAGCGTGGATGGGCCGTGTCTTATGAAGACATGATAGATTAACCAAATTGGTTTGGTTCTAATCCAATGGAGGAGAATAAACTAAAGGGGTTTGGTTTGTTTTAAACGAATGAACCGAAGTTGGTTCCATTCGTTTTAACTTAAAATAGACCAACATGGTTTGGTTTATTTTAACTTAAATTAATAGAGCGGGTTAACGGGCTTTTGGTTATGATTCGATAACCATTAAGAGAATTTGTTCTCTATAAAATAGGGCTTAAGGGTTTTGTTAAGCCCTAATCCAAATCCTTGCAACCCTAAGTTGCCGCCCCTCCTTCTCCCTGTGAAGTCGACGCCAACCCTCCTGCCGCTGCCCACCACCACCCAAGCTCCTTGCCGGCGTCCAGCAGCTGCCATCCTCTCCCCTTGTCGGTGTCGAGCTACTGCCGGAGGAGCTCCGGTGATCTCCTTTGGGTTCGGCAACAAGGTGAGCTTCAACCTTCCTTATTTGGCCGACCAATATTCCTCCACCAAAGCTGTCCAGTTTTCTGGACAGCTTGTTTCCCTCTTGTCGGAGCGTTGTTTGGACAACGTTTGGGGCACCGACAGCGGTAGTCTTGCCGGGGATTCGATCTCCGGTAATCCTCATAGTTGGAGGACGAAGGATTCGTCAAACGGTTGACGAATACCTCTCCGAAGAAGCGAGTTTTTGAGGACTCTTTTTTGATCCGAATTTTGATTTGGATTGTGATCTTCTCTCAATCACATCGTCTTCAACATGAGGCTAGTAACCTGTACGAAGATGAGGCTCGTGACTTTGTGAAGTCATCCCGAAGATACTCAGCGTGGATACGGATAGAGACGATTTTAGCGAGGATCATTCCCATTGATGCCTTTCCCGCTGCACGTGATACGTCAGGGATAAGTAGTATAAATTCCCTTTTATTCCAAAATTTTGAATTTACGGTTATGTGTACACATATTATACTATGCATGCGTGTGATGTGTGTGTTGTAATAAATTAGATTTATTATTTTATTCCTTCCGCTGTGCACATGTTTACGAAACATGTTCGAACACACACTCGCCGCGGTGCCGAAAACCCAACAGTGGTATCAGAGCCCAGGTTGTGTTTCGACATAATCGTAAAATTATTTTGCGATAGTCATAATGATATTTCAGGAAATTTTCTACTTTTGGAAAGTTAGAAGTATTTATGGAAATTTTTCAATTTTGGAAAGTCCAGAAGTATTTATGGAAATCTTCTACTTTTGGAAAGTTGGATTGTTGGACTCTCTCCAAGTCCGGCTTGTTCAGGTTGTTGGAATCTCTCCAAGTCCGGCTCGAACCCGAACATGTTCAAACCATGGAATAGTTAATACTAATATGGTAAGAGTCAGAGGTCAATCGTTTGCTTTGGTTGTTGGACTCTCTCCAAGCCGGGCTAATTGGTTGAATGCACTCTAACCATATTAAAACTATTTCTCGATTAATAGGTTGGTTTTAACCTGGAGCATCGGCTTGTTGGACTCTCTCCAAGGTCGATGTAAAGGGAGGTGAAGTTGGGTGTTATGCATATGATGCATACTTGTTAATGTGTTAACAACCAGAAGTATGTGTGAACATTCAATTAGTTAATAGCACATTGTGATAGTTGCATATATGTGATATGCAATCGGTATAGTTGATACCTACCATCGTAGTTATGAATAGCTTATTGGACTCTCTCTAAGGTTGTTCATATCTATGATGGATATCAGCCCATTCGGAGATGGACCTACGATCTCCCGAAGTGATTTTGAGGTTTTTGAAATTTGCAAAATGAATGGGATTTATGAATGTATATTGATGCATTTTTAAAATCATTTTCTCATATATGCTCATTTTGTATTTCTAGGTTAATCGATTGATCATGACGTCTTTGAATTTGCGCACTATTTTGGATTCAAACAAATTGACTGGGCCTAACTTCCTGGACTGGCTTAGATGTTGGGTTTCCGGCACCGCGGCGTGTGTGTGTTCGATCATGTTTCGTAAACATGAGCACAGCGGAAGCAATTAAAAATAATAAATCTATATTTATTACAACACACACAACACACGCATGCATATTACAACAAGTGTAGACATAACCGTAAATTAAAATTTGCAATACAAGGAAATTAAACTACGTTATACCTTTCGTATGACGTGTAGCGGGAACGGCATCAACCGGAACGATCCTCGTAAGAATTGTCTCTATCCGTATCCACGCCGAGCTCCTCGGGATGACTTCGCTAAGTCACGAGCTTCGTCTTCGTACGGGTTACTAGCCTCGTGTTGAAGACGACGTGATCGAGAGATGATCACGATCCGAATCCAAATTCGGATCCTAAAACGAGTTCTCAAAACTCGCTTCTCCGGAGAGGTATTCGTCAACCGTTTGACGAATCCTTCGTCCTCCACCTCAGAGGATTACCGGAGATCAAATCCCCGGTATGTTAGCCGCTGTCGGAGCACTAACCGTCGTCCAAACGACGCTCCGACGAGAAGAAGCTGTCCAGAAAACTGGACAGCTTGGTGGAGGAGTAGGCGCCGGCCAAAACAAGGAGAGAAAAAGCTCACCTTGATGCCGAACCTATAGGAGATCACCGGAGGGTCGCCGGAGGTTCACCGGCTGGAGCTTGGACGCCGGCAAGGGTCTTGGACGGCGGCACAAAGCTGGGCGGCGGCAGCTTTAGGGTTGGCGCCGATTAACTCCTCCAAGGAGTGGGCGGCAACTCAAGGGGGGGCTAGGGTTTGGATTAGTTAGGGTTTAACAATCCCTTAAGCCCACTTTTATAGAGAACTAATTCTCTTAATGGTTAATGGATCATATCCATAAAGCCCGTTAACCCGCTCCATTAAGATAAGTTAAAATAAACCAAACCATGATGGTTTATTTTAAGTTAAAACGAACCGAACCAACTTTTGGTTCATTCGTTTATAATAAACCAAACCCTTTGGTTTATTCTCATCCATTGGATTAGAACCAAACCATTTTGGTCCATCCATTATGTCTTCATAAGACACGGCCCATCCACGCTTCCATTGCGACTGAAACAATTTCATGCTCGCTTTATGTTTAGTCCAACCAAACATAGTTTCTCTCGGTCTGAGAATCCCATTCTCAAGCTCGTTTTAAATCCTTTGGATTACACTCGTTGTGCGTGTGACCAAATAGGTTCTCGGTTTATGTTGGCCGTCTATAATTAACCATTAATTATAGAGCGATCATGAGTGGCACCTAGTAGTACATCATGATCCCCAATTAGCAGAAAAGATCAGCGGTTGATCGAACTATTTACGAAACCCTTGATGCTTCGAATGAATCGTGCCCCATTCCCTTCACTCATCTTATACCCACTTGGTTCAGGACATGGTCTATTGTGTCAGTCCCCACTAGGCTGACTACGTCACACCTAGCCCAAGTATCATTTCCTCGTCCTCACAGTTCTAGTTACTCCACATGTATCGAAGAGTACCTTACTCTAAACATGTAATGCTTTGGCCAAAGACTTTAGTAACAATCCGACGAGAGGCCATGGGTATACATCTCCTCGCAAGGAGTGGTGAATCCTTTATAGGCTATTCAAACACCTTCGATCACTTCGACTTATACCCAATCATCCCGGGGTCACATCTCCTTAGAGATGTTTGCTTAAGATGTCAAAGCATAAGTCTCCATGATCAAGATGACTTGAATACCGCAAGTCAAAGGAACATCGCACTTAAGCTACAGTAAGAACTTCATTGACATATCTATATATGCGAGAGAACCATGTGAAGTCTTACGGTGGTCAATGAACTAGTTACCATAACTGGCATCCACGATTAACTCGGACATCACAATGTCTCGGCCCGGTGAGAATCATTTGCTTGGATACACCAAGGAGTATACCTCGTGCTAGTCTCGCCGAATTGATGGTGTCCAAATCCATCAATTCATCGACTAGGGATAATTAGATACATCACAATTACACATGTAGAGATACTCACTAGTTGTGATCCAATCACAAATTCTCTCATCTTTGTGAATCGTATCGTGGACATTGATAAATGAGTTTAAGATCCAATCAAATACATAAAACATGTATACTCAAATAGTGAATCTTCATTTATCATATAAATGGTTCATACATAAAGCGATTGCCTTAGGACATCTCTCATATATTACTAACAGACTCCCACTTGGCCTAATGCCAATCGCTACGGTATCCAATACCATAAGCTCTAACATGACCCTCAAACTTACTTTGAGGTAATGCTTTAATCAAAGGATCCGCTAAGTTCCTTTCAGTGGGAATTTTCTCGATTTGTATTTCGTTCCTACTTGATGATCTCTACGATAAGATGATAGCGTGAAGCACATGTTTGGATCATTGATGAGACCACATCAAGTTCATAGATGAACTTCTTGATCCAAACCGCTTCCTTCTTTGCTTCGAAGCAATGTATTTACGCCTTAGTGGCGAGAATCCGCTATAGTGTCAAGCTTGGAACCTTTCCAACTTATTGCGCCTCCATTCCAGGTGAATACATACCCAGACAAAAACATGGAATCATCCTTGTCTGTCTGGAGCTGGCATCCGTATACCCACGTATCACCATGTACCCTTCTCCATATATTAGGAACACATCCTTAGTTCTTCTCAAGTACTTAAGGATCGTCTTAATAGATCCATTCTGGATCGGTGGTATCTGCTCGTGACACTCGGAGCATACGATACATCGGGCCTCGTACATAACATAGCATACATGATAGATCCTATTGCGGATGCATAGGGAATCTTACTCATGCAAATCCTCTCGTCTTACGTGCGCGGACACATAGACTTGAAAGGTGTACCCCATGCACGATGGGTAGAAACCTTTCTTGGATTCCGACATGCTAAACCTCTTTGCTTTCGGTCTATATATGTAGACTGCGAAAGACCAAGCAACCGTTTCGATCTATCTCTATAGATCTTAATCCCAAGGATGTAGGTTGCTTCTCCCAGGTCTTTCATGGAGAATGTCTTGGATAACCAAACCTTAACTGACTGTAAGTTTGACACATCGTTTCCTATAAGTAATATGTCATCGACATACAATACTAGGAACACGACTGCACTCCCACTAACCTTCTTGTACACACAAGGTTCGTCTGGATTTTGTGAGAAATCAAACTTTTGATTGTCTCATCAAAACGGATATTCCAGCTCCTGGATGCTTGCTTCAATCCATAAATGGATCGTCGCAATTTGCATACCTTGGTTTTATCAACCGATGTGAAACCCTCAGGCTGTATCATATACACGTCCTCAAGAAGGTTTCCATTAAGGAAAACTATTTTCACATCCATCTGCCATATCTCATAATCATAATGAGCCGCTATGGCCAGGAGCATCCGAATGGATTTAAGCATAGCTACAGGCGAATAGGTTTCGTCATAATCAACACCTTGTTTTTGACGATATCCTTTCACCACCAATCTAGCCTTATAGGTAATCACATTACCATCCATGTCGGTTTTATTCTTGAAAACCCACTTGCACCCTATAGGCTTTATGCCTTCAGGTGGGTCAACCAAGTTCCAAACTTGGTTTTCGTACATGGAATCCATTTCCGACTTCATGGCACCAAGCCACTTATCCCTTTCTGAACTTGTCGGCACTTCTTCATAACTGGTAGGCTCCTCATCATCAATGAGTAACACGTCGTTCGATTCACTTACGAGAAATCCATATCTCTCAGGAATATTACGTGTTCTACCAGATCTACGAAGATGTGGTGTTACAATAGGTCCAGCCGATTGCTCATCACTATGAGTTGTCGGTTGTTGTGCTTCACCAGGTATCTCATCAATGTCTATTTGAGTCTCGAGCCTCCTCAAGCTCGACGACACTCCCACTATTTTCTTGCAAGAGAAACTCTTTCTCTAGAAACACAGCATGCCTTGAAACAAACACCTTTTGTTCCACAGGATGATAGAATTGGTAACCCCTTGTTTCCTTAGGGTATCCAATAAATAGACATTTATCAGACTTAGCATCAATTTATACGTCTGATCACTTCACATAAGCGGACAACCCCATATCTTCAAGTAAGATACATGAGGTTTCTTACTAGCCCATATCTCATATGGAGTAGTTAGAGACTACCTTAGTAGGCATTACATTTAACAAAGTAAGCAATGCGAAGTGCATAACCCCAAGGACTTGGGAAGAGTCGCATGATTCATCATTGACGACCATGTCCAACAAGGTCGATTCGCCTCTCGGATACACCATTATCTTTGTGGTGTATAGGCGAGTCCATTGAGACAATATGCCATTGTCTCTTAGATAATCAAGAAACTCTTGACTTAAGTATTCACCACCTCGATCCGATCAGTATTTTAATACTTTTGTCATGTTGTTTCTCTACTTCATTTCTGAATTCTTTGAACCTTTCAAAGGCTTGGACTTGTGTTTCATCAAGAACACATACCCCAAACCGTAGTGATCATCGGTGAAGGTAATGAAGTAGCTATAGCCTCCTAAAGCTTGAGTTGACATAGGTCCACATACATCGGTATGTACTAGACCTAGTAACTCTCCACTCGTTCACCTTTTCGGTAAAGGTAACTTAGTCATCTTGCCTTTTAAGCATGATTCGCATGTATCGTATGAATCCAATTCAAGCGATTCGAATTCCACATTCGGTGTAATTCGGACATGCGTTTCTTGCTTATATGGCCAAGACGACAATGCCACATATAGGAGTCTATTTGATTATCCTTTCGAGCACACGTGTTGCTGATATTGAAATCGTCCTTTGGATCGTCAGCGTATAAACACCATTGCTTAAAGTTCCAATCCATAAAGAACTCCATTCAAAGTTATGTAACAACAATTGTTACTAAAGTCAAATGGAACCCATTTCTATTTAGACAAGAAATAGAAATGATGTTCTTTATCTCGAAGGAACATAAAAGCAATTGTCGATTCTAAGACAAGTCCTACAGGAGTTCCAACAAATACATTCCGATGGTGAGTCAACCTTTGCTCCATTCCCCAACACGTAAATTTGACTCTCCCTTGTGAGTCTTCTTCTATTCCTTAGCCCATGTATGTCATTACATATATGTGAGCCACACCCAGTATCAAATACCCAAGTGTCTGAGGAAATAGAATGACAATCAATAAAGAAGATTTCTGAAGAAGATGGGGCATCCAATGCCTTATCCTTCTTTATGGACTCAAGATAAATCTTGCACTTTCTTCGCAAATGGCTCTCCTTGCCATAATGATGGCAAGTTTCCTTTTGTGCTAGTTCTACCTTCTTAGCCCTTCTCTTCTTTCCCTTCTGCTGTTCCTTTGACTTCCTCTTAGAACCTTTCTTCGAGGAATCAACTTACAGCACCGTCCCCTGCTCATGCTTCTCAGAAGACTCCACAGTCTTCAGCATATTGAGCAGTATCACAGATGAACCTCCTAGCATCTCAGAGGTGAAGAGGAGCTTTGAGACTTCGAACCTTTTGAATCTCACTTGCTCATCAACCAACTCACAAAGATGAAGGACTACGATATGAGCATCCATATGCTCATGCTGCTTTCGTAGCTTGGGTTCCATCATGGCTAGCATGATGCAACTCATTTGTTCAGAATCACTCACATGTTTCTGATAGGCCAACAATTGGTCCAGAGTTGCATCGTCACTAGGACGGGCGGGAAGAGGCGCTTCGAGGACATTTGCAAGCTTTTCACCTTGAGAACAATTCTCAAGTTTCTAAGCCAGTCTAAGAAGTTCGGCCCAGTCATTTTATTTGAATCCAAAATGGAATGCAAATTCAAACACATCATGATCAATATATTAACTTAGAAATACAAAACGAGCATATATGAGAAATATGATTTTAAAATGCATCCACATACATTTACAAAATCCCATTCATTTTTCGAATTCAAAAACCCTTAAAATCACTTCGGGAGATCGTAGGTCCATCTCCGAATGGGCTGATATCCATCATAGATAAGAACAACCTTGGAGTGAGTCCAACAAGCCATTCTTAGCTATGATGGTGGGTATCAAGTATACCGATTACATATCATGTATATGTAACTATCACAATGTGCTATCAACTAATTGAATGTTTACACATACATTGGGTTGTTAACACATTAACAAGTATGCATCATATGCATAGCACCCAACTTCACCTCTCTTCACATCGACCTTGGAGTGAGTCCAACAAATCGATGCTCCAAGTTAAAGCCGACCCATTAATCGCGAAATAGTTTTAATATGGTTAGAGCGCATTCAACCAATTAGCCAGGCTTGGAGTGAGTCCAACAACCCAAACTAACGATTGACCTCTGACTCTTACCATATTAGAGTTAAACTATTCCAATGATTTGAACATGTTCAGGTTCGAGCCGGGCTTGGAGTGAGTCCAACAACCCAAACAAGAAACAGAACTCTGGTTCTAACCATATTAATGGAAGGTGTAGGCTTTAATATTGAGTTAGGGTTTTATGTCTCATCCTCTTTGCATGCAAATAACTATTATCTACATGGCATGACATACATGGCATACATCTACATGTCACGACACGCATGGCATACAATTATGTCATGTATATAATTTCCTTATATATCATAACTATTTATGGAAATAAAATATGTTTAAGATTTGATTCTCCAAATCAAATCATAATTAAATTAGGAAACAAATTTCCAAATCTAATCACATATTTTATTCATGGAATTATTTGATTAAGGAAAATCTATTTAGGAAACCAATTTCCTAAATCTTTAAAACTACTTATGGAAATTAAATATTTTAAGATTTGATTTCCTAAATCAAATCATGATTAAATTAGGAAACAAATTTCCAGAATCTAATCAAATATTTTATTTATGGAAAATATAAATTTCCATAAATACTTTCAACTTTCCAAAAGTGGAAGATTTCCATAAATACTTCTAGACTTTCCAAAATTGAAAAATTTCCATAAATACTTCTAAATTTCCAAAATTTAGAAAACTTCCAGAAATACATTATGACTATCGCAAAAACCATTTTTACGATTATGTCGAAACACAACCTGGGCTCTGATACCACTGTTGGGTTTCCGGCACCGCGGCGTGTGTGTGTTCGATCATGTTTCGTAAACATGAGCACAGCGGAAGCAATTAAAAATAATAAATCTATATTTATTACAACACACACAACACACGCATGCATATTACAACAAGTGTAGACATAACCGTAAATTAAAATTTGCAATACAAGGAAATTAAACTACGTTATACCTTTCGTATGACGTGTAGCGGGAACGGCATCAACCGGAACGATCCTCGTAAGAATCGTCTCTCTCCGTATCCACGCCGAGCTCCTCGGGATGACTTCGCTAAGTCACGAGCTTCGTCTTCGTACGGGTTACTAGCCTCGTGTTGAAGACTGTTAGTGCTTATAAGCTCCACATATCTCCACAACGGTATGATATTGTCCACTTTGGGTCTAAGCCCTCATGGTTTTATTTTTGGGCTTTACCCAAAAGGCCTCATTCCAATGGAGATATCTTTTTTCTTATAAGCACATGATCTTTTCCATGTCTTACCAATGTGGGACTTTGATTGTATTCCCCATACTCCCAACAATCCCCCCCTCAAACGAAGGACCACATTGGGCCCCCCCTCAAGCCTATCCCTCGAAGGATTTTCTCTGCTTGATGTCCGATCTTCAACCCACCAGGACTTTCTGTCAGTTGTTCGGTCCCCCCGACCCAACTAGACTTCCTTCCTGATGTCTGGTTCTCTTGATCCGGACGTGGGAGCTCAACTTCCTTCGTTCGAGGTTCATGGCTTGACATGGACCATGGCTCTGATACCAATTGTTAGTGCCTATAAGATCCACATATCTCCACAATGGTATGATATTGTCCACTTTGGGCCTAAGCCCTCATGGTTTTATTTTTGGGCTTTACCCAAAAGGCCTCATTCCAATGGAGATATCTTTTTTCTTATAAGCACATGATCTTTTCCATGTCTTACCAATGTGGGACTTTGATTGTATTCCCCATACTCCCAACAAAGACGACGTGATCGAGAGATGATCACGATCCGAATCCAAATTCGGATCCTAAAACGAGTTCTCAAAACTCGCTTCTCCGGAGAGGTATTCGTCAACCGTTTGACGAATCCTTCGTCCTCCACCTCAGAGGATTACCGGAGATCAAATCCCCGGTATGTTAGCCGCTGTCGGAGCACTAACCGTCGTCCAAATGACGCTCCGACGAGAGGAGAAGAAGCTGTCCAGAAAACTGGACAGCTTGGTGGAGGAGTAGGCGCCGGCCAAAACAAGGAGAGAAAAAGCTCACCTTGATGCCGAACCTATAGGAGATCACCGGAGGGTCGCCGGAGGTTCACCGGCTGGAGCTTGGACGCCGGCAAGGGTCTTGGATGGCGGCACAAAGCTGGGCGGCGGCAGCTTTAGGGTTGGCGCCGATTAACTCCTCCAAGGAGTGGGCGGCAACTCAAGGGGGGGCTAGGGTTTGGATTAGTTAGGGTTTAACAATCCCTTAAGCCCACTTTTATAGAGAACTAATTCTCTTAATGGTTAATGGATCATATCCATAAAGCCCGTTAACCCGCTCCATTAAGATAAGTTAAAATAAACCAAACCATGATGGTTTATTTTAAGTTAAAACGAACCGAACCAACTTTTGGTTCATTCGTTTAAAATAAACCAAACCCTTTGGTTTATTCTCATCCATTGGATTAGAACCAAACCATTTTGGTCCATCCATTATGTCTTCATAAGACACAGCCCATCCACGCTTCCATTGCGACTGAAACAATTTCATGCTCGCTTTATGTTTGGTCCAACCAAACATAGTTTCTCTCGGTCTGAGAATCCCATTCTCAAGCTCGTTTTAAATCCTTTGGATTACACTCATTGTGCGTGTGACCAAATAGGTTCTCGGTTTATGTTGGCCGTCTATAATTAACCATTAATTATAGAACGATCATGAGTGGCACCTAGTAGTACATCATGATCCCCAATTAACCGAAAAGATCAACGGTTGATCCAGAACTATTTCTGAAACCCTTCAGTAGCTCGAATGAATCGTGCCCCATTCCCTTCACTCATCTTATACCCACTTGGTTCAGGACATGGTCTATTGTGTCAGTCCCCACTAGGCTGACTACGTCACACCTAGCCCAAGTATCATTTCCTTGTCCTACGGATTCTAGTTACTCCACATGTATCGAAGAGTACCTTACTCTAAACATGTAATGCTTTGGC
This sequence comes from Wurfbainia villosa, assembly GCA_025175895.1. Lineage (NCBI taxonomy): Eukaryota > Viridiplantae > Streptophyta > Magnoliopsida > Zingiberales > Zingiberaceae > Wurfbainia > Wurfbainia villosa. The sequence continues at coordinate 45,680,401 of CM046007.1, read as the reverse complement.
CAAAGACTTTAGTAACAATCCGACGAGAGGCCATGGGTATACATCTCCTCGCAAGGAGTGGTGAATCCTTTATAGGCTATTCAAACACCTTCGATCACTTCGACATATACCCAATCATCCCGGGTCCACATCTCCTTAGAGATGTTTGCTTAAGATGTCAAAGCATAAGTCTCCATGATCAAGATGACTTGAATACCGCAAGTCAAAGGAACCTCGCACTTAAGCCACAGTAAGAACTTCATTGACATATCTATATATGCAGAGAACCATATGAAGTCTTACGGCTGGTCACTCCAATGAACTAGTTACCATAACTAGCATCCACGATTAACTCCGGACATCACAATGTCTCCAGCCAGTGAGAATCAGCTGCTTGGATACACCAAGGAGTATACCTCGGGCTAGTCTCGACAGAATTGATGGTGTCCAAATCCATCAATTCATCGACTAGGGATAATTCCGATACATCACAATTACACATGTAGAGATACTCACTAGTTGTGATCCAATCACAAATTCTCTCATGTAGTGAATCATATTGTGGGCATTCAGTAAATGAGTTTAAGATCCAATCAAATACATTAAACATGTATACTCAAATAGTGAATCTTCATTTATCATATAAATGGTTCATACATAAGGCGATTGCCTTAGGACATCTCTCATATATATTACTAACATTAGAAACCTGAGAATTGTTCTCAAGGCGAAAAAGCTAGCATATGTCCTTGAAGAGCCTCTTCCCAACGATCCTAGGGACGATGCAACTCTAGACCAAATGTTGGTCTATCAGAAACATGTGGCAGATTCTGAATTGGCGAGTTGCATCATGCTAGCTACGATGGTACCTGAGCTGCAAAAGCAGCATGAGCATATGGATGTTGTTGGTGCAACAATGCTCCAAGCATTTATATGTGTTGATGTTTGGATAATCATCTAAGTTAGGCAATGCTTTGTGATCTAATTGCGAATATGTTTATGTGACAGGAAAATCCAAGGATGAAGACTTGGTAAAAGAGAAGTCCAAGTATGATCTTGGCAAGGAAAGTCCAAGGGACGAACTTGGCAGCGTAAGACCAAGCTTGTAGTCTTGGCAGCATGAAGTCCAAGTGAACCTTGGCAAAAGAAGTCCAAAGTAAAGTCTTGGAAGCATAAGTCCAAGCTTGTAGTCTTGGCAACATAAAGTCTAAGCATTTGGCAACCCAAGACATGACGAAACCGAAGGAAGCTCTCGGAAGCAAAGCGCAAAGGATGAACAAGTCACGGACTTGGAGGGATCCTGGAGGCGCAAGACTTAATGAGGAGCTAGAAGGTTGAGTCTAGGTCTAGGGTATAAAATCAAGTTTGAATTACTCATACTTGATGAGTATCAGTCGACTGATACGATGTATCAGTCGAATGATCAGGTGCTCAACTGAGTCAGGGTGAAACCTTGACCATCAGTTGACTGCTTTGGCAGTGGCAGTCGACTGATGTTGCAATCAGTCGACTGCCAACAGTGGTAGTTGACTGATCAACGCAAAAACATGCACAGAGTGTAGTCTCACTCGACTGCGGCCTACGATCACTCGATTGATCACTCCATCAGTCGACTGATGGAGGGATCAGTCGACTGATCACTTGGCCGTTGGAAATTATGGCTACGAATCTCCGTGGATATGCTGGTTCAGAAGTCGTTGGCTTCGGCGACAGTCGACTGATGGTAAGCATCAGTCGACTGATCGAAGCCCAACGGGAAAAACAGCCCCTCTTCTATAAGAAGGGGCCTTGGAAATCGAATGATGCTAGTGCTCTCATTCCTAGCTACTCCCTTGTGCTCACCAAGCTTTCCCAAGTGCTTTAGTGATTCTAAACCTCCTCTTCTCTAGCTTTTAATCTTCCATCATTGTAAAGAAGAGGAGAGCATTGTAAACAAGGTTTCTCCACCTTGGTTCATCCAAAGGAGGATATAGTGAAGCTTGGCTAGGACTAATCCACCTTACGGATTACAGTGGAGTAGGAGTGTCATCTCCGAACCACGTACATCGAGTGTTAGCTTTGTTTCTTGTTCTTATTTGTGTTTATATTTGTATTTCTTCCGCTAACGTTTTTGTATAAACGAAGAAAGGATAATCACCCCCCCCCTCTAGCCATTACAAAGATCCTAACAAGTGGTATCAGATCCCGAATAGCTTGGAAGATTTCACCATCAACCAAGGCATCAATGGCTCTTCAAGAGGGATATAGCATCGCCAAGCCACTACTCTTCGATGGGAGTCATTTTGCATATTGGAAAGGTAGGATGAAGTACTATCTAATGAGTAATATTGAAATTTGGCATAGCATTGTAGATGGCTTCGAGGAACCGGTGGACGAACATGGGAATCCTATTCCAAGCAAGGATTGGACAAGGGAAATGAATAGGAGATTCGAATCAAATGCAAAGGCGGTACTCACCATTCAATGCGGTATTACCATGGAGAAACTCAACAAGGTAGGCCCTTTCGAATCCGCCAAGGAGCTATGGGAAAAGCTCATTGAGCTAAATGAAGGATCCAAGGAGTCAAAGAGGGCCAAGAAGGACTTGCTAATTGGACAACTTCAAGCCTTCCAAATGAAGATGCATGAAACCGTAAGTCAAATGCATGGAAGGTTCAAGGAGATTGTGAATGGACTCCATATCATAGGTGAGCGAGTTGACAACCGGGATTTGGTAAGATACATACTTCAAGCATTTCCTAGAAATTCTCTATGGACTTCTATAGTTGATGCTATTAAAGTAACTAGGGATTTTTCTCAAATTAAAATTGATGAATTATTTTGTGAGTTTGAATTTCATGAGCAAACTAACATGTCTTCTAAGGAAAAGGGTTTAGCTCTATTTGTTGAGAAGAAGGAAAAGAAGAAGAAAGAAAGAAAAGAAGTGTCATCATCATCCGAGTCGGAGAGTGATTCAAGTAGTGATGGAGACTCTTCTAGTGAGATGGCCAACTTTGTCAAGAAACTCTATAGAAAATCAAAGGAGTTCAATAATAGAGAAGCAAGGAAGGAGTCTCATTCTTCAAGAGGTAAAATTAGTGGTAATTCAAATTTTAATAATAATGTGATTTTCCATGCTTGCAATAAGAAGGGGCACATAAAGCCAAATTTCCCGGAGCTAAAGAAGGAGGAAAAAGAAAAGAAAAAGAAGGACAAGAAGGAGAAGAAGAAGAAGGAGGCCTTGGTGGCTCAAACCACATGGGACACACCAAGTGTTGAAGATTCCTCCGATGATGATGAGCTTTGCCACATCACACGCCATGTAGCACTCATGGCCCAAGAAGATGACTCCGGTACATCAAGCCAAGGAGAAGAGTCTTCAAGTGATGAATCGTCATCTAGTGACGATGAGGTAATGAACTCTCCTAGAGTTAAGCTTCTTTATAAATCAATTGCTTATCTTAAAGAGGCTCTAGATAAGTCTAAATCTAAGGTTAGAAGCATGAAGGTAGAACTAAAGGTCATTAGGAATGAAAAACCTTCACATGTTGATTCTTGCATGCTTAAGGAAGAAAATGACAAACTTAAGGATGAGGTTAGTGAATTAAAAGCATGTTTAGAGAAATTTTCAAATGACTCAAAATATCTTGATATGATCCTTAGTCAACAAAGAGCCGTTTACAACAAGGTCGGTTTAGGATATAAGTCAAAGAAAAAAGAAGTTGCTTATATTTCATTGATTAATAGGAAAGCAACCATTAAGGGTAAGGTCAAGAAAGCATGGGTACCTAAGAAGTTTTTACTTAATGTTACCGGTCCAAATGTTTGGGTACCAAAAGCTTGTGTTTTTCATGTGATTTAGGTAGGAGAGCAAGGTATGTGGATAGCGGTTGCTCAACACATATGACCGGGGATGTGAGCAAATTCTCTACAATTAAGTATGTGAAGAAGGGAGCGGTGTCTTTTGGAAATAGTGGAAAATTCAAGATATTAGGTAGAGATACAATTGAGGTATCCCCCAAAATTGTCATTCACAAAGTTTTACTAGTTGAAAATATAAAATTTAATTTATTAAGTGTTAGTCAACTTTGTGATGCAAACTATCATGTCTCTTTTGAATCCTCTAAATGCATGATTAGACACAAGGAATTAAATGATTGTATGTTAGTTGGATATAGGAAATCAAATATCTATTGTGTGTTGGGTTTCCGGCACCGCGGCGTGTGTGTGTTCGATCATGTTTCGTAAACATGAGCACAGCGGAAGCAATAAAAATAATAAATACTCCTATTTATTACAACACACACAACACACGCATGCTATTACAACAAGTGTAGACATAACCATAAATTAAAATTGCAATAAAAGAAATTAAACTACGTTATACCTTTCGTATGACGTGTAGCGGGAACGGCATCAACCGGAACGATCCTCGTAAGAATCGTCTCTATCCGTATCCACGCCGAGCTCCTCGGGATGACTTCGCCAAGCCACGAGCTTCGTCTTCGTACGGGTTACTAGCCTCGTGTTGAAGACGACGTGATCGAGAGATGATCACGATCCGAATCCAAATTCGGACCTAAAACAAGTCCTCAAGACTTGCTTCTCCGGAGAGGTATTCGTCAACCGATTGACGAATCCTTCGTCCTCCACCTCAGAGGATTACCGGAGATCAAATCCCCGGTATGTTAGCCGCTGTCGGAGCACTAACCGTCGTCCAAATGACGCTCCGACGAGAGGAGAAGAAGCTGTCCAGAAAACTGGACAGCTTGGTGGAGGAGATAGGCGCCGGCCAAAACAAGGAGACAAAAGCTCACCTTGATGCCGAACCTTTTAGGGGATCACCGGAGGGTCGCCGGAGGTTCACCGGCTAGAGCTTGGACGCCGGCAAGGGTCTTGACGGCAGCACAATCAAGCTGGGCGGCAAGGAGCTTGGGCGGCACAAACAGGTTGGGCGGCAACTCCTTGGAGGCTAGGGTTTTGATTTTGGATTAGTTAGGGTTTAACAATCCCTTAAGCCCACTTTTATAGAGAACTAATTCTCTTAATGGTTAATGGATCATATCCATAAAGCCCGTTAACCCGCTCCATTAAGATAAGTTAAAATAAACCAAACCATGATGGTTTATTTTAAGTTAAAACGAACCGAACCAACCTTTGGTTCATTCGTTTAATATAAACCAAACCCTTTGGTTTATTCTCATCCATTGGATTAGAACCAAACCATTTTGGTCCATCCATTATGTCTTCATAAGACACGGCCCATCCACGCTTCCATTGCGACTGAAACAATTTCATGCTCGCTATATGTTTGGTCCAACCAAACATAGTTTCTCTCGGTCTGAGAATCTCATTCTCAAGCTCGTTTTAAATCCTTTGGATTACACTCGTTGTGCGTGTGACCAAATAGGTTCTCGGTTTATGTTGGCCGTCTATAATTAACCATTAATTATAGAGCGATCATGAGTGGCACCTAGTAGTACATCATGATCCCCAATTAACCGAAAAGATCAACGGTTGATCCGTAACTATTTCAAACCCTTCGGACGAATGAATCGCCCCATTCCCTTCACTCATCTTATACCCACTTGGTTCAGACATGGTCTATTGTGTCAGTCCCCACTAGGCTGACTACGTCACACCTAGCCCAAGTATCATTTCCTCGTCCTACGGATTCTAGTTACTCCACATGTATCGAAGAGTACCTTACTCTAAACATGTATTGCTTTGGCCAAAGACTTTAGTAATAATCCGACGAGAGGCCATAGGTATACATCTCCTCGCAAGGAGTGGTGAATCCTTTATAGGCTATTCAAACACCTTCGATCACTTCGACTTATACCCAATCATCCCGGGTCCACATCTCCTTAGAGATGTTTGCTTAAGATGTCAAAGCATAAGTCTCCATGATCAAGATGACTTGAATACCGCAAGTCAAAGGAACATCGCACTTAAGCTACAGAAGAACTTCATTGACATATCTATATATGCAGAGAACCATATGAAGTCTTACTACGGTCACTCCAATGAACTAGTTACCATAACTAGCATCCACGATTAACTCCGGACATCACTATGTCTCGGCCCGGTGAGAATCACCGGCTTGGATACACCAAGGAGTATACCTCGTGCTAGTCTCAGAATTGATGGTGTCGGATCCATCAATTCATCGACTAGGATAATTCCGATACATCACAATTACACATGTAGAGATACTCACTAGTTGTGATCCAATCACAAATTCTCTCATGCTGTGAATCGTATCGTGGACATTCAGTAAATGAGTTTAAGATCCAATCAAATACATAAACATGTATACTCAAATAGTGAATCTTCATTTATCATATAAATGGTTCATACATAAGGCGATTGCCTTAGGACATCTCTCATATATTACTAACAGACTCCCACTTGGCCTAATGCCAATCGCTACGGTATCCAATACCATAAGCTCGAACATGACCCTCAAACTTATTTTGAGGTAATGTCTTAGTCAAGGGATCCGCTAAGTTCCTTTCAGTGGGAATTTTCTCGATTTGTATTTCGTTCCTACTGATGATCTCTCTGATAAGATGATAGCGGCGAAGCACATGTTTGGATCATTGATGAGACTACATCAAGTTCAAAGATGAACTTCTTGATCCAAACCGCTTCCTTTGCTGCTTCCAAAGCTGCAATGTATTCTGCCTTAGTGGCAAAATCCGCTATAGTGTCAAGCTTGGAACCTTTCCAACTTATTGCGCTTCCATTCCCGGTGAATACATACTCAGACTGAGACATGGAATCATCCTTGTCTGTCTGGAGCTGGCATCCGTATACCCATATATCACTATGTACCCTTCTCCATATATTAGGAACACATCCTTAGTTCTTCTCAAGTACTTAAGGATCGTCTTAACAGCCGCCCAATGATCCATTCCTGGATTGGATTGGTATCTGCTCGTGACACTCAGAGCGTACGATACATCGGGCCTCGTACATAACATAGCATACATGATAGATCCTATTGCGGATGCATAGGGAATCTTACTCATGCAAATCCTCTCGTCTTCTGTGCGCGGACACATAGACTTCGAAAGGTGTTCCCCATGCCTGATGGGTAAGAAACCTTTCTTGGATTCCGACATGCTAAACCTCTTTAGCACTCGGTCTATATATGTAGACTGCGAAAGACCAAGCAACCGTTTCGATCTATCTCTATAGATCTCAATCCTGAGGATCTAGGTTGCTTCTCCCAGGTCTTTCATGGAGAATGTCTTGGATAACCAAACCTTCACTGACTGTAAGATTGAAACATCGCTTCCTATAAGTAATATGTCATCGACATACAATACTAGGAACACGACTGCACTCCCACTAACCTTCTTGTACACACAAGGTTCATCTGGATTTTGCGAGAAATCAAACCTTTTGATCGTCTCATCAAAACGGATATTCCAGCTCCTGGATGCTTGCTTCAATCCATAAATGGATCGTCGCAATTTGCATACCTTGGTTTTATCAACCGATGTGAAACCCTCAGGCTGTATCATATACACGCCTCGGCGGTTTCCATAAAGGAAAGCCGCTTTTCACATCCATCCGCCATATCTCATAATCATAATGAGCCGCTATGGCGGAGCATCCGAATGGATTTAAGCATAGCTACAAAGTGAATAGGTTTCGTCATAATCAACACCTTGCTTTGGCGATATCCTTTCGCCACCAATCTAGCCTTATAGGTAATCACATTACCATCCATGTCGGTTTTCTTCTTGAAAACCCACTTGCACCCTATAGGCTTTATGCCTTCAGGTGGGTCAACCAAGTTCCAAACTTGGTTTTCGTACATGGAATCCATTTCCGACTTCATGGCACCAAGCCACTTATCCCTTTCTGAACTTGTCAGCACTTCTTCATAACTGGTAGGCTCCTCATCATCAATGAGTAACACGTCGTTCGATTCACTTACGAGAAATCCATATCACTCAGGAATATTGCGTGTTCTACCAGATCTACGAAGATGTGGTGTTACAATAGGTCCAGCCGATTGCTCATCACTATGAGTTGTCGGCTGTTGTGCTTCACCAGGTATCTCATCAATGTCTATTTGAGTCTCTCGAGCATCCTCAAGCTCGACGACACTCCCACTGTTTTCTTGCAAGAGAAACTCTTTCTCTAGAAACACAGCATGCCTTGAAACAAACACCTTTTGTTCCACAGGATGATAGAATTGGTAACCCCTTGTTTCCTTAGGGTATCCAATAAATAGACATTTATCAGACTTAGCATCCATTTTTCTGATACAGTCCGCTTCACATAAGCAGGACAACCCCATATCTTCAAGTAAGATACATGAGGTTTCTTACCATTCCATATCTCATATGGAGTAGTTGAGACTACCTTGGTAGGCATTCTGTTTAACAAGTAAACAGTTGTCTGAAGTGCATAGCCCCAAAAGGACTTGGGAAGAATCGCATGATTCATCATTGACCTGACCATGTCCAACAAGGTCCGGTTACGCCTCTCAGATACACCATTATGCTGTGGTGTATATGGCGGAGTCCATTGAGACAATATACCATTGTCTCTTAGATAATCAAGAAACTCTTGACTTAAGTATTCACCACCTCGATCCTATCGAAGTATTTTAATACTCTTATCATGTTGTTTCTCTACTTCATTTCTGAATTCTTTGAACCTTTCAAAGGCTTCAGACTTGTGTTTCATCAAGAACACATACCCAAACCGTGAGTGATCATCGGTGAAGGTAATGAAGTAGCTATAGCCTCCTAATGCTTGAGTTGACATAGGTCCACATACATCAGTATGTACTAGACCTAGTAACTCTCCCACTCGTTCACCTTTTCCAGTAAAAGGTAACTTAGTCATCTTGCCTTTTAAGCATGATTCGCATGTATCGTATGAATCCAATTCAAACGATTCCTGAATTGCACATTGGTGTAATTCGGACATGCATTTCTTGCTTATATGGCCAAGACGACAATGCCACATATAGGAGTCTATTTGATTATCCTTTCGAGCACGCGTGTTGCTCTCTTCGATATTGAAAATGTCCGGATCGTCCGCGTAACGTATAAACACCATTGCTTAAAGTTCCAGTCCCATAAAGAACTCCATTCAAAGTTATGTAACAACAATTGTTACTAAAAGTCAAATGGTACCCATTTCTATTTAAACAAGAAATAGAAATGATGTTATTTATCAACGAAGGAACATAAAAGCAATTGTCCAGTTCTAAGACAAGTCCTATAGGGAGTTCCAACAAATACGTTCCGATGGCGAGTGCAGCAACCTTTGCTTCATTCCCAACACGTAAATTTGACTCTCCCTTGACGAGTCTTCTTCTATTCCTTAGCCCATGTATGTCATTACATATATGTGAGCCACACCCGAGATCGAATACCCAAGTGTACGAGGAAATAGAATGACAATCAATAAAGAAGATTTCAAGAAGATGGGGCATCCGATGCCTTATCCTTCTTCATGGACTCAAGATAAATCTTGTACTTTCTTCAGAATGGCTCTCCTTGCCATAATGATGGCAAGTTTCCTGCTAGTTCTACCTTCTTAGCCCTTCTCTTCTTTCCCTTCTCTGTTTCCTTTGACTTCCTCTTAGAACCTTTCTTCGAGGAATCAACTACAAGACTGACCGCCCCCTCGCTCATGCTTCTCGAAGACTCCACACCTTCAAAGATATTGAGCAGACCACGATGAACCTCCTAGCATCTCAGAGGTGAAGAGGAGCTTTGAGACTTGAACCTTCAATCTCACTTGCTCATCAACCAACTCACAAAGATGAAGAACTACGATATGAGCATCCATATGCTCATGCTGCTTTCGTAGCTTGGGTTCCATCGCGGCTAGCATGATGCAACTCATTTGTTCAGAATCACTCACATGTTTCTGATAGGCCAACAATTGGTCTAAAGTTGCATCGTCACTAGGACGGGCGGGAAGAGGCGCTTCGAGGACATTTGCAAGCTTTTCAACCTTGAGAACAATTCTCAAGTTTCTAAGCTAGTCCAAGAAGTTCGGCCCAGTCAATTTATTTGAATCCAAAATGGAACGCAAATTCAAACACATCATGATCAACATATTAACTTAGAAATACAAAACGAGCATATATGAGAAAGATGATTTTAAAATGCATCAATATACATTTATAAATCCCATTCATTTTTCGAATTTCAAAAACCCCAAAATCACTTCGGGAGATTGTAGGTCCATCTCCGAATGGGCTGATATCCATCATAGTTATGAACAACCTTGGAGAGAGTCCAACAAGCCATTCATAACTACGACGGTAGGTATCATCTATACCGATTGCATATCCCGTATATGCAACTATCACAATGTGCTATCAACTAATTGAATGTTCACACATACATCGGGTTGTTAACACATTAACAAGTATGCATCATATGCATAGCACCCAACTTCACCTCCCTTTACATCGACCTTAGAGAGAGTCCAACAAACCGATGCTCCAGGTTAAAGCCAACCCATTAATCAGGACATAGTTTTAATATGGTTAGAGCGCATTCAACCAATTAGCCCAGCTTGGAGAGAGTCCAACAACCAAAGCTAACGATTGACCTCTGACTCTTACCATATTAGTATTAAACTATTCCATGGTTTGAACATATTCAGGTTCGAGCCGGGCATGGAGAGAGTCCAACAACCCAAACAAGAAACAGAACTCTGGTTCTAACCATATTAATGGAAGGTGTAGGCTTTAATATTGATTAAGGGTTTTTATGTCTCATCCTCTTTGCATGCAAATAACTATTATCTACATGGCATGGCATACATGGCATACATCTACATGTCACGACACGCATGGCATAATATTATGCATCTAATGCAATTACATTGCATACAATTATGTCATGTACATAATTTCCTTATTTGTCATAACTATTTATGGAAATAAAATATGTTTAAGATTTGATTCTCCAAATCAAATCATAATTAAATCAGGAAACAAATTTCCAAATCTAATCACATATTTTATTCATGGAATTATTTGATTAAGGAAAATCTATTTAGGAAACCAATTTCCTAAATCATTAAAACTACTTATGGAAATAAAATATTTTAAGATTTGATTTCCCAAATCAAATCATGATTAAATTAGGAAACAAATTTCCAGAATCTAATCAAATATTTTATTTTTGGAAAATATCAATTTCCATAAATACTTCCAACTTTCCAAAAGTGGAAGATTTCCATAAATACTTCTAGACTTTCCAAAATTGAAAAATTTCCATAAATACTTCTAAATTTCCAAAATTAGAAAATTTCCAGAAATATATTATGACTATCGCAAAACCATTTTACGATTATGTCGAAACACAACTGGGCTCGATACCATCAAGGGTTTAGATCACAAGGCGTGTGTGTTCGATCATGTTTCGTAAACATGAGCACAAATGGAAGCAATAAAATAATAAATACTCCTATTTATTACAACACACACAACACACGCATGCTATTACAACAAGTGTAGACATAACCGTAAATTAAAATTGCAATAAAAGAAATTAAACTATATACCTTTCAGATGACGTAGCGGAACGACATCAACCGGAACGATCCTCGTAAGAATCGCTCTATCCGTATCACGCGAGCTCCTCGGGATAACCGCTAAAAGCCCACGAGCCGTCTTCGTGCGGGTTACTGGCCTCGTGTTGAAGGCGGCGTGATCGAGAGATGATCACGATCGAATCCAAATTCGGATCCTAAAGCGAGTCTCAAAACTTGCTTCTCCGGAGAAGGTATTCGTCAACCGATTGTGAATCGCCAAATCCTCCACCTCAGAGGATTACGGAGATCAAATCCCGGTATATTAGCGCTGCTGGCCGGGCACTAACCGTCGTCAAGCGGCGCTCCGGCGAGAGGAGAAGAAGCTGTCGAAAACTGGACAGCTTGGTGGAAAGAGATAGCGCCCGGCCAAAACAAGGAGACAAAGCTCACCTTGATGCCGAACCTTTTAGGGATCACGGAGGTCGCGGAGGTTCACGGCTGGAGCTTGGGCGCGGCAAAGTCTTGGCAGCACAATCAAGCTGGCGGCAAGGAGCTTGGCGGCACAAGCGGGTTGGGTTAGGGCAACTCCTTGGAGGCTAGGGTTTTGATTTTGGAACTAATTCTCTTAATGGTTAATGGATCATATCCATAAAGCCCGTTAACCGCTCCATTAAGATAAGTTAAAATAAACCAAACCATGATGGTTTATTTTAAGTTAAAACGAACCGAACCAACCTTTGGTTCATTCGTTTAATATAAACCAAACCCTTTGGTTTATTCTCATCCATTGGATTAGAACCAAACCATTTTGGTCCATCCATTATGTCTTCATAAGACACGGCCCATCCACGCTTCCATTGCAGTGAAACAATTTCATGCTCGCTTTATGTTTGGTCCAACCAAACATAGTTTCTCTCGATGCGAGAATCTCCATTCTCAAGCTCGTTTAAATCCTTTGGATTACACTCGTTGTCGTGTGACCAAATAGGTTCTCGGTTTATGTTGGCCGTCTATAATTAACCATTAATTATAGAGCGATCATGAGTGGCACCTAGTAGTACATCATGATCCCCAATTAAGAAAAGATCAGCGGTTGATCGAACTATTTACGAAACCCTTGATGGCTCGAATGAATCGTGCCCCATTCCCTTCACTCATCTTATACCCACTTGGTTGAGGACATGGTCTATTGTGCCGGTCCCCACTAGTGACTCGTCACACCTAGCCCAAGTATCATTTCCTCGTCCTCACAGTTCTAGTTACTCCACATGTATCGAAGAGTACCTTACTCTAAACATGTAATGCTTTGGCCAAAGACTTTAGTAACAATCCGACGATAGGCCATGGGTATACATCTCCTCGCAAGGAGTGGTGAATCCTTTATAGGCTATTCAAACACCTTCGATCACTTCGACTTATACCCAATCATCCCGGGTCCACATCTCCTTAGAGATGTTTGCTTAAGATATCAAAGCATAAGTCTCCATGATCAAGATGACTTGAATACCGCAAGTCGAAGAACATCGCGCCAAGCTACAGTAAGAACTTCATTGACATATCTATATATGCGAGAGAACCATATGAAGTCTTACGGTGGTCACTCCAATGAACTAGTTACCATAACTAGCATCCACGATTAACTCCGGACATCACTATGTCTCCAGCCAGTGAGAATCAGCTGCTTGGATACACCAAGGAGTATACCTCGTGCTAGTCTCAACAGAATTGATGGTGTCCAGATCCATCAATTCATCGACTAGGGATAATTCTGATACATCACAATTACACATGTAGAGATACTCACTAGTTGTGATCCAATCACAAATTCTCTCATGCTGTGAATCGTATTGTGGACATTCAGTAAATGAGTTTAAGATCCAATCAAATACATAAACATGTATACTCAAATAGTGAATCTTCATTTATCATATAAATGGTTCATACATAAGGCGATTGCCTTAGGACATCTCTCATATATTACTAACATTGTGTTGATCTTTCATATGCTTCTAACATTTCTACTAAGTGTCTTGTTGCAAAAGAAGAAGAAAGTTGGCTATGGCATAGGAGATTGGGGCACATCAACATGAAAAACATAGCCAAGGTAGCCAAGATGGAGTTGGTCAAAGGGCTACCAAAGATCAAGTATGTCAAGAACAAAATGTGTGATGCATGCCAAGAAGGAAATCAAACAAAAGCATCACACAAAGGTAAAACCTTAACTAATACTTCCTTACCATTAGAACTATTGCATCTTGACTTATTTGATTGCCATAGTACTCCTTCTTTAAATGGTAACAAATATTGTTTAGTAATAGTAGATAATTTTTCTAGGTATACTTGGGTCTACTTTATGAAACATAAAGATGATACCTTAGAAATAATCATAGGATTTAATAAAAGGGTTGAAAATGAAAAGAGTCTCAAAATCAATCGGATCCGTAGTGATCATGGTGGTGAATTTGAGAATTCTAAATTTTCACAATTTTGTTTAGAGCAAGGGTACAAGCATGAGTTCTCTTGTCCTAGAACACCCCAACAAAATGGGGTGGTGGAAAGGAGAAATCGTGCCCTACAAGAGACGGCTAGGACTATGCTTAATGCATATTCTCTACCTAGCTACTTGTGGGCGAAAGCGGTTAATACCGCTTGCTATATCCAAAATAGGGTTCAAATTCATAGGTTTTTAGGAAAGACACCATTTGAATTATGGAATGGGACTATTCCCACAATTCATTATTTCAAAGTCTTTGGATGTAAAGTTTATATTCTAAACACCAAAGATAACTTAGGAAAATTTGAATCCAAAGCGGATGAGGGAATCCTAGTTGGATACTCATCCACAAGTAGAGGATATAGAGTCTACAATAAGAGAACCCAAGGGATTGAGGAGTCCTCTAATGTTCAATTTGATGAAACCACTAGTACCTACCCTAGAAAGTCCTCCATTGATAAGGATATTAATGACAATAATCAAGACATTACCCAAAAACTTCAAAATTTGACCATAAGGGGTAATGATCAAGGGGGAGGAAGAGGAGTTCCGATGATGAAAGAAGGGTGGAAGATAATAATGATCAATTTGAAACCCCTTCTAGAACCCTAAGAATTCATCAAGATCATCCACTTGACCAAGTAGTAGGAGATCTATCTCAAGGAGTAAGAACTAGGTCATTTCATAGGGCTCCTACTAGTCAAGTTGCTCTTATTTCACAAATTGAGCCTAAATCGATCAATGATGCATTACATGATCCGGATTGGATTTTGGCAATGCAAGATGAATTGGCTCAATTTGAGAGGAGTCAAGTATGGGAGTTAGTACCTAGACCCAATGATAGCACCATAATTACTACAAGATGGGTCTTTAGGAATAAGCTAGATGACCAAGGAAATATCACTAGAAATAAGGCTAGGTTGGTTGCTAGGGGATTCAATCAAGTTGAGAGGCTTGACTATGATGAGACTTATGCCCCGGTTGCTAGATTAGAATCTATTAGAATTCTCTTAGGATATGCTTCCTATATGGGATTTAAACTTTACCAAATGGATGTTAAATCGGCATTCTTAAATGGTTATATTAAGGAGGAAGTATATGAAGAGCAACCACCCGGGTTTGAGAACATAGATTATCCAAACAATGTAAATAAGCTTAGGAAAGCATTATATGGGTTAAAACAAGCTCCCCGGGCATGGTATGAAAGATTGTCATCTTTCTTAATTTCTAAGGATTTTAGGAGAGGCCAAGTAGATCAAACCTTGTTTATAAAGTCAACATTAAAGGATATCTTTATAGCCCAAATATATGTTGATGACATTATTTTTGGGTCAACAAATGATGATCTTCTTCAAGACTTTATAAAAAATATGGAAAATGAATTTGAAATGAGTTTAGTTGGAGAGCTCAACTTTTTCCTAGGGTTACAAGTCAAACAAACCAATGAAGGTATTCATATTTATCAAACCAAATATGCAAATGAAATGATCAAGAAATTTGGTTTGGAAAATGCCAAAATTGTAACCACTCCTATGGCTACTAGCACTAGAATAGATAGTGATCATGATGGTAAATCAATTGATCTTAAACTCTATAGGAGTATGATTGGTATCCTACTATACCTAACCGCTAGTAGACCCGATATCTTATTTGCGGTAGGTATGTGTGCAAGATACCAATCTTGTGCCAAAGAATCACATTTAGTAGCCGTTAAGAGAATTTTAAGATATATTAAAGGCACCCTAAATGTAGGACTTTGGTATCCTAGGACTAGGTTTTTTGAGTTACTTGGTTATACCGATTCCGATTATGCCGGTTGCAAATTGGATAGGAAGAGTACTAGTGGTGGATGCCAATTTCTTGGATCCTCCCTAGTTAGTTGGAGTAGTAGGAAGCAACATTGTTTTGCTTTATCAACCACCGAAGCCGAATATGTGGCTATGGGTGGTTGTGTAGCTCAATTACTTTGGATGAGACATACTCTTGTGGACTATGAGCTACACTACTCTAACATTAAAGTTTTTTGTGACAATGTGAGTACCATCAACTTGACCAAAAATCCGGTACATCACTCTAGGACCAAGCACATTGAAGTGAAACATCACTTCATAAGAAATCATGTGGCAAGAGGGGACATTGAAATTAATTATGTAGAATCTAAGTCTAACCTTGCCGATATCTTCACCAAAGCTCTTCCCGAAACTGAATTTTCATCATTAAGGAGAGAGCTTGGTATGTGCTTTGTAGAGTAAAAGTCTAGGTTTGCATGATCCCATATTCATATGTTAGCCTTATACCTTGATGCATCTCACAAAAGCCTTAAGAAACCTTGATTTTTTTTTTGAGACACTTAGAAATATGTGAGATGATAGGGAAGGTGTACTTGGCTCATCATGCTTGTTATGATGCATTACTATGAGCCAATGACACACCTAGAGACATGAATACCTTATGGACCAATCATTGGGAAGGCTTGTATTCAAGTAATGAATACATAGCTCTAAGAACATGGTTGGAAATTCCAAATCATATATATTTTACACTATGTTCATCATGTTTTGAAAAATAGTTTTCAAGTGGAAAACATATCTTTAGACCTTTTGTTAGTTTCCAAATTTGTATCAATCTTGAAATCTAGAAAACATATATTTTTCAAATTATTTTTCCTTGATAAAGTATGATCTCAGAAATGTGTACACAAAATTTCGTGATTTTTCGAGGCTTCTAGAATTTCTAACGCATTTTTGAAGTTAAATAAAAGGTTGAAATTTCTATTTCAAGTATGATCATCGTTCGTAAAACCAATGACTGATACACTGTATTTTCTGATAAATAGCTCCATTTTCTGATATTTAGTGTATCTTTGATGTCCTACAACTATAGCATGATAATATTGAGTATAAACAAAGTTTTAGGACTGTTTAATGTGGTGTTTTAGGGGGAGTTTCATAAATTATATCTTTTTCATCCCCAAACTTCCATTGCTGGTGCAAAGTTAGGACTTAATTTTTGAATTTTTGTTATGCTTTGCTTCAAATATTATTTACACATCATGAGGCATATCTTGGATTAAGGGGGAGCTTAATATCAATCTTATATCTTAGTCCAAGATACAACAATTTTAATTCTTTCATTTATGAATCCTTCTCTTTTTGATGTATGTCAAAGGGGGAGAAGGAATATTTAAGTTATAATTGAAAATATGATTATGTGTGTATCTTTAAAAGACCTAACTTAAATGATTGTCAAATATCAAAAAGGGGGAGATTGTTGGTGCAACAATGCTCCAAGCATTTATATGTTTTGATATTTGGATAATCATCTAAGTTAGGCAATGCTTTGTGATCTAATTGCGAATATGTTTAAGTGACAGGAAAATCCAAGGATGAAGACTTGGTAAAAGAGAAGTCCAAGTATGATCTTGGTAAGGAAAGTCCAAGGGACGGACTTGGCAGCGTAAGACCAAACTTGTAGTCTTGGCAGCATAAAGTCCAAGTGAACCTTGGCAAAGGAAGACCAAGTATGATCTTGGCAAGGGAAGTCCAAGGGATGGACTTGGCAGCGTAAGACCAAGCTTGCAGTCTTGGCAGCATAAAGTCCAAGTGAACCTTGTCAAAAGAAGTCCAAAGTAAAGTCTTGGCAGTATAAGTCCAAGCATGTAGTCTTGGCAGCATAAAGTCCAAGCATTTGACAACCCAAGACATGACGAAACCGAAGGAAGCTCTCGGAAGCAAAGCGCAAAGGATGAACAAGTCGCGGACTCGGAGGGATCCTGGAGGTGCAAGGCTTAATGAGGAGCTAGAAGGTTGAGTCTAGGTCTAGAGTATAAAATCATGTGTGAATTACTCAGATCGTGATATGATGTATCGATCGGTCGTGCTCGACCGAGTCGGTGAAACCCTCGACCATCGCCGGCTGGCGATGGGCGAGGCCGATCGATGTTGCACCGATCCGCTAACCAGGCGATCGATCGATCGCGCAAAAACGAGCACAGAGTGTAGTCGCACTCGACTGCGGCCTACCATCACTCGACTGATCACTCCATCAGTTGACTGATGGAAGGATCAGTCGACTGATCACTTGGCCGTTGGAAATTACGGCTATGAATCTCCGCGAATCTGCTGGTTCAGAAGTCGTTGGCTTCGGCGGCAGTCGACTGATGGTAAGCATCAGTCGACTGATCGAAGTCCAACGGGAAAAACAGCCCCTCTTCTATAAGAAGGGGCCTTGGGGAGCTTGGTGAAGCTAGTGCTCTCATTCCTAGCTACACCCTTATTCTCATCAAGCTTTCCCAAGTGCTTTAGTGATTCTAAACCTCCTCTTCTCTAGCTTTTAATCTTCCATCATTGTAAAGAAGAGGAGAGCATTGTAAACAAGGTTTCTCCACCTTGGTTCATCCAAAGGAGGATATAGTGAAGCTTGGCTAGGACTAATCCACCTTACGGATTACCGTGGAGTAGGAGCGTCATCTCCGAACCACATACATCGGGTGTTAGCTTTGTTTCTTCTTCTTATTTGTGTTTATATTTGTATTGCTTCCACTAATGTTTTTGTAGAAACGAAGAAAGGCTAAGCACCCCCCTCTAGCCATTACAAAGATCCTAACAGATGTTAATACCATGGTCTTCCATCTTCATGAGTTGTTTGATGAGCAAGCGAGATCCTAAAGGTTCGAAGTCTTTAGGCTCCTCTTCACCACGAAGATGCAAGAAGGTTCGTCTGTAGTGCAGTTTGTGCTAAAGATGAACGGGTACATCGAGCGGCTAGCCACCCTCGAGTTTGTGATGGATCATGAATTAAGTATTAACTTAATTCTGCATTGTTTACCCAAGAGTTTCTCACAATTTGCGATGAACTATCGGATGAACAAATTAGAATCCACTATTCCTAAGCTCCTCAATATGCTGAAGACAGTGGAGCCTTCTGTAAAGCATGAGGAGAAGGTGGTTCTGTTAGAGTTAGTAATATATGAGAGATGTCCTAAGGCAATCGCCTTATGTATGAACCATTTATATGATAAATGAAGATTCACTATTTGAGTATACATGTTTCATGTATTTATTGGGTTTCCGGCACCGCGGTGTGTGTGTGTTCGATCACGTTTCGTAAACATGAACACAGCGGAAGCAATAAAAATAATAAATCTATATTTATTACAACACACACAACACACGCACGCATATTACAACAAGTGTAGACATAACCGTAAATTTAAATTTGCAATAAAAGAAAATTTATCTACGTTATACCTTTCGTATGACGTGTAGCGGGAACGGCATCAACCGGAACGATCCTCGCTAGAATCGTCTCTATCCGTATCCACGCCGAGTTCCTCAGGATGACTTCGCTAAGCCACGAGCTTCGTCTTCGTACAGGTTACTAGCCTCGTGTTGAAGACGATGTGATCGAGAGATGATCACGATCCGAATCCAAATTCGGATCCTAATACGAGTTCTCAAAACTCGCTTCTCTGGAGAGGTATTCATCAACCAATTGACGAATCCTTCATCCTCCACCTCATAGGATTACCGGAGATCGAATCCCCGGTAAGTTAGCCGCTGTTGGAGCTCTAACCGTCGTCCAAACGACGCTCCGACGAGAAGAGAACAAGCTGTCCAGAAAACTGGACAGCTTTGGTGGAGGTGATAGGTGCCGGCCAACCAAGGGAGATAGAGCTCACCTTGATTCCAAACTTGAAGGAGATCACCGGAGCACTAACCGGCAGCAGCTCGACGCCGGCGAGGGGGAAGGTCAGCACCTTCTGGACGCCGGTTGGAGCCTCAAGGTGGGCGGCGGCAAGGAGGAGGAGAGTTGGCTCCGAATTTCTCCAAGGAGAGGTGGGTGGCAACTTAGGGTTGTGGATTAGGGCTTAATTATCCCTTAAGCCCTCTTTTATAGAGAACTAATTCTCTTAATGGTTATTGGATCATAACCATTAGGCCCGTTAACCCGCTCCATTAAGATAAGTTAAAATAAACCAAACCATGATGGTTTATTTTAAGTTAAAATGAACCGAACCAACTTATGGTTCATTCGTTTAAAATAAACCAAACCCTTTGGTTTATTCTCCTCCATTGGATTAGAACCAAACCATTTTGGTTCATCCATTATGTCTTCATAAGACACGGCCCATCCACGCTTCCATTGCGACTGAAACGATTTCATGCTCGCTTCATGTTTGGTCCAACAATACCTAGTTTCTCTCGGTCTGAGAATCCCATTCTCAAGCTCGTTTTAAATCCTTTGGATTACGCTCGTTGTGCGTGTGACCAAATAGGTTCTCGGTTTATGTTGGTCATCTATAATTAACCATTAATTATAGAACGATCATGAGTGGCACCTAGTAGTACATCATGATCCCCAATTAACCGAAAAGATCAACGGTTGATCTAGAACTATTTCTGAAACCCTTCAGCAGCTCGAATGAATCGTGCCCCATTCCCTTCACTCATCTTATACCCACTTGGTTCAGGACATGGTCTATAGTGTTAGTTCCCACTAGGCTGACTACGTCACACCTAGCCCAAGTATCATTTCATCGTCCTACGGATTCTAGTTACTGCACATGTATCGAAGAGTACCTTACTCTTAACATGTAATGCTTTGGCCAAAGACTTTAGTAACAATCCGACGAGAGGCCTTGGGTATACATCTCCTCGCAAGGAGTGGTGAATCCTTTATAGGCTATTCAAACACCTTCGATCACTTCGACTTATACCCAATCATCCCGGGTCCACATCTCCTTGGAGATGTTTGCTTAAGATGTCAAAGCATAAGTCTCCATGATCAAGATGACTTGAATACCGCAAGTCAAAGGAACATCGCACTTAAGCCACAGTAAGAACTTCATTGACATATCTATATATGCCGAGAACCATATGAAGTCTTACGGCTGGTCACTCCAATGAACTAGTTACCATAACTAGCATCCACGATTAACTCCGGACATCACTATGTCTCCACCAAAGGAGAATCACCGCTTGGATACACCAAGGAGTATACCTCGTTAGTCTCGACTAATTGATGGTGTCCAAATCCATCAATTCATCGACTAGGATAATTCCGATACATCACAATTACACATGTAGAGATACTCACTAGTTGTGATCCAATCACAAATTCTCTCATGCCGTGAATCGATCGCGGACATTCAAGAAAATGAGTTTAAGATCCAATCAAATACATAAAACATGTATACTCAAATAGTGAATCTTCATTTATCATATAAATGGTTCATACATAAGGCATTGCCTTAGGACATCTCTCATATATTACTAATGATTTGATTGGATCTTAAACTCATTTACTGAATGTCCACGATACGATTCACAGCATGAGAGAATTTGTGATTGGATCACAACTAGTGAGTATCTCTACATGTGTAATTGTGATTTATCGGAATTATCCCTAGTCGATGAATTGATGGATTTGGACACCATCAATTCTGTCGAGACTAGCACGAGGTATACTCATTGGTGTATCCAAGCAGCTGATTCTCACTGGCTGGAGACATTGTGATGTCCGGAGTTAATCGTGGATGCTAGTTATGGTAACTAGTTCATCGAGTGACCACCGTGAAGACTTCATATGGTTCTCAGCATATATAGATATGTCAATGAAGTTCTTACTGTAGCTTAAGTGAGATGTCCCTTTGACTTGCGGTATTCAAGTCATCTTGATCATGGAGACTTATGCTTTGACATCTTAAGCAAGCATCTCTAAGGAGATGTGGACCCGGGATGATTGGGTATAAGTCGAAGTGATCGAAGGTGTTTGAACTGCCTATAAAGAATTCACCACTCCTTGCTAGGAGATGTATACCCATGGTCTCTCGTCGGATTGTTACTAAAGTCTTTGGCCAAAGCATTACATGATTAGAGAAAGGTACTCTTCGATACATGTGCAGTAACTAGAATCCATAGGACGAGGAAATGATACTTGGGCTAGGTGTGACGTAGTCAGCCTAGTGGGGACTGACACTATAGACCATGTCCTGAACTAAGTGGGTATAAGATGAGTGAAGGGAATGGGGCACGATTCATTTGAGCTGCTGAAGGGTTTCAGAAATAGTTCTGGATCAACCGTTGATCTTTTCGGTTAATTGGGGATCATGATGTACTACTAGGTGCCACTCATGATCGTTCTATAATTAATCGTTAATTATAGACGACCAACATAAACCGAGAACCTATTTGGTCACACGCACAACGAGCGTAATCCAAAGGAATTAAAATGAGCTTGAGAATGGGATTCTCAGACCTAGAGAAACTAGGTTTGGTTGGCCCAAACGTAGAGCGAGCTTGAAATCGTTTCAGTCGCAATGAAAGCATGGATGGGCCGTGTCTTATGAATACATAATGGATGAACCAAAATGGTTTAGTTCTAATCCAATGGAGGAGAATAAACCAAAGGGTTTGGTTTATTTTAAACGAATGAACCAAAAATTGGTTCGGTTCGTTTTAACTTAAAATAAACCATCATGGTTTGGTTTATTTTAACTTATATTAATGGAGCGAGTTAACGGGCCTAATGGTTATGATCCAATAACCATTAAGATAATTAGTTCTCTATAAAAGAGGGCTTAAGGGATTGTTAAGCCCTAATCCAAAAACCCTAGCTAGAGTTGCCGCCCACCCCATTGAAGGTCTCGGCGCCAACTCCTTGCCGCCGCCCACTTCTCCTCCAACCGGCGTCCAGAAGGAGCTTTCCTTCCCCCTCGCCGGCATCGAGCTGCTGTCGGTTGGTACTCCGGTGATCTCCCTTGGGTTCGGCGATAAGGTGAGCACTTGGCTTCCCTTGGTTGGTCGGCGCCTACTCCTCCACCAATGCTGTCCAGTTTTCTGGACAGCTTATTTTCCTCTCGTCGGAGCATCGTTTGGACGACGGTTAGAGCTCCGAAAGCGCCTAACTTACCGGGGATTCGATCTCCGGTAATCCTCAGAGGTGGAGGATGAAGGATTCGTCAAACGGTTGACGAATACCTCTCCGGAGAAGCGAGTCTTGAGGACTTGTTTTTGGATCCAAATTTTGATTTGGATCGTGATCATCTCTCGATCACATCGTCTTCAACACGAGGCTAGTAAACCGTACAAAGACGAGGCTCGTGACTTAGCGAAGTCATCCCAAGGATACTCAACGTGGATATGGATAGAGACGATTCTAGCGAGGATCGTTCCGGTTGATGTCGTTCCGGCTACACGTGATACAAAAGGTATAACGTAGTTAAATTTCCTTTTATTTCAAATTTAAATTTACGGTTATGTCTATACATGTTGTACTATGCATGCGTGTGATGTGTGTGTTGTAATAAATGTAGATTTATTATTTTTATTTCTTCCGCTGTGCACATGTTTGCGAAACATGTTCGAACACGCACTTGCCGCGGTGCCGGAAACCTAACAGTGGTATCAGAGCCCAGGTTATGTTTCGACATAATCGTAAAATGGTTTTGTGATAGTCATAATGATATTTCTGGAAATTTTCTACTTTTGGAAAGTTAGAAGTATTTATGGAAATTTTTCAATTTAGGAAAGCCTAGAAGTATTTATGGAAATCTTCCACTTTTGGAAAGTTGGAAGTATTTATGGAAATTGATATTTTCCAAAAATAAAATATTTGATTATATTTTGGAAATTTGTTTCCTAATTTAATCATGATTTGATTTGGGAAATCAAATCTTAAAATATTTTATTTCCATAAGTATCTTTGATGATTTAGGAAATTGGTTTCCTAAATTGACTTTCCTTAATCAATTATTTCCATAAATAAAATATGTGATTAGATTTGGAAATTTTTTTCTAATTTAATCATGATTTGATTTGGAGAATCAAATCTTAAACATATTTTATTTCCATAAATAGTTATGACATATAAGGAAATTATATACATGACATAATTGTATGCCATGTAATTGCATTAGATGCATATCATAATGTCATGCGTGTCGTGACATGTAGATGTATGTCATGTGTGCCATGCCATGTAGATAATAGTTATTTGCATGCAAAGAGGATGAGACATAAAAACCCTTAAACAATATTAAATCCTACACCTTCCATTAATATGGTTAGAACCAGAGTTCCGTTTCTTGTTTGGGTTGTTGGACTCTCTCCAAGCCCGGCTCGAACCCGAACATGTTCAAACCATGGAATAGTTTAATACTAATATGGTAAGAGTCAGAGGTCAATCGTTAGCTTTGGTTGTTGGACTCTCTCCAAGCCGGGCTAATTGGTTGAATGCGCTCTAACCATATTAAAACTATTTCTCGATTAATGGGTTGGCTTTAACCTAAAGCATCGGCTTGTTGGACTCTCTCCAAGGTTGATGTAAAGGGAGGTGAAGTTGGGTGCTATGCATATGATGCATATTTGTTAATGTGTTAACAACCCGATGTATGTGTGAACATTCAATTAGTTGATAGCACATTGTGATAGTTGCATATACGTGATATGCAATCGGTATAGTTGATACCTACCGTCATAGTTATGAATGACTTGTTGGACTCTCTCCAAGGTTGTTCATAACTATGATAGATATCAGCCCATTCGGAGATGGACCTACGATCTCCCGAAGTGATTTTGGGGTTTTTGAAATTCGAAAAATGAATGGGATTTATAAATGTATATTGATGCATTTTAAAATCATTTTCTCATATATGCTCGTTTTGTATTTCTAGGTCAATAAATTGTTCATGATGTCTTTGAATTTGCGCACTATTTTAGATTCAAACAAACTGACTGGGCCTAACTTTCTAGACTGGCTTAGAAACCTGAGAATTATTCTCAAGGCAGAAAAGCTTGCATATGTCCTTGAAGAGCCTCTTCCCAACCGTCCTAAGGACGATGCAACTCTAGACCAAATGTTGGTCTATCAGAAGCATGTGGCAGATTCTGAGCTGGCGAGTTGCATCATGCTAGCGGCGATGGTACCTGAGCTGCAAAAGAAGCAATGAGCATATGGATGCTAATACTATGGCCTTCCATCTTCATGAGTTGTTCGATGAGCAAGCGAGATCCGAAAGGTTCGAGGTCTCTAGGCTCCTCTTCACCATGAAGATGCAAGAAGGTTCGTCTGTAGTGCAGTTTGTGCTAAAGATGAACGGGTACATCGAGCGGCTAGCTACCCTCGGGTTTGTGATGGATCATGAGTTAAGTATTGACTTAATTCTGTATTGTTTGCCCAAGAGTTTCTCACAATTTGTGATGAACTATTAGATGAACAAATTAGAATTCACTATTCCCGAGCTCCTCAATATGCTGAAGACTGTGGAGCCTTCTGTGAAGCATGATGAGAAGGCGGTTCTGTTAGTTGATTCCTCAAAGAAAGGTTCTAAGAGGAAGGCAAAAGAACAGAAGAAAGGGAAGAACAAAAAGGCAAAGAAGGCGGAACCAGCGCAAAAGGGCACTTGCCATCATTGTGGCAAGGAAGGCCACTTGCGAAGAAACTGCAAGATTTATCTTGAGTCAATGAAGAAGAAGAAGGCATCCGATGCCCCATCCTCTTCAGGTATCTTCGTTATTGATTGTCATTCTATTTCCTTAGACACTTGGGTATTGGATACTGGGTGTGGCTCACATATATATAATGACATACAGGGGCTAAGGAATAGAAGAAGACTCGTCAGAGGGGAGTCAAATTTGCGAGTTGGCAATGGAGCAAAGGTTGCTGCGGTCGCCATCGGAACTTATTTGTTGAAGCTCCCTAATGGACTAGTCTTGGAACTGGACAATTTCTATTATGTTCCTTCTCTAATAAAGAACATTGTTTCTATTTCTTGTTTAAATAGAAATGGTTTCCATTTGACGTTTAGTAACAATTGTTGTTATATAACTTTGAATGGCGTACTTTATGGAACTGGAACTTTGAGTAATGTCATTTATACGTTGGACGTATCCAGTGACATTTTCAATATCGAAGCGAGCAACACGCGTGCTCAAAAGGGTAATCAGTTAGACTCCTATATGTGGCATTGTCGTCTTGGCCATGTAAGCAAGAAACGCATGTCCGAATTACACTGATGTGGAATTCTGGAATTGTTTGAATTGGATTCATACGATACATGCGAATCATGCTTAAAAGGCAAGATGACTAAGTTACCTTTTACTGGAAAAGGTGAACGAGTGGGAGAGTTACTAGGTCTAATACATACTGATGTATGTGGACCTATGTCAACTCAAGCTTTAGGAGGCTATAGCTACTTAATTACCTTCACCGATGATCACTCACGGTTTGGGTATGTGTTCTTGATGAAACACAAGTCTGAAGCCTTTGAAAGGTTCAAAGAATTCAGAAATGAAGTAGAGAAACAACATGACAAGAGTATTAAAATACTTCGATCGGATCGAGGTGGTGAATACTTAAGTCAAGAGTTTCTTGATTATTTAAGAGACAATGGTATATTGTCTCAATGGACTCCGCCATATACACCACAGCATAATGGTGTATCTGAAAGGCGTAACCGGACCTTGTTGGACATGGTCAGGTCAATGATGAATCATGCGAATCTTCCCAAGTCCTTTTGGGGCTATACACTTCAGACAGTTGTTTACTTGTTAAACAGAATGCCTACCAAGGTAGTCTCTACTACTCCATATGAGATATGGAGTAGTAAGAAACCTCATGTATCTTACTTGAAGATATGGGGTTGTCCTGCTTATGTGAAGCGGACAGTATCAGACAAATTGGATGCTAAGTCTGATAAATATCTATTTATTGGATACCCTAAGGAAACAAGGGGTTACCAATTCTATCATCCTGTGGAACAAAAGGTGTTTGTTTCAAGGCATGTTGTGTTTCTAGAGAATGAGTTTCTCTTGCAAGAAAACAGTGGGAGTGTCGTCGAGCTTGAGGAGGCTCGAGAGACTCAAATAGACATTGATGAGATACTTGGTGAAGCACAACAGCCGAAACTCATAGTGATGAGCAATCGGCTCGACCTATTGTAACACCACAACTTCGTAGATCTGGTAGAACACATAATATTCCTGAGAGATATGAATTTCTCGTAAGTGAATCGAACGACGTGTTACTCATTGATGATGAGGAGCCTACCAGTTATGAAGAAGTGCTGACAAGTTCAGAAAGGGATAAGTGGCTTGGTGCCATGAAGTCGGGAATGGATTCCATGTATGAAAACCAAGTTTGGAACTTGTTTGACCCACCTGAAGGCATAAAGCCTATAGGGTGCAAGTGGGTTTTCAAGAAGAAAACTGACATGGATGGTAATGTGATTACCTATAAGGCTAGATTGGTGGCGAAAGGATATCGTCAAAAGCAAGGTGTTGATTATGACGAAACCTATTCACCTGTAGCTATGCTTAAATCCATTCGGATGCTCCTGGCCATAGCAGATCATTATGATTATGAGATATGATAGATGGATGTGAAAACAGCTTTCCTTAATGGAAACCTACTCGAGGACGTGTATATGATACAACCTGAGGGTTTCACATCGGTTGATAAAACCAAGGTATGCAAACTGCGATGGTCCATTTATGGATTGAAGCAAGCATCCAGGAGCTGGAATATCCGTTTTGATGAGACAATCAAAAAGTTTAATTTCTCACAAAATCTAGACGAACCTTGTGTGTACAAGAAGGTTAGTGGGAGTGCAGTCGTGTTCCTAGTATTGTATGTCGATGACATATTTCTTATAGGAAATGATGTGTCAATCTTACAGTCAGTTAAGGTTTGGTTATCCAAGACATTCTCCATGAAAGGCCTGGGAGAAGCAACCTACATTCTCGGGATTAAGATCTATAGAGATAGATCGAAACGGTTGCTTGGTCTTTCGCAGTCTACATATATAGACCGAGTGCTAAAGAGGTTTAGCATGTCAGAATCCAAGAAAGGTTTCCTACCCATCAGGCATGGGGTACACCTTTCGAAGTATATGTGTCCGCGCACAGAAGACGAGAGGATTTGCATGAGTAAGATTCCCTATGCATCCGCAATAGGATCTATCATGTATGCTATGTTATGTATGAGGCCCGATGTATCGTATGCTCTGAGTGTCACGAGCAGATACCAGTCTGATCCAGGAATGGATCACTGGGTGGCTGTTAAGACGATCCTTAAGTACTTAAGAAGAACTAAGGATGTGTTTCTAATATATGGAGAAGGGGACATGGTGATACGCGGGTATACGGATGCCAGCTTCCAGACAGACAAGGATGATTCCAGGCCTCAGTCTGGATACGTGATCACCCTGAATGGGGGCGCAGTGAGTTGGAAAAGTTCCAAACAAGACACTGTAGCGGATTCTACCACTGAGGCAGAATACATTGCAGCTTCGGAAGCAGCAAAGGAAGCGGTTTGGTTCAAGAAATTCGTTGATGAACTTGGTGTGATTCTGACCATTGTTGAAGCAATACCGGTCTACTACGACAACAATGGAGCAATTACACAGGCGAAAGAGCCAAGGTCTCATCAATGATCCAAACATGTGCTTCGCCGCTATCATCTTATCAGAGAGATCATCAGTAGGAACGAAATACAAATCGAGAAAATTCTCACTGAAAGGAACTTAGCGAATCCTTTGACTAAAGCATTACCTCAAAGTAAGTTTGAGGGTCATGTCAGTGCTTATGATATTGGATACCGTAGCGATTGGCATTGGGCCAAGTGGGAGTCTGTTAGTAATATATGAGAGATGTCCTAAGGCAATCGCCTTATGTATGAACCATTTATATGATAAATGAAGATTCACTATTTGAGTATACATGTTTCATGTATTTGATTGGATCTTAAACTCATTTACTAAATGTCCAGGATACGATTCACAGCATGAGAGAATTTGTGATTGGATCACAACTAGTGAGTATCTATACATGTGTAATTGCGGTGTATCGGAATTATCCCTAGTCGATGAAATGATGGATTTGGACACCATCGATTCTGTTGAGACTAGCACGAGATATACTCCTTGGTGTATCCAAGCAGCTTATTCTCACTGGCTGGAGACATTGTGATGTCCGGAGTTAATCGTGGATGCTAGTTATGGTAACTAGTTCATTGGAGTGACCAGCCGTAAGACTTCATATGGTTCTTTGCAAATATAGATATGTCAATGAAGTTCTTACAGTAGCTTAAGTGCGATGTTCCTTTGACTTGCGGTATTCAAGTCATCTTGATCATGGAGACTTATGCTTTGACATCTTAAGCAAGCATCTCTAAGGAGATGTGGACCCGGGATGATTGGGTATAAGTCGAAGTGATCGAAGGTGTTTGAATAGCCTATAAAGGATTCACCACTCCTTGCTAGGAGATGTATACCCATGGCCTCTCGTCGGATTGTTACTAAAGTCTTTGGCCAAAGCATTACATGTTTAGAGTAAGGTACTCTTCGATACATGTGCAGTAATTAGAATCCGTAGGACGAGGAAATGATACTTGGGCTAGATGTGACGTAGTCAGCCTAGTGGGGACTGACACTATAGACCATGTCCTGAACCAAGTGGGTATAAGATGAGTGAAGGGAATGGGGCACGATTCATTCGAGCTGCTGAAGGGTTTCAGAAATAGTTCTGGATCAACCGTTGATCTTTTCGGTTAATTGGGGATCATGATGTACTACTAGGTGCCACTCATGATCGTTCTATAATTAATGGTTAATTATAGATGGCCAACATAAACCGAGAACCTATTTGGTCACACGCACAACTAGCGTAATCCAAAGCATTTAAAACGAGCTTGAGAATGGGATTCTCAGACTGAGAGAAAGTAGGTTTGTTTGGACCAAACGTAGAGCGAGCTTGAAATCGTTTCAGTCGCAATGGAAGCGTGGATGGGCCGTGTCTTATGAAGACATAATGGATGAACCAAAATGTTTTGGTTCTAATCCAATGGAGGAGAATAAACCAAAGGGTTTGGTTTATTTTAAACGAATGAACCAAAAGTTGGTTCGGTTCGTTTTAACTTAAAATAAACCATCATGGTTTGGTTTATTTTAACTTATATTAATGGAGCGGGTTAATGGGGCTAATGGTTTTGATCCAATAACCATTAAGAGAATTAGTTCTCTATAAAAGAGGGCTTAAGGGATTGTTAAGCCCTAATCCAAAAACCCTAGCTAGAGTTGCCGCCTACCCCATTGAAGGTCTCGGCGCCAACTCCTTGCCGCCGCCCACTTCTCCTCCATCCGGCGTCCAGAAGGAGCTCTCCTTCCTCCTCGCCGGCGTCGAGCTGCTGCCGGTTGGTACTCCGGTGATCTCCCTTGGGTTCGGCGATAAGGTGAGCACTTGGCTTCCCTTGGTTGGCCGGCGCCTACTCCTCCACCAAAGCTGTCCAGTTTTCTGGACAGCTTGTTTTCCTCTCGTCGGAGCGTCGTTTGGACGACGGTTAGAGCTCCGACAGCGCCTAACTTACCGGGGATTCGATCTCCGGTAATCCTCAGAGGTGGAGGATGAAGGATTCGTCAAATGGTTGACGAATACCTCTCCGGAGAAGCGAGTCTTGAGGACTTGTTTTTGGATCCGAATTTGGATTCGGATCGTGATCACCTCTCGATCACATCGTCTTCAACACGAGGTTAGTAACCCGTACGAAGACGAGGCTCGTGACTTAGCGAAGTCATGCCAAGGATACTCGGCATGGATACGGATAGAGACGATTCTAGCGAGGATCGTTCCGGTTGATGTCGTTCCCGCTACACGTGATACGAAAGGTATAACGTAGTTAAATTTCCTTTTATTGCAAATTTAAATTTATGGTTATGTCTACACATGATGTACTATGCATGCGTGTGATGTGTGTGTTGTAATAAATGTAGATTTATTATTTTTTATTTCTTCCGCTATGAACATGTTTGCGAAACATGTTCGAACACACACTCGCCGCAGTGCCGGAAACCCAACAGTTAGTTGATTCCTCAAAGAAAGGTTCTAAGAGGAAGGCAAAGGAACAGAAGAAAGGGAAGAACAAGATGGCAAAGAAGGCAGAATCAGCACAAAAGGGCACTTGCCATCATTGTGGCAAGGTGTAGGGAGTTGTTTCGGAGGCTCATTGGCTCTCATGTCCCCGGATTAAAATTTTCACTAATGAAAGAATTAATCTGGATGGGATGAGTTTCCTTAGCACAACCAATTCGTCGTCGTGCTAACAACTTGAGTGGTCGCTTGAACAAACTAGTTGTTCAAGCAACACAACTCTTCTAGTTGGTTAGCCGCGGAAGAGACGATGGACGGATCGCCGGTTTTTGTGTTTGTCTTCGGGGTCTATGATTATACAAACTATATACATACGCACACTTGTATAATCAACACATAAAAGAACATGCCAAGATCAGAAAATATAGTTGTAAAACTTTATACCTTACGATCTTCTACCGTATGTCCTATCCTCCTTGTGGACAACGTGTGGGCGAAGATCCTCCACGAATAGAAGCCTTCAAGATCGCGTTCTTCCCTTTCTTGTCCGCTGCGAACAAAGAGAAGAACCAACAAAACCTTTCCTTTCTAGAACCGGCCACCAAGCAAGGGAGTTTGATGCAACTGCTGGCCAAGGAACCAATGGATGAAGCGCCGGCCACCAATGCAAAGGGAACCGCCGGCCACCTTGGAGATTGGAGAAGTGCCGGCCACCAAGGGAATGGAGAACCGCCGGTCATCAAGGAGAAAGGGAGGAGGAAGAGCGCCGGGCTAGGAATAGAGGAGGAAGATAGATAGGTGCCGGCCAACATTAGGAAGAAGAAGGGTTCTTCTTCTCTTGATGCCGCCCAAGCTCCTTCCAAAACCTAGCCGCCCAAGCCCTTGTTCTCCTAGGGTTTCTTGCCGTCTAAGATTGGAGAGGCAAAACCCTAATTTTTCCTTGAACCAATTATTCTTGCCGCCCAACCTAAGCCCTCTATTTATAGAATTAGGCTTAATCCTCCTTTAATCTCCACCGTCGGATCTAGGGATTTAATCTCCACTGTCGGTTCTAGGATTTAATCCCAACCATCGGATCTAGGGATTTAATCCCAACCGTTTATTCTAGGGTTTCATCCCAACCATCGGATCTAGGGATTTAATCCAAACCGTTGGTTCTGAGGTTTCATCCCAACCATCGGATCTAGGGATTTAATCCCAACCGTTGGTTCTAGAGTTTTATTTTACATTCTTGGATCTAGACTTCATGAGGATTATATTAGGCTACGATAGGGACCATAAGGAGGAGTTGGATCTTGGTCACCCGATGGATCGGAACCACACTAACTTGATTCATCAATGATGTTCCATTCCATTAGAGGATCATCATTGAACTACCTCACTAACCCCCATAAATTAATATGGGCTCCATATATTATTTGTACATTCATCTCCCCGTGTTTAAGATATCGAATGTCCGTCAATTAATTGATTTACTGACCATCAATTAATTAACATCTAATTCCTCAAGTAGTACCACTCAACCTTATCATCATGTTGACTAAGTCAACCAGCTGGGTTTACATGATGAACCTTATGAGCTCCTCAAGGGGACATCATCAACCTAGTATATAGGACACAGTTTCCTCCTATAATCAACGACACACCATGTAAATAATATTATTTCCCAACTTACCGGGCATATTGATTTAATCCATCTAAATCTCACCCTCTGGTAAATCAAAGAAATAAATACTAAGTACATGTGCCCGTTATTATATTGGGATTAAGAGCATGTACAACATAATATCCGAGGTCCGATTCAATTATGTAGTCAGCAATTAATTGAATCACCTCTATGTCAATCCTACTCAATACACCTAAGTGTACTAGTGTAACTCTATGTTCAAGATAAAACAATACAAGCTACACTACAACCATGCCAATGGTTTGTCCAAAACCATCTTGGTTGTGAGCCTCTACTTATATTTTACAAGGGACTGATAACATGATCTTCTGTGCCCCACCAAGCACCATGTTATCTACAATGTAAAATATTAGACAATATGCACACATATATAATAAATATATAAAGTGCAAACAATGATCATGTGATTCTTATTCCAAAATAAAATGTTCATACAAAAAGAGCTAGGCTTTCAGTATACATTCCAACAATCTCCCACTTATACTAAAAGACTATGCCGTCATCACACTGCCATACATCTGATCCCCATGTCCTCCACATGCCTATCAAACGCTTTCGCTGGAAGGGCCTTAGTGAATGGATCCACTAGGTTATCCTCTGATGCAATCTTGGCGACAGCAACTTCTCCTCGCTTTACGATCTCTCGTATAAGGTGGTACTTGCGCTCTATGTGTTTGCTTGTCTTATGGGCTCGTGGTTCCTTCGAGTTTGCAACTACACCATTGTTATCACAATAAATTGTGATAGTTCTGGGCAAACCAGGAATCACATCCAAGTCCATCAAGAAGTTCCTAAGCCATACAACTTCCTTGGCTACCTCAGAGGCTGCCACATACTCAACTTCCATGGTAGAGTCCGCCACGCATTTCTGCTTGACACTCCTCCATACTATGGCTCCACCTCCAAAAGTAAACAGAAACCCCGAGGTAGACTTACTCTTGTCCCTATCTGATTGGAAATTCGAATTCGTGTAACCCACAGGGACTAATTGATCTGCCCGGTAAACCAGCATATAATCCCTAGTCCTTCTCAGGTACTTCAATATATGCTTTACTGCAGTCCAATGTCCCTGTCTAGGATTACTCTGATATCTGCTAACCATGCCTGTGGCAAAGCAGATATCCGGTCTCATACATAGCATAGCATACATAAGGCTTCCTACTGCCGAAGCATAAGGAACCTCCTTCATGTCCTCTATCTCCTTTGATGTTTTGGGACACATCTCTTTAGATAAAGGAACTCCATGCCTAAAAGGTAGAAAACCTTTCTTGGAGTTCTGCATGCTAAAACGAGCAAGGATAGTGTCAATGTATGAAGCTTGAGATAAGCACAACATTCTTTTCTTGCGATCCCTTATTACTTTGATCCCAAGGATGTGTCCCACTTCTCCCAAGTCCTTCATGTCAAACTGTTTGGACAACCATACCCTTACGTCTGATAACACTTTGATATTGTTGCCAACTAACAAAATGTCATCTGCGTAGAGTACAAGAAATACCACTACGTTTCTGTCACATCTCTTGTATACACAAGGCTCATCCGGACTTTGAATAAATCCATATGACTGGATTACCTCATCAAAGCGGATGTTCCAAGATCTAGAAGCTTGCTTCAATCCATAAATGGACCGATTAAGCTTACATACAAGATGCTCTTTGCCTTCAGCAATGAATCCCTCTGGTTGTCGCATATAGATGTTCTCCTCAAGACTTCCATTAAGGAAAGCTGTCTTGACATCCATCTGCCAAATCTCATAATCCATATGACCAGCTATAGATAAGAGAATCCGGATAGACTTAAGCATAGCTACCGGCGAAAAAGTCTCCTCATAATCGATACCCTCTTTCTGAGTATACCCTTTCACAACAAGCCTAGCTTTGAAGGTCTCAACCTTCCCGTCCACTCCTCTCTTTCTCTTGTAGATTCACTTGCATCCAATGGCTTTTACACCATCGGGTGGCTCTACTAGCTCCCAGACTTGATTAGAATCCATAGATTTGTAACGCTCGTAAAATTCCTAGCAATTTTACAAGAATTTTTGGCTTGATGATCATGGGCTTTATGTGGGCCTTTTCAAAAATAAAAGAAAATAAGCCGAAAAGGGGTGCAAGGCCTAGGAATTGAACTCCAAACCTCTAGAGATAGACAAGCCTTATAGATGCACCCACTAACCAGAAGCCCAATAGGATTATATGATTAAGGAAGAGGGGGAAACTATAGATAAGTGGGACTAGGAGTAAATGAAGAGGCATGGAAAAGAAAAGAGGAACTTCTCTTCCTCCCCCCTTTATAAAGAAGAGGGAAGGTTGAATTTGGTCACTTCCTCTCTTCTTCTTCCTCTTCTCACCGAAAATCTTGAGCTCCCTCTCCATTTCCTCCATTGGCCGAACCTCCTTCAAGCAAGAAGCAAGGGCTAGGGTTGGTTCTTAGGTCATCTTCTCCACCCAAAACAAAGCGAAGGAAGTAAGTATCCCTCACCTGCATACGAGTAGTTGCGATTGAATGTTTGAACAACCTGTATGTTATATTCGGCCAAGCATGTTTTAGTTTACCAATGAAGTTGAAATCTATGTTTAGGAAGGATAGGATGATGCTAAGATGGGAAAAGAGGGTTGGTTAAAAAGCTAACCCTAGTTGAGCCCTTATGTGTTTCGGCCACCCTAGGAAATTAGGGTTAGGGTTTCATGAATGCCATGTTTTAATTGCTATATGATGTAGTTAGGGTTTAAAAAGGGATTAGGTCAAAAGTTAACCCTAGGAAACCCTATGGACCATTCGGCCAACATGGGTTTTTGG
The DNA here is from genome assembly GCA_025175895.1 of Wurfbainia villosa. Taxonomy (NCBI): domain Eukaryota; kingdom Viridiplantae; phylum Streptophyta; class Magnoliopsida; order Zingiberales; family Zingiberaceae; genus Wurfbainia; species Wurfbainia villosa. The sequence goes on along the minus strand of CM046007.1, from coordinate 45,645,072 downwards.
TGTTTTTTTGTTGAAGTTTATATCTTGCTTTACTTGCAAATGATGATGATAGCATGTTAGAGGGATTAGGATAAAGATCTAACCCCAAAGGTCTCCATGAACCATTCGGCCAAGTCATGGACTAGGGTCTAAATGAAGCTCCATGTTATGTTTATGCTATGTTCTATAACTAGATGATGATGTTAGGGTTTTAAGTCGATTAGAACAAAAGCTAACCCTAATGAACCCTAAAGACCTATTCGGCCAAACCCTACTTTTAGGGTTTCAATGAAGTTCCATGCCATGTTTTTGTAACTAGATGATGATGTTAGGGGTTAAAGTGGATTAGGACAAAAGCTAACCCTAATGAACCCTAAGAACCATTCGGCCAATATGGATCTTGGTGTTTTATTGAAGTTTTATAGCTTGTTTTACTTGTAAGTAATGATGTTAACATGTTAGGGGGGTTGAGGTTAAAGATCTAAACCCTAAAAAGCCTATAAGGGCCATTCGACCACCTTTGATCTCCTTAGGTTACAATGAAGTTCATACCATGAAGTATGCTATGCTATGTTAATGAAATAAGCTATGTTGTTATGAAATGAAGTATGCTATGCTATGTTAATGAAATGAAGCATGATGTGTATGAAATGAAGTATGCTATGCTATGTTAATGAAATAAGCTATGTTGTTATGAAATGAAGTATGCTATGCTATGTTAATGAAATGAAGCATGATGTGTATGAAATGAAGTATGCTATGCTATGTTAATGAAATAAGCTATGTTGTTATGAAATGAAGTATGCTATGCTATGTGAGTGAAATGAAGCATGATGTGTTATGAAATGAAGTATGCTATGCTATGTTAAAGAAATAAGCTATGTTGTAAAATAAGCATATAAGTATTTTACTTTCTGCATGGCTTGTACCAAGACCTTAACAAGGTCCAAAGAAGGGATGGGCTCCTAAGATGCCCTAGGTCGATGGAATAAGACTCGGGCCTAGGATGGGCTTCTATGTATGATTGCCCCTAGGTCGATGGAATAAGATTCGGGCCTAGTACGGGATGGGCTCCAAGATGCCTTAGGTCGATGGAGGATGGGCTTCTACGCTATGACGATTGCCCCTAGGTCGATGGAATAAGACTCGGGCCTAGGAACCTATTAGGTTCGAGACTTGCTACCTCGGGCCTATTTAGGGATGCGCGCTATGATAATGAAGAAGTGGTACAATGCCGGGCCCAAATATGTTGAGATCTATATTTACGTACCTAACATATATGTTTTCAAAAGCATCTTGCATATGTATGCCATGATTGTTTACGTTACCTGTTATGTTAGATGCTATGCCATGATTGTTTACGTTACCTGTTATGTTAGATGATATGCCATGATTGTTTACGTTACATGTTATGTTAGATGATATGCCATAATGTTTAAGTTACCTGTTATGCTAGATGATATGCCATAATGTTAAGTTACATGTTATGTTAGATGATATGCCATAATGTTAAGTTACATGTTATGTTAGATGATATGCCATGATGTTAAGTTACATGTTATGTTAGATGATATGCCATGATTGTTTACGTTACATGTTATGTTAGATGATATGCCATAATGTTTAAGTTACCTGTTATGCTAGATGATATGCCATAATGTTTAAGTTACCTGTTATGTTAGATGATATGTCATGATGTATAAGTTACATGTTATGTTCGATGGCACGCTATGATGTTAGGTTACTAAGTTACATATGATGCCATGTATGTTATGTTTATGTTACTTAAGCTACAAGTTAAGTTGATGATGCCATGTATGTTACATGATATATTGATTATATGTTATAAATGCTACAAGTCATGATTAATGATGATGTATGGTTTTTGTGAGTAGGACAGGATCTTACTAAGCCTATGTGCTTATAGTTTATTTTCCCTCGTACTGCAGATAAGGGTAAGGGATGGATAAACTAAAGGGAGCAGCAGGAGGGGTCAATGTGTGTGGTAGTGGCATGGTGGAGAAGATCCGTTAAGTCTACTTATACATGTATTACCTATAATGATGATGTCTATGGATGTCTTTACTTATGTCTCCCTATGACGATGATGTTATGAACCTACTAAGCCTTAAGTATCTATATATATATATGATGCATGCTTTATGTTGATAAGAAGAAGTAAAGAAGAAGTAAGAAGAAGTATCTATGCATGCTATGCTATGAAACATACTCTATGTTAAGAAGAAGTGTTAATGCATATTTATGTTTAAAAGAAAAAAAAAAGTATTTAGGTCTCAAGTCTTCCGCTGTAAGAAATAAGAAGTACATATATATAAAGTCTTCCGCTGTATGAAATGTATGTACGGTCGCGTCACGCGCCGCCTCTCCGGACATTTAGGGTCCCGGAAGGGCGGGCGTGACAAGATTCTATCTCTGAATTCATCGCACTTTGCCAAGATACCGCATCTCTATCTTGGAGTTCCTCGTCATATGTCCAGGGATCCGGTTCATGTTCACCAGGGACTAAGTCCGAAGACTCTCCCAAAAACATGAATCTCTCGGGTTGTCTAACAACCCTCCTACTACGATGAGGTGCCTCCTGTGTATACTCTGTGACACGCGGTGCAGTGACTTGTGGCATCTCCTCTTGTACCGGTGGTACTGAAGTCGGGACTTCCCCTGTCAACTCCTCAAGAACAATCCTACTCTTGGTCTTGTGGTTCATTACATAATCCTCCTCTAGAAATCTGGCGTTCGTGCTAACAATCACCCTCTGATCTCTAGGATTATAAAACAAACCACCTTTCGTTCCCTTAGGGTAGCCAACAAACATGCATACTTCTGTACGAGGTTCCAACTTACCAGCATCAGCCTTCAACACATGTGCTGGACTCCCCCATATCCGAATATGTCTTAGACTAGGCTTTCGCCCAGTCCACAATTCTACAAGGGTAGAAGGTACTAATTTGGATGGAACCAAGTTCAGAGTATACATTGTCGTATCCAGTGCATACCCCCAGAATGAAACAGGTAACTCAGAATAACTCATCATCGATCTGACCATCTCCATAAGAGTCCTATTCCTTCGCTCCGCTACACCATTCTCACTGGGTGTGCCAGTGCATAATTGGGATTGAATCTCAGCCTCTGATAAGTAATTCCTAAACTCTCCCAAGAGGTACTCGCCACCACGATCAGATCGTAATGTCTTGATACTTTTACCTTGACGATTCTCCACATCAGCCTTGAATTCTTTGAACCTGTCAAAGCATTTAGACTTGCGGTGCATCAAGTAAATGTATCCATATCTTGAATAATCGTCTATAAAAGAGACGAAATATTCAAAACCACCTCTTGCCTGGATAGACATAGGACCGCACAAATCAGAATGAACCAATTCTAACACATCTTTGGCTCTATACCCCTTGGCCTTGAAAGGCCTCTTGGTCATTTACCTTCCAAGCAAGATTCGCAGGTTGGGAGATGCTCCACCACTAATGAACCCAAAGGTCCATCAGCTATCAACCTTTGAATTCTGCTTAGGTTAATATGACCAAGCCTTATATGCCAAAGATATGTCTGGTTCATTTGCGAAGGTTCTTTTCTCTTATTAGACTTAGAAGATGAGTTATTGATTTCTATATGCATCGTGGGAGTTTTCGGTTCAAGAGTATATAAATTGCCAACCAATGTACCAGAACAGATAATCTCCCTATTCCTTTTTATAACCACTTTGTCATTAAAAGAAACAGAATATCCATCCATAAACAATTTAGAAACTGAAATTAAATTCTTTCTAAAAGTAGGTACATAAAGACAATTTCTCAAAACCAAAACTTTATTCTATCAAAAGATAAATAAGCGTCTCCCCTGATAGCCGCCACCTTTGAAGCATTGCCCATGACGACGGTAATCTCTCCCTCAGCTAGTCGTCGGGTTTCCTGGAACCCCTACAAAGTATTGCAGACATGATTAGTGGCTCCTGTATCTACACACGACCTTTGGTAGATAACACCGCTAAACATGTTTCAACAACTAAACAAGAAGATATACCTTTGTTCTTTGGCGAGGATATCCAGCCTTCGATGTCGATCTGCTTGCAAGTGAAGCACTTGCCTTTCCTTCTTCACTCCTGCACGAGGTCCCACTGCCACTTTCTTGCTCCACCTTGCTTCTTCTTCTTCTTACCTTTCGGTTTAGAGGAAGAAACCTTACAGCGACCATGGCTTGAGCACTTTGTGAAAAGCCCCTCTGCGCTGGAGTTACATCGGAAGCTCCGCCAACGAATACAACCTCTTGTTCATGTTGTAGTGAGGCGGAACTGCTCAAAACTCCTAGGCAGAGACTGGAGAATGATATCGACCTGGGTTTCCCCATCGATCTCAGCTCCGAGGACTTCCATCTCATTAAGATGAACCATCATCTTAAGAACATGATCCCTAATGGGTGTTCCCTCGATCATGGTGGTCGTCATCAAGTTTCTCATCGCCTCCTGCCTAGCCGCCCTACTCTGATGTCCGAAAAGTTCCTTGAGATTTACCATCATGTCATAAGCTGTGGCCATGGCACGATCTTGATGTTATAGATGCCAAAATGTAACACCGCGCCATCTCATCTGCCTTGATCCATTTCTTATAATGTTCTTTCTCCTTTTCATCAGAGTCATCGGTGGGCTTAGGAGGACAGACCTCGAAGAGTACAAATTTGTACTCCTCCGCAGTTAGGACAATATCCAGATTTCTTTTCCAATCAATATAGTTTGGTCCAGTAAGCTTATTTTCTTTTAAAATCACAGCAAGTGGGTTGAAAGCCATTTGAAAATCCTAAAAATCACAATGATCAAAATATTATATTTCAAATATTATTGATTCCTCAAAACAATAAAATCCCAAAATCAACCAACACCTCAAATCACCGAGAATATCGCATGCCACGCTGTGTGGACGTATACGAATTCTACATTTGTAAGAGGAAGTTTTACCCATTAATTTTATTATCTTGTCAACCTTACTTTTTGACAAATAAAATTAATAGTTGGTTCCTCTTTGGCCCTACAAATAAAAGCAGTGACTCCGATGGGGAGGATACTTTTATTTGCATCTAAGTGTGCACGATTACACGATACTAAGGGAATTATTTTGGATTATGTGCCTTACCGCTGTGGAAGTACACATGCTCCTAGATAATTTCCTATAACCATTATTTGACCTAGTGACCCGCAAACAAACCCGTCCGCAGGGAGGAAGGCACTCAGAGCCAACACACAAGTTTGTTGCATCACACGTCAAATTGTAATGGAGGCCGCGGGAATTAATTAAAATATCCCTCTCCCACTTAGTAAATTTAAAATGAGGAATTTTAAAGCATACACAACATGCATATAAAACAAATAAGCAATAAATATGGAAAAAACAGAATTTTTCCAACTATTATGACATTGTTCTCCAATACGCATCCCGTCGTGTCGCCACCTCATCCGCTCCATCTTTTCCCGTGGGCAAGTCACCAAAGAGATCCGAGTCGAGATATATCATTTTAATTTACATCCATTGATCCTATACTCCACGAAGGAGTGTACAAATAATCTAGATCGAAAGTAAACTAAAATGAGCAGCTAAACAATGCCGTATTTAATTACAAAAATTAAATACTAATCTAGCCTCGTCAACCCCGAGGATTAAAATAATATACATACAATCACACACAAAAACAATCACATACAACCAAATAGCCATAATAGTCGGATCTCATGCCTGCAACCAAAAAGTTAGCCTACGCACATCCTACTATTATCCGGCATACTCAATATATGATATGTGCATGAAAGTAACCGAATCCAAAACACACAAAACCGGAAACTGTGGCTCTGATACCACTTGTGGGGAGTTGCTTCGGAGGCTCATTGGCTCCCATGTCCCCGGATTAAAATTTTCACTAATGAAAGAATTAATCCGGATGGGATGAGTTTCCTTAGCAAAACCAATTCGTCGTCATGCTAACAACTTGAGTGGTCACTTGAACAAACTAGTTGTTCAAGCAACACAACTCTTCTAGTTGGTTAGCCACGGAAGAGACGACGGACGGATCGCCGGTTTTTGTGTTTGTCTTCGGGATCCATGATTATACAAAATATATACATACGCACACTTGTATAATCAACACATAAAAGAACATGCTAAGATCCGAAAATAAAGTTGTAAAACTTTATACCTTACGATCTTCTATCGTATGTCCTATCCTCCTCGTGGACGACGTGTGGGCGAAGATCCTCCACGAATAGAAGCCTTATAGATTGCGTTCTTCCCTTATCCACTGCGAACAAAGAGAAGCACCAACAAAACCTTTCCTTTCTAGAACCGGCAACCAAGCAAGGGAGTTTGATGCAACCGCCGGCCAAGGAACGAATGGATGAAGCGCCGGCCACCAATGCAAAGGGAACTGCCGGCCACCTTGGAGATTGGAGAAGTGTCGGCCACCAAGGGAATGGAGAACCGCCGGCCACCAAGGAGAAAGGGAGGAGGAAGAGCGCCGGCCTAGGAATAGAGGAGGAAGATAGATAGGTGTCGGCCAACCTTAGGAAGAAGAAGGGTTCTTCTTCTCTTGATGTCGTCCAAGCTCCTTCCAAAACCTAGCCGCCCAAGCCCTTGTTCTCCTAGGGTTTCTTGCCGCCCAAGATTGGAGAGGCAAAACCCTAATTTTTCCTTGAATCAATTATTCTTGCCGCCCAACCTAAGCCCTCTATTTATTGAATTGGGCTTAAGCCTCCTTTAATCTCCATCGTCGGATCTAGGGATTTAATCTCCACCGTCTGTTCTAGGGTTTCATCCCAACCATCAGATCTAGGGATTTAATCCCAACCGTTGGTTCTAGGGTTTCATCCCAACCATCGGATCTAGGGATTTAATCCCAACCGTTGGTTCTAGGGTTTCTTCCCAACCGTTGGTTCTAGGGTTTTAATCCCAACCGTTGGTTCTAGAGTTTTATTTTACATTCTTGGATCTAGACTTCATGAGGATTATATTAGGCTACGATAGGGACCATAAGGAGGAGTTGGATCTTGGCCACCCGATGGATCGGAACCACACTAACTTGATCCATCAATGATGTTCCATTCCACTAGAGGATCATCATTGAACTACCTCACCAACCCCCATAAATTAATATGGGCTCCATATATTATTTGTACATTCATCTCCCCCTGTTTAAGATATCGAATGCCCGTCAATTAATTGATTTACTGACCATCAATTAATTAACATCTAATTCCTCGAGTAGTACCACTCAACCTTATCATCATGTTGACTAAGTCAACCAGCTGGGTTTACATGATGAACCTTATGAGCTCCTCAAGGAGACATCATCAACCTAGTATATAGGACACGGTTTCCTCCTATAATCAACGGCACACCAGGTAAATAATATTATTTCCCAACTTACCGGGCATATTGATTTAATCCATCTAAATCTCACCCTCTGGTAAATCAAAGAAATAAATACTAAGTACATGTGCCCGTTATTATATCGGGATTAAGAGCATCTACAACATAATATCCGAGGTCCGATTCAATTATGTAGTCAGTAATTAATTGAATCACCTCTATGTCAGTCCTAGTCAATACACCTAAGTGTACTAGTGTAACTCTATGTTCAAGACAAAACAATACCAAGCTACACTACAACCATGCCAATGGTTTGTCCAAAACCATCTTGGTTGTGAGCCTCTACTTATATTTTACAAGGGACTGATAACATGATCTTCTGTGCCACACGAAGCACCATGTTATCTACAATGTAAAATATTAGACAATATGCACACATATATAATAAATATATAAAGTGCAAACAATGATCATGTGATTCTTATTCCAAAATAAAATGTTCATACAAAAAGAGCTAGGCTTTCAGTATACATTCCAACACAAGGAAGGCCACTGGCGAAGAAACTGCAAGATTTATCTTGAGTCCATGAAGAAGAAGAAGGCATCCGATGCCCCATCCTCTTCAGGTATCTTCGTTATTGATTGTCATTCTATTTCCTTAGACACTTGGGTATTGGATACTGGGTGTGGCTCACATATATGTAATGACATATAGGGGCTAAGGAATAGAAAAAGGCTCGTCAGAGGGGAGTCAAATTTGTGAGTTGGCAAGGGAGCAAAGGCTGTTGCGGTCGCCATCGGAACTTATTTGCTGAAGCTCCCTAGCGGACTAGTCTTGGAACTGGACAATTGCTATTGTGTTCCTTCTCTAATAAAGAACATTGTTTCTATTTCCTATTTAAATAGAAATGGTTACCATTTGACGTTTAGTAACAATTGTTGTTATATAACTTTGAATGTCGTACTTTATGGAACTGGAACTTTGAGCAATGGCATTTATACGTTGGACGTATCCAGTGACATTTTCAATATCGAAGCAAGCAACAAGCATGCTCAAAAGGATAATCAATTAGACTCCTACATCTGGCATTGTCGTCTTGGACATGTAAGCAAGAAACACATGTCCGAATTACACCGATGTGGAATTCTGGAATCGTTTGAATTGGATTCATACGATACATGTGAATCATGCTTGAAAGGCAAGATGACTAAGTTACCTTTTACAGGAAAAGGTGAACGAGTGGGAGAGTTGCTAGGTCTAATACATACTGATGTATGTGGACCTATGTAAACTCAAGCTTTAGGAGGCTATAGCTACTTCATTACCTTCACCGATGATCACTCACGGTTTGGGTATATGTTCTTGATGAAACACAAGTCTGAAGCCTTTGAAAGGTTCAAAGAATTCAGAAATGAAGTAGAGAAACAACATGACAAGAGTATTAAAATACTTCGATCGGATGGAGGTGGTGAATACTTAAGTCAAGAGTTTCTTGATTATCTAAGAGACAATGGTATATTGTCTCAATGGACTCCGCCATATACACCACAGCATAATGGTGTATCTGAGAGGCGTAACCGAACCTTGTTGGACATGGTCAGGTCAATGATGAATCATGTGAATCTTCCCAAGTCCTTTTGGGGCTATGCACTTCAGACAGCTGTTTACTTGTTAAACAGAATGCCAACCAAGGTAGTCTCTACTACTCCATATGAGATATGGAATAGTAAGAAACCTCATATATCTTACTTGAAGATATGGGGTTGTCCTGCTTATGTGAAGCGGACTGTATCAGACAAATTGGATGCTAAGTCTGATAAATGTCTATTTATTAGATACCCTAAGGGAACAAGGGGTTACTAATTCTATCATCCTGTGGAACAAAAGGTGTTTGTTTCAAGGCATGCTGTGTTTCTAGAGAAAGAGTTTCTCTTGCAAGAAAACAGTAGGAGTGTCATCGAGATTGAGGAGGCTCGAGAGACTCAAATAGGCATTGATGAGATACCTAGTGAAGCACAATAGCCAATAACTCATAGTGATGAGCAATCGGCTGGACCTATTGAAACACCACATCTTTGTAGATCTGGTAGAACACGCAACATTCCTGAGAGATATAGATTTCTCATATGTGAATCGAATGATGTGTTACTCATTGATGATGAGGAGCCTACCAATTATGAAGAAGTGTTGACAAGTTTAGAAAGGGATAAGTAGCTTGATGTCATGAAGTCGGAAATGGATTCCATGTATGAAAACCAAGTTTAGAACTTGGTCGACCCACCTGAAGGCATCAAGCCTATAGGGTGCAAGTGGGTTTTCAAGAAGAAAACTGACATGGATGGTAATGTGATTACCTATAAGGCTAGATTAGTGGTGAAAGGATATCGTCAAAAGCAAGGTGTTGATTATGAAGAAACCTATTCGCCTGTAGCTATGCTTAAATCCATTCGGATGCTCCTGGCCATAGCGGCTCATTATGATTATGAGATATGGCAGATGGATGTGAAAATAGATTTCCTTAATGGAAACCTACTCGAGGACGTGTATATGATACAACCTGAGGGTTTTACATCAGTTGATAAAACCAAGGTATGCAAATTGCGACGGTCCATATATGGATTGAAGCAAGCATCTAGGAGCTGGAATATCCGTTTTGATGAGACAATCAAAAAGTTTGATTTCTCACAAAATCCAGACAAACCTTGTGTGTACAAGAAGGTTAGTGGGAGTGCAATCGTGTTCCTAGTATTGTATGTCGATGACATATTACTTATAGGAGACGATGTTTCAGTCTTACAGTCAGTTAAGATTTGGTTATCCAAGACATTCTCCATGAAAGACCTGGGAGAAGCAACCTACATCCTCGGGATTAAGATCTATAGAGATAGATCGAAATGGTTGCTTGGTCTTTCGCAGTCTACATATATAGACCGAGTGCTAAAGAGGTTTAGCATATCAGAATCCAAGAAAGGTTTCCTACCCATCAAGCATGGGATACACCTTTTGAAGTCTATGTGTCTGCGCACAGAAGACGAGAGGATTTGCATGAGTAAGATTCCCTATGCATCCGCAATATGATCTATCATGTATGCTATGTTATGTACGAGGCCCGATGTATCGTATGCTCTGAGTGTCACGAGTAAATACTAGTTTGATCCAGGAATGGATCATTGGGTGGCTGTTAAGACAATCCTTAAGTACTTAAGGAGAACTAAGTATGTGTTCCTAATATATGGAGAAGGGGATATGGTGATACGCTGGTATACGAATGTCAGCTTCCAGACAGACAAAGATGATTCTAGGTCTCAGTCTTGATACGTGTTCACCTTAAATGGGGGCCAGTGAGTTGGAAAAGTTCCAAACAAGACACTGTAGCGGATTCTACCATTGAGGCAGAATACATTGCAGCTTCGGAAGAAGCAAAGGAAGCGGTTTGGATCAAGAAGTTCATTTATGAACTTGGTGTGATTCCATCCATTGTTGAAGCAATACCGGTCTACTCCGACAACAATGGAGCTATTGCATAGGCGAAAGAGCCAAGATCTCATCAATGATCCAAACATGTGCTTCGCCGCTATCATCTTATCAAAGATATCATCAGTAGGATGGAAATACAAATCGAGAAAATCCCCACTGAAAGGAACTTAGCGGATCCTTTGACTAAGGCATTACCTCAAAGTATGTTTGAGGGTCATGTTAGAGCTTATGGTATTGGATACCGTAGCGATTGATATTAGGCCAAGTGGGAGTTTGTTAGTAATATATTAGAGATGTCATAAGGCAATCACCTTATGTTTGAAACATTTATATGATAAATGAAGATTCACTATTTGAGTATACATGTTTTCATGTGTTTGATTAGATCTTAAACTCATTTACTGAATGTCCACGATACGATTCACAGCATGAGAGATTTTGTGATTGGATCACAACTAGTGAGTATCTCTACATGTGTAATTGTGATGTATCGGAATTATCCCTAGTCAATGAATTGATGGATTTGGACACCATTGATTCTGTCGAGATTTGCATGAGGTATACTCCTTGGTGTATCCAAGCAGCTGATTCTCACTAGTTGGAGATATTGTGATGTCCGGAGTTAATCGTGGATGCTAGTTATGGTAACTAGTTTATTGGAGTGACCAGCCGTAAGGCTTCATATGGTTCTCTGCATATATAGATATGTCAATGAAGTTTTTACTACAACTTAGGTGCGATGTTCCTTTGACTTGTGGTATTCAAGTCATCTTGATCATAAAGACTTATGCTTTGACATCTTAAGCAAGCATCTCTAAGGAGATGTGAACCCGGGATGATTGGGTATAAGTCGAAGTGATCGAATGTGTTTGAATAGCCTATAAAGGATTCACCACTCCTTGCGATGATATGTATATCATGGCCTCTCGTCAGATTGTTACTAAAGTCTTTGGTCAAAGTATTACATGTTTAGAGTAAGGTACTCTTCGATACATGTGCAATAACTAGAATCCGTAGGATGAGGAAATGATACTTGGGCTAGGTGTGACGTAGTCAGCCTACTGGGGACTGACACTATAGACCATGTCCTGAACCAAGTGGGTATAAGATGAGTGAAGGGAATGGGGCACGATTCATTCGAGCTGCTGAAGGGTTTCAGAAATAGTTCTGGATCAACCATTGATCTTTTCGGTTAATTGGGGATCATGATGTACTACTAGATGTCACTCATGATCATTCTATAATTAATGGTTAATTATAGACGACCAACATAAAACGAGAACCTATTTGGTCACACGCACAACGAGCGTAATCCGAAGTATTTAAAACGAGCTTGAGAATGAGATTCTCAGACTGAGAGAAACTAGGTTTGGTTGGACCAAACAATGAAGCGAGCATGAAATCATTTCAGTCGCAATGGAAGCGTGGATGGGCCGTGTCTTATGAAGACATAATAGATTAACAAAATTGGTTTGGTTCTAATCCAATGGAGGAGAATAAACTAAAGGGGTTTGGTTTGTTTTAAACGAATGAACCAAAGTTGGTTCGATTCGTTTTAACTTAAAATAGACCAACATTGTTTGGTTTATTTAACTTAAATTAATGGAGCGGGTTAACGGGCTTTTGGTTATGATCCAATAACCATTAAGAGAATTTGTTCTCTATAAAATAGGGCTTAAGGGTTTTGTTAATCCCTAATCCAAATCCTTGCAACCCTAAGTTGCCACCCCTCGTCCTTGTGAAGTCGGCGCCAACCCTCTTGCCGCCGCCCACAACCATCCAAGCTCCTTGCCGGCGTCCAGCAGCTGCCGTCCTCTCCCCTTGCCGACGTCGAGCTGCTGCCGGAGGAGCTCTGGTGATCTCCTTTGGGTTCTGCAACAAGGTTAGCTTCAACCTTCCTTATTTGGCCGACCCATATTCCTCCACCAAAGCTGTCCAGTTTTCTGGACAGCTTGTTTCCGTCTTGTTGGAGTGTCAGTTGGACGACGTTTGGGCCTCTGACAGCGGTAACCTTGCCGGGGATTTGATCTCTGGTAATCCTCATAGGTGGAGGATGAAGGATTTGTCAAACGGTTGACGAATACCTCTCCGGAGAAGCAAGTTTTTGAGGACTCATTTTGGATCCGAATTTTGATTCAGATCGTGATCTTCTCTCGATCACATCGTCTTCAACATGAGGCTAGTAACCCATACGAAGACGAGGCTCATGACTTTGTGAAGTCATCCCGAAGATACTCGGCGTGGATACGGATAGAGACGATTCTAGCGAGGATCGTTCCGGTTGATGTCTTTCCCGCTGCACGTGATACGTCTGGTATACGTAGTATAAATTTCCTTTTATTGCAAAATTTTGAATTTACAGTTATGTCTACACATATTGTACTATGCATGCGTGTGATGTGTGTATTGTAATAAATTAGATTTATTATTTTATTCCTTCCGCTGTGCACATATTTACGAAACATGTTCGAACACACACTCGCCGCGGTGCCGGAAACCCAAAAGGACTTGGATGTGATTTCTGGTTTGCCTAGAACTTTCACAATTTATTGTAATAACAGTGGTGCAGTTGCAAACTCGAAGGAACCATGAGCCCATAAGGCAAGTAAACACATAGAGCATAAGTACCACCTGATACGAGAGATCATAAGGCGAGGAGAAGTTGTTGTCGCCAAGATTGCATCAGAGGATAACCTAGCAGATCCTTTCACTATGGCCTTTTTAGTGAGAGCTTTTGATAGGCATGTGGAGGGAATGGGAATCAGATGTATGACAGTTTGATAGCAGCATAGTCTTTTAGTATAAGTGAGAGATTGTTGGGATGTATACTGAAAGCCTAGCCTTTGTGTGAACATCTTCATTTTGAAATAAGAATCACATGATCATTGTTTGTATTTTATATTTTTGCATATTGTCTGATACTTTACATTGTAGATAACATGGTGTATGGTGTCGCACAGAAGATCATGTTATCAGTTCCTTTTAGAGTATAGTAGAGGCTCACAACCAAGATGGTTTTGGACAAACCATTGGCATGGTTGTAGTGTAATTTGGTATTGGTTTATCTTGACCATAGAATTACACTAGTACACTTTGTCTATATTGAGCAGGACCGGTTCAGAGGTGATTCAATTTATACTGACTATATAATTGAATCAGACCTCAGATAGTATGGTGTACATACTCTTAATCCCGATATAATAACGGACACATATACTTAGTATTTATTTCTTTGATTTATCAATGGGCGAGATTCTTGTGTTAAATCGATAGGCCTGGTAAGTTGAAAAATAATATTATTTACATGGTGTGTCGTTGATTATAGGAGAAAACTGTGTCCTATATACTAGGCTGATGATGTCCCCTTGAGGAGCTCATAAAGTTCATCATGTAAATCCTGCAAGTGGACTTGGTCCAACATGATGATAAGGATGAGTAGTACTACTCATGGAGTTAGATATTAATTAATTAAATTGTCATTAATTTAATTAATTAATGGACATTCGATATCTTAAACATGGGAAAATATTTTTTACAAATAATATGTGGAGCCCATATTTAATTATGGGGGTTGGTGAGTTAAATCAATGATGATCCTCTAGTGGAATAGATCATCATTAATGGATCGAGTTATATGTGGTTCGGATCCATTGGTTGGCCAAGATCCAACTCCTCCTCATGGTCCCTATTGTAGCCTATTATAAATACCTCATGAAGCCTAGACCTAAGTAATGATTGTTGGTTGGCATTGGAGAGACTTGGGCGGCAAGGGAGAAAGGGTGTGCTAGGGTTTTGCATCACTTTGGCCGGAGGCAACAAGGGCAAGGTTTCTCCTCCTTCCTCCTTGGCTAGTGCTTCCTTTCCCTTTCCTATAGCCGGCGATGCCTCTTCTTCCTTTTCCAAGGGTCGGAGCCACCTTATCCCTCTCCTAGGGCCGGCGGCAACACAAGGAGGAAGGCTCTCTTCCTCAATCTCCTCTCTTATCCTAGGGCCGACGGACACCACCTCTTGGAGTCTTGGTGGTCGGCATAAGCAAGGAGAAGAGGAGGTTTTGTGTTCAGCACGAGATAGGAGAAGAAGGGAGGGTTTTCTTCCCTTGTTCGGAGCGAGCAAGGAAGTGAAGATACATGGTCTAGGAGGCTTCGATTCTTGGAAGTTCGTCGCCCACACGACGTCCAAGAAGAGGATAGGAATACAATAGAAGATCAAGAGGTAAAACAAGAGGTATAATATTGTTTAATTTTGATTCTTGTTCTTTTATATTTTTTATGTTATTGATTGACATGGACCCCGATGATAAACACAAAAACTGGCGATCTGTTCATCATATATTCTACGGCTAATCGAGGAAAAGGGTTAGGTTGCTTGAACAACAAGTTTGTTCAAGCGACCACTCAAATCAAATAGCACGATGATGAATCGGTTGCTTGGGTAATCCATCTCCGTCCGAATTAGTTTTAATTAATGAAATTTTAATCCGGGGACGTGAGACAGGATCGCCATGCACAAGCGACTGAAGCGAAGAAGTGAAACGTGACTTTCCCTTCATTTCCAGCATGGATA
Organism: Wurfbainia villosa; assembly: GCA_025175895.1. NCBI lineage: Eukaryota > Viridiplantae > Streptophyta > Magnoliopsida > Zingiberales > Zingiberaceae > Wurfbainia > Wurfbainia villosa. The sequence continues at coordinate 45,629,673 of CM046007.1, read as the reverse complement.
TAGCTGTTGTGAGACAATGACATGAAGGCCAATCGAATGTTGGGTAAGTGAAGTCGATTGAAAGGCAAAAATTAGTCTGAGTTACATCTTTATAAAGAGCACGAATAGGAGGATTTTGGAAATGGTTCTAGGGGAGATTTGAGCCGAAGTGTTGGTGCATTTCAGGGTCCTTCAAGCTCGTCCAAGCAACCAATAAGAAAAGCATTCAAAGCGATCTCTTGTAAAGTTTTCTTTACATTGTTTATTGTATTTCATTTGTATTTGCTTGTATTATCTTGTTTATTGTTGTAAATATTGTACGAGGTTTTTCTACCTCTGGATTATTCCAAGTAGAAGTTTTATTAGTGGTGGTGTGCATCACTAGAGCTCACTTGAGCTCGACCCATAGAGTAGGAACCCTAGGTTCCGAACCATGTATATCTTGTGTTGTGCTTGAGTTTGTTGTGTATTTTATTTCTATTATTTTCCATTGTGCATACTAACAAACTTGTAGACAAGCACACTATCAAATTCTGAGCGAAATCACGAAAATGCTATTCACCCCCCCCCCCTCTAGTGGATCATCAACGTTATTACAATTCGAATTAGAGCACGGGGCTCTTCTACAGACTAACCGCCAAGAGGGCATAAGTGCTAGAGGATGGAGTTTCCCAACGATGGATTTGGATGGGATATCAACACTCCAATTCCATTTACATTTTATGGACGAGAAGGGTTCAATCAATGGAAGGTATGCATGGAGAATTTCTTCATGATGAACTTCGAACATTGGGTAATCCTAATGAAAGGATTCAAATTTCCAAGGGGTCTAAAAGGTAGATAGCTCAAGAAGAAGAGATGGACCGAAGAGTAAGCTTAAGCCTTCGAAATAAATGAAAGGGTAACAAAAGTTTTAGTTAATGTAATCCCTAATGATATTTTGTGTAGATTAGGAGATTATAGGGACACCAGGGAGATTTGGAGCAAAGTGGCACAATATCATGAAGATCCATCATCGGCTCAATTGGACAAGAAGACCGAAGAAGCAAGCTCATCCTCTCAAAAGAGTGAGGTTTCGGAGGTCGAGAGGTGTTTGACATCTGAGGAAGAAGAAGGGGTGGAAGAATTGGAGGAAGCCTCCACTTCTAGAATTGAGAGGGAGGAGAGACCATCCTCAATGCCGGAGCAAGAAGATGAGCCATCCACCTCCGGAAGAGAAGAAAAGCAAGATCAAAATTCCATTTTTGGCCTAGATAACTCAAGCATTTTGATTAAAAATAAAAATCATATTATATACTTTGAGTGTAGGGAAAATGGGCATTACAAGAGTAAGTGTCCAAAGTGACTCAAGAAGACTCAACGGACACAAAAAGTCAAGGATAAGTCAAAGGATGTCAGAGCCCCAACAATCAAGAGAAAAGAGCACATTTTGTGCTTCAAGTGCAATCAAAAGGGGCACTATAGGACTCAATGCCCTAGGGGAAGGAAGCAAACCAAGGGCAAATGAGGAGTCTCAATTTTAGGGGAGCTAAGGCAAACCCTAAGATAACTTTTAACTATGCTCCTTCTTCAATTAATAGTCAAAAACATGCTAGGAATAATTTTAATACTCTTGCTATTGTTCATAATCATGAAAAGCATGCTAAAAATAGATCTTACTACTTAGGTGCTAAATCTTGCAAGATTAGGGTTAAGGACAAGTCTAGATCAATCAATCTGAAAATAATTCTATCTAAAGAAGTGATGTGCACAAATGATATAGGATTTTTGGAGTTGTTTTATCACACATCTCATTGCATTTTATACTTGTTTCATGCATATTCTCCCTTGTTTTGCATTCATTTACTATTTTCTAGTTCGGAGATCTACTTTTGTTAATTTATGAGTAGGACGATATTTTTGGAGCAAAAATGAAGCATTTTATAGAGCATGGACTTTAAAAAACATGCTCTAGTCGTGTCCCAAGACATGGGCATGTTCTCGAAGCGAAACAGATCAAAACAAAGGCTCTAGAGTGACACATGGCGGGCTGTGTTAAATTAGCACGATCATGTTAAATTTTTAGCCCAATTTTCAGCCTTGATTTCAGCCATTTCCATCCTTTCACATGGCCTGACCGTGTGAATTTCACACGGACGTGTGGCGAAGGCACAAATCCAAGGAATTAGGGGTTTTCAAGAATTTATGGAAAGCCAGAGCAGCCTCTATATATAGAAAACTCATCTAAGAGATTGAGGGATCACGAGGGGAGCCATCCTACGGCTCCCAAAGCTCGGGGAGGAGGCCTGACGACTAGGACAACAAGAGGGTGCCTTAAGAAGTACTAGAGGCTCACAATGGGGTGAGAGGAATTGGCTCAAGGACCGAAATCTACATTCCAACACCTAAGGAGAACGACTACGAGTACTGCATTTATTCTTGAACATCTTTGCATTGCAAATATTCTCTTTATTTATTCTCCTCTATCTATGGAGTAGATACTTCGATTCTAGGATTTGGGAGTAACTTGTGTATGTGGACATGCTAGTTCAAATAGTTATTCATCTCCTTTAAATCTATTTGCAATTTATGTTGTTTAGATTGATGACAATTATATCTTAATTCTATTTCTACTGCATATAGCCGATACAAGGGTGGAAAGCCTTTGTATCAAAAACCTAGGAGAACCAAGGAGGAACCTTGTGGTCATCCTCCCTCCCATAATCGTAGAAAGTAGAATATGATAGAGTAGGATATAAAGTATGATCCGTCTCTTCATAGGGATTACTAGGACATCCTCATACCTCAATAACCTATCTTAACAGAAGGCCCAAAGTATGAGATATTAACTCTAGAAGGGTTAAGGGACCTTAGTGACAGTGGGCTCCCAACGGTATCAACCCTCTGAGCTCTGACGATCCAAAAGGTAAACTCGGCTAGGAATAGGTAGTTCCTGGTAGAAGTAAAGGTCATCGGGCAAATACATGATGATCCTCACGTAAGATCATAACTAGAGATCTTAAAAGTATTAAATTGATAGCTTGTTCAACAACGCATAAGTGAAATCGAAACCCTAGAATCCCTTAAGGGAACTTTGAACCTACCTTCGCTTTCTCCGAGGGACACCATAATTGAGCTAGGGCTATCATCGACCTCGTAAGCCTTACTCTCAGGAAATTTGCTCTGAACAATTACATCCACTGGACAAACAGTACTCGAATCTCGGTCTCTGTAGGATTGATACTTAAATTATAACTTGACAACAACTCTGCACTTATGGGCGTTGAGCGCGAGCATGCACATCGAATCCTTGCCCATCCTCGTTGGAGATTTGAGTTCGTGCTCGTGTGCATCATGTTTTTGGCACCGTTGCCGAGGCATGCAGATTTGATATCGGATCAAAAGTGGATAGTTTGGATCGGACCTAGTTTAGGTTTATTTCCCTAGTTTTTATTACTTTCTAGTTTAATTTAGTACTAATTTAGATTTTAGTTTTCTTTTAGATTTAGTTAATTTCTAGCAGTTTTTTTAGTCTCTTGCCGAAGCACTGTTGTTCTTTTCCTTATTTATATTATATAACGATGCATACTTTAACTCATGATTATAATCAATTTAATGCTATGAGTTTTGGTAACATTTATTCTGAGCATTGTGGTGAACAGTAGCATACCATTAACGATTGCCCGGATATATTTGAACCTTCATAATTTGAACAAGAAGATGTCACCTATGTTTACAACCATTGACCACAATATTCCTATTCATATAGTTATGACCCTGGCTACTTAAACCCTCAATATTGTTTCCCAAGTGAGAATGAGAGCTATGAATCACCATGTGAATTTTATCCAAAGACTCAAGTTCCGACTTAGAAGTCTTGCTAGACAATTTTACTAGGAAAGCGAGGAGAAGGTTGAGCATGACGATGCTGTAGGAGAGTATAATCAATGGCCCAACAATCCGTATTCCAGCACGTACAATCCCCGATGGAGGAACCATCCGAACTTCTCATATAAGAATAATTCAGGAACTTTCCAATAGTTAGGAGGGTACGGACAACACAACAATGGGCAGCAACAATCACCTAAATCCCGACATGAGTAGATGATAGAAAATTTCATTCAAACTCAACAAGCGACGAACATTGAATTCCAGTGGCATTCGCAGACAGAGATGATACTAGAAGAATTAATGTCATCTATGAACGACCTTGCTAGCTGAAAAAATAAGATGGAGATTCAGATAGCACAGATCGCCAACCAATCTGCTAGAACACCGAGCCGATTAGCAGGAAGTGAAGAAGGATAATCCATTCAATCACCACTAGAAGGAGAACTTATGGATTATATAGTTGATACTTTAATCGAGGAGTGCATTGCTTCAATTAAAATACCTCCTTGTTGGGTTTCTCAAGCACCGCGGCGAGTGTGTGTTCAAACACGTTTCGTAAACATGCACACAGTGGAAGCAAAAAAAGCAATAAATCTAATTTATTACAACACACACATCACACGCATGCAGGATACAACAGTGTAGACATAATCGCTATTTAAAATTTTGCAATAAAAGGAAACTTATACTAGGTATACCTGACGGATCACGTATAGCGAGAATGACATCAACTGTAGCGACCCTCACTAGAATCACCTCTATCTATATCCACGCTGAGTATTGTCGAGATAGCTTCACAAAGCCATGAGCCTCGTCTTCGCAAAAGTCACTAGCCTCGAGTTGAAGACGATATGATCCGAGAGACGATCACAATTCGAAATAAATTCGGATCCTAAAAACGAGTTTCACAAACTCTCTTGTCGGAAGCAGTTTTTGTCAACCGTTTGACGAAAACATAGCCCTCCACCTATGAGGATTGCCATAGATCCAATCCCCAGAAAGTAGACCGCTGTCAAAGCACAAAACACCGACCAAATGGCCTCTCCAAGCAAAGGAGAACAAGCTGTCCATGTATAGGAGGAAAAAGTTGTCGGCCAAAGGATTGGCTGGTTACTCCTTGGTCGCTGGCCGCCAAGGGAGGTTGGTCGGCGACTAGTAGATGGTCGGTGGCGAGGAGAGGTAGCAGCTCTTTTGGGCGTCGGCGGCATAAAGGTGGGCGGCGGCAACACCTTGGGCAACGACAAGGAAAAGAGGAGGAGAAGGAAAGGAGTCTAGGGTTTTCCAATGCAAATTTGTATCAATCATCCACAAAATCCTTAAGCCATGATTTTATAGAGAACATGTTCTCCTAACGGTTATTGGTCACAACCAAAACCCGTTAAGCCGCTCCAATAATTTAAGTTAAAATAAACCAAACCGCATTAGTCTATTTTAAGTTAAAATGAACCGGACCAATTTGGTTCATTCGTTTAAAATAAACCAAACCACTTTGGTTTATTTTCCACCATTGGATTAGAACCAAACCAATTTGGTTCATTCATCATGTCTTCAAAAGACACGGCCCATCCATGCTTCCGATGCGACTGAAACTATTTTATACTCGCTCTTTGTTTGGTCCAACCAAACCTAGTCTCTCACTAATTGAGAATCCTATTCTCAAACTCATTTTAAATACTTTGGATTACATTCGTTGTGCATGTGACCAAATAGGTTTCTGATTTATGTTGGTCATCTACAATTAACGATTAATTATAGAACGATCATGAGTGGAACCTAGTAGTACATCATGATCCCCAATTAATCAGAAAATCAACACTTGATCCTAGAACCATTTATGAAACCCTTTAGCAGCTACAATGAAGTGTGCCCTATTCCTTTCACTCATCTTATATCCACTTGGTTCAAGACATGGTCTATTGTGTTAGTCCCCACTCGGTTGACTACGTCACACCTAGCCCAAGTATTACTTCCTCGTCCTTTGGATTCTAGTTACTGCACATGCATCCAAGAGTACGATACTCTAAACATGTAATTTTTTGGCCAAATACTTTAGTTACAATCCGACGAGGGCCATAGGGTATACATTGTTGGGATGTATACTGAAAGCCTAGCTCTTTTGTATGAACATCTTTATTTTGAAATAAGAATCACATTATCATTGTTTGCACGTTATATTTATATGTGTGCATATTGTCTAATATTTTACATTGTAGATAACATGGTGCCTGGGTGCGGCACAGAAGATCATGTTATCAGTCCCTTATAGAATATAAGTAGAGGCTCACAACCAAGAAGGTTTTGGACAAACCATTGGCATGGTTGTAGTGTAGCTTGGTATTGTTTTATCTTGAACATAGAGTTACACTAGTACACTCAGGTGTATTGAGCAGGACCGACATAGAGGTGATTCAATTTATTGCTGACTGCATAATTGAATCGGACCTCGGATATTATGTTGTACATGCTCTTAATCTCGATATAATAACGGGCACATGTACTTAATATTTATTTCTTTGATTTACCAGAGGGTGAGATTTCTATGGATTAAATCACTATGCCCGGTAAGTTGGGAAATGATATTATTTACATGGTGTGTCGTTGATTATAGGAGGAATCCGTGTACTATGTATTAGGTTGATGATGTCCCCTTGAGGAGCTCATAAGGTTCATCATGTAAACCCTGCAGGTTGACTTAGTCAACATGATGATAAGGTTGAGTGGTACTACTCGAGGAGTTAGATGTTAATTAATTGATGGTCAGCAAATCAATTAATTGATGGACATTCGATATCTTAAACACGGGGAGATGGATGTACAAATAATATATGGAGCCCATATTAATTTATGGGGGTTGGTGAGGTAGTTCGATGATGATCCTCTAGTGGAATGGAACATCATTGATGGATCAAGTTTGTGTGGTTCCGATCCATCGGGTGGCCAAGACCCAACTCCTCCTCATGGTCCCTATCGTAGCCTAATATAAACCTCATGAAGTCTAGATCAAATAATGGAAAACAAATCTCTAGATCCGACGGTTGGGATTAAATTTCTAGAACCGACGGTGGAGATTAAATCTCTAGATCCGACGGTTGGGATTAAATTCCTAGAACCGACGGTAGAGATTAAATCTCTAGATCCGACGGTTGGGATTAAAACCCTAGAACCGACGGTTAAGATTAAATCTCTAGATCCAACGGTTGAGATTAAAACCCTAGAACCGACGGTGGAGATTAAACCAAGGCCTAAACCCTAACTCTATAAAAGGGTGGCTATGGGTTGGGCGGCAACAAGTTTTAGAGGTTGGATGATGGATGCTAAGGAGATTAGGGTTTAGCCTCCAATTGCTTGGGCGGCAAGCAACCCTAGGAGGAAACCCTAATTAGGGTTTGGCTCTTTTGGGTTGGGCGGCCAAGGTGAGGAAGAAGAGTGGGCGGCAACCTATGGAGGAGCTTGTCTTCTTCCATGGAGGTGGCTAGCTCCTAGATCTCTTCTCTCCACCATGCTTGGGCGGCAAGGAACCCTATGGAGGAAACCCTAATTTGATTAGGGTTTTGGCTCCTTTGCATGGGCGGCCATGGATGGGAATGAAGGTTGGGCGGCCACATGTGGAGGAGTTTGTCTTCTTCCTTGGAGGTGGCTAGCTCCTAGATATCTTCTCTCCACCATGGTTGGGCGGCAAGAAAGCCTAAGGAGAAACCCTAATTAGGGTTTCCTCCTTAGGTTGGGCGGCTAGGGATTGCAAGGAAGTTTGGCGGCAACTATAGGAGAGGAGGTCTTCTTCTTCCTAGGGTGTGGCCGGCTCCTTCCTCTATTCCCTCCACCGTGGCCGGCGCCCAACATATTCCTTTTCTCTTATTCACTCCATCTTGGCCGGCGGCACCAAAACTAGGGTTTGTCCCTAGTTCGGTTCCTTGGTTGTTTCAATTATGTTCTCTCTATTCTTGGGGCCGGCGGCATCAATTCTTTTGTGGATTGGTGGTTGGCTCAAGCAAGAAGGGAAAGAGAGTTCTTCTTTCTTTGGATTGAAGAAGATCTAGGAAGCTTCAACTTGTGGAGGATCTTCGCCCACACGAAGTCTACAAGGAGGTTAGGACATACGATAGAAGATCAAGAGGTATAAAAGTTTCACAACTTTTATTATTGTTCTTTTCATGTTCTTATTTGATATGCTAGCTTATGTTCTTTATGTTAGTATATGTTGATTATACTAGTTTGCATTTGCATGTATTTGTATAATCATGGACCCCGAATAAGAAACACAAAAACCGGCGATCCGTGCGTCGTCTCTTCCGCGGCTAACCAACTAGAAGAGTTATGTTGCTTGAATAACTAGTTTGTTCAAGCGATCGCTCAAGTTGTTAGCACAATGACGAATTGGTTGTGCTTAGGAAACTCATCCCATCCGGATTAGTTTTCATTAGTGAAAATTTTAATCCGGGGACATGGGAGCCTATGAGCATTCCGAGGAATAGCACATTGCCAACAATCTCCTCGCAAGGAGCGGTGAATCCTCTATAGGCTATTCAAACACCTTCGGCCACTTCGACATATACCCAATCTTCCCGGGTCCACATCTCCTCGGAGATGCTTGCTTAAGATGTCAAAGCATAAGTTTTCATGAACAAGATGACTTGAATACCGTAAGTCGAAGGAACATCGCACTTAAACTGCTATAAGAACTTCATTAACATATCCTTATATGTAGAGAACCATATGAAGTCTTACAGCTGGTCACTCCAATGAACTTGTTACCATAACTAGCATTCATGATTAACTCTAGACAACCCAATGTCTCCAGCTAGTGAGAAACAGCTGCTTGGATAAACCAAAGAGTATACCTCGTGTTAGTCTCAACAGAATTGATGGCGTCCCAATCCATCAATTCATCGACTAGGGATAATTCCAATACATCACAATTACACATGTAGAGAAACTCACTAGTTGTGATCCAATCACAAATTCTCTCATGCTTTGAATCGTATTGTGGACATCCAGTAAATGAGTTTAAGATCCAATCAAATACATGAAAACATGTATACTCAAATAGTGAATCTTCATTTATCAAATAAATGGAACAACCATAGGGTGATTGCCTTAGGACACCTCTCATATATTACTAACAAACTGTCACATGGCCTAATTCCAATCGCCATGGTATCCATTACCATAAGCTGTAACATGACCCTCAAACTTACTTTGAGGTAAGGCCTTAGTTAAAGGGTCCGCTAAGTTCCTTTCAGTGGGAATCCTCTCGATTTGTATTTCCTTCCTACTGATGATCTCCCTGATCAGATGATATCGGCAAAGCACATCTTTGGATCATTGATGAGACCACATCAAGTTCAGAGATGAACTTCTTGACCTAAACCACTTCCTATGCTGCTTCTGAAGCAGCAATGTATTCTGTCTCAGTGGCAGAATCCGCTATAGTGTCTTGCTTGGAACCTTTCCAACTTATTGCACCTTCATTTAAGGTAAATATGTAACTAGACTGAGACCTGGAATCATCCTTGTCTGTCTGAAAGCTGACATCCGTAAACCCACGTATTACCATATCACCTTCTCCATATATTTGGAACACATCCTTAGTTCTTCTTAAGTACTTAAGGATTTGTTAGTGATAGCCCTAGAGCCAATCATGTGATGATTGTTGTATGGACTTTATTGTATCATATTCCTATTTATAAAGGCATGATTATTATATTTACTTGTATTGGTGCCAAATAACTAAATATAATAATGTCCTTGAGTAGTAGGTTCTTATCTATATCAATCGATTGGTTGAATCGATAATGAGATGATATAGAGAACACTACTCTTAATCATTCCTAGTCGAGTATTAACATTCAGGGACAATGTTAATGCGTAGAGACTAGCATGTAGGTCAACAAGATGACTTGATCTCACAAGTCATGGATATGAGATATCAAGTTGACACATGGGTATGCATTGGAGAATGTATACTGAATGACCCGCCATGAGAAAGTATCATGGATCGTTATATGAGTGTCATATACTTTCTCATATGGCTATTAGTATGACTATTAGTCCTTAGACCTGAAGTCACCATGGTTCCCTACATAAGGAGTTGCATACTTTGGCTTTGTCAAACGTCACCCGTAAATGGGTGGACTATAAAGGCGATTGCTGGGTATGTAACAAATTATGCGGAGGGATGTGAGTGATGTAGATGGGATCTATCCCTCCTATATGACGGGGGTGACATCGATATTCTTGATAGAGTGAGACCACGAAGTGCATGGCCATGCCCAAATGAGTCAATATGAGATATTGAGCTCATTTGATTAGAGTGAGTCTACTTGGGGTTCAAGATTTAGATTGTACCGAGGATGACACGGTCTATGCCTCGATTGGTCAATCTAGATGTCAAGGATAGAGGGACATTATCACATATTGTGAGAGTCACAATTAGTAGTCACAAAGGTGATGTTGGAGCTCAACATTCTTGTAACTTGGGTAGCAATGATGTGTTGCTAGATACCGCTCATTGCTTATGTTCCTAAATCGGTTTAGGGACATTGCCAACGTTACAAGAACCTATAGGGTCACACACATAAGAGCAATTAGATGGAAATTAGGTTCATATGATGAACCATGAGGATTAGGTTCATGGGATGAACCAAATTGGATTAAGAGTAATCCAAATTAGACTAATTGAGTTAAACTCAAGTTGATTCAAGTGTTGAATGAGTCTAATTTATATTTGATTCATCAAATCAATTTAAATTAATGAATAGAGATTCATTAAATTAAATTGACTAGAGTCAAATGGTTAGATTTGATCAACCATGGGAGATTAGAGGTCAAGTTTGACTTGACTTGAGAAGGAAGATGAAAGGTCAAGTTTGACTTGACCAAATACCATGTCATGATGATGACATGGCATGGCCAGCAAATGATAATGCTCCACATCATCATTGACTTGGTCAATTGGTGCCACATCATGAGGGAGACCAAGGGTCATGGGAGTTACATGCATGCATGTAACCCCCCTTCCATGAAGTGGCCGGCCACTTTGGGGGTTATGTGTGGTGAATTCATTTTGGTGAGTTACACTCTTAACTTCATCTTCTTCCTTGGAATTTTTCTCTCAAGCTCTCTACCTCTCCCAACCTCATCTTGCCGAGATCTTCTAGGAGTGCTAGCACACTCAAGTTTGTCTCTTTCTCCACCTATTGCTTGTGTGGATACCATAGAGGAGTGTGCACTTGACACTCTCGAGTTTCGGCGAACTTTTGGACAAGCGGGATAAGCGAAGGGCATCGCTACGAGGGTAATGTTCTAACCTCTTAGATCTAAGGTAGATCTAGGGTTTTTGTAAGCACATACATGTTTTTATATATTTTATACTTTGCACGGATTCGTGGCCGGGGCTTCCGAGGTTTCCGCAACACAAAAAGCGGTTTTTGCGGCTCGGAAAAACCCAATAGGATTATCTTAACAGCCGCCCAATGATCCATTCCTGGATCAGACTGATATATGCTCGTGACACTTAGAGCATACGATACATCGGGCCTCGTACATAACATAGCATACATGATAGATCCTATTGCGGATGCATAGGGAATCTTATCCATGTAAATCCTCTCGTCTTCTGTGCACGGACACATAAACTTCGAAAGGTGTATCCCATGCCTGATGGGTAGTAAATCTTTCTTGGATTCTGACATGCTAAACCTCTTTAGCACTCTGTCTATATATGTAGACTGCGAAAGACCAAGCAACTGTTTCAATCTATCTCTATATATCTTAATCCCGAGGATGTAGGTCGCTTCTCCCAGGTCTTTCATGGAGAATGTTTTGGATAACAACATTTTAACTGCCTATAAGACAGAAACATCGTTTCCTATAAGTAATATGTCATCGACATACAATACTAGGAACACGACTGTACTCCCACTAACCTTCTTGTACACACAAGGTTCGTCTAGATTTTGTGAAAAATCAAACAATTTGATTGCCTCATCAAAATGGATATTTCAGCTCCTAGATGTTTGCTTCAATCTGTATATGGACCGTTGAAGTTTGTATACCTTGGTTTTATCAACCGATGTGAAACCCTTAGGCTGTATCATATACACGCCCTCGAGTAGGTTTTCGTTGTCGTTTTCACATCCATCTATCATATCTCATAATCATAATGAGCTGCTATGGCCAGGAGCATCCGAATGGATTTAATAATAGCTACCGGTGAATAGGTCTCGTCATAATCAACACCTTATTTTTTAGGATAGCCTTTCACCACTAATATAGTCATAAAGGTAATCACATTACCATCCATGTCGGCTTTCTTCTTGAAAACCCACTTTCACCTTATAGGCTTAATGCCTTCAGGTGGGTCCACCAAGTTCTAAACTTGATTTTCATACATGGAATCCATTTCCAACTTCATGGCTTCAAGCCATTTGTCCCTTTCTAAACTTTTCAGAATTTCTTCATAATTGGTAGGCTCATCATCATCAATGAGTAACTCATTATTCGATTCACTTATGAGAAATCTATATCTCTCAGGAATGTTGTGTGTCCTACCAGATCTACGAAGATGTAGTGTCACAATAGGTTCAGTCGATGTCTCATCACTATGAGTCATCGGTCGAGGTGCTTGACCAGGTATCTCCTCAATGTCTACTGGAGTCTCTTGAACCTCCTCAAGTTCAACGACACTCCCACTGTTTTCTTGCAAGAGTAACTCATTTTCTAGAAACACAACATTCCTTGAAACAAACACCTTTTGTTCCAAGGGATGAAAGAATTGATAATCCCTCGTTTCCTTAAAGTATCCAATAAATAGTCATTTATCAAACTTAGCATCCAATTTGTCTGAAATAGTCTGCTTCACATAAGCAGGAGAACCCCATATCTTCAAATAAGATAAATGAGGTCCTTACTAGCCCATATCTCATATCACTACAACAAAAATGATAAAAGACAACACCACAAAGACAATGGTTTTAGGAGAAACCGTTGTTAATTTGATAAAAGACAATGGTTTTTGACAAAACCGTTGTCTTTGAGCGCCCATATAACACAAAAGACAATGGTTTTACACTATCCGTTGTCGTTGACCAATTTTTTTTTTAATCAACAAAGCATTTTACAATGGTTTTCCAGAAATATTGTCTTTAAGTTTTTTTTATCTTAACAACAATTGGGACAACGGTGCAATCAACCGTTGTCAATGAGAATGTTTTCGTAACGTTTGACACAACGGTCAAAAATTGGTGTCATTGTGATAATAATACAACGGTTGTAAACCGTTGTCAATGAAATTTTAATAGTGCAATTGAATTAGCAGAAATACAACATAATTCATTAATAATAATTATTAATTTTAAAATATTTTAAAACAAATAAAAATTATTTTTTTAATTATTAATACTATTTTTTTTTAAATATTGGAAATAAGTTTTTTTTTAAAAAAAGTTATAAATATATAAGATTACAACAATATATTTAAAAGTTTATTTATATTTTTTAAACAGTATATTTAAAAGTTTATATATATTTTTTAAACAATATATTACAACAATAATTTTTTTAAAAGTTTATATATATTTAAAATTTGGTTAGGTTAAATAATTTATTTCCTAAACCTCTCCGTCGTTCCTACTTTCCAAAATCTCCGCCATTCTCGCGCTCGTCCGTCCCTTCTTCTTCCGCGTTGCTTCTCAAGGTTGCTCGCCCTTCGTTCGTTCTTTTCCTTTTCTGTCGGACATTGCTTGACCTCCGTTCGTCGGCCATCATCCCAACAAGTTCAGCACTCTGATTCCGTCCCAACAGGTTCAGCGTCATCAACTCTTGCATTATGGTTATCATGTTGTGCCTTCAAACCTTCATTGGTTAAGAAAGTTTGAGTTGGATTGTTTGGTCAACCAAACATTCATAAATGAAAAATTCAAGAAAATAGGCTAAAATGGTATTTTCTTCATTTGTTTCTGTCCATTGAACATGTGGATTTAGGTTTAAAACCTTAATGGTCACATATGGAGAAAGATATTGTATCTTAATCTCATTGTCACAAATAATCCGGTATCTGCTCAAGGAGAAACTCTAGTTAGTGTTCCAATCTTATTCTTCATGTAGATTATTCACCTTATATCATCCTCTGTACATCGTATTTATCTATTATAGATGTCATTTTCTCTGTATTCTATAATATAAAATGTCTATTTCTAAATTTAATTTAAATTTTTTACTTTATAGTGCCTTCCAACCCCTAAAATTTATATTTAATTCACTGAACAACTGCTTTGTCTGCATTTATCATTAGTTTCTACTAAAGATGATATTTATCTGTCTCCATATATTAATCTTTATTTTAGTTTGAAGCCATTCTCTCCATTATTTTAATATGAAATGCCAATTTCTAACTTTATCTCTACTAGGACAGCCAGATCATATACAAATTTAAGTTACTTCATATTACCTTCTTATCCTGGAAATATATGTTTGATACATTGAAGCATCTATTGTTGCTTTACTAATGATCTAGTGGTGTTAAGTATTATGAAGGTTTATTTAATTGTCAATTGATGTTTTTATGCACTAGAATGGACAAAGAATGGATGTTCAAGGATAGATTATCACCTGAGTATGCATATGGAGTAGAGTCTTTCTTGCAATTTGCAGTGCAAAATTCTGGTGATTCTAATGCAATATCTTGTCCATGTGCCATGTGTGGTAACCTAAGAAGGAATAGTATTGATGTCACAAGGGCTCATTTAAGAGGTAATGGTATGGATTTAACATACGTAGTGTGGATATGGCATGGAGAAAAACCCTCATTTACCAACTTAATGAATGATAGTGAACAAGGCCAACAAGGTGAACATAATTTCTTTGATGAGAAGCTTGTAGATATGGTAAATGCGACATATGAATATGATGAGAATCCAACTACATTCAATAACTTACTCCATGATGTCGAGAAACCTTTATATCCTGGATGTACAAAATTTACAAAGTTATCTGCCATTATTAAATTGTACAACTTGAAAGCCAAATATAGTTGGAGCGATAAAGGATTCACAGAAATTCTTTCTTTATTGGGAGAAATGCTTCCAGATGGTAATGAATTGCCTTTATCAGTGTATGCTGCGAAGAAATCCTTGGCTGCATTGGGTATGGACTGTGAAAAAATCCATGCAAGTCCTAATGATTGTATCTTATATCGGAAGGAATACACGGATTGTATCAATTGCCCGACTTGTGGGTTTTCAAGATGGAAGATATGCAAGAATTCAAAAGTAAATGAAGGAGTTCCTGCAGAGGTCCTCTGGTATTTTCCACCTATTCCAAGATTTCGAAAAATGTTTCGAAACCAAGAAACCTCTAAGGTGTTAACCTGGCATGCTGATAGTAGAACTTGTGATGGTTATTTGCATCATCTAGCATATTCACCCAATTGGAAGGTAGTCGACCATAAGTGGCCAGATTTTGCTTATGAGCCAAGAAATTTGAGATTGGCCATATCGTACAGGAATAAATCCTCATAGATTGATGAGTTCTCACGTATAGTTGTTGGCGATTATTGATCACTTACAATCTTCCTCCATTTTTGTGTATGACAAGAAAATTTATGATGCTTACTTTATTGATATCGGGTCCTAAACAACCAGGGAATGATATTGATGTTTACTTAGCACCTTTGATTGATGACTTAAAGCATTTATGAGAAGAAGGTATTGAAGCATATGATGAATATCGACAAGAAAGATTCAACCTTAAGGCAGTCTTACTATGGACAATTAATGACTTTCCAGCATATAGAAACCTTTCTGGATGTCGCATGAAAGGATATAAGGCATGTCCTATCTGTGGTGAAAACACATGTGAAAAAAGGTTGAAACATAGTAGAAAAATGTCATTCATAGGCCATAGAAGGTTTCTTCCTGAGAACCATCCTTATCGAAGGCAAAAGAAAGCATTTGATGGCAAGCAAGAATTTAACATTGCACCGAGACCATTGAGTGGTCGTGATATTTCCAAAACAGTTAATAAAATTAATTATCGTTGGGGAAAAATGAATGGAAAACTTCAAGCATCAAAGGATGGTAGTCAACCATATTGGAAGAAGAAATCAATATTCTTCGAAATTACGTATTGGGAGCATCTACATGTCCGACATGTTCTTGATGTGATGCGCATCGAGAAAAATATATGTGAAAGCCTGGTTGGCACATTACTTGGCATTCCAGGGAAAACAAAAGATGGCCTAGTAGCACGACTAGACCTTGTGGATATGAATGTTAGGTTGGAATTGGCACCAAAGGAGGGGAAAAAGAAAACTTTTTTGCCAGTGGCGTGTTATACATTAAGTAAAGATGAGAAAAGAAAATTCAGAGCTCCTTCTTTGGGAATGAAGGTTCCTACAGGTTATTCATCCAATATTAGAAGCCTTGTATCAATGAAGGAATTGCAACTTGTTGGTATGAAATCACACGATTGTCACACTTTGATGCAACAGTTACTTCCAATTGCCATTCTTGGTGTCTTACACAAACATGTTAGATATACTATTACTCGATTGTGCTTTTTCTTCAACAAGTTGTGTAGCAAAGTGATAGATGTCTCGAAGTTAGATGATATGCAAAGAGATATTGTGACAACATTGTGCTTACTTGAAAAATATTTTCCTCCTTCATTTTTTGATGTCATGCTCCATTTGACTGTTCACCTCGTGCATGAGGTTAAATTGTGTTGACCAGTTTGGTATAGATGGATGTACCCATTTGAAAGATTCATGAAGACATTGAAAGGTTATGTGCGAAACCGCAATCGACCCGAAGGTTGTATAGCCGAATGTTATATTGCTGAGGAGGCTTTAGAATTTTGCTCAGACTAGCTATTTAATGTGCACACTGTTGGCATCCCAACAAGGAATTGTCAATTAGAGCTTACCAGAACTTTATCATGAGATCGAGTGCACTCTACCAATCATGAGGAGTGGGAGCAAGCACATCGTCACGTACTAGAATATAATGATGAGATAGAGCCATATATCGAGTAATTTCTCCAACTCATTGCTATTTTCGAATGTGACGGCCGGCTAGAGGGGGGTGAATAGCCCTCTTACGATGGATGTCGTAATTTGCTCGTCTACAATTAGATTAGCGCAAGCGAAAACAACAATACAAGCAAATTAAACAAATAAAGACAAAGCAAAGGAAAAAGACAATGCTAACACAATGTCGTAACGTGGTTCACGACTACGCCGCTAATCCACGATCCCGATTCGTCCGAGGTGAATCACTTCTCCAAAGCCAATCACTATTTGTCTCTCCTTTGCAAAAGCTAGGTGGAGGTAACCTTTACAATCAAGATCACTCTTCTTACAATAAGAATGGAGTAAAAGCAAGTAAGAAGAGTTTAGAGCTTGTGGGGAACTTGGATGGTCGTTTGGAGTAAGAGCATTAGCCATCCAAAAGCCCACACCCTCTCTTTTTATAGAGAGGAAGCTTTTTTTCCCGTTGGCCGCCACCAGTCGACTGCTGCCCTTGGAAGTCGACTGTCACCACTCCAATGGCCTCCGAACACGTCGGATCCCGACCGTTGTAGTCCAACGGAACACTTGCCAGTCGACTGATGGACCTCATAAGTCGACTGCTACCTCCGTAGTCAACTGCCCAGTCGGCTACGAGCGATTCTGTGGCCAAACCCTTTCGACCAGTCGACTGCTGCCTTCAGCAGTCGACTGATGGACTTGGCAGTCGACTGACCACATATGGCAGTTGACTGCTGGCCTCAAAACACTCAGTCGAATACCAGTCGAACCACGTTCGACTCAGAGCAGTCGACTGGGGTCGGGAAATCCCATCCGACACTTAGCCAAATGGCCAAGTTTCACCTAAGAGCTACCCCTTCTCGGGTTACATTCGCTCACTCTCATCTCTCGGAGTCCCTCGCCTTCGAAGTTCTCTTCGTTCGCGGCCACGTCCCTCGGCAGCATCAGGCGCACGGCTCTGTAATGCTCCTTCGCGTCTCTTGCCTCGAAGTCTACTTCCTTCGGCTTCACTCCAAGCTCCTTGTCCGGCGGTCCCTCGGATGCTCCAAGCGCATGACTTCCGCAAAGCCATCCTTCACCGACTCAAGGACCGAGTCATGAGTTGTGAAACTCGCCACAGCTCCATGTGCGAATTACTAAGCTCTGTAAGACTCCAACGCACATATCAAATCACACTAACACCCTAACTTAAACCCTTTGCCACACACATCAAAATCTTATCATGGCAAGAGATTGCCTGACGACTAGGACAACAAGAGGGTGCCTTAAGAAGTACTGGAGGCTCACAATGGGGTGAGAGGAATTTGCTCAAGGACCGAAATCTACGTTCCAACACCTAAGGAGAACGACTACGAGTACTGCATTTATTCTTGAACATCTTTGCATTGCAAATATTCTCTTTATTTATTCTCCTCTATCAATGGAGTAGATACTTCGATTCTAGGATTTGGGAGTAACTTGTGTATGTGGGCATGCTAGTTCAAATAGTTATTCATCTCCTTTAAATCTATTTGCAATTTATGTTGTTTAGATTGATGACAATTATATCTTAATTCTATTTCTACTGCATATAGCCGATACAAAGGTTGAAAGCCTTTGTATCAAAAACCTAGGAGAACTAAGGAGGAACCTTGTGGTCATCCTCCCTCCCATAATCGTAGAAAGTAGAATATGATAGAGTAGGATATAAAGTATGATCCGTCTCTTCATAGGGATTACTAGGACATCCTCATACCTCAATAACCTATCTTAACAGAAGGCCCAAAGTATGAGATATTAACTCTAGAAGGGTTGAGGGACCTTAGTGACAGTGGGCTCCCAACGGTATCAACCCTCTGAGCTCTGACGATCCAAAAGGTAAACTCGGCTAGGAATAGGTAGTTCCTGGTAGAAGCAAAGGTCATCGGGCAAATACATGATGATCCTCACGTAAGATCATAACTAGAGATCTTAAAAGTATTAAATTGATAGCTTGTTCAACAATGCATAAGTGAAATCGAAACCCTAGAATCCCTTAAGGGAACTTTGAACCTACCTTCGCTTTCTCCGAGGGACACCATAATTGAGCTAGGGCTGTCATCGACCTCGTAAGCCTTACTCTCAGGAGATTTACTCTGAACAATTACATCCACTGGACAAACAGTACTCGAATCTTGGTCTCTGTAGGATTGATACTTAAATTATAACTTGACGACAACTCTGCACTTATGGGCGTTGAGCGCGAGCATGCACATCGAATCCTTGCCCATCCTCGTTGGAGATTTGAGTTCGTGCTCATGTGCATCATGTTTTAGGCACCGTTGCCGAGGCATGCAGATTTGATATCGGATCAAAAGTGGATAGTTTGGATCGGACCTAGTTTAGGTTTATTTCCCTAGTTTTTATTACTTTCTAGTTTAATTTAGTACTAATTTAGATTTTAGTTTTCTTCTAGATTTAGTTAATTTCTAGCAGTTTTTTTAGTCTCTTGCCGAAGCACTGTTGTTCTTTTCCTTATTTATATTATATAACGATGCATACTTTAACTCATGATTATAATCAATTTAATTCTATGAGTTTTGGTAACATTTATTCTGAGCATTGTGGTGAACAGTAGCATACCATTAACGATTGCCCGGATATATTTGAACCTTCATAATTTGAACAAGAAGATGTCACCTATGATTACAACCATTGACCACAATATTCCTATTCATATAGTTATGACCCTGGCTACTTAAACCCTCAATATTGTTTCCCAAGTGAGAATGAGAGCTATGAATCACCATGTGAATTTTATCCAGCACCAAGTTCCGACTTAGAAGTCTTGCTAGACAATTTTACTAGGAAAGCGAGGAGAAGGTTGAGCATGACGATGTTGTAGGAGAGTATAATCAATGGCCCAACAATCCGTATTCCAGCACGTACAATCCCCGATGGAGGAACCATTCGAACTTCTCATATAAGAATAATTCAGGAACTTTCCAATAGTCAGGAGGGTACGGACAACACAACAATGGGCAGCAACAATCACCTAAATCCCGACATGAGTAGATGATGGAAAATTTCATTCAAACTCAACAAGCGACGAACATTGAATTCCAGTGGCATTCGTAGACAGATATGATACTAGAAGAATTAATGTCATCTATGAACGACCTTGCTAGCCGACAAAATAAGATGGAGATTCAGATAGCACAGATCGCCAACCAATCTGCTAGAACACCGAGCCGATTAGCAGGAAGTGAAGAAGGATAATCCATTCAATCACCACTAGAAGGAGAACTTATGGATTATATAGTTGATACTTTAATCGAGGAGTGCATTGCTTCAATTAAAATACCTCCTTGTTGGGTTTCTCCAGCACCGCGGCGAGTGTGTGTTCAAATACATTTCGTAAACATGCACACAGTGGAAGCAATAAAAGCAATAAATCTAATTTATTACAACACACACATCACACGCATGCAGGATACAACAGTGTAGACATAATCGCTATTTAAAATTTTGCAATAAAAGGAAACTTATACTAGGTATACCTGACGGATCACGTGTAGCGAGAATGACATCAACCGTAGCGACCCTCACTAGAATCACCTCTATCTGTATCCACGCTGAGTATTGTCGAGATAGCTTCACAAAGCCACGAGCCTCGTCTTCGCAAAAGTCACTAGCCTCGAGTTGAAGACGATATGATCCGAGAGACGATCACAATCTGAAATAAATTCGGATCCTAAAAACGAGTTTCACAAACTCTCTTGTCGGAAGCAGTTTTTGTCAACCGTTTGACGAAAACTTAGCCCTCCACCTATGAGGATTGCCATAGATCCAATCCCCGGAAAGTAGACCGCTGTCAAAGCACAAAACACCGACCAAATGGCCTCTCCACACAAAGGAGAACAAGCTGTCCAAAACTGGACAGCTTGTATAGGAGGAAAAAGTGGTCGGCCAAAGGATTGGCTGGTTACTCCTTGGTCACTGGCCGCCAAGGGAGGTTGGTCGGCGACTAGTGGATGGTCGGCGGCGAGGAGAGGTAGCAGCTCTTTTGGGCGTCGGCGGCATAAAGGTGGGCGACGGCAACACCTTGGGCAACGACAAGGAAAAGAGGAGGAGAAGGAAAGGAGTCTAGGGTTTTCCAACGCAAAGTTGTATCAATCATCCACAAAATCCTTAAGCCATGATTTTATAGAGAACATGTTCTCCTAACGATTATTGGTTCACAACCAAAACCCGTTAAGCCGCTCCAATAATTTAAGTTAAAATAAACCAAACCGCATTAGTCTATTTTAAGTTAAAATGAACCGGACCAATTTGGTTCATTCGTTTAAAATAAACCAAACCACTTTGGTTTATTTTCCACCATTGGATTAGAACCAAACCAATTTTGTTCATTCATCATGTCTTCAAAAGACACGGCCCATCCATGCTTCCGATGCGACTGAAACTATTTTATACTCGCTCTTTGTTTGGTCCAACCAAACCTAGTCTCTCACTATTTGAGAATCCTATTCTCAAACTCATTTTAAATCCTTAGGATTACATTCGTTGTGCATGTGACCAAATAGGTTCCTGATTTATGTTGGTCATCTACAATTAACGATTAATTATAGAACGATCATGAGTGGAACCTAGTAGTACATCATGATCCCCAATTAATCGGAAAATCAACACTTGATCCTAGAACCATTTATGAAACCCTTTAGCAGCTACAATGAAGTGTGCCCTATTCCTTTCACTCATCTTATATCCACTTGGTTCAAGACATGGTCTATTGTGTTAGTCCCCACTCGGTTGACTACGTCACACCTAGCCCAAGTATTATTTCCTCGTCCTTTGGATTCTAGTTACTGCACATGCATCCAAGAGTACGATACCCTAAACATGTAATTTTTTGGCCAAAGACTTTAGTTACAATCCGACGAGGGCCATAGGGTATACATCTCCTCGCAAGGAGCGGTGAATCCTCTATAGGCTATTCAAACACCTTCGGCCACTTCGACATATACCCAATCTTCCCGGGTCCACATCTCCTCGGAGATGCTTGCTTAAGATGTCAAAGCATAAGTTTTCATGAACAAGATGACTTGAATACCGTAAGTTGAAGGAACATCGCACTTAAACTGCTATAAGAACTTCATTAACATATCCTTATATGTAGAGAACCATATGAAGTCTTACAACTGGTCACTCCAATGAACTTGTTACCTTAACTAGCATCCACGATTAACTCTGGACATCCCAATGTCTCCAGCTAGTGAGAAACAGCTGCTTGGATAAACCAAAGAGTATACCTTGTGTTAGTCTCAACAGAATTGATGGCGTCCCAATCCATCAATTCATCGACTAGGGATAATTCCAATACATCACATTTACACATGTAGAGAAACTCACTAGTTGTGATCCAATCACAAATTCTCTCATGCTTTGAATCGTATTGTGGACATCCAGTAAATGAGTTTAAGATCCAATCAAATACATGAAAACACGTATACTCAAATAGTGAATCTTCATTTATCAAATAAATGGAACAACCATAAGGTGATTGCCTTAGGACACCTCTCATATATTACTAACAAACTGTCACATGGCCTAATTCCAATCGCCATGGTATCCATTACCATAAGCTGTAACATGACCCTCAAACTTACTTTGAGGTAAGGCCTTAGTTAAAGGGTCCGCTAAGTTCCTTTCAGTGGGAATCTTCTCGATTTGTATTTCCTTCCTACTGATGATCTCCCTGATCAGATGATATCGGCAAAGCACATCTTTGGATCATTGATGAGACCACATCAAGTTCAAAGACAAACTTCTTGACCTAAACCACTTCCTATGCTCAAGGCGAATGTATTCTGTCTCAGTGGCAGAATCCACTATAGTGTCTTGCTTGGAAACTTTCCAACTTATTGCACCTCCATTTAAGGTAAATATGTAACTAGACTGAGACCTGGAATCATCCTTATCTGTCTGGAAGCTGACATCCGTAAACCCACGTATTACCATATCACCTTCTCCATATATTAGGAACACATCCTTAGTTCTTCTTAAGTACTTAAGGATTTGTTAGTGAAATCCCTAGAGCCAATCATGTGATGATTGTTGTATGGACTTTATTGTATCATATTCCTATTTATAAAGGCATGATTATTATATTTACTTGTATTGGTGCCAAATAACTAAATATAACAATGTCCTTGAGTAGTAGGTTCTTATCTATATCAATCGATTGGTTGAATCGATAATGAGATGATATAGAGAACACTACTCTTAATCATTCCTAGTCGAGTATTAACATTCAGGGATAATGTTAATGCGTAGAGACTAGCATGTAGGTCAGCAAGATGACTTGATCTCACAAGTCATGGATATGAGATATCAAGTTGACACATGGGTATGCATTGGAGAATGTATATTGAATGACCCGCCATGAGAAAGTATCATGGATCGTTATATGAGTGTCATATACTTTCTCATGTGGCTATTAGTATGACTATTAGTCCTTAGACCTGAAGTCACCATGGTTCCCTACATAAGGAGTTGCATACTTTGGCTTCGTCAAACGTCACCCGTAAATGGGTGGACTATAAAGGCGATTGCTGGGTATGTAACAAATTATGCGGAGGGATGTGAGTGATGTAGATGGGATCTATCCCTCCTATATGACGGGGGTGACATCGATATTCTTGATAGAGTGAGACCACGAAGTGCATGGCCATGCCCAAATGAGTCAATATGAGATATTGAGCTCATTTGATTAGAGTGAGTCTACTTGGGGTTCAAGATTTAGATTGTACTGAGGATGACACGGTCTATGCCTCGATTGGTCAATCTAGATGTCAAGGATAGAGGGACATTATCACATATTGTGAGAGTTACAATTAGTAGTCACAAAGGTGATGTTGGAGCTCAACATTCTTGTAACTTGGGTAGCAATGATGTGTTGCTAGATACCGCTCATTGCTTATGTTCCTAAATCGGTTTAGGGACATTGCCAATGTTACAAGAACCTATAGGGTCACACACATAAGAGCAATTAGATGGAGATTAGGTTCATATGATGAACCATGAGGATTAGGTTCATGGGATGAACCAAATTGGATTAAGAGTAATCCAAATTAGACTAATTGAGTTAGACTCAAGTTGATTCAAGTGTTGAATGAGTCTAATTTATATTTGATTCATCAAATCAATTTAAATTAATGAATAGAGATTCATTAAATTAAATTGACTTGAGTCAAATGGTTAGATGTGTTCACCCATGGAGATTAGAGGTCAAGTTTGACTTGACTTGAGAGGGAAGATGAAAGGTCAAGTTTGACTGACAAATGCCATGTCATGATGATGACATGGCATGGGCGGCCAATGATGATGCTCCACATCATCATTGACTTGGTCAATTGGTGCCACATCATGAGTGAGACCAAGGGTCATGGGAGTTACATGCATGCATGTAACCCCCCTTCCATGAAGTGGCCGGCCACTTTGGGGGTTATGTGTGGTGAATTCATTTTGGTGAGTTACACTCTTAACTTCATCTTCTTCCTTGGAATTTTTCTCTCAAGCTCTCTACCTCTCCCAACCTCATCTTGCCGAGATCTTCTAGGAGTGCTAGCACACTCAAGTTTGTCTCTTTCTCCACCTATTGCTTGTGTGGATACCATAGAGGAGTGTGCACTTGACACTTTCGAGTTTCGGTGAACTTTTGGACAAGCAGGATAAACGAAGGGCATCGCTACGAGGGTAATGTTCTAACCTCTTAGATCTAAGGTAGATCTAGGGTTTTTGTATGCACATACATGTTTTTATATATTTTATATTTCGCACGGATCCGTGGCCGGGGCTTCCGAGGTTTCCACAACACAAAAAGCGGTTTTTGTGGCTCGGAAAAACCCAATAGGATTATCTTAACAGCCGCCCAATGATCCATTCCTAGATCAGACTGATATATGCTCGTGACACTCAGAGCATACGATACATCGGGCCTCGTACATAACATAGCATACATGATAGATCCTATTGCGGATGCATAGGGAATCTTATCCATGTAAATCCTCTCGTCTTCTGTGCACGGACACATAAACTTCGAAAGGTGTATCCCATGCCTGATGGGTAGGAAATCTTTCTTGGATTCTGACATGCTAAACCTCTTTAGCACTCTGTCTATATATGTAGACTGCGAAAGACCAAGCAACCGTTTCAATCTATCTCTATATATCTTAATCCCGAGGATGTAAGTCGCTTCTCCCAGGTCTTTCATGGAGAATGTTTTGGATAACCACATTTTAACTGACTATAAGCCAGAAACATCGTTTCCTATAAGTAATATGTCATCGACATACAATACTAGGAACACGACTGTACTCCCACTAACCTTCTTGTCCACACAAGGTTCGTCTAGATTTTGTGAAAAATCAAACCTTTTGATTGCCTCATTAAAATAGATATTTCAGCTCCTAGATGTTTGCTTCAATCTGTATATGGACCGTTGAAGTTTGTATACCTTGGTTTTATCAACCGATGTGAAACCCTTAGGCTGTATCATATACACGCCCTCGAGTAGGTTTTCGTTGTCATTTTCATATCCATCTATCATATCTCAAAATCATAATGAGCCGCTATGGCCAGGAGCATCCGAATGGATTTAAGCATAGTTACCGGTGAATAGGTCTCGTCATAATCAACACCTTATTTTTTAGGATAGCCTTTCACCACTAATATAGCCATAAAGGTAATCACATTACCATCCATGTCGGCTTTCTTCTTGAAAACCCACTTTCACCTTATAGGCTTAATGCCTTCAGGTGGGTCCACCAAGTTCTAAACTTGATTTTCATACATGGAATCCATTTCCAACTTCATGGCTTCAAGCCATTTGTCCCTTTCTAAACTTTTCAGAATTTCTTCATAATTGGTAGGCTCATCATCATCAATGAGTAACTCATTATTTGATTCACTTATGAGAAATCTATATCTCTCAGGAATGTTGTGTGTCCTACCAGATCTACGAAGATGTGGTGTCACAATAGGTTCAGTCGATGTCTCATCACTATGAGTCATCGGTCGAGGTGCTTGACCAGGTATCTCCTCAATGTCTACTGGAGTCTCTTGAACCTCCTCAAGTTCAACGACACTCCCACTATTTTCTTGCAAGAGTAACTCGTTTTCTAGAAACACAACATTTCTTGAAACAAACACCTTTTGTTCCAAGGGATGATAGAATTGATAATCCCTCGTTTCCTTAAAGTATCCAATAAATAGTCATTTATCATACTTAGCATCCAATTTGTCTGAAATAGTCTGCTTCACATAAGCAGGAGAACCCCATATCTTCAAATAAGATAAATGAGGTCCTTACTAGCCCATATCTCATATCACTACAACAAAAATGATAAAAGACAACACCACAAAGACAATGGTTTTAGGAGAAACCGTTGTTAATTTGATAAAAGACAACGGTTTTTGACAAAACCGTTGTCTTTGAGCGCCCATATAACACAAAAGACAACGGTTTTACACTATCCATTGTCATTGACCAAATTTTTTTTTAATCAACAAAGCATTTTACAATGGTTTTCCAGAAATGTTGTCTTTAAGTTTTTTTTTATCTTAACAACAATTGGGACAACGGTGCAATCAACCGTTGTCAATGAGAATGTTTTCGTAACGTTTGACACAACGGTCAAAAATTGGTGTCATTGTGATAATAATACAACGGTTGTAAACCGTTGTCAATGAAATTTTAATAGTGCAATTGAATTAGCAGAAATACAACATAATTCATTAATAATAATTATTAATTTTAAAATATTTTAAAACAAATAAAAATTATTTTTTTAATTATTAATACTATTTTTTTTAAATATTGGAAATATGTTTTTTTTTAAAAAAAGTTATAAATATATAAGATTACAACAATATATTTAAAAGTTTAATTATATTTTTTAAACAGTATATTTAAAAGTTTATATATATTTTTTAAACAA
Organism: Wurfbainia villosa; assembly: GCA_025175895.1. Taxonomy (NCBI): domain Eukaryota; kingdom Viridiplantae; phylum Streptophyta; class Magnoliopsida; order Zingiberales; family Zingiberaceae; genus Wurfbainia; species Wurfbainia villosa. The sequence goes on along the minus strand of CM046007.1, from coordinate 45,602,841 downwards.
TATATTACAACAATAATTTTTTTAAAAGTTTATATATATTTAAAATTTGGTTAGGTTAAATAATTTATTTCCTAAACCTCTCCGCTGCTCCTACTTTCCAAAATCTCTCATTCTCTCGCTGCCTTCTTCTTCTTCCGCGTTGCTTCTCAAGGTTGCTCGCCCTTCGTTCGTTCTTTTCCTTTTCTGTCAAACATTGCTTGACCTCCGTTCATCGGCCATCATCCCAACAAGTTCAGCACTCTGATTCCGTCCCAACAGGTTCAGCGTCATCAACTCTTGCATTATGGTTATCATGTTGTGCCTTCAAACCTTCATTGGTTAAGAAAGTTTGAGTTGGATTGTTTGGTCAACCAAACATTCATAAATGAAAAATTCAAGAAAATAGGCTAAAATGGTATTTTCTTCATTTGTTTCTCATCCATTGAACATGTGGATTTAGGTTTAAAACCTTAATGGTCACATATGGAGAAAGATATTGTATCTTAATCTCATTGTCACAAATAATCCTAGATTCGCTCAAGGAGAAACTCTAGTTAGTGTTCCAATCTTATTCTTCATGAAGATTATTCACCTTATATCATCCTCTGTACATCGTATTTATCTATTATAGATGTCATTTTCTCTGTATTCTATAATATAAAATGTCTATTTCTAAATTTAATTCAAATTTTTTACTTTTTAGTGCCTTCCAACCCCTAAAATTTATATTTAATTCATCAACAACAACCGCTTTGCTTTATGCATTTATCATTAGTTTCTACTAAAGATGATATTTATCTGTCTCCATATATTAATCTTTATTTTAGTTTGAAGCCATTCTCTCCATTATTTTAATATGAAATGCCAATTTCTAACTTTATCTCTACTAGGACAGCCAGATCATATACAAATTTAAGTTACTTCATATTACCTTCTTATCCTGGAAATATATGTTTGATACATTGAAGCATCTATTGTTGCTTTACTAATGATCTAGTGGTGTTAAGTATTATGAAGGTTTATTTAATTGTCAATTGATGTTTTTATGCACTAGAATGGACAAAGAATGGATGTTCAAGGATAGATTATCACTTGAGTATGCATATGGAGTAGAGTCTTTCTTGCAATTTGCAGTGCAAAATTCTGGTGATTCTAATGCAATATCTTGTCCATGTGTCATGTGTGGTAACCTAAGAAGGAATAGTATTGATGTCACAAGGGCTCATTTAAGAGGTAATGGTATGGATTTAACATATGTAGTGTGGATATGGCATGGAGAAAAACCCTCATTTACTAACTTAATGAATGATAGTGAACAAGGCCAACAAGGTGAACATAATTTCTTTGATGAGAAGCTTGTAGATATGGTAAATGCGACATATGAATATGATGAGAATCCAACTACATTCAATAACTTACTCCATGATGTTGAGAAACCTTTATATCCTGGATGTACAAAATTTACAAAGTTATCTGCCATTATTAAATTGTACAACTTGAAAGCCAAATATAGTTGGAGCGATAAAGGATTCACAGAAATTCTTTCTTTATTGGGAGAAATGCTTCCAGATGGTAATGAATTGCCTTTATCAGTGTATGCTGCGAAGAAATCCTTGGCTGCATTGGGTATGGACTGTGAAAAAATCCATGCAAGTCCTAATGATTGTATCTTATATCGGAAGGAATACACGGATTGTATCAATTGCCCGACTTGTGGGTTTTCAAGATGGAAGATATGCAAGAATTCAAAAGTAAATGAAGGAGTTCCTGCAGAGGTCCTCTGGTATTTTCCACCTTTTCCAAGATTTCGAAAAATGTTTCGAAACCAAGAAACCTCTAAGGTGTTAACCTGGCATGCTGATAGTAGAACTTGTGATGGTTATTTGCATCATCTAGCATATTCACCCAATTGGAAGGTAGTCGACCATAAGTGGCCAGATTTTGCTTATGAGCCAAGAAATTTGAGATTGGCCATATCGGCAGACGGAATAAATCCTCATAGATTGATGAGTTCTACGTATAGTTGTTGGCCAGTTCTGTTGATCACTTACAATCTTCCTCCATTTTTGTGTATGACAAGAAAATTTATGATGCTTACTTTATTGATATCGGGTCCTAAACAACCAGGGAATGATATTGATGTTTACTTAGCACCTTTGATTGATGACTTAAAGCATTTATGAGAAGAAGGTATTGAAGCATATGATGAATATCGACAAGAAAGATTCAACCTTAAGGCAGTCTTACTATGGACAATTAATGACTTTCCAACATATAGAAACCTTTCTGGATGTCTCATGAAAGGATATAAGGCATGTCCTATCTGTGGTGAAAACACATGTGCAAAAAGGTTGAAACATAGTAGAAAAATGTCATTCATAGGCCATAGAAGGTTTCTTCCTGAGAACCATCCTTATCGAAGGCAAAAGAAAGCATTTGATGGCAAGCAAGAATTTAACATTGCACCGAGACCATTGAGTGGTCGTGATATTTCCAAAACAGTTAATAAAATTAATTATCGTTGGGGAAAAATGAATGGAAAACTTCAAGCATCAAAGGATGGTAGTCAACCATATTGGAAGAAGAAATCAATATTCTTCGAAATTACGTATTGGGAGCATCTACATGTCCGACATGTTCTTGATGTGATGCGCATCGAGAAAAATATATGTGAAAGCCTGGTTGGCACATTACTTGGCATTCCAGGGAAAACAAAAGATGGCCTAGTAGCACGACTAGACCTTGTGGATATGAATGTTAGGTTGGAATTGGCACCAAAGGAGGGGAAAAAGAAAACTTTTTTTCCAGTGGCGTGTTATACATTAAGTAAAGATGAGAAAAGAAAATTCTGTAGCTCCTTGCTGGGAATGAAGGTTCCTACAGGTTATTCATCCAATATTAGAAGCCTTGTATCAATGAAGGAATTGCAACTTGTTGGTATGAAATCACACGATTGTCACACCATGATGCAACAGTTACTTCCAATTGCCATTCTTGGTGTCTTACACAAACATGTTAGATATACTATTACTCGATTGTGCTTTTTCTTCAACAAGTTGTGTAGCAAAGTGATAGATGTCTCGAAGTTAGATGATATGCAAAGAGATATTGTGACAACATTGTGCTTACTTGAAAAATATTTTCCTCCTTCATTTTTTGATGTCATGCTCCATTTGACTGTTCACCTCGTGCATGAGGTTAAATTGTGTTGACCAGTTTGGTATAGATGGATGTACCCATTTGAAAGATTCATGAAGACATTGAAAGGTTATGTGCGAAACCACAATCGACCCGAAGGTTGTATAGCCGAATGTTATATTGCTGAGGAGGCTTTAGAATTTTGCTCAGACTAGCTATTTAATGTGCACACTGTCGGCATCCCAACAAGGAATTGTCAATTAGAGCTTACCAGAACTTTATCATGAGATCGAGTGCACTCTACCAATCATGAGGAGTGGGAGCAAGCACATCGTCACGTACTAGAATATAATGATGAGATAGAGCCATATATCGAGTAATTTCTCCAACTCATTGCTACTTTCGAATGTGACGGCCGGCTAGAGGGGGGTGAATAGCCCTCTTACGATGGATGTCGTAATTTGCTCGTCTACAATTAGATTAGCGCAAGCGAAAACAACAATACAAGCAAATTAAACAAATAAAGACAAAGCAAAGGAAAAAGACAATGCTAACACAATGTCGTAACGTGGTTCACGACTACGCCGCTAATCCACGATCCCGATTCGTCCTAGGTGAATCACTTCTCCAAAGCCAATCACTATTTGTCTCTCCTTTGCAAAAGCTAGGTGGAGGTAACCTTTACAATCAAGATCACTCTTCTTACAATAAGAATGGAGTAAAAGCAAGTAAGAAGAGTTTAGAGCTTGTGGGGAACTTGGATGGTCGTTTGGAGTAAGAGCATTAGCCATCCAAAAGCCCACACCCTCTCTTTTTATAGAGAGGAAGCTTTTTTTCCCGTTGGCCGCCACCAGTCGACTGCTGCCCTTGGAAGTCGACTGTCGCCACTCCAATGGCCTCCGAACACGTCGGATCTCGACCGTTGTAGTCCAACGGAACACTTGCCAGTCGACTGATGGACCTCATAAGTCGACTGCTACCTCCGTAGTCAATCGCCTCGGCTACGGCGATTCTGGCCAAACCCTTTCGACTACCGATCGCGCCTTCGCCGATCGATGGACTTGGCTGATCGACGACCACATATGGCGCTTGGATCGCTGGCCTCAAAACACTCAGTCGAATACCAGTCGAACCACGTTCGACTCAGAGCAGTCGACTGCCATTCCATGGCAGTCGACTGGGGTCGGGAAATCCCATCCGACACTTAGCCAAATGGCCAAGTTTCACCTAAGAGCTACCCCTTCTCGGGTTACATTCGCTCACTCTCATCTCTCGGAGTCCCTCGCCTTCGAAGTTCTCTTCGTTCGCGGCCACGTCCCTCGGCAGCATCAGGCGCACGGCTCTGCAATGCTCCTTCGCGTCTCTTGCCTCGAAGTCTACTTCCTTCGGCTTCACTCCAAGCTCCTTGTCCGGCGGTCCCTCGGATGCTCCAAGCGCATGACTTCCGCAAAGCCATCCTTCACCGACTCAAGGACCGAGTCATGAGTTGTGAAACTCGCCACAGCTCCATGTGCGAATTACTAAGCTCTGTAAGACTCCAACGCACATATCAAATCACACTAACACCCTAACTTAAACCCTTTGCCACACACATCAAAATCTTATCATGGCAAGAGATTGCCTGACGACTAGGACAACAAGAGGGTGCCTTAAGAAGTACTGGAGGCTCACAATGGGGTGAGAGGAATTGGCTCAAGGACCGAAATCTACGTTCCAACACCTAAGGAGAACGACTACGAGTACTGCATTTATTCTTGAACATCTTTGCATTGCAAATATTCTCTTTATTTATTCTCCTCTATCAATGGAGTAGATACTTCGATTCTAGGATTTGGGAGTAACTTGTGTATGTGGGCATGCTAGTTCAAATAGTTATTCATCTCCTTTAAATCTATTTGCAATTTATGTTGTTTAGATTGATGACAATTATATCTTAATTCTATTTCTACTGCATATAGCCGATACAAAGGTTGAAAGCCTTTGTATCAAAAACCTAGGAGAACTAAGGAGGAACCTTGTGGTCATCCTCCCTCCCATAATCGTAGAAAGTAGAATATGATAGAGTAGGATATAAAGTATGATCCGTCTCTTCATAGGGATTACTAGGACATCCTCATACCTCAATAACCTATCTTAACAGAAGGCCCAAAGTATGAGATATTAACTCTAGAAGGGTTGAGGGACCTTATTGAAAGTGGGCTCCCAACGGTATCAACCCTCTGAGCTCTGACGATCCAAAAGGTAAACTCGGCTAGGAATAGGTAGTTCCTGGTAGAAGCAAAGGTCATCGGACAAATACATGATGATCCTCACGTAAGATCATAACAAGAGATCTTAAAAGTATTAAATTGATAGCTTGTTCAACAATGCATAAGTGAAATCGAAACCCTAGAATCCCTTAAGGGAACTTTGAACCTACCTTCGCTTTCTCCGAGGGACACCATAATTGAGCTAGGGCTGTCATCGACCTCGTAAGCCTTACTCTCAGGAGATTTACTCTGAACAATTACATCCACTGGACAAACAGTACTCGAATCTTGGTCTCTGTAGGATTGATACTTAAATTATAACTTGACGACAACTCTGCACTTACGGGCGTTGAGCGCGAGCATGCACATCGAATCCTTGCCCATCCTCGTTGGAGATTTGAGTTCGTGCTCGTGTGCATCATGTTTTAGGCACCGTTGCCGAGGCATGCAGATTTGATATCGGATCAAAAGTGGATAGTTTGGATCGGACCTAGTTTAGGTTTATTTCCCTAGTTTTTATTACTTTCTAGTTTAATTTAGTACTAATTTAGATTTTAGTTTTCTTCTAGATTTAGTTAATTTCTAGCAGTTTTTTTAGTCTCTTGCCGAAGCACTGTTGTTCTTTTCCTTATTTATATTATATAACGATGCATACTTTAACTCATGATTATAATCAATTTAATTCTATGAGTTTTGGTAACATTTATTCTGAGCATTGTGGTGAACAGTAGCATACCATTAACGATTGCCCGGATATATTTGAACCTTCATAATTTGAACAAGAAGATGTCACCTATGATTACAACCATTGACCACAATATTCCTATTCATATAGTTATGACCCTGGCTACTTAAACCCTCAATATTGTTTCCCAAGTGAGAATGAGAGCTATGAATCACCATGTGA